>OZ010609.1:37599638-37732138 GCA_963932145.1 Acanthosepion lycidas | reverse complement strand
CAATGTTTGTCAGGCTCATTAAAATCGTTAACAAAATATACTACTGGTATAACTTAGTTGCTAAAATGATTTCAATCCGCTAAGTAAAATATAGATTTTTTATAACATCTCTGTGCATGAAATTAAAAAAATAATTGGTATCTTATTATTAATCGTAATAATTCTATAAAAATAAACATTTATTTAAAAAAAAAGCATTCAGACATGCAAAACGTGTGTATATATTTCGAGGGTGTGTTTGTATATATGTGTATGCGTTAGTGTATTTATGTATCTCTTTGTTCGTGGATTTTTAGTTTAATTTATTGTACTACTGACTGATATCATATTTCCTCAAGACTACTACAGGCACCCCAACCCTCCAGTCGACGGAGTAAAGCTGCCACTTTCTTTGATTTTTGTCGATTTTAAGTCGGGATAAATTTAATTTGCCTCTTCTTAATTGATTCATTCCGCTAAAAAAAACTTATACTGTACAGAATAAATTATTTAAAATTAACATTTGAAAACAATATGAAACAAAATTATGTTCTTTGAAAAACAGTGCATTCAAGTCATTAGAGATTTTTAAAAGATCATTTATAAAAGTAAAGCTAGAAATATATTGTTTATTAAGTATGTAACCAGTTTGAAAGGTCTCAGATCTACGCAGCACGACTAGTCACATTAATTTTATTTCATTCTTTTTTTTACTTTCTTTCTTTATTTTTTCCTTTCTTCTTTCTTTCTTATTTATTATGAACAATGTCAACGAAATTTTTTCAGTCAATATTTTGAGGCACGGAGTTAAAACAATTAATTTGGGTCCAGCTGAAGTAAAAAATGAAATCGACGCACTAGGAAAGATTTTTGTTGCTTTAAAATAGATATACTTGAATGTTGACCCGCTCGGGCTGAGCCAGATAAACCCGATCCCGTGAGTCGCCATTGATATATATATACATATATATATATATATATCTATATATATATATATATATATATATATATATATATATATATATATATATATATATATATATATATATATAAGCTTACAGTATGTAGACCTTTAAATATATTTTGTCTTCATTTTCTTCCTTGTATATTTCTATTTTCCTACGGACATGTATCTGAGTACACACCTTTTTGTTTGTTCGTGTTCCTGTGTACTTTCCTGATAATGTATCACTGTATACACAAACGTATTTCTTTCTCTCTCCATTCTCCTTTCGTATAAACACATAAACACTAAACATATACATGAAAAGGTAATCTTTCTGCAAGTGTAGTCCACGCATACTAAAATAAGTTTGGCATACATCTACAGTAGTGTCATTTCAACACAGAGCTATAACATCTGAGATGAAATAAATTGCACACTTTTTCTGTTTGACAGTCGATTCATGTGTTTGGGTGAATAGGACATTCAATGAACGTCATTTTCAATTCCATACAATCTAAATCTTACTCACTCACTCTTTATTCTTTAGTTGATACTTATATTTGAAAAAATGTTCCTTTTTTTTTATTTTTAAATGTTTGTATTACCTCTATTGGCTTGCGCATTCGAAAAACCTTTAAGAAAATGTGCTCTTCAACAGGGGATCAAACCTTGTCTCGCTTTGTAGGAAAAACGTTTGAAGCAATAAAAATCTCAGATTAAAGGTTTGATATATATATATATATATATATATATATATATATATATATATATATATATATATATATATATATAAAGTTTCGTAGTTAATCTTTCTCGAATATCATTTTCTTTCTTTACATGAACATTGTTTATAAATAAAAACCATATCTGATTCCCCGTTGTCCAATGTTTTTATCTGTAGTTTAAAAAACAGGATATTAAATCTCAAGTTTTAACATTGGGAATATCATTCTTTGGCTATGCTTGCAACACCAATTCCGGGCGTTGTAAAATCAATACAATCGTGTATCCGTGACATCAGCATATGAATCGTATATTTTTCTTTCATTGTTTTTGAGTGTTTATTTGTTTTATACTTGAATAGTTTCCCTTCATAAATTCGCAAACCTTATTTGTACGTCTCTCTCATATTTTTTTATCTCATTCTCACACTCAAATGACATTCTTTTTCCTATTTACCATTGGTAAGGAGGAAGTTTCACTCATACAGCTATCTTCACCGGAACTGTTACGTTGTTGAACACTCCCGAAAGGATACTTCCCCGATGACTAAAATCATAACCTATTTAAGTCTAGTGTCAGACGCTATCTATCTTACGTATCCTTATGATATACACCCCCCTCTTACACCTTCTTTGTACGCCCTTACAACCATTGACCTTAAGTAGGCTGTTGGACTACGTATTGAGTGAAGATAATTTATTTTCTTACATCCTCTTGATATATGAACTCTTTTTTGTTCAACGTTTCTTTACATTGATTTAAGTAAATATGACTTCATACCAGACTGTCACACCAAATGCACATATGTACGAGGGAAAACAAAAGGCCAACCGAGACTGCCCGTTGCTAACGCCTACCGAGACTGTCCATTGATAAAGCCAACCGAGACTGCCCGTTACTTAAGCCCACCTTGACTGCCCGTTGCTAAAACCAACCGAGACTGCCCGTTGCTAATGCCTACCGAGACTGCCCATTGATAAAGCCAACCGAGACTTCCCGTTACTTAAGCACACCTTGACTGCCCGTTGCTAAAACGAACCGAGACTACCCGTTGCTAACGCCTACCGAGACTACTCATTGATAGAGCCATCCGAGACTGACCGTTACTTAAGCCCACCTTGACTGCCGGTTGCTAAAACTAACCGAGACTGCCCGTTGCTAACGTCTACCGAGACTGTCCATTGAAAAAGTCAAACGAGACTGCCCGTTACTTAAGCCCACCTTGACTGCCCGTTGCTAAAACCAACCGAGTCTACCCGTTGCTAAAGCTAACAGAGAGTGCCCGTTGCTAAAACCAACCGAGACTGCCCGTTGCTAAAGCTAACAGAGTGCTCGTTGCTAAAGTCAACCGAGATTACTCGTTGCTAACGTCAAATTACTACCCGTTGCTATCGCCAATGATTTATCTGTTTCATTCTTAGTATGCTCATTATCGTTCCCTAGAAATACATCTTTGTTGCCTTAAATAAGCCCTTCATCTGTAAGAAAATTGTTCAGAATTCACTATTTCATAGGATGATTAATATCACTTAGTAGTTCAGCGCTTTTTCTTTGTTTCCCACCAAAACTTTCCTTTTTCTTAATACTTAGCTTTTCTTATGGGGGGCATCTTTCGCTATTCCAAGCGCCTTCCGATTTCGGTCTCATATTTTCCGTCGTCTGTTACAACAATTCCCGGATAGTTGAATATTCGTACGTGTTCAGTTCATAGAAAGGATCTTTGTCTCTTCCTCTTGATAAAGTTCAGACATTCTGGATGTTCATCCAGATATTTTGGATGCTTAGTCCAGATATTCTGGATTCAGTTGTTGGATAGTTGTTCTCGTTTTCCTATATTATTTTGTTTTTGGTCTCCCGCAGTTGTCTTTCTGTATCAGCCATCAACACAATCTCATATACGTATCTGTTATGTCACAAATCCAGGTAGGACGTCTCGTTCTCTTGAGATCCCCTTGCAGTATAGGTGAGAAGTAGCCTTACGCCCCTTGAAGATAGACTAGCTAGTTGCAAAATGTAAATGGTACTAGCAAAGTGGCCCAAGAACTGAACACTAGATGAAGGTGATGGTTTAGCAAGAATTTCTTATTAGCCAACCCTTTTACCTGAACTAAAAAATATGCTAATCATAAATCACCTGTTTTGTTTGCATAACTCTTAGTTTTTCATATTCGTCTTTCTATCTCAAAAGCACTTCCTCTTCTACTAGAGTCTTGTTCCCAGATATGCAGAAGCTTTTTAGTTTGGTCAGAGACTAAGAAACATTTGTTTGTGGTAAGCCTGCTAAAATGGTTGCCCGAAAGAGAGGAAAACTTCCTGAAGAGAATAAAAAATAAAAAAAAAAAAAACTTTTCGATTTTATTGGTTTATCCCGCAGCTGCGCATTTAAACCTGAATTTAACTTGGAACCAGGCTGGAGAAAGTCTTTCTAATCCGTTTCACATTCACGGAAGGCTGGATTGAAAATAGCTTCTCGATAACTGCCTAAGTTACCCATAAAGATTTTCCACCACTATATGTGTATGCATGTTTGCATTATAAGGAACTATTCGTGCAAATTTGTGATTCAGTCTAAGACGAAAGAGATCAAAGGGATTCTAGAGAAAACGAAATTCTAAGTCCATAATAAAAGTGAAAACGGAAGTATTTACTTTGATTGTCTTTAATAATTGCAATTTTTCCTTTTTCTTGTACGCTCCCATAGAAACCTAATTCTCCCCCCTCTCTCCCTCTCCCTCTGTATTTTCCTTCTTATTGTATTTTTATTCGATAATCTCAAACACATTTCTTTCTTTCTTGTCATCCATATTTATATTCTTTTCTATCAAAGGCATTCTTCTCTATATCTCACTTTTAATACTTCCGCCACTAGAAAATATATTCTATTTCGGTCTCTGTCTCTCTCTTTCTCTCTCTCTCTTTCTCTCTCTCTCTCCTTCTCTTGATCTCTCTCCCTTTCTCTCGGTCTCTATCTCGATCTATTTTTCTTTCTCTTTTTTCTCTTTCTCCTTTTCTCTCTTTCTTTCTCTCGCTCTAATTCTTTCTCTTTCTCTCTCTCTCTTTCTCTCTCTCCTTCTCTCTCGGTCTCTATCTCGATCTATTTTTCTTTCTCTTTTTTTCTCCTTCTCATTTTCTCTCTTTCTTTCTCTTTTTCGCTTTCTTTATCACGCCCGTTCTTACTGAAACATATATTTTCGGTTTCATGAAGAGTTTTGTCTTCATGATTGCAGCTAATATTTAATGACCTTATGCCAGACTTGTAAAAGTCCAAAATATATTCCACACACACACACTTTTTATCACTCCGATTCTGCTATTTGCTTATTTCTTCTTTAATTTCTTTCCCCGTCTCTAGGCTTCTTTCACTTATGACATCAATGCACACCAAGAGCGAGAAATATATGAAGCTCGATTTCATTTTAGCAAGATCTGGTATAAATCTATCCTGGGATAAGATATTCGCAGAAGATTATGTAGAACCAGTTATGTAAATAAAGGACTAGTTTAGTGAAACAGAAAAAGTTCCGTATTTAGTGGTTTAGAATTTGTCTCTTGAATTTTGTGGCGAATACAATAAAACTATTAGTAAGGATTGTAAAATATAATTACGTAAAATAAATATTATCCACTATGGATGTGCGCCTATGCGCAATGGTCGAAATCGGGTTTTTACGTATTGAATTCACTTCCTACCGAAATCATTGTTTTCGATTTTGCACAAATACGCTTGAAAATGTATAAATCCATTTCGTCTCCCTCCAGCTAGGGGTTAATAACAAGCTCTAAATTAAAAACCAACTCTCTTGCCCAAGGCACACCAATACTGATCTGGCTGTAATATTAGGTTGGTGTAAAAATAATGACGTAACAATGTCGTTTTTTGACGTTAAAAATACGTCAAAAAACGACATTGTTACGTCATTATTTTTGCACCAACCTAATATATTACGCCCTTAATGAGTTCGTGACGTGAAATGCATGTATTTAAATGCACACCTATTAGTGTGAAACCAATGTTTATCAGACTAGTTTTATTTCGGTCATATATCTTGAATAATGACTCTGTTGCAGTTGAAAATCTATTATCACTAAATGTAAATTTTATTTATTTATTACAGCAATTTCAGCTTTTATGCATTTGGACCGAGCTTAGTTCTTTTGTCTTTAAAATGTCGACTTAAATATGCAATATCATGTCCAAGACAATGCCAATAAAACTGTTGCTTTCATTTAGAATTTGACTTTAAGTGGGTGCAACAGCATTCGTTATCGAGAAAAAGAAATGTCCTTTCATACAGGAATAGCGAGCTTGTTTTGCAGGATATTCCTGGTGGAATCCGTTCAACCATAAGCGAGAGTTTGACTTTTGTCTATCTAATTTAACTTGGATTGTTTTTCATATACTTTTTAAAAAACTTTTTCAAAGAATACTAGTTAAAAGCTTCAGAATGATGACTAGCGATCGGACGGACTTCGAGGAAGAAAGTAACGTTAATGATTCCATTTAGCGCACAGGCTTTAATTATATAAGTTTAATTATATCATCTTGCCTGTTAATCAACTATTATACAACAAAACCTTGTAATCTCAACAAAGATAAATGTACTCTGTGCCTATTAGAAAAAACGAACTATTCTCTAACACATCGATAATAATAATCTGCCGAACAAGTGCAATGAGCTTATCATTACTTGCAGCCACAGAAAGAAATCTCTTTTCAAATATTTCGAAGCTGGCTATCATCTCTGCAATACTCCAAAATGACCTGCCTCTGATATTTATTTATTTTTTCCATATCCAGTTACATCCTTAACACCATCCTAGCGTTTAACGGTTTTTAACCTAGCGTTTTTTTTTGTTTTTTTTTTCTTTTATTATTTTTTATTATTTTATCGTTTTTCTTTTCTTTGTTCTATATTCCTTTTTGCCTACCATACTTGTTATTTGGTAACTACCAACTTTTTTAGTTCGTTTATTTTTCGACATACACCTACCAACACTCTATATTTTGAATTTAAACCCAATACCATATTATATTTATAATAATCTTGAACTCTGAATCTACACACAATGTAGCGTTCTCCCATGAGACGCAGAAATTTAAAAAAAACCTTATTGAACAGTTCGTAACTTTTATATCTGATGATTGACAAAGCTGTGGAACTCTGAGTCATATTGTAAACGTAGGTGTATATGTAATTATTAATATATAATTTATAGCTCTGATTAACTACATTGAGCACTGTTTTGTCTACACCATTGATTAAATAAATAGTTATTTGCTCACCTGTATGTGTACGTCATCGCTCATATATATGGTTGATTATTTCATTATATTATTTCTACATCTATCTATCTATCTATCTATCTATCTATCTATCTATCTGTGTGTGTGTTTGTGTGTCTGTGTGTGCGTGAAACGTACTTGTGGAAGGTATAGTCGATAGATATTAATGGAATATACAATACATTGAAAAGATGAAAAAGAAAATCTAATTAAACTTATGTTTTGATCTTTTTTTTTCGAATAACTTTCTATATTTTACAACAAAAGTCTCAAAATTTCTTTTCACTCTAAGCGAAGAAGTTAACGTTGTTTAGTCTCTTCATCATTTCGTACTTTTCTGCTTCTATCTCTTTGTATCTTCGAATTACGTTTACAATACTTTGATCTTCATGTATCAATGCAGCGTTCTCTGATTTGATCTTTATTTAAAATGATGTCTGAAGCAGCTTCTGTAGCCCCAAACAATTTTATGTTTTTCAACAACTGCCCCCCCGACCTTCAGGTCCAGCGACATCCTAAAGAATTCATTTCCTTACAGGCTTTGTGTTTGTGTTGTCAAAAGGTTAGGAATACGTGCAAGTATGCTTTTGTTTTAATCTTAAAATCTTCTGCAATTTTGATCACATCGTCTGACTTATATATATTAGAGTTGAACTAATGTACTTATTCAGTATTCAGAGGCATACGGCCATATCACGTTAAAACATCGGTTCCCGTACGATCATCGAAGTTAAGCGACTTCGAACCTGGTCATTACTTAGCTGGGTGACCGCTTGGGAATACCAGCTTGTGTTAGGTTAGTGCAAAAATAATGATGTAATAATGTCGTTTTTTGACATTAGAAATACGTTAAAAAACGACATTATTACGTTATTATTTTTGCACCAACCTAATATATGCTGGTAATGTAATGATATTGACTCGGATTGGGGAATCGTAAAGCCGAGTTTCAATTCCAGTTGGATTCGCTATATTCAAATCTGCGGAAACTTCCTTCGTAGTGGTATGAATCCAACTCTTCACCCCCAAGCTATGGGTTAATTAGTCGGAATTGTACTAGTAAATCATTATTATCTAAAAAAAAAAAAAGCGCTTACAAAGTAAATATTATATATATAGCTTTAAATAACGTACAACGTATAACGTATATATATATATATACATATATATATATATATGTGTGTGTGTGTGTGTGTGTGCGTGTGCGTGTGTGTGTGTGTGTAATTCACTATATTTTCTGACAAAAATAATCCAATAACGGGGATACAGCGTTTACAGATATAGTGACGAAGTAAGGCGTCAATATCTGCTAACTGACAAATGTCTTCTCTCTCCCCCGCTCACTTCCTCACTTCGTTAATTTACATATGTTTAATACGGCCCGTCAAAAATGTGTAAATTTTCTTTTCATTTTTTGTTTGGAAGTAAAGTCTGATGATCCGCAGTCCTTTAAAAGGGCTGTGGTGAAATAATTTATTACATGGAACCTTAAAGTGGTCTGTTTTTATTTTATATTTATATATATATATATATATATATATATATATATATATATATATATATATATATATATATATATATATATATATAAGGTTGGTGCAAAAATAATGACATAATAATGACGTTTTTTTGACGTTAAAAAATACGTCAAAAACAACATTATTACGTCATTATTTTGCACCAACCTAATATATATATATATATATATATATATATATATATATATATAACATAAGCATATGCGGGGCCACAGACACACTTACACACGTACACAGAAACACGCACATATCTTTCCCTCTCTCTCTCTAGATACATATATAGAGAGAAAGAGAGACAGAAAGAGAGAGAGAGTGTGATAGACAGAAAGAGAGAGAGAGAGTGAGATGGAGAGAGAGAGAGAATAAGAGAGTAGATATTCCGGTGAACTACAGAATAGATCCGAAATATTTACTGTGATTTATCTGACATTGTTGGAGGTCGCATTGTAAGATCCACTTTATAGTTTATGCGTGGCATGTTAAAATCGTTTGTATTTCTTACATGAAAGTTTCCTCAGGAACGGTCTGTTTTTAATTTCCTGATCTTTATGCTTCGCCTCTATCTATATTTGAAGAATTATCCCCTATATTATTACGCTGGTTATAGCTATACCTACATCTTGACACTGTACGTACCACTTCCTGATTTGATTGTCATCCGTTGATCCATTATCTAGAAAGACATCAGTTGTTCTTATCAGCTGCAGCCTTATATATCGAACATTGATTATTTCCAGGAGAGAACCATATACATATACTTAGGTATGCATTATAATAGGCCCAAATTATTCAGATTATCTTTTGTTAAGTCGATCTATAAATGTTACGGGTACCGTGTAATACAGCACTTCTTGCTGCCTAGTCGGGTCATCGGCCGTTAAACCGGTTCCTCCTATTAGGCTTTTCACCCGAAGGGATTAAAAACATGACTTGCTAAAGGGTGGATGAAGTTTCTTGTAGGGTCAATGGCCATCAAGAACAATGGAGCAGACTGGGCTCCTTATCTATGCATGCAGCCAATATGGTGATGCCATTGTATTCTTGGGCGGGGTACTTCCCAGTGTGAAATCAACGGCCAATGGAATTAAGTTGAACCTCGAAGGTTGGCTCATACCTGGAGAGGGATATCACCAGGTTTATTTGCTAAGATACGCTATGCATGGGTGAATACCTTTCCGATCTTTTAAGATATGTGGAGACGAACTAGTCAAGTGTAGAGTTGCGCACCGACGCTACGACCACACCGGGCCATGGACTGATGATGATGGTGATGATGATGGTGATGATATTAAAATATCGTTGCATTGCCTTAATATTCACTTAGCTATTAGGTTGGTGCAAAAATAATGTCGTTTTCTCACATAGTAACATATGTGAGAAAACGACATTATTTTTGCACGAACCTAATATTTTAATTTCTAGTATGTTTGTGCTCACCTCAAATGATGCCCGAATAAACTTAGCACTCATTTATACTTCAGAGAAGCCAGCTGCCAATTTGACCTGAGGTAATGACCGTCTAGATAGAAGTGGATAATTAAAATGGATGATTTTGTTTTTAAACTATTAATAGAAATTCTAGACGCATTTTACAACCTTAGCTTATTTATATGAAAAACAATGTAAAATGATATAGAGTCGAGTTAATGGGTGAATAAATTATGAATCAAGTAAGGGGCGAAGCATGTAATTCGAGATTATGATCTTTGAATCGTTTTTTTTTTAATTGTTATCACCCCAAGCATGGCAGCAATGTCCCTAAAACACAAGAGATTACAGGGTGTAGAGGAATTAGGAACAGAAATATTAATGATAAGCAGAAAGAAAAGAGTGTAATCAGGAGGAAAGTAGATAGCAGTTAGCATTGCATTAAAACTTTTGCTGATTAAAGTTGGCTGGAAAGCATGGAGCCGGAAGGGAGTTCCACAAGCGAGAAGTGCGAGAAAAGTAACTGTTAGTATAGAACGTGCGGTTACATTTAGCCAGCGCAACTGTATATTGATGAGATCTAGACCCGAGTCTATTACTGCGATTAAATTCATAAAGTCTAGTTACCATAGAAAAGAGCTTATCCGAACAATTACCATGTAAATGCTTATAGAAAAGACACAGAGAGGCAACATTACGATGATGAGAAAGTGACTGAAGCCGAGCCATCAGATCAGGACCAATAATATTGCTAGTTCATCTTTGAATTTTATCAAGGGGCTCAAAGTAAATAGCAGGTGCACCGGACCATATGTGTCAGTAATATTCTATGCTTGGACGAATGGTAGACATATAGATATGTAAGATAGATTCTTGAGAGAAAAATTGTCTCCTTCAACTTTCTTAGTAGTTGACCAAGCAATGGAGTCAATATAGTGTTTCCCCTTCATATCAGCAGAAAACGTGAGTCCGAGAAGACGCAACGAATCACTTTCCTGGAGGTTAGCATCAGACATGCTGATGGAAGGCAGAGAGGGGTCTTTCAGATGATTAATGCAGAGAAGTTTATATTTAGAGGCTTTAAATCTTAACAAGCCATCTTTTGCCCCAGTTAACAACGGACATAAATTTGTTTTGGACATCGGCTGCCATTTTGACTTTGCCGTAGTAAATGGTTGTGTCATCAGTGTAGATTCCAAGAGCTGATGTAATCGGGAATGTCGTCAATGACAATTAAAAACAGAGTGGAAACAAGGATGGGGGTCTGGGGGACACCTGCATTTTTTTCTTTCTTCTGTATCAATGTTTAAATATTACATTTATAACAAAGTAATGAGACCAAGCAGACAAAGTAGAATTTTCTTCTCAAAGAAATTCGGCTTTAAAACCTGGCGAGCAAATATCGACATGATTGAGGAACAGAAGGAAAATTAAGGAGCAGACTCAGAATAAATGGGCGTCGTTATATTGCGGAATGCGTATAGGGTGAAAATAATTTTAATGTGGGTGCAAATGGTCAAATTAAGAATTCATTTGGCCTGTCCTGAAAAACATAGAAATATGCGTAATCCATCTAGCTTCGTATTTGCGGAGGTGGTTCCTGTGTGCATTTCTATATTCGCTTAGATCACAGGTTTTCTTAAAGAAAAGAATTGCAAATCAATCAGAATTACTCTTGGAAAGATTATTCGTGTTTAGACAAAAAACCATAATACATTTATGCGCGCATGCGTCTGAGGGCAAGCCTGATTATTTTAACAGGGTTTTTGATGATGTATTCCAATTACTTAAAGAACTCAGGAAATCAAAACGCATTTTTAAAATTGATTATATATCTAAGTCTGTTTCTATCTATCTATCTGTTCATAACCATGTTCCTATCTGTCGAGCTATTTCTGTTCATATCTATGTGCCTGCATACCTGTCTCTCTATATATGTTCATATCTATCTATCTATCTATTTATCTATCTATCTATCTATCTATCTATCTATTTTCCAATCTTTGTTCCTATCTATCAATTTATGCATCTATCTATCTATCTATCTATCTATCTATCTATCTATCTATCTATCTATCTATCCAAGTTCCTATCTATCTATCCAAGTACGTTTGTAAATTCGTTGAGATTGTATACGAAGGATAATCTCTATGCGTGGGTGCCCGCAGAACCATTTACAGTCATGATTATAAAAACGCAGAATGAAAGTGAATGTAATAACATTCATACGTTAAAAAAAGAGAGCTTTTTACATTTATAAACCAATATACAGAATGTATATAGAAAGAGGAAGGAGGATGGTTGTAGTCATGGATATACGTATGAAAATGTAGGTATGTATATCTGCAGTATAGCGTTACGCTTGCTTCTATTTTCATTTGTAATTTGATCTTAAAATTATTTGCATATCTGCTTTAATTCGGAAAGATGACAACAGCCCACACATAATCTACACACACACACACACACACACACACACACACACACACATATATATATATATATATATATATATATATATATGTGTGTGTGTGTGTGTGTGTGTGTGTGTTTAAACATTTTCTTGATCAATTGTCTTCAATTGTGTTTGTAGTTCTGGGGGATTTTGTTTGCTTTTAATCATTGTTTGATGATTATATTCATCGCTGTTAATAAGCTTAGTTACACTTTATTTACCATGGGGCCGGGAAAACCCTAGCAGTGTCCCTCAAATGAGTGTTCCCACTGCAAATTCTGTTTGCTCATTTGATTAGAGTTTAGAAAGTGGGTCGGGTCGATAACCTACAAACACCTCCTAGTATATATGCACATATACATTAATATATAGACATAACTCAATAAACGAAGAACATCAAATTCTATAGAGGAATGCAGTCGTATTTTAATCAGAATATGTCACAGTAGAATGGTAGATGTATGGAAAAGTATTTCAGTGTGTTAACCATTGGGGAAATTATGTTGAACATAATTATTTACTGGGTAAAATAAATACCTTTTACATCAGAAATCTACTAATTTATTAATTATTACGTTTAGTTAAAAGAAATTTCCGTTTTTGGAAACCAATTGATATGATTGTATCATCTTAATTACTAATCATATGTGGCAGGTAAGAATAAATTTAGATTGCATTAAATTACCTTAATTTTTGGATAGCAGTGACAGCATACTCAATGGATGAAATGTTTTCTTCTCCTCCATGACAACGCATAACCGCATAAAACAGGAGAATATTTTGGAACTCGGCCTGTTTTACCTGCACCCACAATATTCACCTGACCATACACAAAACGATTATTACCTTTTTCCACTGTGGCAAAAAGCTTCGACGGTATAAAAAAAAACAAAACCCTTCTTTAATGAAAACCAAATTAAAGTGTTTGTCGCAAACTTTTCGGCATCACACCTTGCAGATTTTTACTCGAAAAGTAATGAAATCATAGTAAATAATAGTGAACATATAACTGAATAAAAATCTATTTGTGCGATAACATTAGGAAGAATAAAGTTGATAAAAAAACAATTTCATTAGGACTCAACCTAATAAATTACTTATATATTAGACATGAGTACATCTAAGTACATCTAAGTTTCACAATTTAGAAATATTCTATGAAAATAAAAGTATCATTCAAACGTTTACTCAAACACAAACGTAAGTACACATTCGTTTTATATACGAGCGATGTGCAATAAGCTTACATTGTTCGGACTGCTGTCCTCACCTTTATCGCCATATTTACGAGGTTTCGGCCGTTGTACTCTCCGGCCTTCTTCATGTGATATACATTGATATTTCGAACCGAACACTTTATTTCGTCCACTGGGATAAATTGTTCGAGTTATCCACAGGGCCATGTGTCACCAAGAACAAATTCGTTAATTGAAGTAATCCAGTGACTTGATCCAAAAGTTGTGAGTTCAATATCCAGCCACAACAAAGGTGAAAAAAAACTTGAAGGGTTGAGTCACTAAAGGAAAATAACTGAAACTGAGATATCCGGAAAAGGCATGGCACGTGGAACAAGAAAGAATTTATCCCAGTGGACGAAATAAAGGATTCAGTTCGAAATTTCAACGTATGTTACCTAAAGAAAGCCGGAGCGTACAACGACCTAAACTTCGCGAATATGACAAAAAAGATGAAGGAAACAGTCCGAACGATGTAAATAGTGTAAATAGTTACAATGCCCATGTCAGAAATATTATACATCATGACGGTCATCTTCGAGTATAGAATCCAGAGGTTAGTAGTGAATATTTCGGAGACAGTAGGAAAGCGTAGTTCAGGTTAGCAGTGGATATCGCAGCAAAGTAGCAGAGCGTAGTACTTCCTTCTGTTCATCTTCGCCTGACAAGTTGGCACTGGTCATTCGGGTAGGGTAAACAAAAATGGACGCCTTTATACACGACGGATAGAATGTTCTGCGTCTTCTGATTGGTTAACCTTCTATTGGTAGACTATAAAGCGAGTCAAGGCATTTGGACTAACTCACTATATATAAAACTGAGATCATGTTTGCGACCTATCAACAATGATAGCTATCAACATAAAAAGAATCGACAAATAGAGACACCAGAGAATTTTTTGCATACAAAGTGTAAAACTACAACTGTAAATCCGAAAGCAATTGATTGAAAAGCACCAGTTCCAGCTGATGGACATTTCTTGTCAGAATTTATATTATTACAATAGCGATTATGATGACTTTCTGAAGAAAATAATCACGAAGGATGAGGATCGGGTGCACCGCATAATCCCGGGGACTAAGTTTGATGCCATGGCCAGGTATCAGACATTGTCATTGACTCCCATAATATCCGAAGTTTAACAGTCCGAAAAGAAATTGATATTGACTGTTTTCTGAGATGCAAAAGGTGTTCTGTTTGTGGAGTTAATATCAAATGTCAAGCTATTGACTCAATTAGTGTAGTCTGAAACACCGGGCGGACTGAAAATTGTTTGTGCATAAGGATGTCATTCTGTTGCACGAGAATGTCACCCCAAGCACGATCAACGTTATGAAAACTGTAAGACATACTTTTTTTCATATTATCTATAATAATATATAACTGGGCAGTACCAATTTTTTAACATCTTTTGTTAAATATGGCTGACAAGCATATTTTAATTATTTTTTATTATATAGTCTTTCCAGTGTTCTTACGTTTTTTCCGTTTGGTGGGAGTAAGGGAGACAAAAATTTTCCATAATGTCTCAAGCGTCTTCTTTGCACTTCTTTAGTTATTTTCAAGGGCACATTGCATAGTGAATAAATGCGTTAGTTAGATCCAGTGACAGGACCTAAAGAATGTGAGTTCGATACCCGGCTAAGGCGGTGGAGAGGGAAATTAACAGGAGATAACTGATAACTGACATCCATTAGACATGGCACGTGGAAGTAGAACAGTCTACCCCAGCGAGCGAAATAAAGGGTTCAGTTCGACATTCCAACCACCTGAAGAAGTGGCCGAAACGTTGTGATAAATATGGCAACAAAGATAAGGACAATAGTCCGAATAATGTAAATAGTAGACGCAGTATATTAATCTCTTTATATTTAACTTTATCTCCATTTTTTGGCATTCATGCGTGTTCCTCCTCGTTATCTGTGTGTGTGTGCGTGTGTGTGTGAAAGAGAGAGAGAGAGAGAGACAGGCAGACAGACAGAGAGAGAGAGAGAGAGAGAGTAAGATATTGCTTGATACGAATAATAATAATGAGTGCAGCTTATATTCTGTTGTCAGTATTTAATGTTAAACGAGATGAAAATTACAGAATTTATGGTTAGCAAATTAGCAGAATACAATATTTGCCACAAAAGTGTAATACATTCGTATACTTGCAAAATATGTGCTATCTTTATAATATAAGCATTGGCGTTTTGTAATTATATATATATATCACTGACAGATAGCTGGGTAATCGAGAAAATTGTTTTCTTTGTAAGAGTAACACCGCATTTAGCAAAACAAAAACAATTCGCTCTCGTCGGAGGGTACTCAGATGTTTTCCTTTCTTGCTGACTGGAAAATTACTACGCATGGCAAAAAAATTATGCCTAACACTTAGATATTCATCTACCTTTTTTTATTTCGAAGACGACAAACAAATCACGGTAGGTAGGAAAGATACGTTTTAAATATAGTGCATTCTAACTTCAAGAAATATACATGAAATAAATTAGATTAATTTATTTTAACTTATTAGATAACTTTCCAAGAAAATAAAAGAATATATGGCTGTTGCCACTGGTTGCTGACCTCTATCCCCACTTTTATATTTATATCCCACGTCTAAGCTCATCACACCTAATATATTTCCCAGAGGTCATCCATTTAAGTACCGATATATATATATATATATATATATATATATATATATATATATATATATATATATATATATATATATATATATATATATATATATATCACCGAAGACTGGTTAATAGGTCAGCACTTAAATGGGTGACATCTGGGAAATATCAGGTGTGATGAGCTTAGACGTGGGATATAAATATAAAAGTGGGGGATAGAGGTCAGCAACCAGTGGCAACAGCCTGTTTCATGCTTAAACGCCATCTTCAGGCCATATTAACTGAAGGCCGGGAGACTTTGTTTAAGAATGGAATGGTTTGTTGCCTCTGGGTGTTAATCTCCATGCCCCTTTACTATTCCTGATATTGAACACTAACCCATAAATATAGCATACCTTAAAACTGTGATTTTATCTCCCTCCCATATATATATATATATATATATATATATATATATATATATATATATATATATATGTATGTGTGTGTGTGTGTGTGTGTGTGTGTGTGTCTGTTTGTGTGTGTGTGTGTAAGCTATAATTATTCACACCCAGAAGATATATAGTACAAAAATACACTGAAATACTTCCGGCCCCACTGAAAGTGCATTCCAATAGATATTCTGATGTTTGGTTATTTGGTGAGATTTTGTGAAGTAGGTCATGAGACTGATGATTTCAGTGAAAATATATATATATATATATATATATATATATATATATATATATATATATATATGTGTGTGTGTGTGTGTGTATGTGTGTGTGTGTGTGTGTGTAAGCTATAATTATTCACACCCAGAAGATATATAGTACAAAAATACACTGAAATACTTCCGGCCTCACTGAAAGTGCATTCCAATAGATATTCTGATGTTTGGTTATTTGGTGAGATTTTGTGAAGTAGGTCATGAGACTGATGATTTCAGTGAAAATATATATATATATATATATATATATATATATATATATATATATATATATATATATATATATATATATGTGCATAATTTTTCTCGTAATTTATTCCCATCTATCTATCTTATTAATTTTTTTCCTTCTCCGTCTTCTTGTGATGCCCCAGGTGCAGCTCATAGCTACATTACTATCCTTTATAACTGTTGACTAATCGATTTTCCATTGATAGTATCTGAATCTCTCCAGGAAAACAAATAGTTTTAATAAGGCACGTAATCATTCTAATCTTTCACGTCTCAACCATTGTCGCCCTACTTTCATCCAGCTCTGATCCTATGAATGCCAACTATATAACAATGGTTATAATTATATACATTTCCGTAAACATCTCTCGATTTGTCTTTTTACTTATCTCTGGCCTTATATTTTCCTAGTTGTATTAGAGACACCCGATAAATACGCTGCGTCATTCATCTCATCTTTAAAATTTCAATTCGAAATTTCGATTCAAACCGTGATAGAACATTCCAGAAATTTCTAGTGTCTCTGAGAGCCAAACAGCCTGATAAATTTCTATTGAGAAAATAGTTAAAATAAGAGTTAAATTTGGCTGAAAAGGCCATTAGCTTTTATCGAAATATACCATTATTTTAAAAATTAAATCTTCATAAGTTGTCTCTCATAATTGTTATTTTCCAATATAGGATTACTAAAATTAGTAGGATTTATAGAAGTGACTTTCAGTAAAGTTAGGAAGTGGTTGCTTTTTTAAACATGAATTGTTAAAAACGATAGATATTTTGTGTCTATTATATTTAATGATCATTTTCTTAATATATGAATATACCCTTGCAAATATGGTTGTTTGACAACGCTTCTATAAACACAACAAGAATTAAAATATGAAAGATCACTTTTCTAATATTGGTAGAATAATTTATAAGTCTAATTATAAAAAAAGACTAAAGAAGCTATTTACATCTAACTTAAGCAATCCACCATAAATAAAAGTTACTATTGTTTCATATCCCACATTGTTGAATGATTTTAAAAATTATTCCAGGTACGTTATTTACTATTCTAACCAGGTTATTGCACGTTTCCATCACATGACTTACTGCGTCAAGCTGTACATGATTTAGCTTTCAAAAAAATAATAATGCTCCAACTTACTTCTTGAAACATTAAATTTTCTTTCCCCAGTCCCATCCCCGATTAGGTGAGTAATGTTTCCCTCGTCTCCCCACTGGGACGTGATGTTACACAAGGTCGAGTTTACTGTAGGGAACCCGAGCTCATACACCCGGGCCAAGGCAAAAATTGCCCTCCCCTCACAAACGTCGCTTGTCCTGGTCTCGGTAGCAACTACCGATCCCCCACCTCTCTAGTACAATGCGGGCATTTCATGCAACTGTTCCACGGGGTTAGGCACCTCGCAGCATTTATATTCCTCAGTTGCATTTCTGTCCGCAGACAGAGCCATAATTGAGTCGCACTCTGTCCGAAGACAGAGACACAACTGAGAGATAATAAACCTTAACCGGCATGATAAGTAGGAATCAAGTGAGTTGCAAGTATGGAACAACATATGAATTTTAACCAATTTATCCACACAAAAAGATATTTATATCCAAAAGGATATTTTTATCCAAAAGGATATTTGTAAAAATAGACACATGTTTAAAAGAAATGAGTTTAGTGTATTGGGGCTGCAGATCATTATTCAAACATATATTGTTAAATATAACAGACAACGAATGTCTATTATGTTTGATCATAAGCCGTTCGAAGCTTCGTATAGTGGCTTTAGTTTCGGGGGAAAATAAAGACAAAAACTGTCCAACACTTGTATATTTTTTTATTATGCTGGTCCTCAATCTAAGCTTTCGGCTCACATGAGCCATCATCAGATGAGTTTGTGCAGTTTCGCATAGTAAACAAACGGATTAATAAATTGATTGATTGATTTGATTTTTACGGCTAATAAACCTTTTGCTGATTATTTAAAGCCAAAAAATATTTTTAGATTGTAAGAATATATTTGAGATAATGAGTTACTGATACATGTCCTTCTAATTAAACCATAGCTGGGGGAATAGAAGAGGTGGATACATACTTTTTTCGATGGTATTTGCGCGTAAGTAATACAAAGAAGCCGACTGGAATTAGAACTCGGCACTCTGATTTCTAATTCCGAGCCATTACCACCCGCGCATCCAAGCTTACAGTACCTGGTATTCCCAAGCGGTCACCCATCTAGGTACTGGCCTAGGCTCGACGTTGCTTAACTACCGCTATCATAGCGGAACTGGTGTATCAACGTGATATAGGTCTAAGTCGATAAATTATTATGCTGCAGAAAAATCCATATGGTTTATCCATTTTCGGTTTTATATCAACGTAATAAAAGAATACGTTTTCGAAAGACTTGTTCATCCCCCCCCCCCACACACACACCAAAAAATATCCATGATATTCTATTGTATCGGATCTTTGTCCTTTTCATCAAATATTCGCTCTGGCTAAATCTTGTCGTAGATTAGACATTAGATGTTATTTAACCTATAAATATATTTGATTCCCCTACCGCTGTGAATGTAATTTTAAATTAGTTATGATTAATAAACTAGTTGGTGAAAACAGTCAACATGTTTCGGCACTGTCTACAGAGATCTTACATTTTTCTTCAGATAAGTTTTAACCATCGTAATAATGATCTTGGTGTACAGGTCATATGTTGGTAAGTATGAAGCAGATAAGTCAATGAACAGGAAGGTTTCACTCGGTAAGAAACAGAAATCGCCACGTGAACCGCAAGTGCGTAGCTATGGGTAAATAAGAGTTGCCTATTTCATTCAGAACATGGAGGATCATGAGCCAACGTCATATCTTAGTAAAGTTTCTTTTAATCCGTGTTCTGCAATCCATATACACAAGATCTTTATGTAAATTACTCTCTGCTTTATTCATTCCTTTAATAAGTACTATGTGTTTCAATTCTTCAAGCCCTCTGTCCTGTATCGTAGAAATTGCAATCTTTCTGATTATATGTATAAGCGTTTTTTTCGTTTTCTATTCTCCTTAAAACCTTCTGTCGAACCGCATATTTGTTGCTTCAAGTCTCTGCTTCCTTTGTGAGGATATTGTCCAGCATCCACTGCTATATTACACAACAGTTCAGTATTCTTTTCTTTGTTGCTAACGAAAATTTCAATTCACTTTCGGATTTATATGCCATATCTTCCATTCTGTTTAAAAAAAAAACTTCCTAGATATTTAAAGGCATCAATTTTCTTGATTTTGACATTTCCAGTTTGCAATTGTCATCTTCGGTTGTTTCTCTTGCTGACAACAATGCATTGTCTTCTTACAAGTGATGTATAGTCCTTTCTTCTCACTTTCATTTACAACCTTCTCTCGGAGATTCTACAGTATTCATTTCGTTTCTACTATCAACACTGTTATCTGAATATCTCATGTTCTCTCAGAATAGCCTTCATGTAAATGTTGAATAAGTCTGGTGAGAAGACACATTTATAACTTAATTCTCTTTGTAGCAAGTTCTCTTGTATTTACTGAATACATTTTCTATCAGTATGCAGGCAGTTTGATCTTAGTATGTTTTGATTTGTTTCTATATCCTTCTAAGATAAAGTTTTCGTAGAATTTCAAACAGTTCTTTGTGCCGTACCTTATCAAAAGCTTTTGCATAATCTATAAATCATAGGTATACATCCTACTGCATTTCTAGTATTCTCACTGATGTTCTGAGCATAAATATCGCATTCATTGTTCCAGTGTCTTTGCAGAAATCTCACTGTACATATGCAATTTTTGGTCTATTGCTGTTTGGCACTCATCAGAATTCGGATGGTAAGTTTCATTACGTGATTCATTAGGCTGATTGTCCCATGGTGTTCGCATACATTTGCACCTAACTTCTTTTTAGTAGATCCCTGAAGTCTTCCGTTATATCACCATTGTGTATTTTTGTCAATGCTGAAATTGTCTAACACTACCAGCGTCTCTATTACAATCCTATTCATTGCTATTTTCCTGTTCATTTTGACTATTGCTGATATCACTTCATACTTTTATATTTTAGGCTCTTCCATATTTTCGTGTATTGTGGGTTTTCCTTTTACGTCGTGGGAGAGTTCTTCGACGTATTCGTTCCATTTTTTAAGTATTTTTTTTTTCATTTTTCATTCCCTCTTTTGTTGTATCCTTCCTCCCTTCGGCGAGTAAATCGTTTATTCTATATTTCTTTTTATTCTTTCAATTGTCTTATATGTGATGATCATTCTTTCTATCTATGATGATCATTCATTCTATCTATGATGATCATTCATTCTATCTATGATGATCATTCATTCTATCTATGATGATCATTTTTTCTATCTATGATGATCATTCTTTCTATCTATGATGATCATTCATTCTATCTATGATGATCATTCTTTCTATCTGAGCATCTGTTTTATTCCGTCATTTCTCTTTTGTCTGCCCGCATTCGTTTTTATTTACTTGTAATTTATTACATTCTGTACCATATTTTGGTATCGTATTTCATCTCCAATTCATGATGTCGAAAATTTCATCTAATATTCCCTTTTTTCCTTGTCTAGTTATCCTTGGGGTGATCTAGATTGCTGATGCCACTAAAGCTTCTCTTAATATGTCCTCCTTTGCATTTCTGTTCTTATTTAGTTCACTGTATTTGCTTTTATCGCAGTCAGTATAAATCTCTTTTGATCATTCGGGAGTTTGTCTCATTGCAATTTGGTTCCTGACTTGGTTTTCTGTAATTTCCTTATGTCTATTGAGATTATAGATAACCGGAATGTGCTAATTCCCCAACAGTCAGCACTTAAATATAATTTTATAGTATAAACCAAAATTTCCGAAACTCTTATTGACCTTTATGTGGTCGATCTGGTTTTGCGTTTCTCCTCCTGGGTCCCTCAAAAACAGATTCTTTTAGAATTTTACATTTTTCTTTTCAACTTAGAGACGATATGTATTTTGCTTATCATTAATTTGCGTTTTTACTAGTGCTTAGGTTAAGTAATTTCACCATCCGTACAATGTAATCATTTTTTTTAACGTTCAAGTTTCTTTAGATCGACCTAAACTTTCTGATTAAACGAATCTGAAGAGTGTTTATACTTTTTATGGTCAATGTTAACATGAAAACAATCAAGGTAATGGGTTTCTTTGAGTTTAAAAATAAAAAAAAGTTCGTTTGGAAGTGTATTATTCCGAATACGTATTCTTTTCTTTAATAGACAACATATAAGACGAGGAGAGACATAGACATAGATATATAAACATATAGATATAAATAGATATATATATGTAGATGTAAATCGATATCTTTAGATATCTATAGATAGATGGATAACTATAGATATATAGATAAAGACACCTATAGAAACTAAATATGTATATTTAGAAAAAAAAAAAAATATATATATATATATATATATATATATATTTAGAGAGAGAGAGAGAAATAGATATATTTAGATAGATATAGATAGATAGATAGATATAGAGTTGTAGGTACCTCCACGAAATCGCTAAAAAAGAGCATAGTCTGATGAAAAAGACGCCAAACTTTATGAAAAAAAAATTTTATCGTCTAAATGCTTATGTTTTTATGAAGAGGAAAGACCAAAGTTTTTTTTAATTATTTAAAAAAAATTTCCTTCTTTTTAGAACATTCTAAATTTTAATTAAAATAAACTTTTTTCTCTTTGTACCAACCGGGGCTAGTAAATGACATAATTTTTAGCACTTTTTTTTTTGTGTGTTACACACATTAATTTGAAAAATCTTGCAAAAATAAAAATAATTGTCAGATGTTAATGAAACTTTCAAAAAATATTCACAGATGATCGAAATTATTATATATATGTTTGTTTTTTTTTGTTAAAATCAAGGCAGAAATATTTTTTTTCATATTTATTAACACCGCCATAACTAATTTTATGAAAAACTCTAGAAATTCGAGCGCATCAACTTTAGTGATTACAATAGTTAAAAGCACAAGGCTTTGAAGAATGCAAATTATGTTTTTTGTTTTTTTTAATTGGATCCGCGGTACCTGAAAATCAGCTCTGAATTGTAACATACAAAACTCAATAAAACAAATATATTATTTAATTTCAAATGCTTTTATTTGTTTTTAGTTGTTTTTATGAATATGGACAATATTTTCTGAAAGCAAAAACTTTTTTCAATGAAAATTGAATTTTTAATACAATTATTTGTTATTTCTTTAATTATAATAGATTTTTACATTAAGTTTTATTAAAAATTTTATAACATTAGTTAAAAGCGACGTCAACCTTTCTAAGTATCCTTATGAGATTGTCATTGTCTAGCGCTTTGAAAATTTTATCATTTGGACCAATCAGAAGTAATTTTTTGTTTATAATCGGGCGGTAATTATAAAGTACGGAAGACCAACCAGGATACAATTTAGTTGTATTATTTGAGTTCAGCATTGTTCTTCGCTGTTAAGGCCTTTACTTTTGCGAAACACGTATGGAGAAGTTAATTTGATTTTTCAATTTCAACTGAGAATGGTACCTATAAGTATCAGTTTCATCTTATGAAATTTAACTACTGCTAAACTTTAATTTATATGATGTTATTTTTATATTAATCTCACTCTTAACAATCTTATTTTTTAATTTCTTTATATTTTCCATAAAGCATCGTAAACGTAAAGATGAAAGCTAAGAACAAAAAAAAAAAAAAATTAAAAATTAAAAAATTAGAGCGCTGAAAGTTTTCGATGTAAATAATTTGTTCACTTAAATCTAAATAATTTCACTTCCTTCCATCCGTAGAAAGAATTATCCTCCCGTAAGTTATCTAAACGTCATAAATCTGTCTTTCGTCACCAGTCAAGCGACGCGAAAGGTTATGACCTGCTTTGTTTTATTTTCAAATTACATTTTTTTCGGGGCAGAAGCTAAGTTAAGCGTGGTTCAAAATATTTTAAATAAACATTATAATTTCTGATTTTATTAAAATAAGTTTTGAAAAAATGATAATTGATTTTTAAAAGAATATCAATGTCAGATTTTCATCTTTTTTATAAAATGGAAAAAATGATTGAAAATGATGGATTATCTGTTCTTTTTTTTTTTGACAAAAAAAAAAAAACGAGATTTTTAACAAAAATTTCGGACGTGCTAGGAACGATTAAAAATTGTAAAAAAAAAAATACCCCCAAAATACTTTGATCTTTCCTCTTTAATAATAATATGAACATTAGACGATAAAATTTTGTTTTCGTCAAGTTTGGCGTCTTTTTCATCATGCTATGCTCTTTTTGTTTACATTTCGTAGAGGTACCTAAGTTATAGATATATGTATATCGATAGATAGATAGATAGATAGATAGATAGATAGATAGATATACAGAGAAAGATTGATATAGAGATATATAGAGAAATAGATATACAAAGATAGCTATAGAGATAGGTAATTATAGATATAGATAGATATATACAGATATGAATAGATAGGTATAGATATATAGAGATAGATAGATACAAAGATAGATAGATACAGATTGATATAGATCGATATATATATATATATATATATATATATATATATATATATATATATATATATATATATATTGATAGATATAGTTTTATATATATAGATATGTATTATGAAATGGACAGACAATTATTTTTAAGACATTTTTTTATGTTTATACGTTCTTTTTATAGATACAAATATTTAAGTAAATGCTCTGTTTATAATAAACAGAATTAACGACATTTACCGGCTTGAATGTCCGAGAAATTTTTTAGAAAATATGCGTCCTCCGACAGGATACGAACCTGTATCCTATACGGAACCTTTCATCTAACATTCACTTTTTTCCTTGTCTAGTTATCCTTGGGGTGATCTAGCCTTACGTGTCTTAACCGACTGAGCCACAGAGGAGCTTTTCGGTTAGCAAGGTCGATTTTACTTCAATTCTCCATGATTTTCTGTCTTACATCATATCTGCTCGATGAGTATTCAAATGTAAACAATGTAAAACAAGTTATATGACGGTTCCGTATAAGATACAAGTTCGATTCCTGTTGAAAATTTCTCGGACATTCAGGCCGGTAAATTTCGTTAATACTGTTTATTAAAACAGAGCATTTACTTAAGAATTTGTATCAATAAAAAGAACGTATAAACATAAAAAAATGTCTTATATATATATATATATATATATATATATATATATATATATAGATAGATAGATAGATAGATAGATAGATAGATATTAAATATATAGAGAGACAGATAGACAGATAGATAGATGTATATATATATATATATATATATATATATATATATATATAGATAGATAGATAGATAGATAGATAGATATAGATACACACACACACAGACACACACACACACACACACACACACACACACATATATATATATATATATATATATATATATATATATATGCATATTATATATAGAGACAGAAAGGGGGAGCGATAGACTGATATATATATATATGTATTTAGATAGATAGATAGATATAGTCACACACACAAATGTATATATAGAGAGATAGAAGTATATATATAAATGTAGACAGTTATATAGAAATAGATATATATGGGTAGATATAGATAAATATATAGATACATACGTATGTATATACTCATATAGATAGATAGGTATATATATATATATGTGTGTGTGTGTGTGTGTGCGCGTGTGTGTGAGTTTTGAACAACAAAAAATATTAAAAAATTAAAATCTTCAGACACACTGGGTTGTATATTAATATTCTTTCGTTTTTATTATTATTTCATTTAGATTCCTCGACTAGTTTCGGCCAACATGGCCATCATCAGGAGAAAAACATTTTCTGCTTGCTGGTAGCAGTGAACTACAGAAATGAATGTCTTGATGGAGAAAATGTACTTTTGTCTTTAGTTTTCACTTGTTTTTTTTTTATTTTTTTTAACATGAATTTTGGTTAGTCCTTGTGTGGTCGAACAGTCTGTTTTAAGTTGTTATTTAAGATAAAAACTGGATGGATTTATGTTGCTCTGAATTCCCTTGGTCATTTTGACAGTTTTATTGGTTCCTGGAAAGGGGATGTGTGTTATTTGCTTCTTAGGAAGTGAGTGGGATGTGTGTGAATGTGTATATTACTATGGGTGTGTGTTATCATTTGGCTCATTGGTGAGTGATTGATTGAGTGAGTGAGTGAGTACGATGTGTGTAAGTGTGTATATTCGTTTGTGTGTGTGTGTGTGTGTATATAAGTATGAGGCCTCAACCCCTCCGCAAGCATGTCTGTCTTGTGTTGGTGAGAATTGTGGGTAAATCCTGATTTGTGGGGTTATATATTAATACTATCTATATTGTTAAATTTGTGATTGAGCCCGTCTGGATAGTGCGCTTTCAAACGTCGGATCTATTTATTTTCATGACACTCTAAAATCTTTCTAATGATATCTGCTCTGAACTTTCCTATTTTCTCAATTATAGTGAATTTGGCATGGGTTTTAAAATCGTGTTTTTGTAGGCGGAAATGTTGTTCTACAGATAATTATCTTTCATGGGGAGTCGCCTTAATTCGATTGCGATAATTATCAATATATATATATATATATATATATATATATATATATATATATATATATATAGAGAGAGAGAGAGAGAGATAGATAGATAGATAGATAGATAGATAGATAGATGTAATCTTCAGTCATTTAATATGATTGAAGAAAAGTAAGGCAAGAAAACGAAATGACAGTCTTGTTCGCATTAATACTTACCTTAATCTTGTCTGTACATAGATACACACAAAGTCAAATGACCTAAAGAATAAATAATAATGTAGTTTTGTCCGTCCCAAGGCTAAATCTATTTAACGGGCAAGGTCAATCGAACGATTATTTCACGCGTTGCACCTAAAAAAGAAATCTACTTGCAAAGGTAATTTATTATCATCTTCCGGAATTTGAGTCACTATGTTTAACAAACAATTCATTTTTGTTTGTTTTCCGAGCTAAAAATATTCCTTTTGAACAAACAATTTAAAAGGACATTCATTCAAAGAGTAAAGTTTATTAACATTTATGCGGAGTTACGGTCTTTGATTCTAAGTCGACTTAATGGAATACTAGATAAGGACGGAGATCTCTTTTTTTTTTTGAGTGCAAAAAGTGCTCGTTTAGACATGCCCTAATCGAATAAGCAATCATCGTCGTCGGCACCTGCTTGCATCCAAAACATTGGAATCGTCGTCATCTCTCTTTATTCCCTTTCTCCCCTTCGGTGGCAGTGACGGAAATGGCTGTGAAGGCCCATCCTACTCCTGAAGTGCTGTGAGTAAGAGTGACAGAGGTGTGTGGGTCATAGACGCGGCTGGGCGAGTCGGGCCCTACTCATAGGACGTCGCAGATCCACTTCATGCTGACACTTGGGCTCGAAAGTTACCGTCTACCTTTGGATGACCCTACGCCAGTAAGGCTGACTTGCAGCGACGGTTTTCCAGGTCTCAGGGGACCAGTAGGTAATAGACATCAATTGAACTCAGAAAAAATGTATCCGATGGTCTCTCAGCAAAGATCGAACCCATTAGCTTCTCTTCCGAGATTAGAAACATTGGTATTTCTTGGACACATTCAGCTCTGGCCCAAGACTTTATTCAGTCTACCTCCATTCATTACCAAATTTACTATTAATGGCTTTTGAAACTCGCATATGCCTATCACTTGTCGACATTTATTCTTAGAGAAATTGAAGCCGAAGCGAATTTTTAAATCAGAAATAATTTAAAAAAGATGATATTTATTTATTATTTTCAGGTTTCATAAATATTGTTAATATCTCTATAAACAATCTTGTTCAATAAGAAAGATAAGTAATTATTGCCAATATATACATTTGCATAGACTCCCTTTTGTTATGATTAAGATTCAAAAGAAATTCTTCCAAAGACACATTCTTTAAACAACCTTTGCTATTACTTAAATTAATAAAGTTTTTCTTTAAGGAATTTCAGTGTCGTATACGTTTCTCTAGTCTAATAGTTTCATATATTTATCAAGATTCAATTTCTATGTTTCGTTTTTGGAATTTATTGCTGCATATTTATTGACACTGTATTCATTATATCTTTTAAACGTAATTTACATTACATGCAATTCACATGCAGTTGCTATAATTACATATATCCTACAAGAACAGTGGTCGGTAATCGAGCTAGGAATTCGTAAGTTGGCAATCTCCCCGTCTGTGAAAATAACACAATTTTCTTACTCTCATTTATTTTAAATAACGTCTAACCTTATTAAAAATCTATATTTCCATTCTTGAATTGAACAATTGTTTAAAATGTTTTCTGTGTGAACATGTGGAGTTATTGCCAAGTCCAATCAGGAAATAGAGTTTTGTATTAAGTAACGAATGAAATCAAATATTTATCTTCAGTGTCAGAAATCGAACGTGTGGTTCAACAACTTGGACGACCTCTACATCCATAAGCAATGCAACGTTATTATTAATTAACGGCATGAAAATATTGAAAATATAAAATCATTATCTAATCGATAAGATACATATCTAAAATATTTTCATGCAGGAAATAGATTTCTGAGATGTTTCCCATATTTAAAATTTCTCAAACTTTTAAGCAGAAAATATAACTTAATTGTACAATAATACTCGGTCTCACATTGACTGCTGACCTGAGATGGAACAATTACATTGAGTCAATAGCTTCGTCCACCGCAAGGAAAGTTGGCTCCCTGTGCCGCGCCAGGAAATTTTTCTCGCCGGAGTCGATCCTTCAAATCTACAAATCAACCATTCGCCTTTGCATGGAGTATTGCTGCCGTATATGGTCTAGAGCCCCTTTTGTTTGTCTCAAGGTTCTTGATAAAATCCAAAGACGGATATGCAATGTAATTGGCCCTGATCTGGCATCTCGTCTGTAGTCGCTCTCTCACAGACGTGCCGTCTCCTCCCTCTGTCTTTTTTACAAATATTTTCACGGTAACTACTCCAGTAAGTTGCTTTCGCTGGTACACATACTTAATGAACTTAAGCGTTCTACCAGGCTGGCATCTCGCCCTCACCCTTTCACGGTCGAAACTGTTAAATGTAGCCGTTTCTTCTACTCCAACAGCTCCATGTCTCGCAGCTCTCGCCTGTGGAACTCCCTCCCCTTTTCCTGTTTTCCTGATAGCTATAATCTCCTACTATTCAAATGTAATGTCAATCGACGCTTCCAGATGCCTTGATCTATCCCCTGTCCTTCTCTTCATCCTTTCCTCTATCACTCTTATTTGCTCTCGCTTCAACCTTCTGTAAACCCTTGCGTGCTTGTGGCTTCTGGCCTTGCTCGGGGTGAAACGCTTAAAAGAAAATAAAATAAATAATAATAATACAGAAGAAGAAGAAGAAGAAGAAGAAGAAGAAGAAGAAGAAGAAGATTACGACACAGAACCTGCTGAAAATGTTTTCCCGATGGGACTTAATTAAAAACTAATATCGAATTTTCATATGTGTTACACATATTACACCACAACGCACATATGGCAAAAAGTCAGAAGTATTTTATATTCAAGAAGGTTAGAAGTCACTACACCAACCCTGGTTCAGTTTTGCTAGACAGTAAGTGATATAAGACCAACCCTGAACAGCGAAATAATTATATTGATATAAGGAGTGTTGAAACATGTTTGTAGTAAGTTGATCGGACAAATATTTACTTGTAGGGTTTGTACATTTCTGGTCTCGATTTATGCCAAGCATAACTCCTGAATAATACGCGCGCACATACACACACACACACACAAACACACACACACACACACACATATATATATATATATATATATATATATATATATATATATTTATCAACGTGATATAGCTGATAAATTATTATGCTGCAGAAAAATCCTATGATATATTTTGACAATCAGATACGGCCACAGATGTTACAAGTCACGTCTCTCTTAGATCCTTTACCTGGGAGGAGAGTCACCTGGCTGCGCGCTTAACTTCAGCATTTTCAACCCTTCTTTCCTCAAAGTCTTGCATGGTCACCAAGATCTCACCCTCCACACATCTTTATCATTTGCTTTCTTCTCCCATGTCTGAGTATTAATACAGGCTTTCTTAAGGGAGTCCTTTTAACAGTCTCTCTCTCTCTCTCTCTCTCTATATATATATATATATATATATATACATATATATATATATATATATATATATATATATATATATATATATATATATATATATATTGGAAACTGAGCTGCGATAGTCTGTTTTATGCTTGAACGCAAGGTTCAGGCCTGAAGTAATAAGTTACTTTCCTCATAGATTTGATCCGAATAATCCATCTGAATTTGAATTAATCACTCACATGAATTGATAATAAATATGGGTGAAGTTGCATTGATTTTAGTTCCCCATTTTCCAATAATGTCTTCTGCAAAATATTGACCAAGTGAAAAATAATATTTGGCAATAATTTAGGTCATAGCAACAAAATGATTTTTTTGCTGTTGCCTCGGTGGTATGATCGACATCGAAGCCTGCTCAGCAGACTGTACTTGTCTCACCTCCTCTCCATTCCCTTCATTGTTTAACAGTCTACGCTTCATTGAGCATGATCTTACTCTTCACTTTCTGTTTCTCTTGTTAGACACCACAATTTAACAAATTTTTATACTTGGTGTAGTGATGTGGATCATCCAGCATATTTCCCTTATCTGCGACGCCTTCTGGTTGGGATAAGATTAACTTTTCAGATGGAGATCCAGGGTGTTTTCCCATGATGGATCTCAATTTAGAGCGTAAAAGGCGGGAGGAAGGGTATAACATCGGATGTAAATTAAAAGTGGTGAATATAAAACCAAACATATTTTTGTCGATAATTAAGAGAATAAGTCTCCAAAGTGGATAGAATGGATATACGCAACTCGGGTTTGGTGCTACGTTAGGGTTGCATTGAACGAGTTTTAGTTAGAACTTTTAATTTGTTTAAGTGTTCAAAGTATAGTCTTTTCAGAGCATAGACTTGTTCGCGTTTGAATAAATGATTACTGGTTGCAGGAAATTTAACACGTCTTTGTTTGGAATTATTTTAAAGAATAGTTAATAAAAGCTTAAGCATTAAAGCTAGAATCGACACACGGAGTTTCATTGTCAGGAAATGTTGGGGTCATCTCAAAAGTAGAATTAGCCTGTTCTCCGACCTAGATACATTAGCAACACAGATGACATTCAAATCTAGAGAAGATAGGGTTGTAATTTCGGAAGATACACGCCAAATATCAAATATCGCGAATATATTTATAATAATATAATAATATTGCTTGACAAGAATGATCACTCTCCCAATTAGAAATAGATTAAAGACTTTATCTACTGAGGCGAGGGGAACTTCGACGTGGGGTATTGGCTAACAAACTTGTCCCATTAGAACAATTCCGACTCAGTGGTGAGTTCGACCCTCACTGGGTGCCCCATACTTTCGGCCTTGTCCCACATCTAAACATAACTTAGAAAATCGCTATTATCTTCTGAGGCGAGAGGTAGTGCAGTAGTTAGAGTCTAGGAATGTGAAATTGGTGAGCCGAGTTCGAATTCACTTTCGCACAATTACACTGGGAAAAGTATCTATTCTCACCTCAGTTAAACAGGAGACTGAACCCATTGTTGGCAATCTTTTAGGGGAATGACAAGCGCATACTTGAACTGCAACAAATGTCCGCTCAGGACAGCTGCAGTATCAACTACAGGTTGGTTGTGTGTGCTGAAGAAAGTCAAATGCAGAGCCATGAGCATCTTTGGAAACGAACTGTAGATGAGAAACTGCCTTGATTTACAGTGTGCCTTCAAGTCGATGCAGGTCTGATGATGATAATTGCTGAGGCATTGGATATGGCCGTAGAATTGCGTACATAACTCAGGAATGCTACTGAACGACATGTCGCACGTGTGTATGATGTTTGGAAACGTACCCATTTTATCCCTTTTCTGTTTACCTCATTTCCGTTGTATAGATTATCCGCTCCCCCCTAAAAGATGACACAAAATTTAAAATTCTGTAGGAATGTTATGCTTTTTCTTAATCCTGCATCAATTATTGCATTTATTTAGTTTATATTTCATTTTTCGACAGGTTAATTTGCTTTTTCTTACAGTCTTAAGACTGTGGTAGAATATATACTAAAAAAATATATTTTATAAATATTTTCTCTCATTTAAATGAGTAAGCAGCTACATATATACATATATATATATATATATATATATATATATATATATATATATATTGATAAGTTCAGCAAATGAAAATAATGTCGCGTTAAATCTCAACATACCATTCAAACAGTGGCATATGATGGTCGATACATCAATTTATTGAGTTGCTTTTGTGCAAAAGGTACAGAAAAACACATCAGGTTTGATGGGAAAATTAATTACCGTATTTTTCCGCGTATAAAGCGACTCATAGATAAGACGAGACCCAAAATCTAGGTAAATCTTCGTGATTTTATCTTATATCTGTAGTATAAGACGACCGACTGGGAACCATATGACGAAACTGTAAATGACGATGTTTATGAGTTTTTTGCATCAGATGGTGATGATGATAGTAATTTTGGAGGGTTTTAATTATGTATTATGTTTTTTTTAATTCTGTAATGAGAAATAAAGATTTTATGGCATCTTAAATGTTTTGTTGCTTAACAGCGCAAAAATACCGTATAAGGCATGTTACTGAAAAATTGCATTTTATACTAAATGATGTCATTTAGTATAACATGATAGTGAATTTTAATTAGAAATATAGATTGTATGAATGTAAACAAATGACGTCATATATTACGAAATGGACAAAGTCCGACAATTTATTTATTAAAGACATTTTTTATGTTTAACGTTCTTTTTATATATACAAGTATTTAAGTAAATGCTCTGTTTATAATAAACAGTATTAAATAACATTTCTCTGACATTCAGGCCGGTAAATGTTATTTAATACTGTTTATAAACAGAGCATTTACTTAAATATTTGTATCTATAAAAAGAACGTTAAACATAAAAAATGTCTTTAATAAATAAATTGTATGATATCTAAATTTCACACTATTACGAGAAATAATGATTGGCTCTACAAATCAAAAACGAAAGATTTGTGAACATTACTTGTTACTTATGCGTGTTGATCAGTGGAACTTTTGCAAATTTTCGTGTAATCGTTTCTTGAATATTGCATTTTAATGCGAAATTAAGAAGTGAAAGTAGTTTTATTACATTTATAACTGTAGTACAGCATTATAATGTGAATTGTCTCATCTATAAATATTTACATCGGTAGTTACCAAACCGAGGTAATTGTTAGCCTACCGCGATCCATGGCGCAAGCATACTAGCCTACTTACCAGTGCCGATACACCACAGTATATAAGGTTAGCTTTGTGTAACTGTTGTATTAGACGATCACCTATTTGGGGTGGGTGGGGAGTTAATCCTTACATCTTAGAGTCTTTTATTGCCTTATTTAGGGTGAAATAATGAAAAAAAAAAAAAAACTCTCTACAGATTTATGAAATACCAGGAATTAAAAAATGGATTTTTTAAATGTTATTTTAAAGAATTCCGCATGGTTATACAATTTATTTTTTCATTTTAAGAAGTTTGTGTTATAAAAAAAATCAAAAAAAATCTGATGACCAACATTATAAATTATAAAATTAATATAAAAGTAAACATATTTTATTACGAAAAACTTACTCAGCAAAAAATTAATTCGTTATAGTTATAATTCAATGATACGATGTCACCGAGGTTTTGAGATTTAGAGAGCGTAAATGTGGTTCTACTGAAGGATGCTGAGGATGCCATGGTTCGAACATGTGAATAACAACGAGGTTTTGGAGAAAATGGAAACAAAATGAAAACTTATACTTAACACCAGTAAGAGACAGTTGAAATTTCTAAGGCACATAATTAGGAAGGAGGGCTTGGAAAATCTGATACTCACAGGACAGATTGAGAGAAAGAGGGTCAGATGAGAGCAGCGCGTAACATACTTGATGAGCTTGAGTACATAAATGGTAGAACAGGGTTTGTGAAAAATAAAAAAAAGACAAAACTTATTAAGTGCTACAAGGGGCAAAAAGATGTGGAGACACGGCACATAAAAGAAATAAGATTGAGGAATTTTCTCCCGTGAATCAATGATAGGCACTTTAATCTTGTCAGGAGAGGAATGCTGTGTTTTTAGTGCAGACATGACTTGCCATTATTTCCTATACATTTTTATGGAAGTTCTGCAAGAAAGCGGGCTGCTTCATTGCAGATGCAAAAATCAACGAGGTACAGAACAGCTGTTTTTACAGAATGGACATACTAAGTGTCTTGCTGAAAAATATTTTTCTTTCCTCTGTGTTTACTGGTAGCTTTGGGTTCTAGTGGTGTTCTAGCATCTATTGGCTTTTTGAGTATTGTCAAATATCTGTTAACATCAAGTAGCCAGTAAATCTATTCTAGACAATAATTCCTTCACCATCAAACTTATGACAATTCGGCATTTCAAGTCGTAGATCATAGCAAATAAAGTTGTGACATTTAAGCACATCAAGAATGAATTGCTTTTATTTTGCCCATATTACACGCCGTACTTCATGATCTCTACCTACTGGCTTCCGACTTCTCTGGGCCGTTTTCGCAATCACAGTTTCGGTTTAGTTTGCACCAAGATTTTGTGAATGAAACATTTCGATACTTGCTGTATGTGCCTTATTACATCATTTTATGAATTGTTTTCTATCGATTTTCTATAGCATGTTTTTCCGGTTTTCGTTTAATTCGCCTAGACATCTTCAATTTCTTGATAGCCTGTATAAATTCCTAAAGAAATTACGTATCACTGTGGTATACAGAAATTTTCCTAAATTTTATACGTTTTTTGGTATCAGGACAGACCTGAGAGTACCGTTATCACCCAGTTTTGATCTAAGAATACTTTTTCTTCTGATGGATCATTTCGGCATTTTCATAGAATCATTCACAAGTGTATTTAGAGTTGTTGGACATCAAGACAGGAACTTTAATTAAAAAATTGATCTCATTAGTCTGTTAACTAGAAGAAAGCACTTTAGATGTGTATATCTGCAACTGACGCAAATAATCTTCTGAAGATGAAATAACGAATGTAACAAGAAATCAACCTTTTTCTTTTTGCAGTATTCTTATAATTTCTAAACGGAATAAACCAGACAAGCGATGCTGGACCCTTTCCAAATGCTACAGAAATATCTTGGTTGAAAGTGAATACTTATGTAAAACAAGAATTAATAAATTGATAATTATGGAAAGAAAATATTAGGTTGGTGCAAAAATAATGTCGGTTTTTGACGTTAAAAAATACGTCGAAAACCGACATTATTTTTGCACCAACATAATAATATCAATTCTCTCTTATTTATAATCAATCAAGTCATTAAGTGTTTTAGAAGCGCTAAATTGAATGAATAACTGCCAATGAATTCGCGAGATTAACATAAAAAAGGAAATAATTTACAATTGAAATAATTTTGCGTACTATATATGTCTCAGATGCGTGCAAAAGGCCCTTGTATTCTTTTTCGAAAAGTCGAATGCTGTTTACAAACCAGGTTTCCTTTCGAAAATTTCCACTCTCCCCACCTCTCTCATATACGAAGTCTGTCTGAAAAGTAACGTTCCTGGCGTCAAAAACAACTTATTTCAATTCCAAACAACAAACGACATAGTTTCCCCTTCAAAGTAATCCACCCCGAATTTAATATACTTTTCCATTCGTCTCTGCCACGCTTTCTAGACTGCTGGTGGGATTTTCTGAGATGTTCGACTCTGTCGTTATGGCCATCTTCATAGCATTCACGCTTTCAAAACTGCTACCCTTGATGAAGGAGCAAGTGCGACGACGTTCTTCTCCGCCACGAACAGCCAGATGTTCAGGGCGTTGTAAGCAGGTGCATTGTCGTAATGAAGCAGACACAATTTTTCTTGCGACAACTCTCGCAAAATGTAAAAAAATGGTTGTATAAGTCTGCGATTAAAGTTATATACTCCGAAGATATCATGTTAAATGATAACACAATACTCTTATCCCCTTTTCACCCAAAGCTCACACAACACACCCAGTCCCTTTACTTTTCAGACAGACCTCGTGTACATATATATATATATATATATATATATATATATATATATATATATATTATAGTAAAAAAAGAAAGAACAATAAGATATATAATCCGGTATTATTATCGATTTATTTTTTTATTTTTTTACAAAAGAGTGTTAAAGGAAAATTTACAGAGCATAAATATTATAAATTAACTGATTTGAAAATAAGGTTCCATCGCTACACAGGAATTACCATGTTTCAAAGACATGAAATTCAATTATATATTCTTCAAATTTAAAGCAATAGTTCTTTTTCATTTTCAAGCGAATTTTGGAATTAATTATTTTAAAATTTACTGAGTTTTAAAAGCACATACATTCATAATGTTTGTTATGATTAAAGTGAGGGTTCAGTTCAGAATTCCCTGTAGGTTACACAGATCGATATACACCCCAGGAAGGCCGGAAGGCACAACGGCCAAAACAATGTGATAACACAGAAGATATATAAATAGTGTAAATGGTGATAAATCCTCATCCAGAAATTCAGATAAATTGACTTATTGTTATATTTTTATGTTTTTGTACGAGTAAAGAAAAAAAGCGCGAACTCGGAAAAACATTGGATTTAAAATTGCATTCTATATTCATGGATGTTGTTTTTAACTTGAGAAAAGAAAGTGTTCATGATTAAGTCGAATATAATCTGCATCCTATCTACCCACTCCTTCTTTCAGAATCTACACTCTTGTTTTTGATTACATTAGGACCGTAGCTGCCCAGCAACAACAGCGACTAGATCTAACGCAAGAAGACTATCATCCGACTGGTTTTTGTTTTAATACGTAGTAACTATAGACTTTTCTCGCTGGATTTGATTTAACATATACTTTGAAACGCTTCTAAGAGAAGTAGAAATCTTATCAAGAGTTATTACTGGCAGTCATAATCTTAACAACTTTATATACGCAGATGGCATTGTGTTGGCGGCAAACTCGGATATGAATTTAAAGAAATCTTAGATAAGATATTAATGGAAAGCAAGAAGAAAAGATAAAGTGTTAGCTGTAAGACGGTAGATCCATTGTTACCACTCAAAGGAAACAGGTCAAGGTATGTGATATAATGAAAAAGTGTCCTGAAGACTGTAATACTCACTGGACCGTAATAGAAGCAGGACTAACCTACTTAACGAGATTGTGCGAACATATAACAGGGAAAGGACAAATAGCGATGTTAAACAGTCAAAAGGTTTAGAGAAAGGGTTTGTTTGTTTGTTGATCGGAATATCAATTCCTTGTGGTTTATTTAATGCCGAAATTTAATTTTCTTGGGAACATTAGTAATTTAATTTACAATAGTTTATTGATGGTATTTTTTCTCCAAAAATATATTTCTAGTATTTTTACTATGAAATGTACTTTTATACTTTTATAGTTTGTTGAGCCCACTTTAGGGGTTAGCTATTTGCCCACATTTGGGGCCTTAACGGATGCTACCACCCTGGGTTAGGGTGAACCTGGGAACAGCAGCAATTAAGAGGTGTTTTCATGCTTTCCCAAACCCCCTGTCCAGAGGCTTTGCTGTAGGGTGTAGTTTATTGTCATACCCACGACGGCGATCAAAACGTATTCAAGAAACAAAAAAAAAACCCACATGAATTTGTCCAGAGCAATGATCGCCCGCGCCTTGAAAGGACATAGCACATAGAATAATAATAATAATAGTTTGATACCGTTTTTAATGATACATTTTTATGATAATATCATTTCTAGATTTACTTCCTCTTATTAGTTAATAAAGTAATTATAATTGGAAAGATTTATCTAAAATTATTTTTATAAATATGATTGTTTTTTTCTGTCGGAAGTACTATGTCACCAAATTCATGCACCAACGTTTTAACCCACTAGGCTGTCCCGTGGGACAATACTCTGTGGATAACGTGGATCTACAAGGCTATAAGGACCTCCTTAGGTTGTTGTAATAACATCCTAATAATGCTGTCGTTGGTGACACTCATATCCAAGCCGTTTTATTTTTCCCAAGTTAATGAAGTTAAAAATGTAATATGATATGCGGGTGACGGTTATCGGCTCAGAAAGAGAAATCGTCGAGTTCTAATTCCAACCAAGTCAGTTGCCTCTTTAAATTCTTACTGATACCATTAGGAAATGCATGAATCCATCTCTTTTTATCTCTAACTATGGTTTAAATAGCGCGTTTGACTGGGTTCTCGAACCTTGGGTTACAAACCTTCTAAGAATAGGAAAACTGAAATCTGAATCAGAGAGAAGGTAATTTATACTATTTACATCGTTCAGACTGTTGTCCTTATCTTTTTTTGTCATATTCACGAGGTTTCAGCCGTTGTACAATCCAACCTTCTTCAGGTGATAAACGTCTAAATTTCCAACCGATCACTGCAGATGCTCGAAAAAGTGTTGGTTCCTTTTAGCGCTACAGAAATCTAAATCCAACTGCCATGTTTTATCTTTACAAGAGTCAGATCAGACCAAAAATAAGCTATTGCCGTACAGTCTCCATTTTCCAAACACCTGAGCCTAGTACTGGATGAACAAGTCATGGCAATCCACAATTAATAAAGAAAAGCACGCCCTGGCGTGTCATGACCGTATAAACCCTAAAGTGACGCGAAATTTTAAAAGTTGATGAAATCAGGGAGTTGAGTAGAGAAAATAAAAACCTGTGCAGAATATTTCATGCATAATTATATTTTATGAATTTTCTTGAACTTGCTAGAATATATTGAGGAATTTCCTACAAGTTTAAAATAAGTTATTGCTTTTTTTATTCATCATTTTGAAATTATTGCGTCTCTTGACATTTGAGAAACAAGTTGATGTGCAGTACAAGCCACGAGACGGAGGAGGTATAAGGAGAGGGAGAGGGAAAGGTAGAAGAAGGAGGAGAAGAAGTGGAAGAGGTAAAAGAAGAAGGAGAAGAAGAGGGAGAAGGAAAAGAAAAGATTGGGAAAGGCAAACATGTGTTATTCTCTTAATTCATCTTGATAATTACTTGTGTTTTGACATTTCTAAAAAAATAAGTGTGGACACCAAATTGCACCTGCGATAGCGAATACAAGTACAAGTGCATATATCTGATATATATATATATATATATATATATATATATATATATATATATATATATATATATATATCAGTCCGTACATATCTATCTATTCAAAGTTTTCGAGCAAGTATTTCTTTGTAATTTTAGTTCACTTAAATTTTTTATGCAGGTTTTAACAACACAATGGATAATGTTAATAAAATCAAATACAAAAAAAGACCTGAAGAAGACCAATAATTATGCAGAAACAAAGTAGTTCTTCCATATTTCAGACACAGAAAAATATTTCTCGGCAGAAATGTTTCGGTTATTAAGTCGAATGATTAATTATAATTAACTGGACGCTATATATATATATATATATATATATATATATATATATATATATATATATAATTTAATTATTTAATATCTTTTTCTGCTTATACGCTACTTTTATACATACAATTTATTCAAGTAAATGCTCTATTTTTAATTAAACTGTATTAATTATTTTTACCAGCCTAAGTGTTCGAGAAATTTTGTAGAAAATATGCGTTCTCCGCCATAAATCGAACCTGTATTCCTATACGGAAACCGTCATTTGATCTGACGTGCTGTACCATTCAGCTACAGAGAAGCGTCTGGTTTGCAATTATATATTATTAAAGTGAAATTTCCTCAAGTCCGTCGTTAAGTAGGGCAAAAGATAGCGTTGATTTTAGTGCTTGTAAAACTAAACTTAACTGCATTAATCTTCTGAGAGAGTCATCCCTGCCTTTCATCAGCGTGGTTGAAACTAACCTCCAGAAAAGTGACACGTTGCGTCTTCTCGGCCTAACGTTCTCAGCTGACATGAAGTGCAAAGACTATATTGAATCCATCGCTAGGTCAGCTGCTAAAAACATTGCTTCACTATATCGTGGAAGACAATTTTTCTCTCCAGAATCTATCTTACATTACTATATGTCTACCATTTGTCCATGCTTAGGATATTGCTGCATCATATGATACAATGACCTTGCTGTTTACCTTGAACTCCTTGATAAAATCCAAAGAAGAATCAGCAATGTTACTGTTCCTTATCTGGCACCTCAGCTTCATTCACTTACCCACCGCCGTAAGTTTACCTCTCTGCGCCTTTTCTATAAATATTTCATGGTAATTGTTCGGAATAGCTGTTCGCTATGGTACCTAGACTTTTTGAATTTAAGCGCAATTCTTGACTGGCGACGAGTTCTCATCAATTTACAGTTGACTAGATGTAACCGTGACATGAAGTCCTGGATCTGTGTTGCTGGGGAGCTGTTAGACCCTATGTCGGCGGAACCTGGGTGAAGCAGGGTGATCTACTTGCACCTGCTTTTTGCAATGTTCTTTCCTATGGTTTTTTTAAGTATTAAAAATAGTGAAGTAGGTGTCTATATCCGATATCGATTAACTTACAAGTTGTTTAACTTTCGTCGATTTGATACATTCGCAAAAACGTTCGTCACACTCATTAGATTAGCTACACTGATGGCTGTGACCTCATCGCCCAGTCTGAAGTAGATCTACAGTTTCTCACTGATTGTTTCTTTGCAGCTTGTGACGAGTTTGGCTTGAAAATTATCTGGAAGAAGAACGTAGTAATATACCAAATTGCATCGGGCATAATCTGCGACCCCCTTCAATTTATATCAGCGGCAAGAAATTGGAGATAGTTGATACTTTTGTATACTTGGGAGTACACTCTCAAGAGATAACATCCTTGATAAGGAAATAGGTGCACGAATAGCAAAAGTATGTGATGCCTATGGAAAGCTTGGAGCCAGACGTCTTCATAAAGATCAGAGTTTATCATGCCTGTATTTTAACGAATCTCTGTTATACAGCATTAAGAAATTCTTAAGAAATAAAGACAAATGGAATGTGTGAATGTCTTTCGGTTAGTGTAGTAAGCATTAGATCGTTAATATTTTAAAAATCGTGTTGTTTTAAGGATTTCTAGAAATCGTGAGCTGGTCACCTTTGTGTGGCACCATTTAACGAGGCAGAAAGGGAAAAGAACAAAAAAGAAAAGGAGAGGCTAAAAACCGAATCGTGAGTGATAAGCAAGAACACACACACAGCTAAGAGACAATGGATAAAAGGATATTTTGATCCAGATCACCAAAATAAGTTTTTTCTTTTGACTTTCGTCCAAAGACCCACCGAAACACCAATTTCTTAAAGAGCAGACGACTTGAAGTGTTAAAACTTGCCTAACGAAAAACGACGTGTCACAGTCCATAGAACGGGTCGGGAGATAGATGCAGTCCTATGTAACGAACAACTAGACATAAAGTTTGTTACCTTTTTCTTTTGAGTTTTCATTTTATTGCCTTTTATGCGTATTTTTGTGGTATCACCCCCGTTGGACTCGGTTTGCAGTACGGCCCCGATGACTGATTGATTTCCTCTGCCTAGATCAATTCACAACGTGGGTAGGCAGACTGGGAATCAAAGTAGGACGTCACAGTTGGTGCCGTGGTAGACTGGGATAGAACGACACGGTTGGCGCCGCGACCAGGGGACGAAGTCACATTTGAAAGATCATCTTAAGATAATCTGAAAGATATCTCTAGTATGTGACTTAAATTCTGAATGGAATTTATGATTACTGACTTCTTTTATGTAATTATCAATTTTAAAATTACATTTTAGTGTGACAAAAACGTTTTGTCCTGCACTAAGATGTTCGATCATACAATTCCGTTTGCAAAGCTCAAGTTCAGAATCCCTTTTTTCTTTTCGCTGATGAAATCGTCTGAATCGATGAATTTGTTCGATTTTTCTGTCAAGTATTTTTATCGCAATTGTCCGACACTTAAGAGCGATCTCCTATTTTTCACTTATTCTTTTTATCGAGCAGCATGATTTCTATTAAATCTTCCAAAGAAACACACACTTCTTTTAAGAAATGTTATCCAAGTAATTTGATTAGACTTGTCTGTCGTTCTACAGACTACTTTAATTTCTTTTACAAATCAATTCGAAACTTTTTATTTATCTTCACCGACTGCCATGGTATGTTCCGTTTCGTTTCCATGCGCTCCCAGTTTTCCAATGACCACTAATTTAAATAATATTTAATCACATGGATTATTAATATTGGTCTTTAATGGATGTATGAAGGATGGAAAAAGGATTGAAAATTAATATTTAATTTCATATTTCAATTCATATAAATTAAAATCTATTTTTTTAGGCGCCATTTTCCTTCAGGACGGAGGTAGTCCTATTTCTAGTGGCCTTTGATTGTCTTTTAAGCTCTATGATTCTTTCGAGAAAGGCAGTGGAATAGTTTCTCATTGGCTTCATAATTCTTCATATATTTCCATTAGTGGTCAGTCACACCTGAGGTGGAGCTGAGTAGATAGATTTATGACTTGTTCAAAGGTGCGAAATAGACACAAAGTGCCCTAACGGAAGTTGAAATTTTTCAAGATTAAATGTCCAAATATACATCCAAATAGAAATATTAGGTTGGTGCAAAAATAATGTCGTTTTCTCACATATGTTACTATGTGAGAAAACGACATTATTTTTGCACCAACCTAATACATTCAGAAATAATTCAATTGCACCGCTTCTGTGCCATTATAGTGATTATAGTATTATGGGATAGAGGTAGTATTTTTGCATTTATTTCCCGTAAAAATTGTTTCATTTGTACATACATTCAATGCCTTTATTGTTACAATTATTATGTAACATTGGTATATTACTACTTTTGTCATATATTAGTTGTTACAATTGTAGAAACATTTCGGTCACTAACAATAACAATTATGATAGGATAGAGCTAGTATTATATTACTATTGTTTAAAATGTCTTGAACCTATACGACGTAGGCAATCATGAATCTATCTTCACAGATTAATTTTTCTTTATTATCTTTGATTTGCCTGGCTTCTCGTGTAAGATAATAGGGAGCTTTCTCGTTGACATCTCCAATGATGGAATTCAAATTTGTGATTCCCTAAGACGGGTTGTCAACCAAGGTTAAAGAGCCCCACTTTACACTGATTTTGTTGAATATAGGGCGGATTAAATACCGTATTTGAGCGTACTTGCGTTGTTAGAAATTCTGATCGTGTAAAATGATGCATTCTCTCTCCGAAACGGTAACTTATTGCTTTCTGCACTGTTTGGAATTCAGAGTTGTTGTTCTTGTTACAACCTTCTGGTTGTGACCCAAGGTTAAAGAGCCCAATTTACCATAATCTTTAACCCATTAGTAAGGAATTTATGCCTTTATTAGGCTTATTAGTGTGAAACTAAGCTCAACAGATTTCATTTTCTGTGCCGATATCCGTTAGCTTCCCGGCGCTTCTTTTCAGTATTCTACTTCTTCAGTTATTACGTTTTTAGACACTTTAAATGTCATATATATTACGACACAGGTGTAGTATTATTTTAATGCCGTATATACTCGCGTATCATGCACCTCTTGAATACCTTAATTTTTAAGCTAGTTTTAAGGGAATCTCATCATACACGAGATGTACTGCTGGTCCTGGCTACGCCGTTGACCAAATTATAAATCCATTTACTGTAGTCAAAAAGTACAACTGTATTTAAAACTAGCAACATGTCTCGGCGTTGCCCGTGCTTGATTCAAAAATCGTACGACTCATACAGCAATCGCTATCACTTGACTTAAAATATTTTTGCCCTTCCTTGCCTTTAAAGGAGTGCCCTTTGTCGTGCTGATGTTGCTACATGCCTTACTTCTTGCCTATCTCACACTGCGAATTTTTTCCAAGTTCTATACTAAACATTAAATCTGTTACGAAAAAAGAACTAAACAAAATGAACAGAAAACGATCAGCTTTAAAAAAAGGACTCGTAACTGGAAAAACCGAATGAAAAAAGAATGCTAACAACAAATACTTTTTCACACTTAACCCAGTTCTGCGGAATCAGAATCAACGTTGACTTTAAGCAAGCGAATGAGCCAACTGGAGTAAAGTGCCATGCAGATTTAAATTTTTCCCAATTGTGACGAATGCAGCTATCGATTTTTTTTGCATGCTAGCATGCTAGTTAACATTCGTGTCAGTCAGCTGTTGGCTCTCACGCTGGCCAATAGAATCTTCCTGCCTATTCGTGGCAGCCAGCTATTGGTTCTCACTCTGGCCGCAAACTACATGAAAACTGCCGTAGAAGCATGAAAAAATCGATTAATTCCACTATCGATGGGAGTTGGGAAATACAAAGTCGATCTTGGCCTTCCCACTAATTTGGAGCATGTGCATGTAACTTTTGGTGCAAATCTGTCGAAAACTGCGGCCGTGCATTCGTTACACACACACACACACACACACACACACACACACACACACACACACATCCTGCCTTTTATAGATAGAGATAAATGTGATTTTGATGAAACTGAGGTTTTACTTAAGTGTATCCAATAATAATGTTTTAACATTCACATATTAGTATCGTATTATAAAGTAAAGTTCACACAAGGGACATAGAAATGATTATGGGGTTGGTATAGCATTATTTCACTACTTTTGTCCAATAATATATGTTGCATTTGTATGTACATCTTATCTACCAAATGAATTGATTATTATGGGACAGAGGAAGTAATATTTTACTATTTCTTTCCCATAAAATTTGTCATTTGTTTACACAATTCATACAGTCTTTTTAATAATTATTATTGGAAATATTCATTGTTACTTCACAACTTCTGATCCATAATAAGTGTTACGTTTTTATGCATATTTTATATATCGTCGATTATACAATTACTATAGGATAAATGTTGCATTATTATAATAGATCACTTCTATAATAACTGTACAATACTATAAACATTTAATAATATAAATGTAACAATTTTGAATAGAGGGATGCTTTTTTTAAAACAGTAAGGTTCACCCTTTACAAGTCCTGTGAGCCACTCGAGGTAGACGATTACGTTAAGATCAATTTTTTGCATATAAGAGTGGAAAATAACGGTTAACACTAGCCTTGAACAGGTTAAGATTGTAGTGATCGGGGAAACATCCTCTTGGGAGTCTGTCCCACAGAAAAGTGGTTCGCGGGAAGAAACTGTTAGAGTGGAACTTATTTCTCAACGCTGGAATACGTAATGTAGGTGGTTTGTTACAATGTGATATAGCGGGTCCTTTCCGTGATTATATATATATATATATATATATATATATATATATATATATAATTTTTCACACACACACACATAGTTCGTTCGAGCTCTTTCCGTGGAGATAGCGATAGAGCGGCGCGACGATTGCCACATCCCACCAGTGGGAGAAAGTTTGGGAGGTGGACCACAAGAGCTCGGAGACGCTTTTGGACTCGTTCAAGACTGTAGACTGAGATCTGTGCAGCTCCTACCCAAATGGCAACAATACTTCATTTTCGGCTTGATCTGGCTCTTATAAATGTAGAGGATAGCATGAGGAGTCAGGTACTTACTGGAGCGGTATAGAGAGCCAATAATTTTGCCTGCATCTTTAGGAATGGATTTCTACTTGAGGTCAGGTGCGAGTTTGAGGCCCAATAGTCTTTCCAGACACGATGCCTCCCTGAGGAGACATCCGTTTATCCAGAGATTTGCTAATTTGGGGTTCGATTGGGGATGATGGACTGTAACTAGCTTGGTCTTCGGTGCATTGAATGTAACCAACCTGTTTTACTCAACTGGTTTGTTTGTGCAAGACCGTGTTTCTTATTTATTTTATTCTTAACCTTGATACTATGCTTGAAGGGGAGTGGAAGATTGCGTTTGTCAATCCTTGAAATAAGAGCTGTCTGCATTCAAAATCCTGATATTTGTTTAAAAATTCAATTTGAACATTCAAAAACACGTAACGATCTCAGCCACGAGACAGGGCTACGTATTATACTTCAATCATTCACTTGTTCATTTAGCGTATTTCGTGTCGCTGTGGTCACCACTCCCACTATTTCTGTTGTATTTCTGGTTCATGGTGCCATTCAATATAAAATAGTGCACCGGTGATGTTCAGGTTAATCTGTCCCTCCTCTCAAAAGCTCCTCCCGCTCACGGATAAAGCCGTTGATCTGAGGCGCAGCTCCCTAGTCCAGGCCGATGGCCGCTTGTCACAGGTAGTTTGGGGAGAAGTGTTCTCCTTCACGGGTCGGGTTTTCAAACCCATTCGACTATCCTTACTCAATTTAGCCGGTGCCGTTAACCGGAATGTGACCATCGCAGTGTCCACGTGTCTTCTTGGAACTATGCGTTAGAATTGTATGTAGGCCGTACATTTCTGCTTTTCAGTTCACCTGAGTAAAGAATTGTTGACCGCTTTACAGCAAAGGTACTACCACTGACAATACATACCATATCACTATTTCAATAATTATGTTATACTATTATACTTATTGTTAATAATTTATCAGCCTACAAGTCGTTCGTAATTCTTTTCATTTACACATGTCATATATCTTAATTAAAAGAAAAACTTTTCATATCTTCTTTTTCTTTTAAATACTTTATGCCTTTAAAACGTTGCCGATCATGACTCTCCAAAACTTTCGAAGCTGTAAGTAGTATATCGCCTATTACTTTCTTGCTATCCATTTACACAAGCTTGTTAGGCAGGTTACTCGTTCTCCTTCTCTCTTCTTGCTCTCAGTATGTCATGTGAGTTTCAAACTCTCCTAGTCTAATTCGAAATACAAGTTTATTTTAGTTTACAATTTCCTTAAAACTTCCAGATTGCTCACATGCTCCGTCCATATTATATGCTTTTAGAATGACATCTTTTTTGCCTCAAGTCTCTTCTTCATCTCTAAGGAAATAGTTCAGTATTCACTATTGTCAATACGTAGCAGTTCAACACGCTTTCTTTATACCTAACAATATTTCCGTCTTTATCAATACATTTGTTTAGTTTTTGAAAGCATTTTTCGGTATTCCATATTGCTTTCGAATTTCTGAGCCTCCCCGGTGTTTTGAACAGGCGTAAAGTCTTATACCTTATTTCCTGTTTAAAATAATGTTTCCGGTTCTTTTTAAGTATTTTTCTTCTCGTTCACTTCCAGTGTGTTGGGGGTGGCGCTCATACGCCTTAGTAACGTTATCTCCTTGCTTGAGGTGAATTGATTAAAAGAAAAATGTTTTTTTTCGTCATTTGTTACATATCTTTACTTGCTTGATTTTGACGTCTTCAAACTGGCATTTTTGTCTGTTCAGCTTCAGAACAACCAGACATTTTTTCTACCTAAGGACTTATTTACCGTATATCTCTTTTTATTTGACGCCACTGTAACGATTCTTTTCTGCCTATGTTATTAAGAATCTTACGAGTTTCTAAATTTTCTAGCAATTAAAGAATACAATGAACGACAAGAGAGCACGATACATTCATGTGTACACAAATGCAATATTATTGATAAGCTAAAAATATCCTTTTAACAATCAGTACTTATTCGGTAAATCCTTGTACAAACCCAGGAAGCTATAAGTATTGAAATAATTGTGTCAAAAAGTGATGAAGACTAAAAGGAGATTAGTAATTTTCCCCAGTAATATTCTCAATCTTCAGCAGTGTGCTTTGTTCCATCAGGAAGTTGGCAATTCCTTGTCCTTTATCGCTGTTAATTATTTATTTTTTTTGTTTGTTATCTCTCTTAAACCTTTTTCCGCCATCTATTTACTGAAGCTCGCTAGTTAGGTTATGTGTTGTTTCATTCTGTTTCACTTTAGTCTGTCTTCATTATGTACTCCAGAAATTCTGTCTCTTCCTGATGTTATGTATAAGTGTCCTTGGGATTACAATTTTCTCTAAAACATTGTCGCTGCTCACATTCTCGCTCCATTGTATTATCAGCACATTTCCGTGGCTTCAAGTTTCTTCCTCATCTATGAGGAGATTATCCAGAATTCACTCGCACATTGGAGGACTGTTATTATGTAACATTTTGGCACGCTTTTCTTTTGCTTCTCACATTTGTTTTTCTGTTTTTGAATACTTTGCTTAGCATTTGAAAAGCATCTTTTACTATCCAAATGCGCTTTCAAACTTCAATGTCGCGCTTTCCGTCTTCAAAACACTTCCATGATTTTAATATCTCCAATTTGTAATTTGCATGTTGGACTCTTCCTTTTATTAACAACCATGCATTCTTTTTTCTTGCAACTGATGTTTTGTCCTTTTTAATACCATTAATCAAGAGTAGAGACCATTTATCTATGTAAATTTAGGAAAAAAAGATCACATTTGAATTTATTGCATAACTGATATACCTGCTCCCATCGAAAAAATATTTTTCAAAAGTGATTTTTTTTTGTTTAAGATCGAAGGCGGTAAGCAAGATTGTTGTATCTTTTAATGTTGTCATTAAGAAAGAAAGATATGGTCATTTTATTGACAAAGTACAATGTATGCCAGTGTATGCGTCAAACGTATTTTTATGGTTTTGTGCTTGACATTGTTCTCTAAATGATGCTCCACGGTCGGATCGAAAGTTAATGTTGGTACCTTTTCTGCCTTTGATCAGCATGGCTGATGCTTACCTCCAGGAGATTGACTTATTCTCAGCAGAAAAAAAACTATATTGAATAAATTACTAGGTCTACTCTTGCTATATATTTAAAGATCAATGATAAAATCCGAAGAAGTATCTGCAGTGCTATTGGTCCTGACCTGGCATCTCAGCCTCAGTCACTTTCTTACTACCGTAATGTATCTTCCCTGTCATTTCTCTAAATGCTTTTATAATAATTGTTCAGATGAGCTCTTTTACATGGTACCTAGACTTTATGAATTTAAGCGCAGTACTAGACTGGCGATGAAGTCTCATCAATTTATATGTGATCTGGATAGATATAGCCGTAAGTTCAAGTCTGACAGTTTCTTTTCTCGCGCTTCTCGTTTGTGGAACTCTTTCCCAGCTCCATGCTTTTCAGACATCTTTAATCTGTGAATATGTAAATGTAATGTCAATCGCTATCTACTGTCTCCCTTATTACTCTTCCATTGTTCTCATTCCTTGGTAATGTTTCTGTTTTCTAATTCTTCTACACCAAGTAACCTCTTGTGTTTTAGTGGCTTTACTGCCTTGCTTGGGTGAATTCGATTAAAGAAAATAAATAAACAATATCCAACGCAAGAAATGGCCGTATACTTAAAATATCCAAATGAATCAGTACATCATCTTACTTATTATAAAACGCAGATTGTGTGTGTGTGTGTGTGTGTGTGTGTGTGTCTGTCTGTTCGTTTATATATTGAATCGGATTTCCTACATTTTTCAACCGATTTCAACAAAACTTCACAGGACTACGTAAAATTACCTTGCGGTGGTTCTAAAAGCGCCAAAAATTGGAAAAACACAATTGTTTTTGCACGAAATCAATTTGAAAACACGATTAAAAGGCATCACGAGAATGAAAGGAGGACAAGTCATATCGAGTTATACTTATTATAAAAACCCAGGTTGTTTGTGTGTGTGTGTGTGTGTGTGCGTTCGTAGAAATCCGATCCATATATGGGATCGGATTTCCTACATTTTTCAACCGATTTCAACAAAACTTCACTTTTTTTTTGGCATGTAGTGTTTCTTATTGTCTTGCACACTTTTTTCTTTATTTTTACATTCAGAATGCTTTAAAAATTCCATTTACAAGACAATTGTTTATAATAAAATTCTATTCAATCGGTAGACTCATAACGATTAAAAACAATGTTTTTGTTTGAGTTTGACCAATTCGTAAAAAAAAAAACCAACTAATTAAGACATGTGTGTCCATCAACCTTAAACAATAATCTTTGTCAATTTTATTTTTCAGTCTTTATGATGGTCGATACTTGATCTATCTCTTACTGTTAGATCCCCGGGCAAACCGGACTCTACTGCTAGTTTCTTATAATTTTAAACCATTCAGTCCGGCTTTCATATGCTAGTCCCACATACCTTGAGCAAAAGAACCTACTAGACCGTATTTAAATAACTGGCGATGAAAAACGGATATTTTGAAACAACATGGAAAATCAAGAGATCGTTTAACCAATGTTCAGCTAGAAAATTGCGGTTCCATTCAAAGAAAATAATGTTGTATATAAGCTAGGATTAGAAAGAAATCTTGTACTTACGACAGATTCGAATAATTACTACTCTCAGTCAGAGTGTATTGAATGCAGAAATCGTCGAATTATCAGAAATCTCCTAATATACGGGTTAATACTCAACCGCGTGATTCATTATGTTCACAATTTTTTCCAGTTTGGTTAAGGAATTTTCACTTATTCGTCGGACCCAGCAGATATCAAGGTGATCATTTCTTCTGACTTTTTGTCAATTTCTCTTTATAAAAAACACCCTAAGCAAATTATTACCGAGAAAGGTAAGTTCTGGCTGTAAAAATTCTTGGTATTTCTTGAAATATTGCAAAAGAGAGTACAAAAATAATTCCTATTCCACCGGCAGCAACTACTTTTATTACTACAACGAGAACAAAAGCAAGAATTGAATACTACTACTAACACTAAATTTAATGTTGAATGTTAGTATTTCATTTTTAATTAATAAACCAAAGAAACGTTTTACGCTACATAACACGAGTCTGTTTGTTATAAATTAAGCAACCTAATACGATGATAGCAATAATTTCGTTTTTATTTTTATTTTCGATCATCTGGTAGATTTATTTTAAATGGCATGTCTCTTCAGGAGGGAACATGACTCGCCATTTCGTTATTATCTGCGAATTACCAAGGCTTCTTGGGTTAAAAAGTGGGTTTTTTCCATTATCTTTCCTCTGGTTGTGATTTTTAGAGTTGTCCTTCTTCTAGACTGCAGACACCCAATTCTATTCTACTATTTTACCTATTGCTAGTGCAGAAGAAGAGAAGAGTTTATGCATTTACCAAGAGACGTGATCAAGATTTGAACTCAGCTCGCAGATTGCACACCGAGAACTGTTGTGTTAACCACATTACAATCTGTTAGGTAAATGAAAGGTAAAATTAAAGTATTGCTAAAGGAAAGGCGCTGTTATTATTGCTGTAATTTCACCTCATACCATTTCTGTTCGGCCGAGTTCGAGGTGTGTAAATGGGTTAGTAGTTGCATGATGTTGAGAGCAGAGGAATCGATTTGAAGAATTCGATTTAAAGAGCTTGATTGGAGTAATGAAATCGACGTAGTCTTTACCGCTAAAAAAAGGGGGAAAAATAAACGTTTTCTTTGAAACAGTATCAATCAGATAGAAATACATTTAAGGAAAATGAGTTATATTCAGTCATTGCTGACATGAATTTATTAAAAACTTGTCCACAGGTTGGTGCAAAAATAATATCGTTTTTTGACGTATTTTTTAACGTCAAAAAACGATATTATTTTTGCACCAACCTAATAATATGTAAGCGATTAATAACAGCATTTCAAATCGTGTTATAGAGTTCAGAAGCGTCTCCAAGTCTTTGTTGGAGAAAAATTAATGTCGCACTCACAGGCGGGATGTGACGAATCTCCCACTGCTCTATCGCTACTTCCATGGAAACTGCTTATATCCAACTACATTCCTTGATTCCGCCAGGTCTACCCTTCACGGCCACCCACATAAAAAGCAAACCATCCACATTCCCCCCCGTATTCTTAACCTGTTCAAAACTAGAGTGAATCGTTATCTTTCCTTTCTATCCATATAAACTATCCCCTTAGCTTAACGCTCTACCTCGAGTTGTTTTAAGAAATAGCCTAAAGTGTGTCGAAGACACTTTTTCTAAAGTTAGCAAAAACTGACATGTTCAGTAGTTCACTTGATATATAATATCAACGACGAAGGTAAATTTAACGCGTTAGACGCTAAGCAAACTAGCAAATGAGATGGACAATGTTGCATTGCATTTATTTCGCGATTATCATCACACATTCTCAATTCTTACAAACTGTTTCTCCTGATTACCATCATTCATTCTCTCTTTTTACAAATGATTCTCTCGATTACCATCATTCATTCTCTCTTCTTACAAATGATTCTCTCGATTACCATCATGTATTCTCTCTTTTTACAAATGATTCTCTCGATTACCACCATTCATTCTCTCTTTTTACAACTGTTTCTCCTGATTACCATCATTCATTCTCTCTTCTTACAAATGATTCTCTCGATTACCATCATTCATTCTCTCTTTTTTTACGGATGTTTCTCTCGATTACTATCATGCATTCTCTCTTCTTACAAATCTTTCTTTCGATTGCCATCATTCATTCTCTCTTCTTACAACTGTTTCCCTCGATTACGAAACTGATCTCCGTGTTGTAACTTTTATGGTCCGGGTTAGGACCAAGGAAGAACAACACGAACACAAGAGTATAAATAACGAAGGTATATTACACGAAATAATAATACAAGATGTGGAAGGTGTTAGTATGACTGTCAGTCTGGTTTGGAGTGAACTACTATCAGCTCGACTCGATTCGTCCCTCTCTCTTGAGAGGCGTAGTATACATAGTGTTAGGAAGAGTTTATTTTGTAGTTATAGGTAAGGATCCATGACAGTAACTTATAAAATAATTTTCGTATTTTATTAAACAAGTATACATCTTAGTGAATTTGTATTGCTCATTCAGATAGTGTCTTTAATGAAGCTACCCTTGTTGTACTTTATTTGCCGTCTAATGCGCTCTAGTAATCCGAATCCTTGTGCTATGTTTACTTCTGTAGCTCATTTATCCCGCATTCATTTACACTCAGTTTCTTAGGCATATTTTGCGTCTACTATGATCCTTCCGGTATGTCACCGGTGTCTTATATTTCATTCATTATTTCATTACTCTTATGGATGTTGAAATCGCCATGTTAGTGTTATCCGATGTAATTGTTGAAATATTTTTCCTTCTCTATTATGGACGTTTACTGCTTATATTTTATATATTCTGTTAAAAATTACGACATTTTTCCTTTTACTTCTTTGATTATTTTCTCTACGTCCGCTGTATCTATGCTGTTCAGTTGTTTCTTATCTCTCTTCCATCAATCTCCTGAATTTCGTCTGTTGTCTAATACGAATGGATCAAACCTGTGAGCAACAACGAAGTTTTATAGAAAATAGAAAAAAGGGACACTTATACTTAAAATCAGAAAGAGATATTTCTAGATCACATACTGAGGAAAGAGGGCTTGGTAAATTTAATATGAGACATAAAAGGGCACAAGTAAATTATTTCTGAGTTCTATTGCTTTATAGTTATTGCTGATGTAATTGAAATTAGTTTCATTATATTTCTATTTCGATGTATACTTTGCACTCAATTTCACACCAGGCCATCAAGGAATCCAGGCGAAGGGTTGATATGAGGTGACCTCCACCAAACACCGAGTGCAGATTCTCATGACCGGACTAGCTCTATCTGATGGAAAAACGTGAGAAAGAGATGCACACCAGAGATAGATATATCAACAGCCACTGCAGCGGTAAGGTTAGAGTCTCTCTCAAAAACCAACATAAGAATGTCTACTGAAAAATAATAACTTACGAAATTAGGAATTAAATTAAATATACCAATGTTATGTATGAAAGATTCAAAGGTCGTGTTTTCATTAGTCCTGAAAACGCCTTCATTACATGTATATTTTTCTTGATGGCTTAGGACGAGAGATAATTTATGGAAAAGTCATTTACTCATATCTCTTATCAATGCATTAAACAATCACATATTTGATTACTTGAGTAAGAAGCTTTCATTGCAAGCGAGAAACTCAACCACAATGAATAATATTTCTCTATGAATAGGGATTTAGACAGCTTTCTAATACAGACCTAACCGCAGAAAATGTGGGCAGAAAAAATGAAAACACACAATGACTGAAATTCTGAAATGAGGTGAAATGGCGAATCTCCCAAAAGCAGAGAGATTTTTTTTGTTTTGTTTTCTCCTTAAAAATTAACCAACAATTTTATACATGTTAGTATTTTCTTGTTTTTGTTTTCCAGAAATCCAAAGGTGCATTGAGATAGTGTAAGATGTATTCCAAAATGTAGACAGAAAAACCTCGTTAGAAACAAAGAGACGAGTATTGAACTGTTATGTAATATCAGTCCCTGTATGTGTCAGTGAATGCTGGACTATCTCCTTACAGATGAAGAAGATACTTGAAGCAATAGAAATGTAATTCTACAGAAAATGAACTGAATGTGTGAGGAACGACAAAGTTCTAATGAAAAGAACAACAAACATAGAATAAATTTAATAGAAGTTTAATCTCATTAAAATATACTAATTTATCAGAACTCGTATCGACATTTTGGTTACTATTGTCATAACAATTCGGATGTTCTTAGTCACTTGCTTTTTCCGTAACCCTCTCAGACATTCGCATTGGACCAAATAATTATTCCTCGGGGTTAGGTTGCTTGTAGCATGTTGTTCATGCTAGCGGAGATGTATAGTATCGATTCATTTTCCTAATTCACTGAATGGCAGTATATGGGTTTCACTTTATAGCCAAATGGACTGAATTCATGGCAACTAGAAATTAAGGCTTATATCCACTGAGACAATATACTGTGCCTATAATTTTAAATCTTTAAACAATATATTATTCTTTTCTGATTAAAAGCTCTAGATTGTTTCATTAATTGATGAGAATGCTAAAGTTTGTCGATTCTTTCATTTGCTTTACTCTTTCATGTTGTTCTCTCTTTTTCTGACTTTTCTTTCATAAGAAGTGATGACGATTTTTTCTTTCCACTCGAACTCTAAATTCAGAGTTTCTTCACGTATTGCATGTTCTCCCATCTTTATTTGCAGTCTTTAGTTAAAATAATGTTTAAAAGAAAACCCAATTGTAAATACGTATTTTTCAGCTGGGCGCAAAGAGTCGACGGAAAGGAGTGACTGTTGGAATAATCGTGACTTGTCATTACTGAGTTGCCCGGTTCTCATCTGTCGTCAGCTGACTGGAGAGAAGACGCAATAACATCATGTGATTGATTGCGGTAATGAAATAAGAGCTGTTTTCCATTGTCATAGACTGGTCCGTTCTTTCAATTCTGAATTAAACAGTAACAATCCAGAACAGTAATCATTCGGCGTTTCTTCTATTTCAGTGCCATAGCGTTGGTTCGAGAATTTGGTGACATAGTAATTGTGAGTTCAATCTCTGAGCAGAGCAGTGTGTGTGTACTTGAACTCGGACGGAAAAAGACGAGTAATAACTGAGCAGTACTAAAAATAAAAACTAAATGAAATATCTCTAGACCTGGGCAGTGGAATGAGAACACCCCCGTAAATTAAATAAAAAGGTTCAGTTCAGAATTCTCTGTAGGTTGCCCGGATCGATATACACCTGATGAAGGCCAGAGAGTACAACGGCTGAAATACTGAAGTGGACAATACTCCGCATTTAAATAGTGCAAAAAGAAATGGTTACAATTAAAAAGAGTAATCATTCACAGGTTTTTTCATTTCAGGAAGTTTTTTTTTTAAAAAGAGAAATGGTTTGCTATTAGTTTGGTGCAAAAAATAATGTCGTTTTCTCACATATGTTACTATGTGAGAAAACGACATTATTTTTGCAACAAACCTAATATTTCAAGACTCAGTTTCAGAATTTTACAGTCATGGTCATCTTGTATTTGTCACTCATCCGCCCTCATACTCATCTGGTTTTTTTTGTTTTTTATATTAGAATTTGCAATGCTAGTTACAATTTAAGGCTCAGAAAATATTAAAAGAACTATTTCTTCTGCTTTCATTTGGATTCTGTACCAATGCTTGACTCTTAAAATACGATCTTAAAACAGATTAGGTTGCAAAAAATATTAATATCTTCACTTTTCAATACACGTTCCATCTTCGATCTTGTTTTAATAAGATTTACAGTTTTTATTTCCCATTTAAAATGATTGAATTTATTTATTAATTGATTTATTGATTCTTATCAATTCTTCATTCTTTACCAATTTATTCTGCTTCATTTCATTATCGATTTCGAATTGATTTAAGATTTTATCGTGAAGATTTAGTCCTAAATATTCACATGCCAAATTTTGGTGTAGTTACTAGTCCAATTAATCTTATACAAATGCAATCGTTTTAATTAAAATTGAATCTGTCTTTCCTGAAGTAAAATTTTATCTGATATTAAAATTTAAATCCCGTAGTGTTAAAGGAATTTAACTAAATTTAATGCATTACTTCGCCTATGTCATTTTTTAAAAGGATCCGCAAAAGTGAAATCTGGATGTCATATGAAAAATGAACTTTGCGAATATCATACTTTTGAATGCTTGACATTCGCGGAGGGTGAAATCGATGCAACACATTGCTATCAATTAAGAAGAGTTTTCTGCTCATATCTTCCACCTACAAGGTGAGTGAAAAGCTCGATTTAATAGCCATTAAGACTTTGATTGGTTTGGGGATATTCAGTATAATTGTTGTACGGTAAATTTACGGCAAGGCTCATGAAACGTATCAGCATTCCTAACAAAACTACGTTTATTACACTGTGGGATGTTTATAAACAATTGCGATAAAGACCAAAACGAATGCGGTAGAAATCTGAATGAGATCACATAAGCCCCACTGTGCATATAGACACACCAGACACCAGAGATTTGAAGTTAAGTGTCCCTGCGTTTTCAGATATGTATTTAAAAACACTTTCATCCACGAGAAGACGTATACAAAAAGGATATACTATTAAATATTTGAGAAATATGCATATTGTAAAAACAAAGTGAATATCTAAAAGCGAGCTTAAAATCCATGATGAATTTTAAAATATTTTACTTAGGAATGTTCTTGATTTAATCTGAAATTATTATACTAAGAAGTTTTCCTTTCAATTTTTGGATGGAGGATATAGACGTAAGTACATCAATAAATACGCAGCGTAGTGATGTAAACAGAGTTTATCTTACACCAAATCTGTTTTTAACATGATATCCTTGGAAATGTACTTTATTCTTTTCTCTTAATATAATACTTCTTATCCCTCACCTAGTTTGCATAAAGGTTATGTCTTTCTAATACTTCATAAATAATGGACTATTCTGTTTTGATCGCGTGGAAAGATATATCAGAAATGCTACTTGGTTTCAGTGAGAAAATGAAAGAAAGAAAGGGAATTGAAATCTTTAACGTTTGTTTCAGTGAAATGGAAAGGTTTTCAATTCCAAATCTTTTCTTTTATACGCTTTACTTCTTTAAATTACGACAAGCATTCATATTTATGATTGCTATTGCAATATTTTGTGGAAGTTGTTAAGCTTAAATATCTAATTATATGATAGAGGAATTTCTACGGATGTTTTATTGTTGTAGAACTCGTCATGAACTTATTTATTCATTAACTTAAGAATTAAGTTTCATCAGAAAATTAAAGTAGGAAAACCGTAAAATTTTCACGGTTCATTCTTGTGCATATTAATAATGTTGATTAAACATTATACAGAAAAAATACAAATCAGTATTCAGCAAATAACTGTCAGCTCGCATGGCTATAGAGTTACTCTTGTGTGTGTGTGTATGTGTGTGTACGTGTGTTGTGTGTATGTGTGTGTTGTGTGTGTGTGAGAGAGCCTCTTCATGTATAGAAGATATGGGTCAATTTATTTGTTTCAGGTTTTAGATCTAATATATCCAAATCATAATTCCAAACAAGTATTCCATCTCCTCATTATGATTTGACAGTGACTTCCTTAACGAAACCTTTCCACAGCGTTGGTTCGGAAGAAGATGTAACAACAAAATGGCAACCACGTTCCCATGACCTAACACCAATGGATTTCTTTTTGGTGGTGTGTAGTAAAGAACAAAGTTTTTTGAGAAATCCCCACACAGTGGAAGAATTAAAAAAAAAAGTACATCTCAGAAGTATTTGTTGAAAATGATACAGATCAGGATTTGTGTTGGGCTGTGTGTCATAATGTTCTGGAGAGGTACAAGGAATGTTGCAATGTTGAAGGAGGACAGTTTTGAACAAATATGATTCTAACAAAAAGATATAAATGTAATAATTTTTTTAATGTAAATTCCAAGTTTGCGTTTCTATGCCTTTTCTATACATACTTTGATGGTAACTGTCCGCATGGACTCTTCGCTATGGTACATAGACTTTTTGAATTTAAGTGCAGTACTAGAAAACAGAGTTGTTTACTAGAACAGTGCAATACGCAGTGGCATCGAGATCTCATCACTCTACAGTTGAACTGGCCAGATGTAGCCGTAAGTTCTATATTTACAGCTTCTTTTTTCGCACTTTTCGCTTGTGGAACCCAGGTTCCATGGTTTCCAGCCAACTTTAATCTATAAAATTTGCATACCTACTTGTGTAAGCCTGCTTTGGTCCACCAAATAATCCGTAGCATAATGATGAAAAAGAAAACGATTTATTTTCGCGACAGAGATTTCCTAATAGGATCTCTTTTCTTTCCAATTCCTTTACTTCAGTGCAAAATATCGATAAAAAATATCCATTGAAATTTTCAGAGTAAAATTCCGCTAAGAACTGTCAGATAACCGATTTATTGATCTATCCACGTATAAATATTTTTCAATTAATTAATTGATATAAATTGTATTCGAAACATATTCAATTTTCAGTTCAGCACAAATAAAATGTATTCCTACTTCGTCTTATATTATTAGATTATTAAAATTTTTAAACCTTTGTTTATTCGACATTTTCATAGCTGAATCGATCTTATTGATTTCAATCATATTTAAATATATTGTATTATTCCGATTGCTTGAGTTCTATGATATATTCCATATATTACAACTTTTTAAAAAAATAATTTCACCTCAAGTAAGACAATAAAGCCACTAAGACGCAAGTAAGCCTGAGCGTTAGAGAATGAGAAAAAAGAACACTATTCTTTTCATTGTATCTGTCATAAGATTTTGTTTTTAAAAGACCAAGGTCAAAATACTTATCACTACCTATCGTCTATGGGAATACAAACTGACCAGAAGGTGACCAAGGCTAAAGCATAATATGGCGTCAAGGATTCCCCACTAGAAATACATACAGGGTCACCTATCCATGCGGGAACTGGCACTACAAATATCTGATACTGTTTGACTGTAAGCGCTTACCATAAAGTTCGAGCTCTTCACTACCAGTCGGAAACAGCAACCAAGAAATTGCCTACCTGGTTCCCTCAAAAATGAAATGTTTCAGCTACTGATCAGTCAGATCAACAAAAAGTGAAAGCAGTTAAATTATTAAAGCAATGAAAGAAATTACCGTTAAACCATATCCTAAACAGGAAAGCTCTACTCCTGTGTAATAATCATGGAAATAGATGAACCTCTCTACTCCTGTTAAAGTAATCAATGCACAGGAGGCTGCGCGCTTTTTATCGAGATATCATCTCTGGGAAGGTTGCTAAATAAGGCTATAGACCACTTTCTGACCAAAGTGAAATTACTAAATTTTTAAAACCTCTCTTAAACTATGTCAGTTAATTTGTCTTTTTAAATTCGATGCATTGAACAGAGTTCAGCAACTAATTCTGTTTAGTTTTGTAATTTGCAGCTTGTAATTTTTATTTCCTAATGCTACAAACGTTATGGTTCGTTGAAATACGTCTTCTAGTAGACATCTCTGTTTTCAAACGGCGTAATCGCCGTCTACCGGACAGAAATGTGGAGTCTTTAATAATATGAGATTTGCCCTTCGCTATGGTTCGAACCTGCGTTCACCTTATATAGTGAAAACCAAAGTATAGCCCGGGGTAACTCTTTTCAATATTAAAATAAATTAGGAATTATTTTTGTTCATGTTCGTAAAGATTGGTATTAAATTTACCATTTCAGAGATGATGGAATTTTTCAATATTACTGTTTAAAAGCCGATCAATACAGAATAAATACACTAATTTTTCCTTTTCCAGTTGTTATTACAACCACTTCACACTTAACGATTGGTTTCCATTTCAACGTCCCGCTTCCTAAACAAGCTGGGAAATGAGAAGTTGTACTTTACTCATATTTCAGCCTTACAGCACGCGTAATGGGTTTGTGTCAATCAAGTTCAGATAAAATTAATGTCCCTTTTGCACCTTTTGTAACATTGCTAATTAATTTCTAAATGTTCATACAGTACACTAGTGGACTAAACAATAAATGTAATAAATAAAGGCGAACATCAGCTCTATATTCTGCAGGTAACTCCACATACATAAGGTTTAAAATGAATTTTGAAAACGAAAATGCTTTCCTGAAATTTTCAATTTAGCTTTAAATGAAAGCTAAAGGATTAAATTTATCATATCCAGTAAGCAAAATATTTTAGTGTATTTCAGTCAGAAATTATATTGATTGGAACAGACTTGCGTTTTTTTTTTTGTATTTTTTTTTTTTTTGTTTCAGTAAAATCGATCACGTTAGTCATTTTTCCGTTTAAAACTCTTGGAAAAATAAAATATATATTTCTGAAACGTTATTTGAGAAAAATTAGCAAATTTAAAGTTAAGTTAATCTGATTGAAACAAATATTACTTACTTATAACATAAAATGTTGTATACAATCATTTCCTAGCCACAAGGTCCTGTTTTTTCTGGCGTGTTAATCGATTATTCATCGAACGTGAGCATACTTATCTATTTTGTAGCAGACAACAATTTTAGTTAGGGTTTTGTTTTGTTTTTTCTTTTTTCTTAAGGATGGAAAACCCTTAAAACACGTGACCTTCTATTAATAGATTTATCGGCTTGTACATTAATATTTAAAAAATTCTGCATCGATTTACATATATAAAACAAATTGGAATTCTTTTTAAAATAGTCGGGGTTTTCAGATTGTAAGAAGCTTTATAATATATGATTAGCAAATATAGTTTCACTTAATAACAATATTCCTAAAAATTAACTTATCGAAATTGCATTTTAAAAGATTCAAAAACTTTATAAATTATTCAATTTAAAATTGTAAAAAATTGAAAAAACTGAAAACAAATCTTGTAAAAATTTATTTTTTTCTGCGATTAAAAGTTTCTCTAATTAAATGTCTTTGTTTTATTACGTTTTGTATTTTTCGATTCAGAACAAATTGCAAAATAAAATCAATGGTTTAAATTCTTGAAATATAATTCTGCTTTTAACTAAAATGGCAAATTATCTCCATGAATTTCTGAAGCTTTCATTTCTAAGTCCGGAAATTTCATTAAACTTCGAGAATCATTTCATTTTTGCAAGAATTTTCAATTTAATTTGACTATCACCTAAAAAAAAAGGCGAAAAAGTTAATACAACCGCAGACGCAAGAAAAACAAGTTATTTAATCAAAACTTCGAATGTCCTAAAAAGGAGTAAAACATTTAATGAAATAATTAAAAAATACTTTTATTCATCCTCTTAAAAATAATGTAAAGATTTTGACGATAAACCTAATTTTTTATTATGTTTGGAGCATGTTTTTATTACGGTATGATGATTTTTTAGCGATCTCGTGGTGGTACCTAATTACTTTGGTTTGAATACTGTAAATACAGTACAAGCTCTTTTCTTGAGTTATTTTTCACTTTATTTTGATTCATTTTGAAGAAAAAGAAAGAAATCAATCAAAACTTTTAATTTTTTTTATTGTATGAGATTATTAAGTTGGTTGTAACTTGGTAGTCGTTAAACAGGTAAGTTGTTAAATAAAGTGTTATTGTATTCAATACTGAATATCAACTAAACACTAAGAGACATTTAGAAAAGGGAGTGACGCAATTATTAAAATATATAATTGATTCTTTTATATGTTTCTTATAGAAGTTTTATTGGCTTTGTAATACATTCAAATATAGCGGATGTGACGTTGTTAATGTAGTTAATGCCGTTAAGACTTATGTCGTCAAATATGTGAATCTTCACCGTGAGGATCAAGTTTATGGCAAAGATCAATATATATATATAATATAATGTAATTAAGCGAATAGAAAATCGTTTCATTTTACAGAGTGAAATCTAAATGTGAACAAAACGAAAACTTTAAATCTGTGAGCAAAGAAAGCGATCAATAAAAAATAAGAAAACTGTTTTGCATTCAACCTTCGCGGATCAATAATAATTGGATGTTCCTGACAAAGCTCAAAACGTTCTCACGCGAATGGAGATTCTTGGTCACAGATCAGAAAGTGGGGGATGATAATTCCGTTTGGAAAGTTTAAATGTTTGATTCATTAGAAAATAAAATTGGAACAAATATTTCGACTGAGGAAAATCAATCTTTATTGCTTTTGAATAAGTTGTCGATAAACGTGCCAATGTATTTTTATAGGCACAATAACAAATATTCCCTTACCATTGGAAAACCGTTGGGATATTATGAGCAGTCTAGTTATCCAGGCTTATTGAAATAAAGACAGTTGGAATGACGTGAAATGAAAAATTTGACTTAGAAAGGATTTTGTTCTGTCCAGTCCGTCACTTGCGGAAGGAAACTGACACTGGAGTCGCTTTTAATGCAATATGTCGGCGCCAGATTTTTCTGATTACGAGCCCAAATATTCGAACTGAAAGTACTTCTTTCAGTTCAGATTCAAATACATTTGAGAGAAGGAAAGAACTTGCATAGGCATCATATAGTAATAATAAAATTGCTTATCATAAACTGAGAAGGGCATTTCTTAATAACATTTTCCTTCAGGACGTAGGCGTCATTGATTCCCACGAAATCCCTTTCTTTTATGATCTGTGAATTGCAATGACCAGCTTAATGGAGTGGTTTCCTGTTACTTTTCCCACGTTTTAGATTTCAGGGTTTTCATTCTCTTAGACCTCTTAATCGCTGTTGTTCCCAGGTCCACTCTGACACGGAGTAGTAGCACCTGTTAGGGCCCCAGCTACGGGCAAATAGTTAACCTCTAAACTGGGGTCAAAATACTATAAAAGCATAAAAATAGATTTTTATAGTTAAATTACAAGCAATGCATTTTTGAAAAGAAAAAAAAAATCCAGCAATATACTTGACTCACGACAAAAGCCCTCATTACAAAAATGCGTCAATGAAACCTGACCTACAAACTGATTTCTTAGAAAGAATACACATGCTACTTAAACGAACCTATCCTAAAAATCTTGTCGGCATTAAATAACCCATTGTGGTTGATATGCCGTAAAAAAAAAATAAAAAATAAACCAAATAAACCCAACCATTCTCTTAGACTGATTGCCAGCAAAGCTATAGTCTTGGAAAAGGGTGATGAACTTCTATGCAATATCCAATTTTAGATATAATTTATTTCTTCACAAACGAAATAAGATAAGAAACGACAAAGATATGAAACGATAGAGATATGGTATTGCGGAGAAATGTTGAGAGTATCGTAGACAGAACATGAGACAAAATAGGAAGTTTTAAGTAAAGAAAATAAAAGAAAAATTGAATAAAAAAACTTAACCGCAATTCCTTCTCAGTAGTTTTTAATGAAACGGATATATATATATATATATATATATATATATATATATATATATATATATATATATATATATATATATAAATTAATGGATTTTTAATACGACATATTTTATTACTTTTAATTCTTCAAACGTTATTTTTAGTGGATACCGTCTATTGAATAGAACGTCTCGTTTTGTTTTTGTTTTTTTTGTTGTTTTTTTTTAACTGTAATTTCTTCTACCGGCCTGCATATTTAAGAAAACACTGTTTTTTTTAAAAAAAAACTGTTCGTTCTACTGAAATGCGGGTATTCGATAAAAAAAAAAAAATAATGTTTGATATAATAGAATATTGTCGGATTAAAAATAAAACCCATTGATTTTTTAGAAATTGATTCGCTTACCTTTTGGATACGAAAATGAGCAGAAAAATCTGAAGGTGGAAATGTTCTTTAAGGCAAACAGAATCTTGCTTGGTTGTGAGTCTTTCCGTAGCTGAGTGATCTAAAGAACGTCGGTTCGAATCCTGGCGGAAGGCACATTTGCTTTATGAAGGTTTCTCGAATGCGCAGGCCGGTAGACGTAATAAACAGTGTTAAAAAAATATGGCGTTCTACTCAAAGTACAGATAACTCTTACAAATAGCGTTTAAAATATGTATTTCCTTATTAATATAAATGTTATTTTTAGTGGGTACATGTATTTGTGTTGTCGTCCCTGTTTCTTTTTGTCTTAAAAGTTGAAATTAATAACAACTAGCATAGATTGAGAGGCAGTACTAAAGAAAGATTGTGTCGTGAATTGGAAGATTGTGTCGTGAATCGAAATAAAAAAAAAATAACAGGGATACCGAAGAAAAATAACGTTCATATTCATAAAAAATATTGTCGGATAAAAAATATATTCACACACACACACACACACACACACACATATATATATATATATATATATATATACTTTGATCAGTCGATTTGTCAGGAAGGGGACTTCTTGATATTATCGATCTGTTGGAGGCGATCCCAGCGTGGGTCAAATTTGGAAAGTGTCTGAAAACCATACTACAGGTTGACTCAAGCCTTGTGAATGAAATTGGGCAAACGAAACCCATTGGTCCCAGCATCTAAGGTCCGCTCCGTATAGTTGCAGTATAAAAAAACATGTGGACTCTCCGAGTGTTGAAGAAACACAAATGTGCCTGAAAAGGCGTCTGCAACAGGGATTTCCTATCCGCAATAGTAGTCGGGCAACCCCAGATACGAGTGGTCGTCCATCCATCCACACAAACACAAACGCACACAGCGCATGGCAATTTTATCTAGCATGAAACAGACTGTCGCCTCGGGATGTTGAATTCAGTATCCACTTATATATATATATATATATATATATATATATATATATATATATATATATATATATATATATAGATAGATAGATAGATAATTATTTATTTCAAAATACTAAAGAACTTTGGATTATTTACCTAACGCGTTCTTTCCTATTTTCTATATATTTTTACACACACACACATACATACATACACACACACACACACACACACATATATATATATATATATATATATATATATATGCTCTATCCCCTGATATTGAGAACTTAAACTCATGAATATAGCCCACCTTAGAACTATATATATGTATATATATATATATATATATATATATATATATATATATATATATATATATATATATATATATACGCAAGCACATTCTCATAGACCATTACTATTAAAGCGACGTATAGCCACACTTGTACAAAACCAAGCTTTTTAAGTAACAGTAAGTTAACTTGCTTTGTAGCAATGGTTGGTAATTTGGCCTCCTTGACAGTTACTACTAAGCCAATACGATTCTCATTGTGTATCGACTGAGACTTATATTTCAGCTTTCGCTTACGTGGGAGATCCTCTACCAAAGATCACAAGTGAAAATACTAATTAAACGTTTCCGTGTATAGAATTTCCAAGCTCTTTTCAAACTACCGACTAAACCATATGATTCAATTCTGAATACACTGTACAGTTTGGAATAATAAAATCGATATTAATTATTATTATTAGTAGTAGTAGTAGTCGTAGTAGCAACATCAGCATAGTGTTTTACATTCGTGTCACTTGATAAAAAATATAAATGGAACTTATACTTGATTGGCGATTTTGCAAGCTATCAACAAAAAGAGATTGATTTCTTTTCAGTTGGAGGGCAAAAAGCTCATTGCTTTTGCTCGGCCATGGCTTTGTCAACACAAATTTAAGTTTGAGTTGATATTATTTGTGGCTTGGTTAACCAGATGTATTTTAAAATATTATTTATAAATTGACATCTCTGTCAGAAGCTTTTCATTCCAATAAACAACTACAGAAAGTATCTTCCAGTTATTAAAATCATTTCACCACAAGTAAGGTAATAAAGCCACTAAGACGGAATGTGAGAGAATATAAAAAAATATTAATGAAAGAAGATAACTACTGGCATTGCATTTAAATTTTTGAACATCAAAATTGATTGGAAATTAAGAAGCCGGAAGAGAATCTCACAAGCTTTTCACTTACGTTTACATCTATCCATTTCAACTGTAAAATGATGAGACCTTCCTGCCAATTTAGTACTGCGCTTAAATTCGTAAAATCTTGATAACAGAGGAAAGTTCATCTAAACAATTACCATGAAATTATTTATAGAAAAGGCAGAGGGAAGCTATGTTACGGCAGTAGGAAAGGTACTGACGCCAAGATGCCAGGTTAGAACATTGCAGTTTCTTCTTTGTATTTCATCAATAATCTCTAAATACATAACAGAAGCATCAGACCAGATGTGGCAGCAATATTCAATGCATGCATAACTTATAAATATGTAAGATAGATTCTGTCGACAATCATTGTCTAACATGACACTGTGTACCAACTTTCCTAGCAGTAGCCTTAGTGCCTCTTCAGACAATACTGAAGATTACCAATTGGCAGAATTAAAAATTAGTGTTTAATATTCCTGCTATAAACAGATTGGGAGCAAATCGACGATTTACAACGATATTTGCTTTTAAATTGACAAACGTCTGTGTGTGTTTGCTTTACATAAAAATACTCTTTGAACACTTTCAGTTGAAAACATTTTTAACTTAAGTGTCGTGTCATTATCAATTTAGGCATTTAAAATTACTCGAATAAGAGAAATATAGCAACTTTTCATAAAAAATTAATCGAAATGTATCAAAATTAAATATTCGTACAAGTTAGAGAGTTGGTATATTAGGTTGGTGCAAAAATAATGACGTAATAATGTCGTTTTTTGACGTATTTTTTAACGTCAAAAAACGACATTATTACGTCATTATTTTTGAACCAACCTAATAATAAGATGTGTTACTAATTGTGCAACAATGGCGTGGCATTTAAACGTTTCATTCATATCATGGGCTCCAAGAACGAAAGACATTAAGTTGATTGAATTTGTGTTGTTATATCTTAAATTTACTTAGGGTTTAGATAGATATAAATACATTATAAAATTAAACGCAACACTAGATTAGAAAAAGGGGCTAATCATTTTACTGTTGAAATGGCTAGCTATAACCGGAGGTTCTATGTTAACAGTTTCTTTTCTCGCACTTCTCGCTTGTGGAACTCATTTCTGGCTTCTTGCTTTCCAGCCAACTTCAATCTTCAAAAAATTAAATTCGATGTCATTGGTTATTTTCTGTCTTCTTAATTCCTGATCTTTTATTGTTCTCCCGCTTTAATATTTTTTCTTTTACCAAGTAACTACTTGCGTCCTACTGGCTTTCTTGGAATGAAATGATTAAACAAAGATCGTGTTTTATTTTTTACAGTCGCTAGTGTTTAGTATTTCAGCTAGAAATTAGATTTTTAACTTTCAATGCAGCCTTTCCGTAGTTTTTTTCGAGACTGGCACATTAAAATCTTCCACGCCTATTATACATATACTTTTAATATTATTCATCTAATACAAGGTCCCAAATCATTTAATTTAGAGGTTTACTGAATAAGGTAATTGAAAATTGACCCAAGACTTGAAGATTTTAGTGATCGATGTAGCATCTTCTGTGGGATCTGTTCCACAAAGTAGTAATTCTTGGGAAGGAGCTGTCCAAATGGAACTTTTTCCATACCAATGGAATACAAGAGCGACGAGAATGATTCGATACATACTTCTATACGTGGCTTAGCAGGTCTTACCTGTACAGGTGTGAACTGGTGGAATAATTGAATAAAGAACGCTTGCCGTGGAAATAGTGATGGAGGGACGAGATACTTGCTGCGTTTCGTATGCGGAATAGAGGTCGTGGAGTGGGAAATAATTCATCAATCACAAGGTCACGTAGACCGTTTTTGAAAGCAGCTCCAATTGAGATATGGCACCAATATTCCATTTTTTGTGTGATCTGATTTTTGTAAAGATAAAGAATAACATGAGGAGTAAGAGACATTCTGGTGCGGTAAAAGAAACAGGTATTTTTTTTTCAGCGTTTTTTGCGATTCCACTTGAGGGCTGTGGAGAACTTGAATCTCAATAAACGTTCAAAAGAAAAGAGCCTCATTAAGAGTACAGACGTTCTTCATGATATGAGAAAATTCAGAGACTACTCATTGATGGTGGAAATTTGAGAGATTAGTTTTCGCAGTAGTGAATGTTACAAGTCACTCTTTCCACCTTTGAGCCGTTAGAACTAGATCAGAGTAGAGATCAGCTGTCAGGCTTTGGACGACAGCTGCATCCATAAACCTTTGTATCTGCATAAATATTTACTAATGATTTGAAAATGTTCTTTGACTTATAGTTACCTTTACAACAGTAAGATAACACAGAGAAGATTGAATTGATGTATTAATCTCAAGGATCGCAGTATCCTGGCCATTCATAGATCTATCTGATAAGGACTTCATAATTGCGAATGATACTATAGCTCAAGAGTATTTGTTGTTAAAAGCCTTTAATATTTTCATGGCGATCGCTCTCTTAATAAGTGGAGGTCGTGCAATGGTTTACAGATAAATCCGAGAATTCCGGTTGTGTTCATTACATTAAGTTACTTGCATTGTATGAACCCATATATCCCCAGCTATGGATTAAATAGCAGAGAATGTATCTGGAAAATATTGGCTATGCTCAAAATTGTTAATGCAATATTCACTAGCAACAAAAATTATTCTTTCAATCACAAATATTTTTCGGCTTTAATCCACAAGATTTGATAAAAGCTGTAAAAAACAAATCAATCAACTCTTGTGGCGATTTATCGAGTACCTCATCGATTTCTGTGGCGTACATAGAAGCAAGAAATCTATGCTGTTTTTCGCTCAGAATGTTGTTCCTGTTGAGGTTAAAAGTAACATGCTTGTTGATCGGAGACCCAGAAACTTTGCTGATGACACTCAGGAAGTTTATGGGGCGATATTGTGACGGGGATGAACGATCACCTGCATCTTTTGCAACCAGGGCCTACGCTGACACCTTCCACAGAATTGGGAAACAGTCTGCGGCTACAAATCTTTGACAAGATTGGTGATAAATCTGGGTAACGGTTCTTAAGAACATCCACAGTCTTTCTTCCGCGAGGTGGGAAAGTCATGTAGATGGCTCTAGCTCATTGTAAAGGGCATAGTTTTAGCTGACAAGCACAAGATAACCTCAGTGTCTTTTATAATAGTAGACACTGATAGTTTAAATAACTTTAAATAAATAAATAACTTTTTAATTTGCTAAGGTAAGTATTATTTTCAATTTTCGAGGACATGGAGTAACTAAATGATTCGCTTTGGTTTGCCGATTGGATTAGACTTTGTATCGGCTCAAAGACTCTAAAAGCAAATATCCTGTTCCCTTCATAATGTCGTTTGCGATGTCTCCCAAATAAAAGAACACTCACTGATTAATCTTGACTCACGTTTCATTGGCTGATAGCATTTAACACTACACTAGTTGAAATGAACTTTCGGTTAAATATATTTTATTGTCTTCTTTCGATCTCAAAATTTGAATTTTAAGTACACCGTTAATTTATTTTTAACAACAACAATAATAATAATAATAATAATAATAATAATAATAATAATAATAATAAATTAATAATACTAATAATCAGACTGACAGAGTTATTGAACACACCAGATCAGATCAAACAGAAAAAGTTCTTATGAATAACTCTTGATAGATGTGACATATTGTGGACATCACTTCTTTTCAGGTAAAGAAGTTGACGAGATTGTGAAATACTCAGAGTTCAGGGTAGATGTTGAGAGAATACACATGCCAAGATTTTACCAAATGTCATTGGAAACCTTGGGTCGATTCCAAAGAATCTCCAGAAACATTTTGAAATCGCGCCCAGCTTAATAATTTTTCAAAATATAACCATCTTAGGTACAAAAAAATATCCTGCGGAAAGTTTATGATGTTTGATGTTTTTAGGCTTGACAAAATCACTTAACTTGCGGTATGGGAAACCATCACAGTGCAAATTTCAACAATAATAACGACGATAAAGAAGAATAAAAAATAATTTAATGTTTATATATATTCACTAGTAATCCATTCAATTTAGAATTAAATTCTAAAACTCAATATTTTGGAAATTTTGAAAGAAAGATCGATAAAACTATTTCAAAGATAAAAGAAATGGTTATAAATACTAAGGTAAAATGTTAATATATTATAATCATCCTTGCCTTAAAGATGTAGTTTTTTCTATCTGACAAAGTTCTAAGATATTTTACATGATATAAATTAATATTTCTTATTGTTTATTCTTACGCAGACGTTATATAAATTGTCTATAGAAACTAAATTTCAAGACAGACTTAGCGCAAATTTATCACGAATTTTGATTACGCTGTGTAGAGTAGACATTGTTCTAGGCATTATTTTGCACTTTATAAGACTTGAAATTTGTTGGAATTTATCTCTTATATATATATATATATATATATATATATATATATATATGTATATATATATATATATATATACAAATATATATATATATATGATTTTACTTAATTATATGGAGACACCTGTATCTATCTATGAGAATTTGTTCGATTTTCTCTCTCTTTCTCAGACATTGTTGAATACTTTATGCAGACATTGATCACTGCGGCCGCTTCAGTGGTGCAGACTTCAATCTTATCGGCAATCGTTAAGTGTGTACAATGTATTTCTCGCCATAAATATCGGATATCAATGCACGAAACGGATCATAGCTCTTTGATCATTATAAATAATGCATGTGACGTCGTATGCGACGTTTTGCACAGATTGTCGATTCTTCCTGACCGACGGGATTTTTTTTTCCAAAAGTGTGCAACATTTCTTATTCTGAAGAACATTTCCTTCGGGTACATATGCTAAAAACAATAATGCTCTAGACAATAATGCAGTAAATATGAATAGGTGTTCGAATCTCGATAGGAATTTTGATAGCTGATTTTCAAGCTCAACATGGAACCAATGTTTATTTAACTTCTATTCGGGGATATGATTTGGCATTACTGCAAGTTTCATATCTATCTTAATTTTTTCTTAGCTTCTCCGTATCTGTAAATCTAAATTTGTCCGTATCTATCTATCTATCTATCTATCTATCTAACTCTTTGTATCTAAGTATCACTATCTCTATCTCTCTACGTCTCTCTCTATATCTCTGGATTTCTATATCTATATCACAGACTATATCTATGTATCTCTATCTCTATATCTCTGTTTTTCTCTCTATCTCTATATCTATCACTTACTCTCTCTCTCTCTCTCTCTCTCTCTCTCTCTATATATATATATATATATATATATATATATATATATATATATTATTTTATCTATCGCTATCTATATATGTCTGTACTCATAATAATCACTGTTCATATTTCAATGTTTTGAAAATCCTTCTGTGCAGTTATTTATATTATCGTTGCTAAGATTCAGTCAGTTATATTCCACGCTTGGACGATCATGTCTTTCTTAATTCATGACTGACTAGGCAGAAGATATTCCCGCAGTAGGTTGCCGTTCCTTTCTGCGGTTTCCTTTCAACCAAGGCTAAGTCTGTTCTGTCTCTACTGCTGTTCAAACCATAACGAGAGAGAAAGAGAAAAGATGGATTCATAACTATCCGAAAGGTATTTGCGCGTAAGTGAAAGTAATGCACCCGACCGGAATTTAAACTCAGCTCTCCGATTAGTCATTCCGAGTCGTTACTTTCCGTTGAGTTTAGTTAAATAATGATAAATAATGTGTATTCGCCATCTATACGTTGGCCCAAATTATCCTGTAGGTGGCATATTTGCCTTGATAGAGATTGCATGTGTCCCTTTAGTAACAAACAATGCAATAGCATTCAATAACTTGAATCATATCTACACACTAATATTACAAGTCTACAAACGGCACCAAGTGTATGTATATAGGTGTGCTGAAAAGTTCGTGGCCAGTCACACTTCCCCATTTTTTTTCAGTAAATATTGTATTAACAATTTTTTGAGAATAACAATGATTTTTCAGAAACAAACTATACTATTTAACCCATAACTGGGGAAAGATATAAATTCATACTTTTCCCAAATTTTTTTTGCGCATGAGTGCAATTCGAGCTCAGATCTTTGGTTTTTAACTCTATCCATTAAACCAACTGCTCATCCACACTTCACGTGAAGAGCACCAGAGGCTTTTGACGAGGTGTGGTTCAAGATCACTACAGATTCTATTCATTTATGGTATCACTGGAAGAGTCTTCGAAATTATGAAGTCCTTCTTTAGACGCATGAATGGTAAATCTTCAGAAGCCTATGACACCAATGAAGGTGTCACAGCCAAGGTAATCTCTGCGGTCGTGAGGTCTTTCTGCTTTATATTAACGATTTGACTAAGTACATTCTCAAGTCATTCGTAAATATTTAAAAGTTCGAGTGAGTGGGTAAACTAGTACAGTTTGAGAATGGCGCAGCTGCCGGAGTTCCTGGAATGTAGCACTGTACACCATCCAACCATCTTTAATGTCTCACATAGAATTTGTTTACTATTTAGTCTTATCGTCTTCCAAATGTAACGCGAATTTTAATTCAGAATTTTCTTTCTACTAGATTGGCTACCACACAAGGCAAGAAAGTTCAGTCTACCCTGCTGTTTAACCCACATCTGTCTTCTGACTCATCAGTGCAAAGTGTACGAAAATCAGAATTTTAATTCGGCATGTAATTTGCTGCATTGATAACCGTCGTAATTATTTGCGTTGTTCTAGAGCTAACTGTATTTCTAGATTCATGGTGATTAAATTGCAGAAATATTTTAGCTGTTTAATAGTTTAATTTTTATTATGAGATCGGGGATATTTCAATAAAATATGACATTTATCGAATACTGAAAAATCTTGCATATCCGGATGATCATGTCCTTTTCGTAGCAAATGGTATGCAGGATTTTATTCTTCAGTTTTCATTTTTTAAGAATACTTTTTTTTAATAACCCCGGATTAAGTTTCTTGGAAATAACACTTTATCCCAATTTACATAAATTTACATTTATGCTAGGAAGTAGCAGATGGTCTGAATCAAAATTAATGTCAATGACGAACCTTTGTTCTGGGAGATGTTCATCCATGGTGACCCTCATTATATCCCACCAAAACATTAAAGACACCACTTACTCCACTGGATTCAACTGAAAGATGTCATTCTAAGTAACAGGTGCAGAACCTTGCCGCAGAAAATATCAGTAACTATCTTCGATATGTAGACACAAGTTGTCCTTGCTACGCCTAAAATGTGCACAGATGGGGCAAACTAGACGATACTTATATATAAGCACATACTTGAAATTGTAGAAGATACAGAGTATCTTATATCCACACGAGAAGAAGAATCCACTTTCGGGAGACTCAAAATCCACACAGACATTAATTGACGAAGTCTGGAGTTGAATAAACAATAATTTTACGTATGAGAGATTTAGCCTTGTGTTTATTATTATTATTCTGCATTAAAAAAACATTACAATTTGATTTCTGTGTATTTTAACTTTTACTCTTTTCTGTTCAGGTTGAACGCAGATATACTTGTTGAAATGTGACAATTAACTGTAAGGAAGTTTGTTTTATAGTGCTGGAAGAAATTCTTGACTCTTACCTGATAAGTTAATTCACATGTTAGCAAATGAAGGTCAAACAGTATATTGAACTTTCCATGAAAGAGAAAAGCACTCCAGAAATGGCCATTTACAAGACTAATGTCTTTATATGAGATTCTTTCATAACTTGGAGACCATTGTGACTGAAACCAAAGTGAAAATTCTGTCCATAGTCGAGCTTGTATTCTTCTGTCGACCACTCCATAAAACTGACCTTTTGGTTCACAATAATCATAAAACTGACCTTTCCTTTCATCATTATCAAGTGACCATTTGCATTCAATTTGGCCTTTCTTCTTTCAAGAACTTCATTGTGGTGTTTATTCCGATGAATCTTGACTATTAGATATAAAACGGACCAGTACATGTTTTATTTGCTGTCGCGTACAATAAACAAAGCTTACGTAAACGTTGCAAGTAATATTTTGCTTGAGCCCGTTAGGCTGACATTCCGTTGTTGAAGATGTTTCTCGATCGGGATGGAATTTTTTGCGAAAGTTAGTTTAGTGTGCAAATAACAAATGACCGCTTGTAAAAATGTCTTGTTCCAATCATAATTAGACAAAAATAATTAATATTCAATTAAGTTTAAACTTCTGCTTGAATGTGATTTATATTGAAGAATTTATTGTGAAAATTGTCTCTGTGATAACATAAAGAAACGAACAGGGTTTGTTCTCGGATAGAAAATTCTTGCAACTGAATATTCTTGCAAGTCTTCATTTACGAGTGTATCATACATAGTTATTAACTGGATTTTGATCTGAAACTTTTACTATATAATATTTACTCTATATGATTAATATTCCATTCAATTAAGTTGAAAAATAAATATTTTTTTTAAGATTCGGTCTAATAAACCATATTCAGGACATATTCATAAAATATAATTAACATTATCAATTCAACATGACAAAGACGATGGACATAAGAACAAGACTTATCCAAACAGATAACTGTTAATTATATTTTATGAATATGTCCTGAAGATGGTTTATTAGACCGAAACGTCCGACGTTGACATTATATTAACATTAAAACAGCATAATTGCATATAAGGATTTTTGTTTGTTTTTTCCGTATATTTTTCTTCATACTGTCGGATCTATATCCATATATTTGCTTAAATACTAGTGTATATACAGGCACTTCGATGAGGTCGCTAAAAAATGAGCATAGCATGATGAAAAAGACGCCAAAACAAAATGTTATCGTCAAAATGTTTATGTTACTATCAAGAGGAAAAAACAAAGTAATTTTTAATTATTTTAAAAAATTTTCCTACTTTTTAGAACATTCTAACAAACGTTAGAATGTTCTAAAAAGAATGAAACTTTAATTTCGTTGTAAAAATGAAAATAATTGTCGGATTTTAATGAAACTGTCAGAAACTATTCACAAATGATGGAAATTATTATATGTTTTCTTTTTTTTTAAAAAGTCATGGTAAAAATATTTTTTTAATATTTGTTAACCACCTGGAAAATTTTATGAAAAATCTAGAAACTCATTACCGGACAATTTAAAACGGCTGTAATTCAAATGTACGGAAGACCATACATAAAGACAATAAAACATCACGTTAAGCGTTGTTCTCCTCTCTCCGGCTTTCATTTTTGCGAATTGTTCGTGCGAAACACGCGTGGAGAAGTTAATTTTATTTTTCAATTTCAACTGAGAATTGTACCTACAAGTTAGGTACCTATCTTGTGAAAGTTATATGATCTTATTTTTATATTATCTCAGTTATATATATATATATATATATATATATATATATATATATATATATATATATATATATATATATATTATTTTACATATATATATTATTTCATATATATATATATATATATATATGTATATGTATATATATATATGTATATGTATATATATATATATCCATATATATATATATATATATATATATATATATATATATATATATATATATATATATATATATGTATATGTATATATATATATCCATATATATATATATATATATATATATATATATATATATATATATATATAGTATAAGAAAAACAGTAATCAATGTTGAATAACAGAGCTATTTACCATATATATGTGTGTGTGTGTGTGCGTGCGTGTGCTTGTGCGTGTGTGACATATTTCTCAGTTCATCGTTATTTATTTATTTTTTGTATAAATTTCGTTCTCTTTCAATTTTAATGTATACCCATTCGTGTAGCATAGACTGCGGGTGAATTTCAGTAATTGCAACTATAGATACGAGCGAATGATCAAAGAATATAGCAATTTAATGAAGGTTTATGCTGCGAACGTGTGGCATACAGCGATTTTCTGTTCTGTTTTTTAAATTTTAATGCATTTGCAATTGATTATCTTCTGTTTCTACAAAGTCTCCAGATCTTCCTATCCATTTTAGCCATTAGCAGTTTTTCTCCTTTAGCTCATGTGAATGTTACCCTCCCCTGTTCCGCCTTCCATTCATGCAGGCTTATCGGATAAGTGACTCGCTGACTTCCTCTATCAACCTTGCCCTCAATATTCCCAGTGAGTGTTAGATTTTCCAAGCCCTCCTTCTTCATTATGTGTCCAAGTAATTTCAGGTGTCTCTTTGTCGGCATGTTCTTTGTTTTGCTATTTTCTTTGACTTCATTGTTGATTACTACCTCCGCCTATGCAATTCTCATTATCCTTCTGTAGAATCACATTTCCGTCACCTCCGGTTCTCTCCTCGTCCATGGGGAGATTCTCTAGTATTCACTGCTATAGAAGCGAATGAATATCACATAGAATCCAGCCCTCTTTGTCTCTAACAAAGATTTTTTATTTATTTTCACATCACTTCACTTATGGTTGAAACAGAAAACAGAAATGATGACATCGAAATCGGAAGTTGTATCCGAAAAGTGAAGGTGAAAATGCATCGGAAAGTTGAAAGATTAATTTTAGAAACTGGTCAAGGAATTTAAGGAATTTAAGGAATTAAAAGTGTTCTTAAAAACAAAGAAAGTTTTCTGGACCGATCTATAATCTCTTATAATATTGTAAATATTGAACAATTTTGTTATAAATGAAAAATATTCGAAAAAGCTGAGACTTGGTTCTGTCGACGGAGGTTGAAAATAAAGTGAAAAAAATGATGTTATGAACAATGAAGTTTTAAAGAGAAAGTCTGCAAAAAGTTTGATGCTAATAAGCAAAAAGAGACAGATGAATGAGTTGGGACACATAATGAGGAAAGAAAGCTTGGGGAGTTCAACACTCACTGGTAAAGTAAAAAAAATAGAAGCAACATATTTGAATGGAAAAACAACTTGCAAAATAATGGGTTCATAAAAGTTCATAATGCGTTAATAAAATGTTACTGAAGATAGTCAAGAACCACAACCGTCCAAGTTCGAAAAAGGGGAGAGAGAAGGGGTGGGAGAAGAGAGAGGGAGTTAAGGTGAGAGAGAGAGGTTTGGTTTGGTTTGTTTTGTTTTACGGCATATCAACCTCAATGGGTTATTTAATGCCGACAAGATTTTTATTGCTGGTAAGTTTTTTTTTTTCAAAAATGTATTACTGGTATTTTTACTGCAAAAACCTATTTTTACACTTTCAGATATTTTTACCCTAATTTGGGGGTTAACTATTTGATCATAACTGGGACCCTTGCCACCCTGAGTCAGGACAGAGCTGACAACAACAACAATCAAGAGGTGGTTCCATGCTCCCCAAAACCTTCTGATCAGAGGCTTTGCTGTCGGATGTAGTTTATCGTCATACCCAGGACGGCTCATTGGGAAGTGGGGTCTTACCCTTGTGAGGTGCAATCAATGTAGTCTGAAGCCCCAGCCGAAAGGGTGGGGAGAGAGAGAGAGAGAGAAAGTTAGTGAGAGAGAGAGTGAGTTAGAGAGAGAAAGTGTGTGTTAGAGAGAGTGAGTTAGTAAGAGAGATTAAGTTATCTGTAACTTATATTCTTTGAATGCTTTGTGCAATATCAATAATTCTTAAATTCCTAAGATTTAATTAAAACTCGATATTTATCGGATAATTTAAACTCAGGATCGATTTTAATCAAATTAATTAATCACCTTCTACGCTATCTCGATTTAAAAGTAGAATTTCATTCTTACTTCATAGTCGAAATAAATGGATTTATAGTGGATGACTCAGCACAGACGATGCCAAAATAGATTTTCACGCAGTGTCCTTCAGAGGAGCTGGCTGCGATGTTGACTGACACATAATTTCTCTCCAGGAGTAGAATCACTTGATGCCAGTAGTTGAAACCGACATGTGAACACGTGTAGCACTAGTTACATCTGGGATGAAATACGTGAGAAGTCGCCGCATAATATATATATATATATATATATGTGTGTGTGTGTGCGCGCGCGCGCGTGTGTGTGTGTGTGTCATGCGGACTGTGAGCTTGAAATCTGGACGATTGTTGTCGCCTTAGTTTAATGTTCTTGGTTCTTTCTTTTTTTATTCCTCATTTTTCCTTGGGTACCAATTTGTTCTACTACAAATCGAACTATTTAAGGTTTTTCCAAGCGAGTAACACCATTTATATAATATATATATATATATATATATATATATATATATATATATATATATATATATATATATATATATATATTCATGAATTATTCATACATAAAACAAATACAAAGGTTAATGATTAAATGGCGAGAAATCCATCTTTGCGAACAATTCAATAATATACAAAAACCCCGAATCTGTTTATGACTGAAAAGATCCTGTTTTATAAATTTCCGTTGCATTAGATCTTTTTATTTTACAAGCTTTCGTCTGTTCCAACAGACATTCTCAGGTATGAAATAGATTGTGTTCTTGTTTATACTCTCAGTAATAAGTGGACAAACGAAAACAAGGTTGTAATCCGAAAAATGCTATGAGAAATGTGTGTTATTGTTTTGGAACGTGCAGTCGCAACGCTGAGTTTGAATTTAAATTTTACAGTTAAACAATACTTCGGTTTGATGTTTTCTCTCGCTCTCTTCGCTTTCTTTTTATCATTTATAAGGTTTTCCAAAAGCTGGATTTACCTCTTGTCTATCACATTGACAAGTCTCTCGCTAGATAATTTACCGCAACATAACTAGCCAATGTCTAAAACACTTTCAAAAATACTGGCATATATATATATATATATATATATATATATATATATATATATATACACGCCACTGCCCTCTGGTCTCCGAACTTCAATCCGAGAGGCGATCCATTTCTCCACTGAGCCTGTCTTTCTCCTTCTCTCCTTTATCTATCTATCTATCTATCTATCTATCTATCCGAATAAATAAAAAAAAAAACAGAAGAAAAGCTTAGCCGACGCGTTTTGTCATCTGAGGGACTTCATCAATGCAAATGCGAGGATTTTATTTTGTAACAAGTGTTTATATTTAAAAGCAATATATATATATATATATATATATATATATATATATATATATAACGACTGCGCGAATAAGATATTTATTTCTTATGCTTAGTGTATGCAGAAATTGTTCAACACTCTTGTTTACAAAGATATTGGTTTTGCTATTACAAATAATGTATAATTTACTGGGAGGTGTATATATTTTTAATTTTAGCGGTAGAAAATTACAAAATCGATAGCTTGAGATAACGGATATGGGTAGTTCATGAAAAGTTCTCAATCGATCCTTTATCTAAATGGACAAACATCACAATAACTTTGGAAAGAGCTGAGAATTTGGGCTGAGAATTTTCAATACTTCTTTTTCCATGGCTATTTACGATAGCTTAGTTTCTAACAGTATTTCATCGTCTAACAGCCACATCAAGTTGAAAAAACGCTTCCCGTATGATCATGGAAGTTAAGCAGCGTAGAACTTGGTTAGTACCTAGATGGATGACAGCTTCGGAATACCAGCTGCTGTCAGCTTGGATGTGCGGATGGTGTAATGGATAATGGCTCGGAATTGTTAATCGGTGAGTCGAGTTCCAATTCCACTTTAGTTCCTTATATTCACTTACGCCCAAATACCTTTGGAATCCACCTCTTCTTCCCTCAGCTATGGGTTAATTAGTAAGTCATGTATCTCTTATGTAAAATAATTCTTAAATCTAAAAATATTTTATGGCTTTAAATAACCCTCAAAGGATGTAGAAAAGCTGTAGAAAACGAATAAATAACCCCCAAAACGTATTTCATCTTCAAAATCACTAAAGACCACTTTTAGCACGATAGTCACTCAGTATTTATGTAATTTATGTAAGTATTTCCAAAAAAAAGAAATTCTGTAATTACCGAACCTCCAAATATATTTAAAATTTATAGTTATCTTAATTTGTATTTCTACCAATCCCTAATGAGCATGAGTCTCTTTTAATTATTGTTGAAATTTCCAACACCATAAACTACTTGACGTATCTCAAAATCGGCATAGACGAAACGAAAACGTAACATTCGTGAAGATTGAAATTAACGCTTCATATTGGTTGTTAATTCTATCAAATTTGCGGCTTAAAGTTTTTTTTTTATTTACTCGTTCATTCCAAATTGAAATATACGAGAGATTATAGTTTCAGTTATTCAGTACATTTTCTCGGTCCACAAATCCTGTAAATTGGTTGGAACCCCCATAAGCTTAGAAACTTTATCTAATATTTTCTGTCCAGGTAAACAGGAAATTGACACAAAAGATACATCATCAGTGACCCGGTTGGTTTGGATAGAAATAAAAGGAAGCATTATGAAATCCGGCTTAAAAGTTTGAGTGGTTATTACCTCAGTAGAAATAATAACTAGCTGAACCACAATTTCCGTTTCTTTGACAAGAAAACGAGAATAATATTGCTTAATAAACGATGAGGCGATAGTGACCAACAACTAATTACTTCGAAGTAACAACGCAACCATGAGAAAGTATTTCATAAAAATGAATTTCACTTGATTGGGTTTTTTCTTGCCATCTTTTTTTTTTTTAAATAGAAGCTTGTGACTTTCCTCATTTTTATTTTATTGTAATGGGATCCGGAAACAAGACTCTGGGTTGTGAATAGATAATAACGGGAAGCACAAGAGAAACAAATTAATATTGAGTCTGAGAGAAAAGATAGAGTCAGAGAGAGAGAGAGAGAGCGAGTGAGTAAACAAAGCCATAGTGAGAAAGAGAACTAATAAAGAAGAAAGTGAAGAGAAATGTAAAATAAAGAGAAAGAATGAAGAAAACGAAGAAGATAGATTAAAGAGACGGAAATAATGTTTGTGTGTGAGAGAGAGAGAGAGAGAGAGAGAGAGAAGGAGAGAGTAAAGGTAGAGGGAAGAGTAAAGTAAAACAGTAAAAGTGCGACAGTAAAAGCAGAGACAGTAAATGCATAAAACTTCTCAACATTCCATCATATATATATATATATATATATATATATATATATATATATATATATATATAGAACAGGTAAAAATGCGAGGGTAAGCAATCCATGTAGATCCTATAAAATATTAAAACTGGTCCACAAAAGAGAGCTCAATATATAATTTTTATTATAGAGCATTAAAATTAATGTGATCCATATTAATGTATAAGGTAAAGCGTTTAGATCTCATTAATTATATATATATATATATATATATATATATATATATATATATATATATATATATATAAATTTAAAAGAAAAACAGACCACTTTAATGTACCATTATAATAATTTATTTCACCAGAGTCCTTTTAAAGGAGGTCGGATCATCAGATCCAAAAATGCAATGAAACGAAAAATGAAATTAAAATTGATGAGTAGTTTTAAGTTTTTGTCTTTTAACAGAGAGTGTAAGAGGGATAGTTAAATAGACATGGTAGAGTATAGGGAGGGATTAATTTCATATCTCTCTCAAGTATACTTTATATTGTGGGAGGAGGAGTGACCAGACCTTGACATATTTAGATGGTTAACTTAACGGAAGTGATATATAGAAATGGGAAGGGAGAAAAGATAAAGGAAAAAGGAAAAAGAGGGGAGAGGGAGAGGGAAGTAAAAAGAAAGAAGCTGTAATTAGGTTTTAGCAATTTATGTAAAGATTAGATTTTAATGCTTGATAGAATGTCTAAAAAAATTTGATGTTTGCTATCAATTTAAATATTTAATTTTTTTAAAGTTAAACACTATATTTATTAACACATTTATAGAGAACATATTAAAAAAATATTTTAAATTATAATAGTTTGTTTCCCCGACCAATCGTACTTTTTTAATATTGTAAAAATAGTTACGGTAACATCTTTATTAGTTTTACTTTTAATATAATTTATGAATGCAATTTGTCATTATTTTTATATGGGTAATCTTACTTACTTAAAGTTTAGGTTTAATTATGGAATAAAATTTGAGGGCAATATTAAAGATTTTGCTTTCTTCTTATATATATCACATACATATTCATGCAAACGTTTATTTACATGCGCAAATACACACATAGACACACATGTAGCGATATACACATGTACCTATCCATATTCATAGATAAATTACATACACATACATTTATAAATAATTACATATATTTTAATATTTTAAATTTATTTAGATTTTTGTTTAATTTCATAGTTAAAGTTTAACGTTAGATGACTTCTGAAGTGTTTAATCATTTAAAAAAAAATTAAGTTAATATTTTACTATCAATATTGATAGTTAAAGAGTGGTATATTTAAATTTAAGTTAAATTATCAATTTAAAATGAAAATACCTCCAGATGATAAATATACACTCTCATAATTCTAATTATAGAACATTAAAGGAGAAAGCGAGATTAAATATTAATAAGAGTAATTTTAAAACACATTTAAAATGACCTTATGTCCTTCCATTTGAATACATTCTATACACACACACACACACATATATATATATACACATACACACATATACATATACACATACATACACATATAGATACATATGCATACATATACATATATATATATATACATATATACACATATACATACACACACATACACCTACCTACACACACACAATTATATGCATAAACAAGCATATAAACGAACTATACCCATAAACATCCATACATGCATATGTATTTTTATTACTGTTATACATATATTCACACATATTACAAATATTACCTTTAAAATACTTACATTTATATACACATACATACATAGAATACGTGCAATTTCATATCCAAAACAATATATATATATATATATATATACATCCATACACACGCACATATACATATACATACATACACACATACATACATGCAAAATACATATACACATATATATTAAAAAAACCTAGCCAAAAACTACGCTTGCACCTATATATACCACATACATATATATTCATACTCATATATATATATATATATACATATATACATACACATATACATATGCGCCTACAATTCATACAAACACATATATGCGTATATACACCCTTATCCAAAATGCCCATACATATATATATAAATTCACATATAAATGTCCAGGTTCATGTACATTTTAGAGTACATACGAACAAGTACAGCATCCATGTGTTCATACATTCATTTCAAAAACAAAAGTAATATTTTCCCTTTTTATATAGTTATTTCTAAATATATTTATTTAAATTGAGGTGACTTTTATGTCTACATTTGAAAACCATCTCGTTATGTTGGTTCAGTAATATGTCCGGATCTTTATGCCTTATTATTAGGATTTTCTCTTTTATGCACAAATTACATCGGTCTCTGAAGTTTATTGGAGTTCTAGCTCTCTAGACGATTCTCCATTTTAATTGTGGGGTTAAGTTGCTTTCCAACAAATCCCAATAATGTTTTGATAGTGCCGTTTGATGCTTCTTGGATTTATTTGTGAAGGATTGGCGATGGTTATAAAAACGTTGCTTCCAATTTCCTGCCGATATTCCTATGTATATCTTCTTCTGTTTTAATATCTTCTTCTGTTTTAATATCTTCTTTGGGGAAAATTGTAGCTTCGTATATTACGTTTTCTGCCATGCCTATTCCTTCTACTGGACAAACGGATCCTTCCCTGCAATTACAGGTCGATTTGTTCTTTTGGCTTGCATTAAGATCTTTTTGTAGTTGATTATTATGAAATTCACATAAAATTTTGCTATTTTGAGAGCTAATAATTTTTTCTACATTGCTCATGCAGGAATAACTAATTTTCAAATTCATTTTGTTGAACATCTTTTTTAATAGTTCATCTTTTCTAAAATGCATGTCTATTAGTTAAAGTATTTCCCTATGTTAATATTGGAAAGTTTACAGAAAGGCGGGTTGAACCATATAATTTTTCTTTTCCTATTTTTGGACTTAGAGGATATGTTATTAATAGATTTATCTATATAAATTAGTGTTTGTTTAAATTTACTTTTTAATAGGGCTTGATTGTATGTTGATTTATTTTGATTAAAAATAGTTTTACTAGAAGATAGTTTATTTATTCTAGTATTTTCTGTATTAGGAATCTGTTTTATAATTGCTTTAGGGTGGTTTGAGTCGATATTTATGTATATGGGCGATTGGTTTTCCTTTTGGAAGGGTTTATAAGTGTTATTGTCGAGATCAAATGTTACGTCTAGAAAATTTACTATTTTCAGGTTAGATGATATTTCGATTTTAAATCCTAGAAATTTGAATGCCTTAATTATTTTCTTCTGTAGTTGGGATGTTAGAGGCCCATTGGAGTTAGGTATAATAATGAGACCATCATCTCTGTAAAGCCCTATATTTTGTGGGTTAAGGAATCTGCTCAGAATATCTAAAATGTATATACCTATTAGGTCTGCTATTTGAGCGGAATCAAATGTTCCCATTGGGACATCGAAATTGTCTCTGTTTTTTTAAAACCAAGTAGTGTCATTAAATCTTAGTACAGACTGTCTAGAATCCATTATGATTTTTACTCCTTCGTCAGTAATCTCAGTATAATTTTTAGCAAAATTTAAGCTATTTTCTAATAAATCTTTAGAAATGGAGGGGTAGAAGTCGATAATGTCTAAATGGATAAAAGTGGCTTTATTTTTAGATTTTAGATTTTGGAACCAGTTAATGGCGTCAGATAATCTTTCCAAAGGTTTAAGGGGTAATATTCTAATATAGATGTGTTTATTCTTTTTAGAATGTTTCTGGAAATATTTTTCTAACTCTAATTTGGAGGGATTTATTAGTCTGGAATGTATATATATATATATATATATATATATATATATATATATATATATATAAAATGGATTAATTCCGACAATTATTTAATACATTTTCCGTTTATACGTCATTTTTTTTTAGATATAATTTATTTAAGAAAATGCTCTGGTTTTTGTTTTTTTTTAATTAATCAGTATTAATTATATTTACCGGCTGGAATGTCCGAGAAATTTCGTAGAAAATATTCTCCGACAGGAATCGAAACTGTAACTCTTAATGGGAACCATCGTTTGATCTGATAACCATTCCGCCACAAAGAAGAATCTGGTTAGCAAATTCCGAATATATATATATATATATATATATATATATATATATATATATATATATAATTATATAATTCAAAATATGATTCCAACTCGCTACATAAGAGGTCTCATGTTTCAAAACAAGAGGCGGAAACTTCAAAATAATATTTGAATTAACTTGAGTTAAAGTAGGCTCTGTTCCATCTTCAAGCGAAATTTTTTTGGGAATGACTTATTTCTGAAATTTACGAGTTTTAATAATATGGTCAGAATTGAAATCAAAAATTTCCATGGTAACATCAAGGGCGGATTGTTTAGAATCGGCAGGGGTGGGGTGTTAATAATTTGTATCAGTATAGAGTTACTTTCATAGATGCCGGGTCAGGGTAAGGTGGGGGTGGCTAAATTTACGACGGAGGAAGTTTTCGCATAGTCTGGCTTGAGCGTCTACGGAGATTTATTTATTTATTTTTATTTTATTCTTTTATTATATCTCTTTATGAAAGGGATTTGTGTATATAAAAAGGCCGTAACGTTTGTTATTTGACGACTTCATAAAGGGTTATCAGTTTTTGTAGGGTATTAAAACTATGTATATGGGCTATGGATTTTAAAATTTATTTTATTGTATGCCTATTTTTAGCTAGTTATTCAGAGCGTAAGTTCGGTTGTGTCGGCAGAAAACCGTTAATTCTTGCCTGTTGTTTAATAGGTTTTTATTGTTTAGAAGCTTAATAATGTGTAGTTTCTCATGGAGGTACAAAGGGCATGGGTCATTCCAAGTTTTGCAAGTTCTATCCTGGAAAAAATTACTTACCAAATAAAAAAACAACTCAAATTAAAATTATGGATCAATACTAAAGATGTCATCAATTGTTTCAACAATATTGACGTTAAAATAAATTGCACCTTAGTACAGTTCGATATCCTGGACTACTACCTATCAACTTCGAAGGATCTTTTTACGACTGCCCTGGACTTTGCTGCTGTATATTCTAACCTGACAAAGGAAGAAACCGACATAATCCTCAGCGCAAAAAATCCGTCCTCATTCATAATGGGGAGCAATGGATAAAAAACAATAACGACCTGTTTGACATCACTATGGGATCACTAGACTCTGCAGAGTCTTCTGACTTGGTTGGTCTTTTAATATTGTACAACCTAACGGCACACCGCGAGATTGATATCCAGGACATCGGACTGTATAGAGATGACGGGCTCATGGTGGTGAGGAGTTCCACTAGCTTTAAGATAGAGAAGATCCGTAAAATTATGTTTAGTGAATTTAAAAATCTAAACTTAAAGATAGCAGTCTCTTCTAAATTGAAAAAGGTAAACTTCCTCGACGTAACCTTAGACTTACCGAGCAACACGTACCAATCCTATAGAAAACCAAATGCTAACCCCTTATATATACACCCGAAGTCAAACCACCCTCTATCCACAATTAAACATATACCCTCATCAATAGAAAATAGAATTAGCAGTAACTCCGCTAACAAAGAAATATTCCACCAACATAACGACTTCTATAACAGTGTCCTAAAAAGTAGTGGTTATAAAAATGCTAACATTAAATATAGGGACAATTGCAATAACCAAAAGAAAAAAAACAGGAAAAGAAATATCATTTGGTATACACCTCCGTTCAACCAAATGGTTAGTATTAAACTAGGACAGAAGTTCTTAGCTCTAATCGATAAACACTTCCCCACCAAAAGTAGGCTTAGTAATATATTCAATAAGAACACACTAAAATTGAGTTACAGCTGCACTGAAAATCTAGAAGGTATAATAAGAAGACACAATAATAAAATCCTGAACAAACCCCCTTACCTGAATAGTTTTAATAACTCTACACTTAAATCAGATAATGATAGGGAAAAATTATGCGATTGTAGAAACCCGGTAGACTGCCCATTAGAAAATAAGTGCTGCATCAAATCTGTGGTATACCAATGCACTATATCATCCACTGAGAACCCTAACAATAATATGATATACATTGGGTCTACGAAAAATGCTTTTAAAACCAGATGGAGGCAGCATAAATGCTCCTTCAACAATATAAACTTAAGACATGAGACCTCTCTATCTAAATATTTTTGGCACCTGAAAGAAAAAAATAGGACACCTAAAATAAAATGGAAAATCATTACCAGGACTAGAACTTGCAAAACTTGGGATGACCCATGCCCTTTGTGCCTCCATGAGAAACTACACATTATTAAGCTTCTTAAACAATAAAAACCTATTAAACAACAGGCAAGAATTAACGGTTTTCTGCCGACACAACCGAACTTACGCTCTGAATAACTAGCTAAAAACACGCATACAATAAAATAAATTTTAAAATCCATAGCCCATATACATAGTTTTAATACCCTACAAAAACTGATAACCCTTTATGAAGTCGTCAAATAACAAACGTTACGGCCTTTTTATATACACAAATCCCTTTCATAAAGAGATATAATAAAAGAATAAAATAAAAATAAATAAATAAATCTCCGTAGACGCTCAAGCCAGACTATGCGAAAACTTCCTCCGTCGTAAATTTAGCCACCCCCACCTTACCCTGACCCGGCATCTATGAAAATAACTCTATATACTGATACAAAATATTAACACCCCACCCCTGCCGATTCTAAACAATCAGCCCTTGATGTTACCATGGAAATTTTTGATTTCAATTCTGACCATATTATTAAAACTCGTAAATTTCAGAAATAAGTCATTCCCAAAAAAATTTCGCTTGAAGATGGAACAGAGCCTACTTTAACTCAAGTTAATTCAAATATTATTTTGAAGTTTTCGGCTCTTGTTTTGAAACATGAGACCTCTTATGTAGCGAGTTGGAATCATATTTTTAATTAAATAATTATATCTATGCTCTACTTTCGTATCGAGCAATATTTTTTAAAAATAATAACAAAAATACTAAGGAACTTTGGATTATTTACCAAACCAGTTTCTTTCCTATTTTCTACAATATTTTCACACATATATATATATATATATATATATATGTGTGTGTGTGTGTGTGTTTATCACTTTCTCTCCACACACACACACACACACACACACACACATACATATATAATATATATATATATATATATATGTATATATATATATATGGAAAGTCCAAAATTATTAATTTGCCTAATTTTATTTTAATATTTCTTATTAGTAGAATGCATTTTCCTTGCTTAAATTGAAATAAACACGAAGCGTGAAAGAAATGATTTACTAGGAATTTGAAGAAAAACAATTCTATTTCAATAAAGTATTAATTTTCATTTGATCAACGAGCCTATCTTCAAAATTACCCTTGGCCATAATATATGGAAAAGAATAAAACAGAAAAATAATTGGTATCTCCTTTTACATTAGATGTTTTCCCATATCATTTGAAATAAATTTAAATAACGTTTGTGAGATATCGTGCGTTTCAGGACAAGATATAATCAGAGATTAGCATTTCCAAAATTAATAATTTCTTGTCAGAAAATATTAACCGATTTTATTTGCAATCTGTATATTATATTATTATTACTTGGCTTAGCTAAGGAAAATGTGTAAGGTTTTTTTTTAAATTCGTTGCTGGCTATTTTATGTCTTGCAAGCACCGCACTGACTTTGAGGCATCATTTTGGCGCATCAATCGTAGAAGCTCCGCACACGTGACCGAAATCTGGTTGTCATTAAAGGAAAAGTGGAACTATTTAAAATCTGCACAAATCTGATATTTCCAAAACCTTATGGAAAAAATAGCTTGTAATATGTAGTAAGTTCAACCTAGATAATTAGTAATATTGCATATATATATATATATATATATATATATATATATATATATATATATATATATATATATATATATATATATATATATATATATATATATATATTAAGAAATGGACAAAGTCCGACAATTTATTTATTAAAGACATTTTTATGTTTAACGTTCTTTTTATAGATACAAGTATTTAAGTAAATGCTCTGTTTATAATAAACAGTATTAAATAACATTTACCGGCCTGAATGTCCGAGAAATTTTCATAGAAAATATTCGTCCTTTGACAGGATTCGAACCTGCATCCTATATGGAACCATCATTTACCCTGACGTGCCTAACCGCTCGGCCGCAAAGGATCGTTGAAGTTTATAAGCAGTAAATTCGATCTTGCCAACCGAACGATCCTTTGCGGCCGAGCGGTTAGGCACGTCAGACGAAATGACGGTTCCATATAGGATGCAGGTTCGAATCCTGTCAAAGGACGATTATTTTCTATGAAAATTTCTCAGACATTCAGGCCGGTAAGTGTTATTTAATACTATTTATTATAAACAGAGCATTTACTTAAATACTTGTATCTATAAAAAGAACGTTAAACATAAAAATGTCTTTAATATATATATATATATGCGCAGATAGATACAGTACAATGGTTATTTTTTTTATTAATTATTCTTAATTTGAATTGCTTACATTTATATATTCAATTAACGTAATTAAAACATTTTAATACATGAATTGATAATATATTAATATTTGACCACTAATGGGGAAAATAGCAAATTAGGTCGTAACAGCAGCTAAAATGGAGTAATTTTTGTATTCGCTGCATGTTGTAATGTTCAATAACATATTAGGAAGCCCGTATGCATTTATTTTACAAATTAAACATTCATTCATCTTTGGATTCATGAAGAAAAACAAAGGTCATTCAGAGGACATGAGAAGAAATTGACTGAGGCTTATCATTCCGAAAGGAGCTATGAGAAAATAACCAAATTGTTTGACATAACTCTTCCATTGTCTTATCCGACGATCATAACAAGAAATAAATTACTATCGTATTAACGCCTGCAAGATCGGGTTGGTAAAGGAGGATTTAAACACGAGGGCTGATTGAAACCACAAGCAATATACCAATCAAGCTGAAACTGGAAGTGAAGGATATGAAGACAATGGAACTGGAGTGTACGTCTCAGTAATTAAAAGAGCGTCGAAACGGACGAGATGCACAAAAAAAAAAAAAACCGCTAATGAAGAAAATATAAAAAGGTTCGTTCAGCATTCGTAAAACTCTTTTAGATCATTCGAATGCTTACTGGATTACAATCATTTGACATGAACAGCAACATTGCAAAAACAATATCACAGCTCATGATATAAAACAACACTAATAAGAATTGAGGAGATTAAAATTCCATTTGTTTTTTGTTTTTTTAACAAAGCTTACATTCAAAGTAATTTCATGCGCAGTGTGTGTACTATGTTTCCTAATATATTATTTTGTTTAATACATTTTTGTTTTAATTTCACAGAATGTTTTCTATGCTCTGTATAGAGCAAGGAATGATGTGTTCATCTGTCAAGATATGTTCATTATCTATCTACGAGAATGAGCTGAAAAGTTCATAGGCTGATTACGAAGGAGTTGATGCTAGACCTGTGAAATGTTACATGCATTAATTTCAATGTTTTCCCCAGATAAAATGGTATCTGATTGTTCAAAGAATACTTCAAAAGTAACTAATAGCGATTTTTTTTTTGAAAATGGACAAAATTTGGCATCGTCGTGTTATCAATTACCCGCAGGGAAAGGGTCTAACCCCTAAAGACATTCATACTGACATGGTTGCTACATTAGGTGCTGATGTATCAACAGTGCAAAAGTGGGCTGCTGAATTTAGTAGGGGAAAAGAGGGTAGTGAAGAAGGAACCAAGATCTGGATGTCCTGTACTGTCACCATAGAGGGAAACATTGTGCTCACCACACGCTTATGAATGTCAGGTAATTGACTGTAAGTCAAATAGTCAATGCTACCAGCATATCCAGTGACAGGGTTAAAATTATCCTACACAATGAACTTGGCATGACGAAGGTTTCTGCTCGGTGGGTATCTCACCTGATCAAAAGCGCACCAGACTGATCACATCACAGGGAAATCTGACATTGTTTGAGGCTGGTTTCCTTGAACGTTTCCTAAACCATGATTAGTGTTGGGGTCATTTCTTTGATCTATGGACAAACAGACAATCCAAGCAGTGAAAACATCCCTCCTCACCTGCTCCAAAGAAGGCCAAGGTCGTTTCATCTGCTGGGAAGGTGATGGCCTCAATTTCTGGGATGCAAAAGTCAGTTTGTTTATTGGCTATCTTCAAAAGGGCTACACCATCAATAGAAAGTCCTATTCAAACCTGCTTGAAAATATGTTTCCCGATAGAATCGAACTCATATCCACTTTTTCAGCAAGAGAAACCGCTCCTATAACCGAAGCATACAGGTACCAATTTGGCCACGGGAGACTGTCATTACCTATTTACTAGCTTCATTTTCGTACCCCAGAAGTAGATTAATTTTTAAATGTTTTTTTTTTTTAACTATTATTATTTTCTATTACTATAAATATTATTTTTAATGGATATTTCTTTGAATAGGAATATCATGAAGGACTCCTTGTGGACAAATTAGTTAAGGGACGCTTCAGCTACGGGAAGGGTTTCCCTGATAGGAAAAGGGGGTGCAGATTCAGTTCCAGTTGAGTGTTACATTTTTCTTTAGACGGACTTCTCGATCTAGGCTGGTTGATATTGATTTCAATGTTTGAGAAAATAATAATAAAATACAAAGATATCAGCTGAAATACGCATACCAACTAAAATAACCTTTTTATTAATAGAAAATATGTCTTAAAATTCCATTTAAAAGTTGTTATCTAGCTATCTGTCTCTATCTATCTATATTCATACTATGTAAGAAAGCCTACTGAAGTGCGCACAGGACAGAAATACATAAGTATTTTAGGATATTGAATTCCCTTTTCTAATCCGGAATCTACAATTCCTTATCTAAATCTTCTTTAATTTCCCTTTTTTTCCGGTGTAATTTCCCATTTTTCTCTTTGATTATAAACAAAAGTTCTTTGCAAATTGCCAGCCACAGATATAATCAATATCTCCATTTTGAAATGGTTTTCAGTCAAAATCTTTTACGAGAAAGAACAATCAGTAGAATGTGATCAAGGCATTCTTTGTGAACGGAATATTTTGAAAAATGGCCGAACGAAAAGTCGATAAGAATTATATTAATTTATTAATTTAATAAGACTATAATATGACATAAATAATTATTTCTACTTTTTAAATATTTTACTGGCTGTTGTATTTTTAAAATTTTTATTATGAACATCCTTAATAAGTTTGTTTAATTGAATTCAGAAAAGAAATTCTTTTGTATGAGTAAGAATGATTTTTGGAAAAAAGCGTTATTTATAATTACTTAGTTGTACCAAACGAAGAGGAATCTCTTCTTGCCACTGTCAAACGGGAAGAAATGGCGTGGCTTGGGCACATTAGAAGGCACGACAGCCTGTACAAGACCATCATGCAAAGCACCGTTGACAGTGGACGTAGGGGCGGACACCAAGGTAAAAACTGGTTGGGTTGGATAATGTCAAACAATTGACAGGTATGACTATACCATAATTGCTGATGGCTTCCGTTGATAGACCATTGAGGGAGAGATTTAGTTGGCTTCTGCATTCAGATCTCTCCCCCCGCTGCGATTACAAAAGTCAAGGGGAAGGTGGTGGTGGTGGTGGTGGTGATGATGATGATGATGATGATGATGATGATGAAAACCGGCATAACAGAGTCGGCTAATATCTGCACTAGAAAATATGCAGCTTTTACGGAAAGGAAACTGCAAGACTTTCTGCACCGTGCTGGTCGCTGAAGTGACCGCTTCAATCTAGAGCTAACCTTATCCCACGTTGTGACTTTTTAGATCATATGGCTGCCAAAATCGAATCGTCGCAGGTATCTTCGTGTCGGGCTGGTTCAAGCAGGGCGAAAACGAAGAGGAAAAAAGCAACACTCAAATAAACTGAACAAAAAGTTAATATTGATTTTATATCAGCCCTTCCTACTATAATTGGTTATACCAGAGTTCGCATTCAATTATTTATCAACCTAACGAACGTCTAAATCGAAAGTGATATTTTTGTTGACTTGGTAAAGTTTGAGTTGCTGTTTTGGTAAAGTTCAGCACAAGGTTGAAGTCGGGTGTTCTCTTCGGCAGGCAATCACGTGGGGTGTATCCCGACTGGTGGCTTGGACGAACTCTCTGTCGTCTCTCTCTCTCTCTCTCTCTCTCTCTCTCTGTCGTCTCTCTCTCTCTCTCTCTGCTGTCTCTCCTGTCTCTGGTCTCCGTCTCCTTTGCCTCTCTTCTCTCTTCTACTGACTAATTCACTTCGCACATTCGTATTTATGGACCTTTGCCCAAACTGGAATGGGCGTATGGCGAGGTGCATTTCGGTGAATCCCCTCCGACGTCATAACTTTGGGGAATTCACTCTCTCCTCCCTCTCTTTTATTATCCTTTCTCCCCGACATCTTCAGTGAGCGTGGGTGGCTCCTCCATCCTCCTTGATGTCTTATGTCCGCCTGCTAGCTCGACCATTTTCCGTCCAGGAAAACTCAGTTCCAAATTCAGTTGTTTACCAAAATCTACTTTTTCGCTTTCCAGCCCGCATTTTCAGCTGTGTGTCAATCAACATTGCTCCCTAAGTCTGGGTCACTTTTTCCATTGTTCAAACTGATCGACATACAATTCAAGTCGTTTATGTGTGAATTAAATTCTTAATTCTTCTCGCGGATTTTTGGTATTAACCCTTCTCGTTTCAATGTCTCTCAGTACATGACACTTTCTTATGTTTTAACAAAACTTTCTTCCGTTTTGCTGTGGCAACGACAAATAGTATCACATGGACACCACCCAGACCCGGTTACGGAGATAGGACCTGTAACAATTTTATGGGACTACACAATAAACACAGACAGAACAATCAAAGCTAACCGCCCAGACATTGTTATTAGAGACCGAAAACAAAAAAAAATACCTTCTTATTGATATGGCAATCCCTGCAGACTGCAATGTATCTTTGAAGATCTTCAAAAAACTATCAAAATACAAGGACCTTGAAATCAAAATCTAAAAAATGTGGCACATGGGAACATCCATAGTCCCTGTTGTAGTTGAAACCCTCGGATTTGTTGAAAAATTGTTCTCACGAGTACAGCCCACATCTTACGAAGGGCATTATCTATGTAAAATATGTGTTTTTTTTGTCTTTAATTGCTCAGTGGAAAATGTCATGTTGCCATTTCTGACCTTAGGTCTCTGGGCGGGACCCGGAAAGAAATGCGTACACAGAAATCAAAGGAAATAAATAATAATAATAATAATAATAATAATAATCGACGAGAAATAGTACTGCCACAAGCGAGTGAGGTTGATTGAAAACAACTAAATGAAGGTCTTTTAAGATTTCAACATCCAAACAGACCACATACTTGAGACAACCAAACCAGGTATCATCATCGTGAAAAAAGAAGAAATTCCTCATAAAAATGATTATTCCTGGTGGCCATATAATATCAATGTCAAAGCAAATAAAAAGCTAACGAAAATGGCCTCCATCCTGATTGAATTTGTCAGAATGTGGGATATTGAAGTTTCTGCTGCCCTCTTGAGGGGTTGGGATCGATACCACTGAACCCTAAATTTCCCCACCGAGAAAATAGGAATAAAACCTAGTGTACCATCGCTTCAGAAGTTTGCGTTGCTTGACACTGCAAATATCCTGCCAAAGTTTCTATTTGTGTGGGGTTTTAACTTTGACGGAGAAAACCTATAATGAAAGAGGTCCGATTGAAAATACCGTGCAAAACAAGGTGTAATAATAATAATAATAATAATAATAATAATAATAATAATAAACTGAAAGATGAGCATTTGGAATTTGAGGAGATATGATGTGTTTTTCGAGGCTTTAATGTAAATATTTCATCGTAAATATTTTTTCCATATATATTTTAACGTAAATATTTTTTTTAATGAATTTTATGTAATTATTTATTTTCTTTTTGATATTATTTTAATCTTTGTCGTAATTAGTGTTTTATTTTGTTTTATTTCATTTTCAGGAATATTTACTTCAACGGAGCTAAATGTAAATATCCAACAGATTTTAATTTAAATCTATATGACTATAAATCATAATTCATTTATATTTTTACTATTAAAAAAATATAATAATATAATAATTAATAAATCTATAAGGGATTATATTAAAACAGTAATTGATGTAGATGTATATATACCGATTTGCTCATTACCGGAAGTTATATTTTAAATTAATGATATTTTAATTTTAAAGACATATTATTAAGTTATTTTACCATTCCAAAGAGACAGACGGCTTATTGCCATTGTCATTTCTGTTGCCATTGCCATCATTGCTATCATTGTGTTATTGATCTGAATATTATGTAATTGGTATTGATATTTACAGGTATAATTGCATTCTTATTGTTTAATCTTTTTACGCAAATCGAGATTTGTTTGATTTTTGCTTTCCGATTCGTTTTTTTTTTTAATATTTGTTTCTCTTAACTGCGCCTTTGCTTGAATTACAAAAGCGTCTCCTAGTAGCAGTCATTTAAGCAAATTGCTAAAAGTTACAAGACAGCTACTGCTGATAGGAAGAAGAAATGAAGCACAATGCATTAATAATAATAATAATAATAATTGTAGTAATATTACTACAATTATTATTATTATTATTATTATTATTATTATTATTGCATTGTGCTTCATTTCTTCGTAGCTGTCTTGTAACTTTTAGCAATTATTAGGTTGGTGCAAAAATAATGACGTAATAATGTCGTTTTTTGACGTATTTTTTGACGTCAAAAACGACATTATTACGTCATTATTTTTGCACCAACCTAATATTATTATCTGGTGCTTACCAGAAAGCTGAAGGAATTCGAAAACATGAAGTTAGCAGTGATTAGAGTGTTGGGAATGATCTCAAAATCTTGGCGGAACTGGAAATCCGAGGAATAATAGAGACTATGTAAACAACTGCACTAAAAACAGCTAAATTAGTTTCTTTTTTTTTTTAATTTTGCGCATCAGTCGACTTCAAAGCAGAAAAGATAAATTGAAAAGAAATATCCGTTGGTTATTTTCTGAGTGATTTTTTTGTACATGAACCTAAGTTGAAGTAAAATTTAGGCGGATGATACAACATTTTTTCCAGAAACTCAATTTTGGATTTTATCAGAGTTAAGCCAGTAAAAGAACAAAAGGTTTTGAACAAATGCAGGAAGAAAGAAGAAAGAAATACGGCAAGAAAAAAGAAACAGAATTAATAGCTTTATGGCACATCGATTTCTCAATAATGGCCATGCTGTATGAAAAGAAAAAAAGATTATAATGTTTTACCCTATATAAAATGTTTTGTGTTTTATACTGAAATAATTCATGTGTCATGATTATATAGCGCCGATGATTTAACATGGTCGGCCTATGATTTCATTTTTCATAACTATTGTCGACATTGATAAAAAAAGGATTTTGAATATTGCTATTAGCATTGTGTTACAAGGAAGGGCAACATGGAAAGTTTGAAACTCACAAGGCGTATTGATGGAGGGCGGCGTAGTGGAAAACAGCAAACAATGTACCAAATGAGTTTGTGTGAATGGAGTAGAAACAAAGGGTGAGAAAGATAATGAGGAAAGTTGCGTATACGACACTTACAAGACGTATAGGGAAAAAAAACAAGCAGACGGAACAGAGAATAACCCGAAATTATCTAAAATTGAAAAATAACATCTATGCCTGAAGGTGATACAAGTGGTATCGAAAGTACTTGCAATATGGACTGAACATTCAATCCATCTTACAGTTTTTAAAAACAAGGATTGTGTCGTTAAACGAGTGATTAGTGAGTTAATATCTTATATAATCTGTTAGGGAAGTGATTTCGGCAGTAATTACATTAACTTTACTGATTTATTCTTTGTATGACTACTTCTTTACAATATATATATATATATATATATATATATATATATATATATATATATATCGTGGAAAAGTAAAACAGGTGAATTTTAAATCCAGACTAAAATTGAAAACTACAACGCTGAAATAAAAATAACGTTTATAGTAATAAGAAAGAATATCAGATTATCCTCTAGAGGGACTTCATTGAACAAAAGTAATGTTTTTATTGAGGACATTGCATATGTGTAAGGCTTACGTCCAAATTTCGTTGAAACACACGTTCCCCTACAACGTCGAACCTGGTCAGTAGCTATATTGGTGTAATGGATAATGGCTTGGAATTGTTAATCGGAGAGCCGAGTTCCAATTCCAGTTGGGTTCGTTATATTCACTTACAAACAAATACCCTTGGGAATAGTATGAATCATCCACTTTCCCCCCGTCAGCTATGGGTTAATTAGTAAGACTTGTATCCCTAAATCATTATTATCTCGAAAAAATAAAATAAAATTTGGTTGCACACGATGTAGATTTCGGCATTAAATAACCCATAGAACATATGCCGCTAAGCAAAGACAACCAATTATTAGGTTGGTGCAAAATAATGACGTAATAATGTCGTTTTTTGACGTTAAAAATACGTCAAAAAACGACATTATTACGTCATTATTTGTGCACCAACCTAATATATATGTGTAGGACGACGACGTCTGTAACAATTATGTGTCCAAACATGTCTGCAAAAATATTCAACGGTTCTCTTTGGTACATCATAATAACCGTCACTCGCGTTTATATCTGCTACACATATATACTTCTATCAATAAAAGCATCACTTTACCACGATGAAGTTCTTCTAGAGGAAGAATTGCATTTTATTTCTTTCAGTTGCCTAACATTGTCCTGATATCCTCGAGGCGGTGTAATGGTTAGCAAGCTTGGCTCGCTAGAACAATTACGACTGAGTAGTGAGTTCGAAGTTACCACACATTGTAAAGTGCTCGATTTAATATTGCTCAGATGGAAAGACATAGTTGGGTTGACACAAAATTATTTTATCCAGTTCTCTTTCTAGATGAATACCTCAAAGGGTTTTTCAGTAATCCTTACGGCAAATGTTGTCAAGACGGTTAAACGTCATCTCTGAAAACCTGGAACAAAGAAAATCAATTAGTTTAGTGTTTTTGTAGATATTAAACATTTTGTGAGAAGGACACTTATCCCATGCTATTAAACGATTTGGACAATTTTGCTGTTACACTCGGAATAAGGTGATCGAAAAGTAACTCCCTATTTTATGTATTATGGATTCGCACGACGTGTAAAAATTATACTTAAGCGGGAGAGTCCATCATGCATAAAATAAGGAGTTACTTTTCAATCACTCTGTATATATATATATATATATATATATATATATATATATATATATAGTATTAAGTACCAAATGTACCCTACTCTTTTTGAGTAGGTTCACATCTACTTATCATCTCTCAGTTGCGTCTCTGTCCTTGGACAGAGTGCGCTCAGGGGCTTCTCTGTCTGAGAACAGAGGGGCAACTGAGGAAAATTATACTCAAGAGGTGCCCAGCCCTGGGGAACAGCTGCCCGAGGCCGCGCCCTCCCATTACACAAGAGGGAGGGATCGGTGCTCGCACGCACCGAGGCCAGCGCAACCGACGGTTTGGGGGGTCTAAGGGGAATTTTCTGTCCCTGCCCGAGTGTACGCGCTCGGGTCCCCACATTAATCCGACCTTGTGTCACATCTCATTCTTGTGGGGGAATGAGTAAACGTCGTATTAAGTACCAGAATTGCTGGTTCTTTTTTCCGGGTGGAAAGGCCTTTTGGACAGATAGGTTTTTGTCATAAAGTGTTTGGTATCAAATGTTAAGATAGAATGTTAATCGAATTAATCTGGAGAATTTTATCACTTACCTGAGTGGTGTTGGGTCAGCTATGCCTACTACACGGCTTCATGAGCACATCAAGATAACATGTATGTTCACTCTTCAGGGCTTGAAGACTGAACGCGTTATCTTGATGTGCTCACGAAACTACGTAGTAGGCATGACTGAACCGACACCACTCAGCTCAGTGATAACTTCTCCACATTAATTCTGTATATATATATATATATATATATATATATATATATATATATATATATAGATATATATATATATATATAGAGAGAGAGAGAGAAAGAAAGGCAACTTATTGTTAAAATTAGATGCTGAACTCCCGAAATGTACGCGTTGATTTCCGTCGTGTATGATTTGAAACAGTTTTATAATTGATTCAGATTTGATGCAACTTTTCTTGGTATTTATATTGAGCAAGTTTAGAATCAAGTTGTTCGTTGGAAAACAAAATGGTTACAACAATAGATATAGAAAGATAGATTTAACATCTAAAACCTGACCATTAATCAGAGATTGTTCACGAATGCCATTAAATACACAAAATCACAATATAAATAGCATTCAGTAGATAAAGTAAATCAATAAATGTGTCGTCGAACGGCGAAAAAAGTATTTATTTTACACTATGAATACTTATCATTTAGCCTACTCTTCTATGTCAGTGTACTTGCACTTGAATGTCAAATAGACGGCATGGCTGGAATGAAAGCGCCGGTTTGAGTTTATTTTTATATTTTAAAATATTTTTTTTAATTTTCAATAATGAATCGCTTAGTTCGAGAAAGCCCGCATTATAGATTGAATGGGTAAGTAAAGTTCATGAATATTACATAAAATGCTTTGTTGAAAGACGGGTGTACCGGGTAGAATTTTCACCCCAAAAAAATCGTCGCAGGTCGTCTGTTTGTAACTCGGATGCACTTTTCATCGATAGAGCACTATACAGTGAAAACTTTTGATAAAATTAAGTTAATAACCACTTATAGCGCTCCCATATCTATATAAATTATTTTTAAATATATGGCTTTTATTTGATTTGTATACCGCCTATATTTAATTTTAAATTAATTAAAATATTCTGCTTCCATATCTCTATAAATAATATAAACTATGTTTTATATATAAAAAGGCATTAAAAGCAAATACTCAATATATTTTCTTTATCATATAACTAGGCAAGAGTTCTTAGTTTAAGCATATTTTATTGACAAAATAAATAGTGAATGTCAAACTTTTTGTTGAGCTTCTGGTGTTGAATAAATCCTTTGATGCTGTGCGGAAACATATAACGGAACTTGTCGAAATTGTGTGTAATTTTCCAGGTTCATTTAACCATGTTTGGTTATTTTCTAAAAGAAGATAGAAGCGAAGTGATAGAAAGAAGAGCGTTAATACTGTGATGGTAAAATGGTTTAGGAATTTTGTTATATAGATAGGGATCGTCATTCTGTATAGGACCAGTGTAGAATCTGTGCATTATTTCAACGATCAGAGTGCACGCACCTCGTCCATTGCGCTAGAATCAGTGTGTGTTGTCTGTTAATCTTTATACCGTATTCCCGCCTTCGGGCAGCAAATATAAAAAGAGATACTTGCACTCGGAGATTCTAACCCTGCTAAAAGAGGGAGTGTTGGCATATGTCAACGCTAGCGTGACAGCGACTACAAATTTTAGATTAGCTGATAGCAGCTTCACGTTAAAATGGCAGGTAAATAAACACGTTCACTGGCCTTCGAGGTGGGAATAGTGTAGTATCTGTTCTTAGCCACTCTGATATTATTTTTCTTTTATTTCGGGCAGTTCACAGGCACTGTCTTGTCTTGGAGATTCCAAACCTGCTGCAATCTCTTCGAAAAAAAAGCACTAAGGGATATATATATATATATATATATATATATATATATATATATATATATATATATATATGAGTATAGGTAATCCACGTTACATTGTGTCAAAACCGGCCACCTGGTGAAGAGGGATTAATATAGGCTCATGACGCGCCTTAACTCATTATAAAAATCTGTATAGCATAGCATAGCATATATCACAAAAAATATGATTGTTAACATAAATGAATATACCAGTAAAATTACGTGTAAATTCTATGCATATAGATGTCTTCTTATATAAATAGATACGAAGAAATTCTATGTATAGTGATTTCTCACCCAGTGTTCTCTAGAATTGTTCATTTGACTTCGCTTCTTTATTGAGTTTTTATATTACATTTTGTTTCGTACGCGACTCAGTAATGTTCAGGCGTTAATCTCCATTGTAATCAGCTATGTCAAATCGCATGTTCTTTTATTATCGTTAATGACGTAGGTCAGGTAACACCATTGCGCAGTTTCGTATTCGATCAATAGATCGCGCAGATAGCCAGCAAGTACAACCTCAGTGAAAAAAAAATCGCAAATCATCATCAAAATGAGAGAAATATCAAATTGTTATCCGCTAAACATAGGTTGCCCATGGATAGCGAAATCCGCTGATAATAAAGAAACATCATGGTTTATCCAAATATTTTCATGGGCTAGTTGAAACTTTATATTAAAACATAATGAAATTTATTTTGCTTTCTGTTGCAACAAACTGGCACAGACTTTCTTTGTCTGTTTTTGACTTAGAGATTTAGATGAGAGGAATAAGATTCTGTTAAGCTTGGAGAGTAATTATACATTCTTATTAATCAAAGTAGAATCTAACAGTGGTTCAAAGCGTAATCTAACAAATGGACAATTTTACTTTTACACGATTTGGAGAAGTTTGTTGTTACACCAAGTATATATATATATATATATATATATATATAAGGAAATGGGTTAAATCCGTCAAATTTTAATATATTTTCTGTTTATACGTTATTTTTATAGATACACTTATTTGAGTAAACGCTCTGTTTTTTAATCAAACAGTATTAATTGCATTTACCGACCTTAATGTTCAAGAAATTTCTTTGTTTTGCAAGATGGGGGTCTCATTTTCTAATGCAGACATTGAAGTAGCAAGCAGCACGTAGCGTTGTTGACAAACTAAGTGACAAAATAATACAGTAGGCCGTATATAATAAAATATTCGCCTGCATCTACTAATCAGGAGATCGACTTGATTTCGACGCATAAGACATAGCGATTTCTGTGCCACATGGAAATATAAATTTGAAATTTGAAATTAAAATTATACAAGAATCTAGAATGTATCCTTTAAATTTATTTCCACAAAAAGACTGTTGCATGGGAGGTCTGTCTAGAAAGTATTCAGCCGTTTAGAATATCTTGACCGCCCTTTCGTTTGGGAAAATATCTCATTGTCACATTTTTTGACGTCTAGTTTTTGTCGAAGTTTTATGGTTATTGCTAGATGGGCAGGACCCAACAGAATAGCGTTATGCATTTTAATAAGAATCTGAAGTAACCACTGATAGACACATTCGTTTCGATTAGGATTTTTAAATCTTGATGTAGCCACAGAAAGATGCGTATATATATATATATATATATATATATATATATATATATATATATGAAAAATGAACTGCTTACGTAGCCATGACAAATTAGACAGGACCTTACGGCGTACGAGTGAATAGATACTATCCTATAAGATTACTCTATTGGGAAAACTTCTTGTTGAAAGTGAGATCCCAGATCATGAACGAGCTAAGGGAGAACGCGAAGACGCATTTAATTGCGATCCTGAAAGTTGACGTGGCAGACTACTTATTGTTAGTTTTTCTGAGATATAAATATGGTCTCAAGGGAACTACTTTGAAAAGGTCTAATTCTTCGATGTTCTAGGTTGTTTACTTTTTATTTAATAATAAATGTCTAGGTCATTTTTGGATAGATCTGATGTTGATTATCACTTTAGAACCGAATGTCTGTTGAAAAGTTCTCGATTCGCTTCGCATGATCAAATCTGACCAAAGTAAGGCTCATTAGACGGGTCGAGTTTTTTTTCTGTACACCCTCCTTTCCATGATGCGAGTACTACTTTGTTCATTAGTAAATACTGTAATAAATGCATTGTTAGTAATAACTGCTTTTTCCTTTTTTGTGAGAAACAATTGCTTTTTCTTTGGCTCTTCTTTGAACGAACCTTATATCAAATTTTCATTTCGACTTGGTTCAAAATTAGCATGCTGCTCTGAATAGAAAAATGCATAATAATGATAATTCTTTAGCTGAAAAATTCTGACGTAAACATCTCTTTTGAATTGTTTTCTTTCGAACACCCTTTTTAAATTAGTTTCTAGGGACTATATCACGTGATTGCAAAAGTTCGTACCCGATTTTCATTGTTAATACAAAATAACCGCAAATTGACACTGGCGTTTGTTTTGTTGCTAATTTCTGCTATGTTTTAGATTGGAACTTTGCGCCATTCACTAGCGAATCACATTTTGTTGAATGTTGACTTTTTGTCCACAAATGAAGGTTTTAAAGATGTGAGAGGAAAAGTTTCACTTTCGCCATAATATGTTTTATGAAAGGAGTAAGCGTAGGAAATGCAACAAAAACTCCGTCTCTTCAGACTGTCAAAAAATGGTTTGACAAATTTTGCCAGGTCTATTTTACCCTAAACGATCTGCCTGGGCGAACTTCCGACGTTGACGAAGACACTCTTCTTGTCAACGTGGAGAATAAACCTAAGAATTCGAATGAAGAGATTGCTAAGAGTTTGAAAATCGATATCTCAACTGCCTTCCACTATTTGAAGAGACTTGGGTTTAAGAAAAACGGCCGATTTTAGCAACTCGAAAATGTGTCATTTTCCACCACGAAAACGCAAGACCACATGTTGCAAATAAGATCTTGCAGAAGCTTAAAGTATTGAGATAGGAAAACCTTTAGCACACACTGTATTCTCCTGCCTTGGCTTCTTCGGATTTTCACTTGTTCAGGTCTCTATAAAACAACTGAAATGACAAAGGATTTGGTTCGGTTGGTTAGTCGAACACTACCTGATAAACTTTCAACAAAAATAACACGAAACTTCTACGAAAATAACATTAACAAGCTTGTAGAACGATGACAGACAGTTGTTAAAAACAATAGACAATATGTACTTGACTAATAAATGTATTTTTATGAGTATATAAAATTTTGATTTTAATTTTCCAGTTGTGTAAACTTTTGCTATAAGCTGATATTTTAAAAGTAGTTGGCTGAAGGCAGAATAATCTCTGGAGAAAGAAGCCTTACATTCATCAACAATCAGCAAGAGCAAATGAAATATAATTACAAAGCAAATATATTTCCTTCTGGGTGAGGAAATGTAGACGTAGCAATATTAACTCCTTTTTGTCAGGTCAGCAGATTTGCAAGAGACAAGAAAAGGACGACAAACTAAGAGTATGTACAACTCCTTAGCGGGAAATGAAACTGGAATGTTTTGCACAATTTTAAATGCGCTTCCTGGAGCGGATGTTCGTTTTCCCATGAAAGGTTAAAATGGAGTAATGACAACTGAAAAGATTCCGAAAAAATTCTCTCTCATTCACCTTGCCTTTTCTCTTTAAGTTTTTTTTTTCTCCCCATTTCACTAAACTCTCTGCTTTTATCTTGTTTTGCTTCTTTTCTCTTTGTCTCTCATTTTTACTCCCTTTCATCCCTTTGTTTTCTACAACTCTCTTTTCTTCTCTCTATCTCTTCTTTCACACTGAATTTCTTGTATCTCACATTTCCTTATTGTCTATTTTCCTATTCGGGCTTGTCTTCTTGTATCAACTCTCTCTCTCTCTCTCTCTCTCTCTCTCTCTCTCTCTCTCTCCTTTTCTCTATTATTTCTACCATATATCTTAATTTCCCCTATGGTCTTCTACCAAATGCTATGGACGTCTGAAATAGTCATGCTGGCGGGGGATTTTTCACCTTATGAAATAAACGTTCAACCAAGAATTTATATATATATATATATATATATATATATATATATATATATATATATATATATATATATATTACATAGTACGTAGAGAGTTACACGAAGTGAAATTGAAAGAGAGGATTGACGTTTTATTTAATTTTTTGAAGATTATATTTATCAGGGAAGCAAGTAAACGGAATGGAGTTCCACATGTGGGAAGTGCGAGAAAAAAAAACTGTTGGGCTAGAAGTAGCGGTTGCATTTAGCTATTTCAGCAGTAAAGCGGTGAGACCTAGATTCCAATTAGTAGCATGTTTAAATTCATGTATTCGGGGCACCAAGGAAAAAAGCTTGTCAGAGCAATTGCCATGAACATATTTGTAGGAAAGACAGAGGGAATCCGCTTCACGTAGGTGAGAAAGTGACTGAAGTCGTGATACCTGGTTTTGATTAAATTGCAGATCCTTCTTTGGATTTGTTAAGAATCTCGAGATGTACAGCAGGAACAGCAGACCACATGGTAAGAGGATTCAATACACGGACGAATGGTAAGTTTGTAAATGTGAAAGATGGATTCTGATAAGAAAACTTTTCTGGCAACTTTTCTTGCGGTAGAAACAGCTATTGATTCAATATAGTCGCTCCACTTCACGTCAGTGGAAAACGTGAACCGAAAACTGCGTAATGTTGCTCTCCTGGAGTCTAGCATCAGCCCTGTTGATGGCAGACAGAAAGGTTTAATTATTTTTGGAAAAACGTTTCATTCTCAGACGAACTTTTTAATTTGTTTTCATATAGTAACTACGAAACTGAGGCACCTTGATGTACTCGAGCGGTGGCTAAAACCTCTACCAGACGTATGAGTTGCCAAATGGACTCGTTTCAAACTTAAATCGACGTGTAAATATGTCTGTAGCTTGTTTTTGAACATTATGTTTTGGACATGTTTATTCGTCCGTGTCTGAATAAAACATTTTGGAAAAGACACGTCTATGCCGGGGAAGGGGTTAAATGAAAAAAAAAATTAGATTTAATAAACATGCTGGTCTTGGTAATAGCACCCTGTTGGGAGATGAAGCGATTGAAGGAAATAATTTAATCGTGCCGACATATTTATTTGGTATACAAGACAATCTCTTTAAATTTCTTATATTTCCCTTGAAAATGTCTTTTTGTCTTTATTCTTTCTTTTCTCTATCCCACCTCCCCACTTTTCATCCACCTTGCCTTCACCTTCTTCACACTTCTTTCTTTTTTTCCAGTGAGTGCTAAATATTTCCTTATAAGAGAGCGGTTTATATCACCATTACATATCTTAATGTTAAACCCAGCATCATCTCGTATTTTTTAAATATATATTCAATTTCACGCACGAATAAATAACGTGTTTGTTTCGTTCCAGTTGAAGTAAAATGAGGTTTGCTTCATTGGTTTTACAATGTGTATTTTCGTTCACGGCCCTTTTATTCGACTGCACTTATCCTCTTAATAGACTCCTTCTGAAGTCTCGATACTTTTCGATAGTAAGGAAACTGACAACAATATTCGATTCGATTAATTCAATAAGATAAAGAAAGAAAAGGAAATATATTTACTGATAGAAACAAACATTGCAGTCGAGATGACATTAAATTGTTCTTTCATTCATTTAAAATCGTTTGTGAGTATTATCTAAGATATTTTAGGAAAACCGAAAAAGGCTACCTGTTTACAAACGTAAGTATAAGAAGGATTTGAAGGCCACTTAAGACTTTGCTCTCTGTTTTTGTTTGACAAGATGTTGGCTCTTAATAACACCAGGAATGATAATGATTGTGACAATCAAAATGACGTCTAAATGTTGAAAGAAACTCTGACAATCATATTTGCTATGTACATACACATATAGGTGTGTGTGGGGGGTGCTTGTGTGTGTGTGTGTGTGCGTGTGTGCATGCGTGCGTGTGCGTGTGAGCATGTGTGTGTGTGTGCGCGTGTGTGTGCGTGTGTGTGTGCGTGTCTCTGTGTGTGTGTCTGTGGGTTTGCGCACGTGTGTGCGTGCGTGTGTGTGCGCGTATGCGTCTGTGCGTGTGTGCGCGTGTGTACGCGTGTGTACGCGTGTGTACGCGCGCGCGTGTCTGTGTGTGTGTGTGTGTGAATAAAGCAGTTTTCTTTTCATGTAATTTTACTGAATCACATAAATTATGGAATTCTTGCAGTGAATATTTTAAAAATAAAACAATATTTCACACACAGAGATTTTACTCGGTTAACTTTTTAAATAATTTTAAAAAATGCGAAAAAAATTGGAGTTTAATTCAGACAGAGGTGCCGCAATGATATTTACTAAGCAATAATAATTACCTTAATTAATTACCTTCTGGAAAAGAAAAGAAAAGAATTTGTCGGTGGTTAGGATTAGTTACTACGAACCGCGGTTAATTACGATTATATTGTTAATTCCAAACTTGAAAACGTCGAGACCATTAAACAGAAAAAAAACAATTAGGAAATACCTAATCGATGGAACAATGCAAATAATGTATGACGCTTTATATCTGTATATATAAATGTCTTTTATAAGGCTACAATATTTGTGAAAGAAGAAACCAGGTTTTGATTTGTCTGAAATTTGAAAGGAGAATCAATTAGCCACAGGTCATATCAACTATAGTATGAAAGAAATAAGCTGATTATATTTGGAACCTTATCAAGGTCTTTATTTTAAAATGGAAGCTGTTCAGATCATAGACATCCTGCCCAAAGCTGTAAATTTGGTATTCTGTCTTTTACACAAGATTGAATCAAATTTAGTGAGGCTGAAACGATTAAAAGTTTTCAGGTATAGACACTGACTTTGCTAGGGTCTTCCAAACTGGCAAAGACTCAAGCTTTTAACAAGCACTCCTGATCTTCTCTGTTAGTCTTGGCAGGAGAGAACAATAGGATAGTATTTGAACGATGCCAATATGAGCAGATACCTGAAAGTGAAGTTATCAGTCACTGAAATAATAATAAAAAATTATATTTGATTATTAATGAAACTACTTAATGTTGGAATCTAAGAGCATAGCAATAGAATATACACTGCGTGCTAAATTATTATCGAGATAACTTTTTTCTAATATTTCAAAAACCGTCCAATGAATTCACACAAAATTTTCACACAATGTTGGCAACATTGATCTGTGCAATCACTGAAATTTTCGTACTGATCTGCGCAATGTAAACAAACTGGCGCCATATTTGTTATCACCGCGGTGATTTGAGCGTGCCAAATTATTAGAAAGGTTTAGTCAAATTCCCAGAATTGAGCAAACAAAACATTTATTAATGTTGCACGTGAATGTTTATGATCAAAAGAACCTAATAAATAAGATAATCAAACAAATAATAACAGATACAAACAAAGGCACAGTTTTAAACAAATTAATAGGGAATGTGCTTTCCCTGATTTGAAATTACTTGAAGAAGTCGATGATCCATAGAATTTGTTAATTGTAGGATGTCGTCTGCTGTAATACCGCGAGATATGTCAAGAATTGCTTTCCACAACTCAGCGTTGCTCCTGAATTGTCGTCCGTTGGCGTACAGTCTTCGCTTCATGATGCTCCAAAAGTTTTCGATTGGGTTCAAATCCGAAGAATTTGCTGGCCACTTCATTTTTCGAGGTCCATTGAAGCCTAACTGTTTCAAATATTCAGTAGTCTTGTGAGCAGCATGTGAGGGAGCATTATCTTGCATAAAAACAATGGCCCTTCTGAAGGCAAAGCTTTGCCTTTTCAACCACGTTTTAAGATGCTCCTTCATAAACGATATGTATGCATCAGAAGTCATTTTGACGCCATCTGGTACTCTTCATGGGCCCAATAATGTCTTTCCAATAATACCACCCCAGATCATTATGCTTCCACCGCCTTGTTGGCGTCTCAAACGTTGATGGCGATTCTGTCCTTTGCACCATCTATCTGGCCCATCAAGTGTTGCTCGAGTTTCGTCTGTGAACAAAACTTTAGAGAAGTTAATCTTCATATTGTCCTCGGCCCATTTCAATCGATTTTGAATGTGATTTCTCGTCAACGGAGGCTTCGATACAGGTTTGACTGTTGTTGCTATTTCCCTCAGATACCGATACCGAGTACTTTTAGACACAGTAGGATCCCCAATGCGACTGAAAAGCTCTTGACTGGTAAGTCCAGGGTTATTCGTGGCCTCTCGTTTAAGTCGTGACATGAGACGACGTGAAATAACCTTCGGCTTGCCTTTATCTGCCCTTTTGCGTACTTGTGTATGGTTGGCGGTGAACTTTTTCACTGTTTGATGACACCTCCCTATCATTTTAGAAATTTCTAGGGTAGATTTACCTTTTGAGAGTTCTGAGGTAATAGTTTTCTTTTCAGCATCACTTAAACTGCTTTTACGGCCCATCTTTTCACTAAATTCTTACTTTTATAATAATTTGGCACGCTCAAATCACCGCACTGATAAGAAGTATGGCGCCAGTTTGTTTACCTTGCGCAGATCAGTACGAAAATTTCAGTGATTGCGCAGGTCAGTGTTGCAAACATTGTGTGATTGATTTAACGGTTTTTGAAATATTAGAAAAATAGTTATCTCGATAATAATTTGGCACGTAGTGTATACAGAGTGTATTAAAAATACTTTTAGAATATTTGCACGCGGGTTTCTCACACCAAAACAAAAACAAAAGTTCATATAAACATATGTAAGCAAATCCTTTGAATTTTCTTATTAAGTTTAAAGAAAGTCTACGGTATCAGCACACGTCAAATAACCCTAGCATGTTGTACATCTCATAGAACCGCATAGAGGGTACTTCAAGAGAAGCTCCTTTATCCACATCATTTGCAACATGTGCAGCGTATTTTACCCTTTGATCACCTACCACAGGATAACATTTGCTAATGTTTTAATGCACAAACTTCCAATCCGTTGATTGTCTCTTCAGTCTTGTTTACGGATGAGGCAACATTTGAAGAGATGGAATAACAAATTTTCACAACTAACATTTGCGGGCGGATGGGAATACCTTATGTACAATACAGCATCAGTTTACGATTGACACGTGGGCTGGAATTGCAGGTGACTCTCTTATAAGTCTACATGTGCTCCCAGGACGTCTTACAGGAGCTGTCTACCGGGATTTTATTTCGAACAGAATTCTAGACCTGCTAGAGGATGTGCTCCTGCCAATACGAAGGCACAAGTGGTTCGTATATGATGGGGCTCCAGTATATTTTAGTCAAATTAAACTCGATGCGTTGGCCGATATCTACCATGAAAGATGGATAAGTAGAGGAGGACCGATTCGATGGCCTGCACCTTTCCCTGACCTCAATCCTTTCGATATTTATGGGTGGGACACCTAAAATAATTAGTTTATGCAGCAGACATTAATAACGAAGAGACACGTCATCAGCATGTCACGGGGGCCTACTAAACCATAAGACACCGTGTAGAAGTATTTGAAAGTCTTCCAGTCTTCCACAACGGGTGCATGCGTATGTAGGAGCAAACGGTGGACAATTTGAACATTTTTTATGAGTTACTGTGTTGTGCTACAACGATGGCCTTTTGAACATATGTTTATATGGAGTTTTGTCCTTTTTTGTAAAAGTTTGTAAAAGTATATTCGATACACCATATATATATATATTAGGTTGGTGCAAAAATAATTTCGTTTTCTCACATAGTAACATATGTTAGAAAACGAAATTATTTTTGCACCAACCTAATATATATATATATATATATATATATATATATATATATATATATATATATATATATATATATCCAATGAAAACAGATAACTTTAAGGGTCCAGTGGTTATAATTTAGTTCCCCAGGGAATTTCTTTTTCCCAGGCTCATCAGACTACACTTCCAAGTGTGAAAAATGAATTTACATTTATATATATTTTTATACAGTTTTGAGGGGTAGTTTTAAGTTGATGTAAGGTGATATAGAGAGTAGAGGGAGAGAGTGTGACAGACATGGTCGAAATTAGAGAGGGAAGGGAGAAAAAAAGGGAAATAAATTACAATAAATGGACTCTTGAAGTTGTCAGTTTTCATTGAATTTATCGCCCTGTTTTAACATTTAGCTCTCTGGATTTCATCCAGTTTGGGATTATCCATACGGATTACCAAGATTTTCATTACTTATATATATATATATATATATATATATATATATATATATATATATATATATATATATGTGTGTGTGTGTATGTGTGTGTGTGTGCGCGTGTGGGTAGTATCAAATACACGCACACACACACAAGCACACACAAACACACACAAACACACACGCACACACACACATATATATATATATATATATATATATATATATATATATATATATATAGTTAGAACTGTGTAGCGGAAAAAACATATTTTAAATCAATTAATTTATTATATATATATATATATATATATATATATATATATATATATATATATATATATATATATGCAAGAATAAATGGATTTTATTTTTAATTCGACATATTTTTATGACTTTAACCGCTACCTTTAATGGATACCCATATTTGACGCTTCATTTATTTTCAACAGTATTTTATTTCGTCTACCGAAGTTATCTTCTTCATTAAAGACGACATGACAAGGTAATCCGATTTGATTCAATTTTACTTGTGTCCAGAAAAATTTAAATAAAAAGCTTAATCGCAGTACCTTATCAATCGTCTTTAATGAAACGTGTATAACCTTGGGGAAGGTATGAATCCATCTCTTCTCCCCTCAGCTATGGGTTGAATAGCAGGACAGACTGGGTTCTTTAGCCTTGGTTGGCAACCAGTCTACTTCAGAAAGAAATGTCAATTACTAGTATATATATATATATATATATATATATATATATACATGTGTGTGTGTGTGTGTGTGTGTATTTTATTGCTCAAAAAAATGAAATCTGACTTTCTGATTACTATCAAAATTAATGGTTACATTTGACACATGATTACTGTCAAGTGACAATTGTTTCTCTTTCAACATTATCTACATAATATATGCATATAATATACAGTGTTGAACAAAAATGACTTCGATGTACTTTGATACATAAATAACATTTATGTTATTAGTAAAAGTTCGAGAACAAAGTAAAACTGCTGTAGCGTCATCTAGCACATTAGTTAAATTATTGCTTGGAGGTCTTACAGTTCATTCTGTATTTCAACTTCTGTTGTTGGACTTGGCAGTTTACTTGCGTATGGGAGAGCTTTTGAAAAGATGTGAGCTTATAGTCTGGAATGAATCTACGAGGACACATAAAAAGCAATAGAGTGTCTAAATAAGATCCCCAAAGATTTAGGAAACTGTGACACATTAATCGGATGTGTAAAACTATTCTATTATCCGGGTTTTTATCGAACATTTCCAGTCATAACCAAATAACAGCAGATGAAATTCAATTATGTCTAAAATCTTCGTTTTTATGGTAAAATATTCGAACTTTAAAATTCTAAATTATCATGGAAGCAAGAATACATGGTAAGGTTTTTTCAATAAATTATTACAATTTGGTGAAGAAAAGGTTCCCAAAGATTCTGGAACCCAAATTATTATACCAAAGCAAAATTACTATATCAACTAAAAAACAATAGTTTCCAATGAGATGTAGAAAAGCATCTCTTAATTTTACGTACCACTAAAATAATTTTTCTTGGTTAAGTAAAAAAGAAATATCGGTGACTAAAAATGTAGCAGTGAATATTTTAAACAAAAAATGACCGTATCTACTGGACTACTGGGCCCATCCACTTATTGGACCCACCCAGATTTTGATATGGAATATTTAGGAAGAAAATATACACATTGCAACAAAAAAATATACGCATCACAACAAAATTATAACCTTACATTTATATGAAATTCTCACTAAACATAAAGAAACACTTACAGTATTAGCAGAAATTATACCAATGGTACTTTTTTAAAAAAATAATAATGAGGTAAAGTTTAATTAGCAGGACATGTTTTAGAAAAGAATTATAGTACATTTCATCATGCATTTATTGAAAATTGTTTTAGTTGTTTTTCAAATGGCAGCGTCAAAATATGCAGTAAATTCATGTTATCAGTGAAATCAGTGAACACTGCTACATTTAGCAATAGGCACCTCGCGCCCAAAATATGCTACTTGTTGCTAAATGAAGCCCCATGCCTTACAGAATACAAATTCCATTACGTGTATATCAGCAAAAAACACGTACAAATCAAACAGAAATCAAACAGTCAAAGCAAATATTTCTGTAAAGTCCGTTATTTTTACAAAACATGCAGCAAATTATTGTAAGATTCCCATAATTTCTTATTTTCTTTTTCTTGGATGAATTTCTCTTATTTTTATTGATATCAAGTTTGTTCACTTCCAGGAATCCTAATTTCAGAACTAAACCTATTTTTTGGTGGTCTTCATGTCGCTCTCATACATGATATTGCAGTTTTGGACGCGGGGTATTTTTATGGTGCATTTTTTTGGGGGGGTGGGGGTGGAATCCGCGTCCAAAATAAGGGTAATTACAAAAATACCAGGTAATCTATAAATTTACAAATAAACGATCAAAATTACATAGTGAGTTACAACCACAAAAGATACAGTAAAAATCGTTGAAAACAAAAAAAGAATACTTGTCTGTTATGGCTGTGAATGCGATTAATCTCCTAACAGACGAAGTAGAGACTTGAAGCAATGACAACGTTTTAGAGAAAATGAAAACAAAAAAGACTCTTATTTTTAAACATCTGAAATATCTAGGGTACATAATGAAGAAAGAATGCATGGAAAATTTAATGCACACAATACATATTGAAGGCAAGTAGGACAAAGGGCAACAACAAATAACCTACTTAGCGAACTTGAGTAAATGGATGACGGAGCAAGGTTTAGGAGAGGTAACAAAACGACAACATTTATTAAGCGCTAACCTTGCCCAGAAATTTGTGGAAAGCTATGATCGCTAACGCCCTGATGGAATACGGAACATAGAAGAAGAAGCAACCACAAAGATGACCCATGTCCAGAATCTAAAACTTATAGCCATTATTACTTTTTAAGAAATTTAGATCAATTTAAGCTCTGTGTCATTAGGAACCAATTTATCTACTGAGATAATGGTAGCTTCCTGTTTGGTGAAAATTCAGTCCTTTGATAATGATACTGGAGTCACCTATACAGGGCACAGGACTGACAGTGGTATATGGAGGCCGTGTTCTGTCCAGACTAAACGTTTCTACTCACGGTTGTACTGGTAAAATCCAAAAGAATACAGGGCATTATATTTGGGGTCGACTTGCCTGCAGTAGTTGAAGGAATCTTGCCAGTGTTGACAGACAAACACCTTGGGGTTCAATTCAGATTTTCTGTTCGGATTTACTTCCATAACCATTTCCCTGTTCAGACATGACCGTAAGGTAGCTGGGGTTGCATCAGGGTTTTCCTTTCCCGAGATGGACTGCCTATGCTCTGTAATATATTTATTATAACAGCTTGACACTCTCATTTTATAGAAGTTCAAAATCAAAATGTCTGTGGAAAATATATTATGTTGGTGCAAAAATAATGACGTAATAATGTCGTTTTTTGACGTATTTTTAACGTCAAAAAACGACATTATTACGTCATTGTTTTTGCACCAACCTAATAGCATTTTTATTGGTATCAGACGTTCCTTTCATTTTAGAAGAAATCTCCTCTACTCTTATGTTTCACAATTATTATAAACAAATCTCAGAGACAGGAGCTGAGAGTTGTTCTAAAATCAAAGTCGGCTCGATGTTTGCCTTGAATTTCAATTGCATATGCATTAGAACAAATGTAAGAGCGATTGAAATTTAATTCAAAAGATTTTCATTTGAATCTTACGGTCTAGTCTGTGAATGTAGGAGAATCAAATGCTTGAATCGAATAAAAATATGTAAAATTGATTGTTCCGATGAAACGATCAAATATTTTTTTTATGATTTTGCATTAATTTATGAAGAAAACGAGAAATAGTAAATTCAAATCATATTCAAATACTGTATTTAACGGACTACTGGACGCCGATTTTTTTCCAAATGAATGCACCAAAACTTCCAATACATCAACTATCATGCATGAGAGGAATCTGAAAACGACGAAAAAAATGTGGGGTTCGCCGGGAATCAGTTTATGCATAGAGTTTAGCTCTAAAACTAGGACCTCTGGAAGGAAACAAACATAATTTCAGTAAAAATATCCCTGAAAAATTCACCCAGGAAAAAGAAATTAAACTATCTATAGAATTGCACAATATTTTGTTGCTTGTTTTGTAGAAATATCTGAATTTAAATCAATACTTGTTTAGACTGTTATATTGCTGCTTACTATATGTGCTTGTGTGTTTTGTTGATATACAGAAATTGGAATTCGCTTTACTGCATGTATGGTGTGTGACTTTATTTACCAATAAGTATCATATTTCTTTATTTTTGCCAATTACTCGATGTACCATTTTTCACTGATTCCAGTAGATTTCGTTGTAACAATTATGAATTTGCTCTATGTGCAGATTCCTGAAAAAGAACTAAAACAATTTTCAATGAATGCATGATGAAATGTACTAAAATTCTTCTTTTCTAAATAATGTCCTGGTAATTAAACCTTACCTCACTTCTATAAAAAACATACTAGTAGTATAATTTCTGTTAATACTATAAGTATTTCGTTATGGTTAGTGAGAATATCACATAATGGTAAAAGGTTATAATTTTGACGTCTTCATTTTCTTCCTAAACAAAATCTGGGTGCGACCAATAAGTGGATACGTCCAATAGGCCGGCAAATATTGCGATTTAATTTTTATTATTTCAAATACGGGCGCACACGAAGATAATGACATAGCGATTTTCCAAGCGTAGCTTGGGTGTGGCACAAGGCCGAAAGTAAGGGCCAACCAGTGAGGATTGAACTCACTACTCAGCCGTAATTATCCTAGCGAGACAAGCTTGCTAACCATTACACCACCTCGATGTGCACACGAAGATAACGATATAAGTGAGAAACAATTATTCCTAAAATTTTATTTAATCATTCATTTTCTACGGTTTATCAACCCTTTGCGGGTTATTTAAAGTTATTTATTTTTAATAACCAGCCCTATTATTAATGTTGTTGATGGATTAACTTAAAGTTGCACTGAAAATCTAGAAAATATAATAAAAAAACACATATATAAAATCCTGAATAAACCCCCATCCCAGAATAGTATTAATAAAAACCCTAAACTTAAATTAGACAAAAATAGTGAAAAATTATGTCATTGTAGAAACCCTGAAGACTGCCCATTGGAAAATATATAGTATACCGTGTAAAATCTTATCTCATCCACTGAGAGTCCTAACACTAATATGACATACATTGGGTCTACGAAGAATGAATTTAAAACTAGTTGGAGACAGCATAAAAGCTCCTTCAACAGTGTTAATATTAGAAATCAGACATCTCTATCTAAATATTTTTGCCATTTGAAGGAAATGAATAAAACACCAAAAGTAAAATGGAAAATTACAAACAAATCTAGAATTTGTAAAACTTGGGATGACCCATGCCCTTTATGCCTACATGAAAAACTACACATTATCAAGTTTCTAAATAATGAAAATTTATTAAACAATAGACATGAGTTAACGGTTTTTTGCCGACATCAAATTTTCGCATTAAATAATTAACATAAAAAACAAACAAACAATTTAAATAAATTTTAAATTCCATAGTCTAAATAAAAATTTTAAAAGCCTTACCCAATTATAAAAATCAAACAAACAAAAAAAAAAACCTTTATGAAGTCGTCAAAAAAACAAAAATTAGCTAATTATGACAGTTTTATATACACAAAACCCTTTCAGGCAAAGAACATAAAATAAAAAAATAAATCTCCATAGACCCGTAACCAGACTAGACTATGTCATCTTCCGCTTTAAATTTAGACACCCCAACCTTACCCTGACTTGACCTCTTTGAATGTAACTGAGATATTGATACAAATTATTAACCCTTACGCCCCTTTTTTAAATAATTGCTCTAGCTGTTACCATAGTAATTTTATAATAATATTACCATAGTAATTTTTATAATAAAATAAAATATATTTCAAGAATTAGTTATTCCAAAAATTTCGCTTGAAGATGGAACAGAGCTTGGTACTTTAATTCAATTTAATTCAAATAATTATATTGAAGATTTCGGCTCTTGGTTTGAAACATGAGAACTCTTATCTAGCGAAGGAATCATATTTTTAAATAAATAATTATATTTAGGGTCTACTTTTGTATGGAACACTGCTTTTTTTTAAAATAATAACAAAAAATACTAAAGAACTTTGGATTATTTACCTAACGAGTTCTTTCCTATTTTCTATATATTTTTTTCACACACACACACACACCTGCACACACACGCACACACACACATATACATACATACACATATATATATATATATATATATATATATATATATATATATATATATATATATATATATATATATATATACACGAAGTGTAACTGCAAAATTGTTCAAATCGTGTAACATCAAATTTGTCCTATTATTAGATTAATCTTTGAACTATTGTATCTTAGAAATGATTGAAAGATATCTTACTGGGGTTCTCCGGGGTTTTTATAACACTATTGTGCTCTAATTTGAAAAATAAAATGTATTTCGCTCTAAGTTGAAATCATGATCCTTCTAGCTGTTGTGATCACCCGATCCAGTTTCTTCTCTACTGTTCCCTCTTTTTTAAATTTATTCACTGTTCTCGCGATGAATGAACTTTGAATATAGAATCCTGAATATGAATGTTTGTATCTTTATTGAAAGCCTGAATGATATTTTCCTCTCACCATTGCTCAGTTGGGAAAATATTGTGGGACTGATACAAAACGATTTGAACCTGTTCTCTTTCTAGATGAATAAATCCAAGGGTTTTTCAGTAATTCTTACGATATATGGTTTCAAGATGTCTAAACGTCTTATTTTTTGAAGACAAAAAAAAAGACACTCAGTTAGTTTAGTGGTTGATATTGATCATTTTGTGGGATGGACAATTTTCAAGGTTTTGCACTATTTTGCTGTTACAACCGGTATATATATATATATATATATATATATATATATATATATATATATATATATATATTGAGATTTGAGATTTGAGATTTGGATTGAGGAATCGCAGAACCGAGTTTGAATTCCAGTCGAATCCATTACATTCACTTACTTGGGAAAGGGGGGAATCCTCTTCTTCTCCCTCTAGCTATGGGTAAATAGCAGGACATATTGGGTTCTATAGCCTTGGATGGCAACTGGTCTAGCGGAAGGACAACTCTGAATTTAAAACCTGCGGAAGGTCGTATTATCATCATTTGAATCCTTTATTTTAAATTATCTGAACATATCTGGTTATTTCGAGGATTTCTCGATTTTTATCTCCGTATCGGTGCGCAAAGTGAAATCGGTGAGCTGATTGTTGCGTTCACTTTCACACTTATGACCTCAGGGAACTGCGTGGCTTCATCTCTTTTTCTTCCATTTGCCGGGTGAATAGAGGTATCGTCTGCCCCTCTTAGACTGTGTAGTAGCCAGCGTATGACAATTTTCAAAGTCGAATTCAAAATCTTGGAGATGGCAACAATAAATCACTGTACTCTTTATTCCAAGAAAGCAATATCATTTTCAGATAATAAAGAAAAGGAATCCGAGTAGAGCTATAATCGTTTACGTCTTGGAGGCACATAACATTAAAAGTATGCTTTCTTCGCTTGATCCTTTTCAGCGTTTTACAGTTTGAACTGTAAGCATTATTTCAACTATTCTACTGAAAAGGGAGTAAAAATTCTGGATAAGATGCATATAATCTGGAAATCTGATCTACCAGACAACCTCAAACGGAGATACTTTAGAGCCACTGTAGAGGCGGTATTAATACATGGTGCCATTGCGCGGACATTAACTAAAATGCTAGAATTTTTAGCTTGATGGAACCTAAATTCGGATACTGAGAGCTGTTCGTCACATTTCCTGTATATATATATATATATATATATATATATATATATGTGTGTGTGTGTGTGTGTGTGTGTGTGTGTGTGTGTGTGTGTGTGTGTTTACCAAAATGTCAGATGTTTCCCCAAATATTTTAATGAAGATATATCTTCAAGCGACAATATTGTTTAGTGAGTCATTCCGATGTTGCAAAGTTCGCTAAGCCTCATTGTATGCCATTGACAAGGCATTAGTGCCAGCGATGGACAAAAGACTGCATATCACATTCGAAAAAGCTCCAACATCGGAAGCGACACATTTTCCTTGGAAACGCATTACCTACCGCCTAACTGCACTTTCATAGTCACAGTCTATACTATGAATGTTAAAGGATTCATTTGTTTTACAGTATGGAGAAATTCAAAGTGACTCCTCTGCTTCATTCATTTCAGACATTTTTGTATTAGACATATTTGTAACAAATAAAAAAAATATATGGTTTATTTGGGAAAAAGTTCAAGCTTATCACCAACATCATTTTTTGATGTTGGGGACCAGAATAATAAAATTGGAGACATTGCTTCTCCTTTCTTTCTTTTAATTTTTCTTTCTTTCTTTCTTTTAATTTTTCTTTCTTTCTTTCTTTCTTTCTTTCTTTCTCTCTCCCTCCCGCTCACTTCTGTCCCCTTTCTCTTACAAATGCTCATTTTTTTTTCACATACTCTTTACTTTCTTTTTCTTTCCACTAGGGTCTTGATATCGATCATACCTCACAGTTGGTATTCAATACAATGAACAGTTCTTCAAATCTTTACCCGTTTCCAAGTGGCTACAGGCTGCTGCTATAGAGACACTCTCGATACTCCAATGATGATGGCAAATTATGGCTTGATCAATGATGAAGAAGATGGCTGTGTCAAAGGTAGGATTCTGTCGTGAATGAAACATAAGGTGAGAATACAAAAGTGAAAGGGAGTTTGCTGCGCATTGTCTCTTTACGCTTCGTGGCTTCATCTCACGTTTATTGCAGATTACGTTGTTATGGACATCATGACGAAATTGCACCTACATATGTCGCTGCTATGGACACGCTGTTCTTCATGCAATTTCATAAACGTTGATTAAGAATATTTTAATGAGTTTCCACGAATTTAGCGACGTATATATAAACAATGGAAGTTCGATTGTTGTAACGCTTAGCGTTAGAGAAAGAGAAATCGGCGAACTGAGTTCGAATCTCAGTCGAGTAGGTTAAGTTCACTTTCGAACAAATACTCTTAGGAAAGGTATGAATTAATTTATTTTCCCTTACCCCTAAATATGGATTAAATAATAGGGCTGGAGTATAGAGGTGTGAAAATGACAGTAGCCATACAGTGTTATGTTCACACTGTCTAGTTATGTTTTAAAACAGATATTGAAACAGCTGAACATATTCTGAATTTGGTCTTGTTATTTAAGCATCCACAAAGGCTTGTCTTCTTTTTTTTATTAAGTCACAATGTATCAGAATGAAGGAAATAACAACAACAATGTAGAAAACACATTTTTGATAAGCATGAATATAAAGTTCTTGGAAATGAGGAATATTAGATTTGCTCCCCACCCCACAAAAAACAGAGCATTTCGAAAAATGGAAGAACATTAAAATAAATAATATGATTTGCACAAGAATTTCACAATAGAATTCCCTCAAGCCTTGCTAATTATTTGTGTTAATATTACCATCATCATCATCACTGTTGCCTCTGGCATATTCATCATCATCCCTATTGCGTCCGACATTATGACCTTCATTATCCCTATCATCATCATCATCATCTTAGCTCCCCCAATATCCTCATCACTTATATTTTTTCTGATGAAGCTGCTTAACATACATTACAGTTTGCAGTCATTTTTTGTGAAATAATGTTGCATATATATAATATATTTATACGCAAATGAGTTGTTAGCGTTCCGGTCATGAGATCCGAGTTCGATTCACACCATAGTCGATTTGCCAAAGTAGTGACTTCTTGAATCTATCAAGCTGGGAAGAAGTGCATGGCATCCGGCACCATTGTGGTGTATCTGAAAATCAGATGACGTGTTGACCAAAGCCTTGTGTGTGAAATTAGGCAGACATTCGATATCCGTCAGTGGTTTTGCTTGTGCGGAGTGGCAAGTCATTTTGACTGAGGTTTTTCAGCTTACTGGTCTCTTCTTTAACTATGGACCATATACCGATATATGCGCTCTCGTCCAGAAACTGTAACTAAGATACGTTTAGTATAATTGCCGTCCAATGACTCGAAGTGCTTCGAAGAAAGAGAAATGTCAATGACTAGGCGTCAGCAACAGGAATTGTCTAGCAGACAGATATATACGAAAACTATCCGCCAGCTATTACGTATATCTAATATAAGTATACGTTTATTTAATATAATTATACATATATTAATATAATTATACGCCTGTTTAATATGTCTGTTTAATATAATAATACGTCCGTGTAATACAATTATACGCCTGTTTAATATAAGTATACGTCTATTTAATATAATTATACACCTATTTAATATAATTATATGTCTATTTAATATAATTATACGTCTATTTAATATAATTATATGTCTGTTCAATATAATTATCGTCTATTTAATACGTGAGTCTAATATAGTTATACGTCTGTTTAATGTAATTATACATCTATTTAATATAATTACACGTTTATTTAATATAACTATACGTCTATTTAATATAATTATACGTCTGTTTAATGTTTGTTTAATATAATATAATACGTCTGTTTAATACAATTATACTCCTGTTTAATATAATTATACGTCTATCTAATATAATTATACGCCCGTTTAAAATAATTATATGCCTATTTGATATAATTATACGCCTGTGTAAGAAAATTAACGTTTGTTTATTACAATTATATGTCTGTCTAATAAAATTATCGTTTGTTTAATACGCCTGTCTAATATAGTTATACATCTGTTTAATGCAATTATACATCTATTTAATATAATCATACGTCTGTTTAATATAATTATACGTCTATTTAATATAATTATACGCCTGTTTAATATAATTATGTCTATTTCATACAATTATACCTCTGTTTAATATACTTATACGTCTATTTAATATAATTATACGTCTGTTTAATACAAATACTTTTATTTAATATAATTATATGGATCTGTGTTACAAATGATTATCATTAGTCACTCTATTTCAATTCCCACTTTCTTCATTATTTTTCTTTCTTGCTGTTTTTTATTTATTTCATATTTCTAGTGGTTCTATTTCAATCCTGCTGTCTTTTCTTCTCGGAAATCTCCTTGCTTTGTGCATTTTTCTTATTCGTCTTTTGGTTGATTAGATTCTTTGAGTACTTTGCTTTTTCCCATTCTTCCACAATGGAAATTCTAATGTATCTTCTTTTTGTTTTAATTTACAGAACGAACAAGCAGAATCCAAATCAAGTGAAACGGCCTCAAAGAGACCAGCACAACCTTGAATTATGTTTGCAGCCAAAAGCAAGAAAAACCAAGACGCTAAAAGATTCATTGTAAAGAATGCCGAGCGACACTAACAATCACCGGAAGAACAGGATGTTTGTACAAAAGAAAAATAAGAAACAGAATGAAATATTAGTTTTCCATTAGAATTTATACAAAATTTTAAAAAAATATCGTAAAAAATAACCTAGAGACTGAAAAAAAAATGGAAAATAATGAATGCCAGAGAAAAGAGTGTAAAATGTGAATAAAGATATTTTATTTGTGAAAGAGAAAGAAAACAAGAAGCAGTGAAATTAATTTGGAGAAACAAAGAAAAAATCGAGAGGATAAAATTAACGAATAGAAAGCAAAAAATGTTTTAAAAATAAAGCTGCTACAAAAAACTTCAAAACAAAAAGCCAAAATGAAATTGTCCAACGGAAGTAATTGAGTATTAAGGACAAATTTAGTGCACAGCGACAAAATAATAATAATAATAAAAAAAAAAACACAAAAAAAACACGATAAATATTTGAATCGAACGGTTTAACACAAATTGTATTTTTCAATTTTTATATTTTAATTCTATCTTTTCATCTTTCACTGCTCTGTAGGTTCTGCCATCGTTTACACTTGAACAGTTTTAACTAAACTAGCGACAAAAAAAAAAAACAAAAAAAAAAACAAACATAAAAACCCAAAAAACTATCCACCAAAATAATAACGATTGATGAAGGATTTAAAAATGTGCTTTAACCAATTCAGTATCTGAAGGATTTATATATATTTATATTTCTTTAGAAGTTATTAAAATATTGAATATAGTTCACGTGAATACAGAAAAAGAAAAATTTTGTGTAATACTTGAGTAATAAAGACTGCAAGATCGTATAAAATATACATAAATAATAACTTAATTGTCGACGGTTGGATGACGTTTAAGCAAATATTTTATTGTACGGAAGACTGAAACTGTCGAGTTGCTTGTCAGAAAGAATGGTTACTTTGAAAAACAAAGGCAAATATTGTTCTTTGGAATTTATTCCTGTTAATGAATCCTTTTCTTCATCCGTAAAATAAAGAGATAAATTCTAAGAAAAATACATTTGAAACAACAAATCAACAGCGAGATTAACAATTCGTATCGCTTGAAAAATAAACACAAAACCACAAAATCGATAAACTACGTGAAAATAAGAGAAACTATTTTCAGAGCAAAATTAATCAAGTAAATATGGTTTCTCAATGCATAAAAAATTTGAGAGCAGATTCTTAAAAAAATTCTCAGTTGAAAACATTTAATTCTTTGCATTTCATATTTGTTTCTATGTTATATTATTTAACAAACTTGGTTTTCTTTTTGTTTTCCTAATGTCACACCATTAGTATCCTCCTCCTTCTCTTTTAGTTCTTTTGAATATAATACCAAAATATTCCAAGGCCTTTTCCATTAGTATAGTTTAATTACTCTGTTCTTATTTTTCACTGTCACCTTCCACATTTACTTCCTATCCATTCTGTATTTCCGGTTTCTTTCTAATGACGTAATTTGTTCTATACTTTCTTTCTTAATTTCTTTCGTTCATATTTGTTGATATTTTTGTTATTTTCTTCTTCATATATTCATTCACCCATTCTTTTTCATTTATTTCTTTGCTTTTCGATATTTCACTCAGTTTTGCCTTCATTCATTTACTCATTTTGTTTTGCTGTTTTCCATATTCACCTCTCTGTATTCATAACGTATTCTTTCTTTTTTTTCCTTTTGTGCATTTTCCCTCCTTTTCCTTTCCTCCTTCCTTCAACCAATCACTCTTATCTCTAGTTCTTTTTCTTCACAATATTAAGTCTTCTTCTACATTCTTGCATATATTATCATTTATTTTTCCTTACTTCATTTACCCAATTATCTCAAAGAAAAACAGATAACACTTTGTAAAACCTCCACTCAATAATTCCTTGACGCTCCCAGCGTTTATCGTTAAAAATTTTGTCAAATCTTTAAAATCTGCAGTGTTGTTCATCAAATTATATCCACGAACCTTCCATTTCTTGTGGGGTACAAAAGAAGGAATTTAAATAGGCAGCATCTTTCTACGACTCCAAACCAAACGGGAACCTTTAAAAATTGATTTGATTATTAGCCTCGTCAAGGATATGTTTGAAAACATGTTTGTTCCATTCAAAAGAAAAGAATAAATTGTGACTATCTTGAAGAAACGCACATTTTCACTAAAAACGCTGAAACATTTTGAGAAACGGTTAATAGAAAAAAAGAAGGAAAACCAGCAAAAGAACTTTGACACCGTTATTTGGACAACAAGTGTAATGATCCCTATCAATAATGCGCTTCATAAGCATCTTTAATTGGAGTCTACTCTTTATGGATTCTGCAAGTGTTCAAGCTAAAAAAAAAACTTTTTTAGTTCGATTTCAGATTTTTGAACGTTTTGGTGGCTACTTGGATACAATTTTTTGTTGAATTTCACTAATCTTTACCTATTTTTGGTACGATGACGACTTTTTAGACGACATGACACATGCCTAAGGTGTTATGATAATGAAAATTTGTCCCAATATCTAACATTACGAATTAGGAACAGGAATATCTTGAATTCTTGATCCTGCCATACTTTGCTTCGTTGGGAAAAGAAAAGTAAAAACGTGAAATGTTTAAAAAGGAAAAAAGAGGTTGAAAATAATAAATTCGTAATTAATAAATGAAATAAATCACAAAAGTAAAACATTTCATTAAGTATTTGAAATAATATGGTTTCTAAGAAGAAAACAACATACTGGATGGATATTTTGGACAAAATTATATCCAGATTTTATGCAAATTCCTAACGGAAATATTTAGCAACATATTATAGTTGAATCGCTATATCCAATCAGTCATATTCAATCCAGTTTTGAATTTTCTTTCCAATGTATTCAAGTTGGTTAAAATTTAATGGAAGGAATGGAAACACCAGGCAGACTTGTTCAAATTTTCTCCCCACAAAACCAGAAATATCCATGATTTTATTTTTGAGTGTCACTTTTTTCTTCATCGCTTCGACATGGTGGGCCGGGTTTTTACCACTCTGTCGTCTCAGTCTTTATCTCATGACACTACTGATTATGATGGAACAAAAACATATTTCATGTATATGCATGCGAAGTTAGAATTTATTTCATTTAGTTCATTCAGTTAGATAAAAAAAGGACCTGTTGGATTATTATAAAAAATAATTTGCACAAATAAAACTTAATTAAACCATCTAACAACTAAAACGGCGAGGACAAAGAAAACATTCAAACATGTATTCATCCGCACCTAACCTCACCGTAAGTCACCGCTCTTTAGTCAACGATTCATCCGAATTATCGCTCACTCTTCAAATTGCATTTGGTATAACTTATGGCATAATTGCATTCATCACTTTAGTTGGCAATCTTCTTGTGTTAGTTGCTGTGCTCCGGTTCGAACGACTCAAAATTCCCACGAACTATTTTGTGTGCAGCCTCGCTTTTGCTGACGTCACTGTTGCCATTTTAGTTTTGCCATTGTCTTTAATTTACGATCTCACAGGCGGTGAGTGGTGGTTCGGTTGGGTGTTCTGCTATTTCTGGCGCTCCTGTGATGTCATGTGTTGCACGGCTTCTATTTTGCACCTCTGTTGCATCTCCCTCGATCGCTACTGGGCCATCACAAAACCATTTGTTTATTCAGTGAAGATGTCAAATAGGCGTGTTGCCTGCATGATTATCACAGTTTGGTTTTGCAGCGTTCTTATATCTTTCATTCCTATTTACCTTGGTTGGTTCACCGACAACCCGGGCACTCTTTACACTGACACAGGCAAGTGTGATTTGGCTGTCAATAAAATCTACGCCGTCTTATCAGCCATGACATCATTCTACATTCCTTTCGTTGTTATGGTTTTCGCATACGCGGCCATCTTAAGAATCGCCAACGTCCAGGCCAGTGCCATCAAGAAAAGTATCCCACGTCACAGCTGCGCTGTGACTGGTCGACAAGAGAAACTAGAACATTCTGCGAACGATCGAAAAGCCCTACGGACATTAGGAATAATTATGGGTGTTTTTATCGTGTCATGGCTTCCTTTCTTCTTGATGTATATGATTCTTCCTTTCTGTGAAGACTGTCAAATTTCTCCCATGATGATATCTATCATCACCTGGCTGGGATATGGAAATAGCTGTATGAATCCTGTGATATACGCCTTCATGAACAAAGATTTCAGATGGGCGTTTAAGAAATTGCTGACGTGTTCTCTTTAGAATGGTTGAAAGTAAAAAAAAAAAAGTAATTCTGCATATAAAGGTTTGGACGACAATGATAATAAAAACAACAATAAAAGCAATAACATTATAATGAACGGACTAACTAAATTTGAAGTATAAGTAAAATATTGTCACTATGGTCATAATATGATGATAATGATGATGATAATACTTATACTACTATTACTGCTACTACTACAACTACTATAATAATAATAATAATAATAAAACTATCAGTTAAAATAAATAAAAGCGTATAATAATTTTAATTAATAGTATCAAACAATTATTTGTTAATAGTAATGTACTATAATATAAATAAAGTGAATAATAAGAAGAATGATAATAATGATGATGATGATAATAATGATGATGATGATAATAATGATGATGATGATGATAAAAAATAAAAATAATAATGATGCTGATAATGGTGATGATGATAATGGCGATGATGATAATCATGATAATGATAATAATGATGATAATGATGATGATAATAGTAATAATGATGATAACAATGATGATGATGATCAACAATAATAATAATAATAATAATAATAATAGGTAAGAGTATCGTGAAGGTGGAGAAGATGAATATATAGAAGGTACCAAAAGCTAGCATTGTAAATCGGAGAAATGTACGAAGCAGCAGCTCATGTCGTCCCTTTTTATGATAGGCAAACTCGAGACTATTTCCGGGTAGCTTTCTGCCCTCGCAAGGCGCCCTGTGGATATCTGACATTATTGGGAGTGCGCAGGTTGCAGCGCTGCTTTGAACAGCCCGTGTGCTAAGGAAAGTGTTGTCTCGAAGTTACAGATACTACTACTACTACTACTACTACTACTACTACTCATAATAATAATAATAATATCAGTAGTGGGAAATGCAATTTAATCATTAAAAATATTAAAAGAAGATGGGGTTAATATCTAACTTGTAGATGAAACATGAAGAATTGCTTTAGTAAGTGGTGCATACATCCTTGACAATATGGAAACATATAGTTTTTAAATCTTTTGGTTGAAAGCAAAAGAAAAAAAAATTCAAACATCACGCTGAGAATGAAATTAAATGACGAGTCTATGATCATAATTTTCATCACAATGTTAGATATTTCGTTTTCATCAAATAATACTACTACTATTACTGCTACTACTACAACTACTCTAATACTATTATTATTATTATTATTATTATTATTAATAATAATAATAATAATAATAATAATAATAATAAAACTCTCAACTATGTCTCGATCAAAACATTTAGACATTTTTGAGTAACTACTGCAACGGTAAAAATATTGCGATATTGGAGACATTTGACTTAAGAAGTGAATAATAATAATAATAATAATAATAATAATAATAATTCCTTTTCATTTTTACCAAAGCTTATTTAAACCTACATTTGTACAACCTAATCTTTACTATTGCTATTGCTATTTACTAGGCTTAGTGTAGTACACGCCTATTATAATGGCTATTATTATGATTAATATTAACAATAATTCTTTTCTGGTTAATAATAATGATTGTTGTTGTTGTTGTTATAATCTTTATCGTTTCTGTTATTTGTTCATTGAAAATAACTGCGCTGAAATTTCTTAGGACCATTTGGTTCCAAGTTCGAGACACGTCAGTGTTGGCTCTGCCAAATATTCATCGTTACAAATCCCAGCAATTTCCTCATTCGTGTGAGTGAATTGGGGGCAAGGAATGATCACATTCAATCAGGGACGATAAGGCGCATTCAATTTCTTCGGGGTCTTAGCAGAGAGCACATTGAATATATGACACATAAGATCTCTTTACTGGCTGAAGATCGCTTTCCATGCCTGTACAACATTTCGATCTTTCCGTTTTCTTTTTGGTGCCAGTATAATCTTTGATATGTTGAAAGTTGCATAAACACAAAGAGTATTGCATTTGTATGATAGCAAAATCCATTTGAATTAAATTATGTATTTGTCCTTTTTGCGACTGTGTTAAATAAAAAGCCTCCTTTGTTTCTCATTTAGAAGGATTAGGGAGGCTTCTTTCCCTGAAAAAAAGAAATCTCTGGGAAAACTTTTGAAACTATAAGTTTCTTCGTTTTTTTTTTATGCCATGTCCTTTCAGTAAGTGGACGATCTCGACTCGCCACAGCTTTCTATTGTTCTTCTGACTCTTTACCATCCCTCTTTGCCATCCATTAACACAACCTCGTTCAATAAGTCTTTCGTTGTTTCTCCCGGCTTATTTTACCTGCAATACAATCCGTGGTTGTTAAATTCTTCAGACCGTCTTTCCTCATCATGTGTCCCTGAACATTCAATTTAATTAATTATCCATCCAAATTCTGCGGAGAAAACTCAGTTTTGTACACTGCAAATCACTACCAAGTTTGGACAAACTAATTATAATATTACCAGCAATAATAATAATAAAAATAATAAATAAATTTACAAAGGAGAAAGAATTAAAAAATGTAAGAACATCGATTTTTATTATTATTATTACTGATAATGACGCAAATTATATTGTGAAGAAATAATAATATTAATAAATGAAGAGTGAAACATTATCCTTGCCAGGGCCACTATAGTTCCTTTGTTTTCCTTAGACGAGATTTCAAAAGCCGAAGGAAATAGAGGGGCTGATGTTCATATCATATATATTCAGTGTTTACTTTTATAATATAAGGTAAACGTTACACACACACATTCCCACATACACGATATTTTCGAATAAAATATTTTATGCGAATATTTATATATTCGTGTGTCGCCACAATATCATACTTAAATATCTATAATTATATATAGATATATGTATGCACGATAACACCATGATAAAATGTTTTATCTTCTGAAAAAATTGTCAAATCAATACTGAATTCGTTGATATATATATATATATATATATATATATATATATATATATATATATATATATATATAAAGAGAGAGAGAGATTGGCAGATAACCGTGTGTGTGTGAGGTATATATTTTTGTGTGTGTATACGGTGTATTACGGTGTATGTATATATATATATATATATATATATATATATATATATATATATATATATATATATATATATATATATATATATATATATATGGGGGTGGTCAATGAGTGTGTGTAGTGTATATATATATATATATGTGTATGTGTGTTGGGGTGTGTGTATATATGTGTATGTTTGTGCGAAGTTGTTTATTAACTATGGTTGAGTGGGTGTGCATTTATTTATTTACATGATGAATATACATACGCTTGTACAAACTGAGCCTGTAAGAATATTATATATGTGTGTGTGTGTGAGTGAGTGGGTGAGTGAATGTATGTTTGTGTGTGTGATGTATGCATGTGCTTGTGTGTTTGCGTATATTAAAGAAAGATATATGGAAAACTAATAAATACAGAAATACATTATTATTTGAATTTCTCTCTTCATGCGACTCAGAATTTTATTCGACTTTTTTTACATGACTGAGATCTGAAAATGCTACCCAAGAGTTAAAAGAACTCGAAAGAGAACAAAATGGCCTCTTAAAAGAAAAAGAAAAAGAAAAAGAATCGTGGTAGCGTGAAATTGAATGATGTGTGCAATGTCCGGCGAAACAGACAAGGTAAACCTAGATTCCTGAAAATTTTGAATAATATGGAATAAACACTTCTCTTATACGAATTTCATATTTATGATTTACATATAAATCTACACATACCATTTTGAATTTAGTCCCTGACTTGACCTTTTCTTTGATGTGTTCACGCCACATATAAAATAAACTGCTAGTAAGCAACATATTTATGCGTTGCTTTAATGGTTAACAGTTAGGATTTTAAATATTCTCACGGCTAGACTCAGTCAGAATGTCTTGCTTGATGCTATGCCGTAAAGACAAACCCATAAAGATGTGCCAGATATTGCTATTTACAATCTAATTTTACCCTTAATTTGGCTCCTGCCCTGAATTTTCCTTATCTGAAGAACGCACACAATTATTATTAAATTACAAAATTATTTGAAAAATGAATTCTTGAAAATATGCTGCTGATCTTTGTTGAATCCCTTTCAAAGCTTTTAACAAAAGTGTGACTTGCCTGTTGGATTAAGGAAAAGCACATTTCATGTGTAAATAACTCTGGTTTCATTGCTATCACCGAGTAACATTTCTTTTCTTTCTTTATCTTAGATGCCACTAATTCTAGTTACTTCTTTACTTAAAGTAAACCCATTAATCACTACACTAATAGTTCTAATTCTGAATGATAAAAGGTGATTCAATTTCAATTTTTTCTCATGTTCTTGACAACTAACTGTTCTAACGACAACCAAAAATAAATATCTTTTTTAAAGATCTATTTACAGCTGGGTCACTGTGTCGCGCCAGAAAATCTTTCTTGTCAGAGTTCATCTTGCACATTTCCAAATCTACCATTCGTCCGTGCATCGAATACTGCTGCCATAACTGGTCTGGTGCTCCTGCTATTCATTTCGAGTTTCTTAACAAGATCCAAAGAAGGATCTGCAATCTAATAGATCCTGACTTGGCATCTCGACTTCAGCCACTTTCTCATCGACGTGGCGTGGCTTCCTTCTGTCTTTTCTATAAATATTTCCACAGCAAATGCTCTGACCAGCTTCCTTCCCTGGTGCCCTGACTACATGAATTTAAGCGTGTTACTAGATTGGCATCTCGGTCCCACCATTTTACTGTTGAAAAATTAAATGTAACCCCAACTTCTACTCCGATAGTTAATTTTCTCGTACTTGTGTAACTCCCTTCCGTTTACTTGTTTCCCTGGTAACTACAATCTTCAAAAATGTAAATAAAACGTCAATCGCCATCTTCTATCTACTTGAAATCCGTTCATCTCTTATCCTTTCCTCAATACTTCTTATACTCAGTCGTTCCTATCACTTTTACTCTCTGTAGCCCCTGTGTACTAGTGGCATTCCTGCCTTGCTTGGGGTGAAATGATTAAAAACAAAAACAAAATTTTATTCAGTCTTAGCATACTTAAACCCTTTTCATTACCGGCATTCATGACAAATAATCTATTTAGCTTTCTCCACACAGATTCAAATTTGTGTCAGCCATTTTTGCCTGCACAAAATTGATTTCATCTTTGCTGTAAATCTTAAGTTTTAACTTTTCGAATGTTATTTCTGGGTATTTTCTAAACTATTTCGGAGCACGTACTTCTATTCTTAATTCAATAATGGAACATTACAGGTGGACTTTTCTCAATACCAGATGTTGCGTTGCCTCCTGCCAAGGTTTCCCGGTCCTTAGTGTTTGGCATAAAGGCAGAAGCCAACGTACAATATTGGATAGTACAAAAACCTGGTCTGGTTCTTTCAATCAACACAGGAATATTTTTCACCAGTTTAACTCAACGAATAACAACAACAACAAAAAAATAAAAGAAAGGGAGAGAGAGCATGTGTGTGTATGTGGATTGGTACAGGTATAGAAAGAAAGAGAGTTAAAAAGAGAAAGAGAAAGAGAGAGAGAGAGCAATGTAGAAAGAAGAAAGAAAAGAAAAGAAAACTATTATTACAAGA
>OZ010609.1:37594638-37597138 GCA_963932145.1 Acanthosepion lycidas | reverse complement strand
CACGCACGAAAACAAGCGCGCACACGCTCAGGACCACACAATCATATGGATAATGCATCCTCAAACACACACGCATACATAAAAGTTCACACACACGCATACATAAAAGTTCACACACACGCATACATAAAAGTTCACAAACACGCATACATAAAAGTTCACACACATACTCACATATTCGAGCTTAAAATATGTCCTCATTTTACAAATTCTTTTTAGTTTACTTTTGAGACGGGGAGTAGTTCTGCATTTCCAACATGATTTATAAAAGCAAAGAATGTAATTCATTTATTTTCAGCTAAAACTGATTTTTAATATACATACATACATACATACATACATATATATATATATATATATATATATATATATATATATATATATATAAATTCCCAAGATGACAGAATCCAGGTAGAACTGAATGTCCAGGACAGAGTAAGAATATAATATAAAAGACTCAAACACTAATATTCCATGGTTATAATTTATTACATTGGAATCGTATTTATCAAACCTACATATTCAAAAAGAATTTTAAATTTTTAGGTCTGATGAATTGGTTCGTGATTACGATTCCAATATAATAAAGTATAACCATGGAATATTAGTGTTTGAACCTTATATATACATATATATATATATATATATATATATATATATATATATATATATATATATATATATAAGAAACAGGCAGGCAGACAGACAGATAGATAGATAGATAGATAGATAGATAGATAGCTATAAATATAAAAGTGGACATTGAAGTCAACACCCAGAGGCGACACTTTGTTTCATGCTAAACGCAATCATCAGGCCATATGCGCTCTGTTTTTTTCTAGAATATTTCTGTAGATGCATTGTCGGTAGTCTGTTGCATTATTCTAACAGTGGTTTTGGTGGACGATAACGGTTGTGTTTAGAATTATTCTACGTGCTAATGAGTGATAATAATTGTGAATCCGAATGCAGTTTTTTGACTATTTGTATTGTTGTTAGTTAACTTTTATTTATTATTGATTATTTTATTGTTGGTTGTTATTACTAAGTTTTCTGTGCTTACGTGATTTATTAATGGCTTTAATATTTACATAGTTTATTTATTTATTTGTTTGGTTTCATTTATTTTACTTGTTTTTTGTTTATTTTCATCCATTTTCGTTTATTCTTGTTCGTTTACATTTTCCAGATTTTATGTAACGTTGCAAAAATTAGTTTTCATGTCTGCATTTTGAGATGAATTCTTATAGTTTATTTAGTATTTTGTTTTGATGTGGGGAGGTAATTATAGCTATTTATTAGTAGATTGATTATTATAGACTGGTGTTGTTTTCCTTATTTTCCATGACATTTTTGCTGTGATGTGGTTTTTGTTTTTAATCTCCCAGATATGTTGATGAAGATTTGTGCTGTTCGGATATTTACCATTTGTAAAAAATATTTTGTCTTGGTAGAGTTTCTTTGTTTATAGGATTCTTCAGTTAATCCTGTTTTATATTTTTCTTCTTTATCTGCTGATTTTACAGTGGCTTGGTATATTACATTGTTCTGCAAGCAACTGACGTTTAAGAGAGATTTGTTCTTTGTTCTGTAGTTACATGTGAGTTTAATTTGTTCAGCTGGTTTGTTGATTGTTTTCCTGTTGTGTTTTTTTTTTTTTGTATTATTTATGCCATGTTCTCGGTGCAAGTGTAGACGTTTTTTTTTTGAGTGTTTTTGTTGAATATCTTAGAAGAGTGCTTGATGCGGGGAAGTGTTTGTCTATGATTTAATGCATATTTTTCCTACGTTGGTTTTTATGCTTTTGCTGTACGGTGGGTTGAACCATATAATATTTCTCTTCCTGTTGACTTTTAGTGGTGTGTGATGTGCATGTGAGTGTTGGGCGGGAATCCGCTATCTTTTAGGATTCTTTCATAATATTTCTTGGCTTCCTTGAAGATGGTTTCACTGGAAGAATTGTAGGAACGCCTGCGGTTGATTAATTGAGGTATCCGCTTGATTATTGAGGCGGGTGTTTGAAAGATGTCTACATATAGTGTGGTATATCATTGGGTTTTCTGTATGGTTTATATGTACCTCTTCTACTTCGTTTAGGTCAGTTTTTATGCTTATGCCGAATACCACATTTTAAAAGAAATTATGATTTCTAGTTTTGTCTGTATTTTGTTTGTTACATTTTCTTAAGATTATGAGACCGTTGTTCATGTAGAGGCCTGTATCATTTTTATGGAACATTTTACTTAGTTCGTATAGCAAATGTATTCTTATGATCTCGCAGGTCCCTACACCGTCAAAGTTTCCCATTGTAGTGTCAAAGGTCCCTCCTTTCTTTATCCATATGTCTTCATTGTCGAATAATAGTGATTTTCGGGAGTGTTTAATGATTTTTGTTTGGTTTGTGTTCATTTTTATTTGTTCTTGAGTTGAGGGGATGGCCTCCGGATCCAGTATGAGTTCTGTTACAGATCGGTAGATTTTTTTTTTATATCTAGTTGTA
>OZ010609.1:37582138-37592138 GCA_963932145.1 Acanthosepion lycidas | reverse complement strand
AATTAACATTTTCTTTTCAGAGAAAGTATCTACAACAGTATGATGCTTAAACGTACCTGAAAAAAAGTAAATCACTAGAAAAAGAGAATTATTTATGCTATATACAATCGGACTATTGTCCGCATCTTTGTATCTTCGAAAAGCTTCAACAGTTGCACTACCCAGCATTTTTCAGGAGTCTGTCAATCCGGGTAATTTTCAGTGAATTTCAAACTGAACACTTTATTTAATCAATAAGGATATATTGTTCTCTTTCTACTATACATGCCTCTTGTTCATTTTTGCCACAGGTCTTTTATTCTTTAGTCTGTTTAAACTAAATCTGTATAACCGGATTCAATTATTGATTGGCCTATTTCAACTAAATCTGTATTATTCGGCTTCGTCATTGATTTGCCTGTTTCAATTGAATCTGTATAATTTGACTCATTTAGTGCTTGGCCCGTTTTGAACAGTTTAAAATGAACCTGTATAACCCAGCTCAGATCTTGTTTGGTCAGTTTCAACTGAATCTATATGAACCGGCTCAGGTACTGGTTGCCTAGTTTCAAATGAATCTGTATAACCTCGCTCAGTTATTTGTTAGACTATTTCAACTGAATCTGTATAACCTGGCTCACTTAGTGGTGGGCCTATTTCAATCGAATCTGTATAACCCTGCTCAGTTGTTGCTTAGCCTGTTTCAATCAGTATGAACCGGATGAGATATTAATTACACTGTTTAGACTAAATCTATATAATCTGGCTCAGTTATTGGTTGGCCCGTTTTGAACTGAATCAGTATAACCCGAATCAGTTACTTCTTAGTCTGTTTCATCTTAGTCTATATACCTCGGCTCAGTTATTGGTTGTCCCGTTTTGAACTGAATCAGTATAACCCGAATCAGTTATTTCTTAGTCTGTTTCATCTTAGTCTATATACCTCGGCTCAGTTATTGGTTGTCCCGTTTTGAACTGAATCAGTATAACCCGAATCAGTTACTTCTTAGTCTGTTTCATCTTAGTCTATATACCTCGGCTCAGTTATTGGTTATCCCGTTTTGAACTGAATCAGTATAACCCGAATCAGTTACTTCTTAGTCTGTTTCATCTTAGTCTATATACCTCGGCTCAGTTATTGGTTGTCCCGTTTTGAACTGAATCAGTATAACCCGAATCAGTTACTTCTTAGTCTGTTTCATCTTAGTCTATATACCTCGGCTCAGTTATTGGTTATCCCGTTTTGAACTGAATCAGTATAACCCGAATCAGTTACTTCTTAGTCTGTTTCATCTTAGTCTATATACCTCGGCTCAGTTATTGGTTATCCCGTTTTGAACTGAATCAGTATAACCCGAATCAGTTACTTCTTAGTCTGTTTCATCTTAGTCTATATACTTCGGCTCAGTTATTGGTTATCCCGTTTTGAACTGAATCAGTATAACCCGAATCGGTTACTTCTTAGTCTGTTTCATCTTAGTCTATATACCTCGGCTCAGTTATTGGTTATCCCGTTTTGAACTGAATCAGTATAACCCGAATCAGTTACTTCTTAGTCTGTTTCATCTTAGTCTATATACCTCGGCTCAGTTATTGGTTATCCCGTTTTGAACTGAATCAGTATAACCCGAATCAGTTACTTCTTAGTCTGTTTCATCTTAGTCTATATACCTCGGCTCAGTTATTGGTTATCCCGTTTTGAACTGAATCAGTATAACCCGAATCAGTTACTTCTTAGTCTGTTTCATCTTAGTCTATATACCTCGGCTCAGTTATTGGTTATCCCGTTTTGAACTGAATCAGTATAACCCGAATCAGTTACTTCTTAGTCTGTTTCATCTTAGTCTATATACCTCGGCTCAGTTATTGGTTATCCCGTTTTGAACTGAATCAGTATAACCCGAATCAGTTATTTCTTAGTCTGTTTCATCTTAGTCTATATACCTCGGCTCAGTTATTGGTTATCCCGTTTTGAACTGAATCAGTATAACCCGAATCAGTTATTTCTTAGTCTGTTTCATCTTAGTCTATATACCTCGGCTCAGTTATTGGTTATCCCGTTTTGAACTGAATCAGTATAACCCGAATCAGTTACTTCTTAGTCTGTTTCATCTTAGTCTATATACCTCGGCTCAGTTATTGGTTGTCCCGTTTTGAACTGAATCAGTATAACCCGAATCAGTTACTTCTTAGTCTGTTTCATCTTAGTCTATATACCTCGGCTCAGTTATTGGTTATCCCGTTTTGAACTGAATCAGTATAACCCGAATCAGTTACTTCTTAGTCTGTTTCATCTTAGTCTATATACCTCGGCTCAGTTATTGGTTGTCCCGTTTTGAACTGAATCAGTATAACCCGAATCAGTTATTTCTTAGTCTGTTTCATCTTAGTCTATATACCTCGGCTCAGTTATTGGTTGTCCCGTTTTGAACTGAATCAGTATAACCCGAATCAGTTACTTCTTAGTCTGTTTCATCTTAGTCTATATACCTCGGCTCAGTTATTGGTTATCCCGTTTTGAACTGAATCAGTATAACCCGAATCAGTTATTTCTTAGTCTGTTTCATCTTAGTCTATATACCTCGGCTCAGTTATTGGTTATCCCGTTTTGAACTGAATCAGTATAACCCGAATCAGTTATTTCTTAGTCTGTTTCATCTTAGTCTATATACCTCGGCTCAGTTATTGGTTATCCCGTTTTGAACTGAATCAGTATAACCCGAATCAGTTACTTCTTAGTCTGTTTCATCTTAGTCTATATACCTCGGCTCAGTTATTGGTTGTCCCGTTTTGAACTGAATCAGTATAACCCGAATCAGTTATTTCTTAGTCTGTTTCATCTTAGTCTATATACCTCGGCTCAGTTATTGGTTGTCCCGTTTTGAACTGAATCAGTATAACCGGAATCAGTTACTTCTTAGTCTGTTTCATCTTAGTCTATATACCTCGGCTCAGTTATTGGTTATCTCGTTTTGAACTGAATCAGTATAACCCGAATCAGTTACTTCTTAGTCTGTTTCATCTTAGTCTATATACCTCGGCTCAGTTATTGGTTATCCCGTTTTGAACTGAATCAGTATAACCCGAATCAGTTACTTCTTAGTCTGTTTCATCTTAGTCTATATACTTCGGCTCAGTTATTGGTTATCCCGTTTTGAACTGAATCAGTATAACCCGAATCAGTTACTTCTTAGTCTGTTTCATCTTAGTCTATATACCTCGGCTCAGTTATTGGTTATCCCGTTTTGAACTGAATCAGTATAACCCGAATCAGTTACTTCTTAGTCTGTTTCATCTTAGTCTATATACCTCGGCTCAGTTATTGGTTATCCCGTTTTGAACTGAATCAGTATAACCCGAATCAGTTACTTCTTAGTCTGTTTCATCTTAGTCTATATACCTCGGCTCAGTTATTGGTTATCCCGTTTTGAACTGAATCAGTATAACCCGAATCAGTTACTTCTTAGTCTGTTTCATCTTAGTCTATATACCTCGGCTCAGTTATTGGTTATCCCGTTTTGAACTGAATCAGTATAACCCGAATCAGTTACTTCTTAGTCTGTTTCATCTTAGTCTATATACCTCGGCTCAGTTATTGGTTATCCCGTTTTGAACTGAATCAGTATAACCCGAATCAGTTATTTCTTAGTCTGTTTCATCTTAGTCTATATACCTCGGCTCAGTTATTGGTTATCCCGTTTTGAACTGAATCAGTATAACCCGAATCAGTTATTTCTTAGTCTGTTTCATCTTAGTCTATATACCTCGGCTCAGTTATTGGTTATCCCGTTTTGAACTGAATCAGTATAACCCGAATCAGTTACTTCTTAGTCTGTTTCATCTTAGTCTATATACCTCGGCTCAGTTATTGGTTGTCCCGTTTTGAACTGAATCAGTATAACCCGAATCAGTTACTTCTTAGTCTGTTTCATCTTAGTCTATATACCTCGGCTCAGTTATTGGTTATCCCGTTTTGAACTGAATCAGTATAACCCGAATCAGTTACTTCTTAGTCTGTTTCATCTTAGTCTATATACCTCGGCTCAGTTATTGGTTGTCCCGTTTTGAACTGAATCAGTATAACCCGAATCAGTTATTTCTTAGTCTGTTTCATCTTAGTCTATATACCTCGGCTCAGTTATTGGTTGTCCCGTTTTGAACTGAATCAGTATAACCCGAATCAGTTACTTCTTAGTCTGTTTCATCTTAGTCTATATACCTCGGCTCAGTTATTGGTTATCCCGTTTTGAACTGAATCAGTATAACCCGAATCAGTTATTTCTTAGTCTGTTTCATCTTAGTCTATATACCTCGGCTCAGTTATTGGTTATCCCGTTTTGAACTGAATCAGTATAACCCGAATCAGTTATTTCTTAGTCTGTTTCATCTTAGTCTATATACCTCGGCTCAGTTATTGGTTATCCCGTTTTGAACTGAATCAGTATAACCCGAATCAGTTACTTCTTAGTCTGTTTCATCTTAGTCTATATACCTCGGCTCAGTTATTGGTTGTCCCGTTTTGAACTGAATCAGTATAACCCGAATCAGTTATTTCTTAGTCTGTTTCATCTTAGTCTATATACCTCGGCTCAGTTATTGGTTGTCCCGTTTTGAACTGAATCAGTATAACCGGAATCAGTTACTTCTTAGTCTGTTTCATCTTAGTCTATATACCTCGGCTCAGTTATTGGTTATCTCGTTTTGAACTGAATCAGTATAACCCGAATCAGTTACTTCTTAGTCTGTTTCATCTTAGTCTATATACCTCGGCTCAGTTATTGGTTGTCCTATTTCAACTGTATCGTTATTACCCATACAATTATTCCATGACCTCTTTCAACAGAATCTGTTTAACCTGGCTCAGTTATTGCGTAGCCTGTTTCAACTGAAACTTTATAATCCGTCCCAGTTATTCCTTGGCCTCTTTCAACTGTATGTGTATAATCTCGCAGATTTATTGTTTTGACAGTTTAAGCTGAATTTGTATAGGTCGGATCAGTTATTGCCTGACCTATTTCAACAGTCTTCTGTATAACCAGACTCCGATATTGCTTGGCCTGTTTCACCTGAATCTGTGTAACTCGGCTCAGTTATTGACTGGCTACTTTCAACTGATTCTGTATATCACAGCTCAATATTTTCTTAGCCTTTTTCACTTGAATCAGTAAAACCGGCTCATTTATTTTTGGCCTTTTTCTATTGAATCTGTATAAACCGGCTCAGAGATTGCTTTATTTGAATTACAAACTATTTCTACATTTTTTATTGTAATGATTTAATAGTATTTATGTCTGATATTTTTTAGAAGAGGAATCATTATTATAGAATGATTTATTCAGATTAGTATCATCACTTAGTTATTTTTCATCACCGCATATCCACTGTTGAACCTTCTCGCCTTCTTTAGATGTATGTCACAGTTGTTAACCTTTAGGGAATTTCGAACTGAATTCAATTCATAGGTGCAAATTTTCATCGTTCCGTTATCTACGCTAGTGGAAATCTCTCATCGGTTAATTCTATACTTTATACCAAAATTCAACGAATAGAACATCCTCTAGAACAAGGCAAGTAGAGAGGTACAGTTAAAAAAATTATGATAAATGGTGTGTAAGTGGGAGAAACGGTGATGTGAGGCGAAACTAATGAGGCTAAAGAGGATATATAAAAATTGATCTTTGTGTTGAAGTGGTTAAGTTTGTATTTATCAATAAAGCCTACACGTGGGAGTCTTGTTCATAAAGTAGCAATTCTTGGGGAATAGCTGAGTGGAAACTCTCCCGTTATATTCCCCTACCACTACATAAATACGACTGTGCCAATAAAAAAACATTATTCATTTTCAATAAATCGTTTTAAAGGAGAAAAATACGTTATATAGGATTTTTTTCCATTTTATCTTTCAATTACCAACCTAAAGTCTGCTATATAGAATCCATATATACCATTCTTGAACTTATGATTTTCTACTGATAAAAAATGGGTTCAATCTGACTGAATAATTCTATTTGTTTTGTCCTCATCATTGTTGTTTTTATCGTCACTTAATAGCAAATTCTAAGTGAGGGCAGGTTGCGATTTTGTAAGCCTAGCTTAGATGTGGCACAAGGCCGAAAGTATGAGACACTCAGTGAGATCGAACTCACTATTCAGTCGTAATTTATTTAGCGGGACAAGCTTGCTAACCATTGCACCAGGTTGAAGTGCCCAAATAGAAGGGTGGTGAGTAGGCTGCAACATGCATTATCTCATTAATAATTACTTGATAATCATATATCGATAGTCAGTTATATGGTCACGTGGCCGAATCTCACCTTGGTCGATTTGTCAGGAAGGAGACTTCCTGATGTTATCAGGACTGGAGGGTTCGATCCCATTGGAAAATGTCTGAAAATCATGCCACGGATTGACACAAGCCTTGTGAGTGAAACTGGGTAGTCGTCGGTGGCTGTACTGTCCCAGGTCATCGTGGCTGAGAGTTTTGATCGTGCTGACCTTGATCAGACTGTTGATCACGCTAGATAGCGCGATCTCTCCCAGAGTATGAACCACAGATGGGCCCTGTGGGTTTTGAACAAACACAAATGTACGAGTGGCTGTTCCATTTAGATTAGATGGCCAGATGCACGGACCAAACTTCTTAAGACAATAATTATTTTCTCTGACTGCTATTAACCTAAAACTTGAGCTGTATATAGAATATAAAATGTATAAAGATAAATAAATAAATATTTTCCTTTGAGCGGATATATTCTTGTTATACAATGTATTCCTGTTATACAATGTATTCTTGTTATACAATGTATTCTTGTTATACAATGTATTCTTGTTATACTATGTATTCTTGTTATACAATGTATTCTTGTTATACAATGTATTCTTGTTATACAATGTATTCTTGTTATACAATGTATTCTTGTTATACAATGTATTCTTGTTATACTATGTATTCTTGTTATACAATGTATTCTTGTTATACAATGTATTCTTGTTATACAATGTATTCTTGTTATACTATGTATGTTGAAGGTTAAGCAAATATTTTAACTGAACTTCGTAGCAAAAAAATCAAAAGAAGACAGAAATGGCTGAAGAAGCATAAATAGAAAATGCTTAGTCATTATCATTCCAAGATTTATTAAAAGCTTTAGGAAGTAGGGAATGATAGAGAGGTAAAGGATAATATTACTTTCTTTGGAATGACAGCAAAATAATATATAGATAAGTGCTGGAAGTTGAAAATATTGAATGAAACGGCAAATATTAACTTATTGGTCAGCTGTATATCTGATGCCAGTGTGAATTTCATTGTTAAAAAGGGAGAAAGTTAGAGAGTATAAAAATGTAATTGTTTCAACCATATTAGATGTATTTATATTTTAAGAAGGCTGTGGAATAGATTGTTTGAAATGTCCAGATAGAAAGCAACGCAACATCAGAAATGAAATAATTCTTCAGGGAAAAATGGAAACAATTGGAAAGTGATTCATCAAAATCAAAATGACGTTTCGCAGATCAATGGCGTAGTGGATTCAATATATTTATGAACTTATGTCAGCTTAGGCTAAACATTATAAATATTTTGAGCTTGATTAGTGGGTTAAAACAGATTCGCATTTCTCGCTGATGTTCGATGTTTGAGTGCTGATTTTCAAGGCAGGCAATTATCACTGAATAGAATGAATTTGATCGTAGTTATCTTTTCACAAGTATTTTCTTCCATTTAAGCTTCATAAATGAGCAGATACATTTTTTAATCGGCATTATCCAATGCAAGGAAGAAAAGACACTAAGACACAAGGTGACCACATGGTGAGGAAGAATTAGGAACAGAAACATTAATAATGAGCAGGAAAAGGAAATACTAACCAGGAACACAGTAGATAACGATTGACATTGCATTTAAATTTTTTGAAGATGAAAGTTAACTGGAAAGCATGGAGTCGGAAGAGAGTTCCACAAGTGAGAAGTGTGAGAAAAGAAACTGTTAGCATAGAACTTAGGGCTATATCTAGTTAGCTCAACTGTTAATTGATGAGATCTTTACGCCAGTCTAGTACTGCACTTAAATTCATAAAGTCTTACAATTACTATGAAAGTATTTATAAAAAAGACACAGAGAGGCAACCTTACGAACAATATAGAGTTGTTACAAAACTGAATGATCTCCGTCATGGTTACTTGCAGTGCGACGTATTTAGATAGCGATAAACTAATTGGTTTTAAACATTATAAGTATGATTAGTATTTACATTCATATCAATTTTAAATTAATACTAGTTTCATTAGATGAAGCATTGTTAACTTTTATTATTAATGTTTGACTAGTATTTACTTTCCTCTCCATTTTTTATTTGATGAAACATTGTCATCTGTTATCATTAGTTTTGACTATTATTTTCTTTAATCTTCATTTGTATTTGCTTTTTATCTCTGTTTTTATTCATCTTGACTAGTAATTCATTTCATTTTTATTAGAGTGAGTTATAATTTTTTTCTGTTTATGTTAATTAAATTTATTCACACCAAAACTAAATTTAATTACATTTTATTCAATCATATCTTCGCCATATAGGACACAATATAAACCTTGAATCCATCATAAAAATTAAGAATGGGATATAGGTGAATACTAAACACTTCAGAAACATCAGCTTATGAATCAGTTATAACAAATTTAATATTAGAGAAACATAGAATAGGCAACCTTAAATGTAGTTTGGGCCAACGCCTCAGATTGCTATAAAACCAAAATATCAATCTAAAAACTCGAGTTATGTTTTTAAACAGCCTCGTCTGATCGAGACATTCATATAGATCTCATACATGGAGCCATTCTCGTTTAGAAATATCTAAACTGCCAGCTGTATACAACTCATTTTCTCAGATCAATGGTTAAGAATGGCTTTGTGTGAGTGTAGCTTTTGGCTCTCGTCGAAGATCATCTTTCATTAAACACTGTGGACTGGCAATACAGAATCACAAACAATGAACAGTACTAAATAACAGGAACCACATTTCTTGAGGACTAACAAAAGCGACAACAACTAAAATGGATAGCACATGTGACTCGAAAGGAAATAATGATATAATTAAAAGATTTTAACAATTCACACTACTTCAAATAAAATGTTAGGAAGAAAACCCCCATCAGCGATAACAGTTACTGAACATGAAAAACCTATTTTCCTGAAAAAAGAGAAAGATTTTATAAACTTTAACCGAAATCAGCACTGGCTGCTTGGTCAATTAATGCCAGATGTTTCCTTGTAGAGAAACGGCTAATATTATCATTACCACTAACTTTTAAGTATAATTTCACACGTTTTAATATGAAAGAGATTTCGATGAGTACTAAAATCTAGTTTTTTTTTCATAGGGAAATTGTTCCCATCAAAGCATTTTCCAGCGATCAAAACTAATCTAATGCTAGATCAGGTGAATATGGCACGTTGGGGGGGGGGGGGAAACCGAGCCCATCAAGTATCACTTTTTTTTTGTTTAATATTTGCTGTATGCGGCCTTAATTTGTTTTTTAGGTGACATTTTTATTTAATCCACGGTGTGTACCCCACTGCCCTGCAAAATAAAAGATATGTCAGTGCGCTCCAAATTTAGTTTAACTGGAACTTATGATTAATAGGTAGTATAATGGGTCCTTTATTACAATTGGTACCGAAATTATGATTAATATTTTAGTCACTTTCTATCGTAATTTTATTCCGGTCACTAATCTCCTGTAGCAAAACGTATGGATCGGTAAGAAAAGATAATCCTTTAAGCAATAATTGAGCCGGATTATACAGATTTATTTGGAACAGGCCAAGCAATAATTGAGCCGGATTATACAGATTCAGTTGAAATAGGCCAAGCAATAATTGAGCCAGATTATACTGATTCAGTTGAAACAGGTCAACAGATAACCGAGACAGGTTTATACAGCTTCAATTGTCTACTTAACAGGCATTTACTTTAACTGCAGAAAATTGACAGTTTAGGAATATACAATATCTAGCCATCA
>OZ010609.1:37554638-37577138 GCA_963932145.1 Acanthosepion lycidas | reverse complement strand
AGTACTACTGTACAAAATGTGGTACAAGGTCAAAAAAGGAGATTGGGGAAGGACGGTCTTCTACTGTCTTAATTCTAAACTTAACTAGTCACAGACAAGGACCCAAACATACCAACAATATTCCTATCACCAAAACAACAAATTCACTCCTACCTTTCTTACTGCGTCCACCATAATACCTCAAATTCTCTATGAAATCCTAACTAGTCCCCATATGTACATTTCAAAGTCTGTGGGGGAGGGGGAAAAACAACAATTTAAAAAACCCCAATGATAATTTACAATATGAATTAATACTATTTACATAAACAAAACAAAAAATAATTAATGTTGAAGTTTACGCATCATTATAAGCATGTTCATTCGTAAAATGAATTACTATGGAAACGGCTGTAGCAATCATTTCGATAAGGGGCATAAGAGTAAACAATTCGTATCAACATATCAGTCACCTCCGGAAAGAGGTCAAGCCAAGGCCGCGTCGGGGTGTCCATTTCAAAGCGAATGATGACAGTCATATACGCACATCTTCTAGTCCGTCTCGGCGACAGAGTGTTGTTTGCACCGCCGTAGGTCGTTACGTGTCTGAAGAAATTTTTTTTCTAAAAGGGCTGTTCGTACATAAACATGTCGGACTGAACTAAAATTTTTTTTTTTTGACGAATTCATAAAGGGTTTTTTTATCTTATGACTGGGTTAATCTTTTATTTTTAAACCTTTTATTAGAGTAGACTGTGAGATTTAATTTTTTATGCTAATTACTTGAATCTGTGATATACCAATGCACTATCTCATCCTCTGAGAGTCCTAACACTGAAAGGATATATACAGTTTCCACGAAAATCAAGCAACACTAAATAAAATTAATTATGAGCATAGTAACAATGTTTTAAAATGCCCACAAAAGCAATGTTATGGGATACTCAAATTTTATATTTTTATTTTAATTTGCAGTTTGAGTATTTTAAACATTAATAATAATAATATCAATTAAGTTACCTCCCTTACATATTCTTAAAGATAATTTTTAAATTGTCTATAATAGAGCGCGTTTCATACATATTTACAAAAATTGACAACTATCAATTACATTAATTTTTATCTGAAGATGATTTTGGATGATATTTAATATATTTTAGAAAATAAAAGGAATGAGAAAAAACTACGGCGTATTTCTTAATCAGTTTAATAACAACACTAAGAAAATTATCGTGAATTTGAGAGGATTAAAATAAAAATAAATAGACATGTCTAGAGTATACAATCAAACATGTTTGAATATATATATATATATATATATATATATATATATATATATATATATATATATATATATATAGTACAGATTTTTACATGTGGACAAAAACAATTACCCACGACAAAGATGCATTCTTGTTTTGATGCCTTATGTGCGTCTCGACTGGTGGGAACTGAAATGGTTATGGACAATTCTTTTCAAATATGAGCCGCCTATGTTACGTCACTTCCATAAAAAAAAAATAATAATAAAAACTATAGGGAAATACATCTTAAGAGGAAACCGAGATCGGTAAAGAAGAGAGAGAAGAAAGGAAAGTAAAAGGCGATTGCAGAATAAGATAATAGTAGTATAGTACTCCAAGCAAAAAGGAGAGAGATAGAGAGGGGTAAGAGACTAGAAGGGAGTAGAAGATAGAAAAAAGGGAGAGATAGTTGTAGGGTAAGGTGACAGTAGTAATCGTAAAGGATTCCACCGATGAAGGGACAGCTATCTTAGGTTAGAAACAGGGCTGAGTGACCCCAAGTTTAGGTTGGAGTTTCTGCCTCTTGTTTTTCGATAAACTTAGTATGTAAGTTATTTTCAAAAAAATACTACAATAAATTTTTGTTCAGAATTTAAGATGTAAGGAAAAAGACAGAAAGTGTGGACTGCTAATATAAATTTTCTATAAAGATTAAGTCTACTATCAAAATATATACCTTGTGAAATAAGTATAGACGTAAATCTAATTATCTATTACTGCTAGTACTGTACATGTGCATAAATAATTTAGAGTTGTAATTTGGAATGATAGATCTGTAACGGTGTATAAGACAATATAAAATATATGAAGGAGGTTAGTTACAAGTTTGAAGCAAGATTGTAATGTTAGATCTTTAATGTGCCTACAAAAGACAGGATTCTCAGATTTTGATTTAACAACTGACTATTATTGAAAAGCCTAATAATACATATTTTTTCTTGCAGACATAAGAAACAAGGTTCTTATATATATATATATATATATATATATATATATATATATATATATATGTGTGATATATTAGGTTGGTGCAAAAATAATGACGTAATAATGTCGTTTTTTGACGTATTTTTTAACGTCAGAAAACGACATTATTACGTTATTATTTTGCACCAACCTAATATATATATATCGAGCGTATCAACAATACTTTTGCAAACTTTGGAGGCGGGTTCCTCACATTAATCAAGTACAAAGTCCATATAAACATATGTCCACAAATCCTTCGTTTTTGTGTAATTAACTTCAAAGTTTACGGTAGACGCTGTTAAATATCCAATCCAAGATACAATAAAAAAAATTATTACCATATTTTTTGGTGCCATGGATCCTGTCTCAGGAATTCGATGATAAATAGTAGCAAATGTTGGATGGATGCTTTCGCTTTGGAAACTCAATCTGATACAGCCGAACAGCCTCGCGTCCATTAACATATCTTGTCATTGTTGAAGGGATTACTTCTCAGTTAACTTACTACTGCACACATTAAATTTTGAAGTCAGACTAGCCACAAATATACACGAATTTCAAATGTATTTTCATCTGCATGGCAACACTAAACTTTCTTTAAGCATAATAACTCTAAAACGAAGGATTTGTAGATATATCTTTATATGGATTTTGTCTTTGTTTTGGCGTGAGGAACTCGTCCCCAAAGTTTGTATAAGTATTTTTGGTACACCATGTATATATATATATATATATATATATATATATATATATATATATATATATATATATATATATATATATATATATATCAGATGTAACAGTAAAATTGTCCAAATCGTTTAACAGCAAATTGTCCAATTGTTAGATTAAGCTTTCAAACGTTGTATCTTAGAAATGATTAAAGCTATCTTACTGGAGTTCTTTAAGGTTTTATGACACTACTGGACTCTACTTTGAGCAATAAGAGTGTATAATAACGCTCCAAGCATAACAGAAGAATCAAGCTGAAATCGATCATATACGAAAAAGGCATGGTGATTATTAATTAGTCATAGCTATGGATCGGAAACTCATGAAGGATCGAAATAAAATTCATATATATATATATAAATTATTGCAGGATCATTTTCGAACTTATTCAAAATAAATTTCGCCCTAACATTCTAACTTTCTGTCCTGGCGTAACAACGTGCCTCAAAGGTTTCACGTATGATTCTATTTTCCAGTCTTTTTTCACTGCTCTTTGAACTGTCATAGCTGAAACATATCTCTCACGTGACAAACGTCTTATGGATTGAATTGAATCTTTTCTAATTAATCTCTTTAGCTCTAAGTTGAAATGGTGACCCTGTTATGACATCCTGATCCAATTTTCCTCTATACTGTTCTTTCTTTTTTAAACTTATTCACCATTCACTTAATGGACTTTTAAGTTGGAAGCCAGAGTATGAGTGTCCGTCCATTTACTGAAGGCTTGAATGATGTTTTTCCTCTCACCATTGATCAGTTAGTAAGACAATAGGACTGACACAAAACGATTTTAACCAGTTCTCTTTTTAGGTAAACAGCACAAAGCGTGTTTCTTACGAAGGCTGTGTCAAGATGGCATCCGTTTAAGGAATAAAATATATAGGTAGTTGACTTTAGACTGACTGTTTGATATATATGTATTTATACATACAAACTATATATATATATATATATATATATATATATATATATATATGTGTGTGTGTGTGTGTGTGTGTGTGTGTGTGTGAAAATATATAGAAAATAGGAAAGAACAGGTTAGGTAAGTAATCCAAAGTTCTTTAGTATTTTTGTTATTATTTTTAAAAAATAGTGCTCGATACAAAAGTAGAGCATAAATATAATTATATATTTAAAAATATGATTCCAACACGCTACATGAGAGGTCTCATGTTTCAAAAACAAGAGCCGAAAACTTCAATATAATTATTAGAATTAAATTGATTTAAAGTGAGCTCTGTTTCATCTTAAAGCGAAATTTTTTGGGGAATAACTTATTTCTGAAATTTACGTGTTTTAATAGTATATTTACAAATGAAATAAAAAATTCCCATGGTGACAGCCATGGTGAATTTTTAAAATAGGTAGGGGTGTTGTCTGCTAATGATATGTATCAACATAGAGTTACTTTCATAGATGTCAAGTCAGGGTAAGGTGGGGGTGTCTGAATTTAAAGCGGAAGATGTTTTTAATCAGTCAGGTTTACTTGTCTATGGGGATTTATTTATTTTTTATTTTATTTCCTTATGAAAGGGTTTTGTGTATATGAAAACATTCGTAACATTTGTTATTTGACGACTTCATAAAGGGCTATCATTTTTTGTAGGGTGTTAAAACTTTTTATTGGGGCCATGGATTATAAAAGTTAATTTATTGTATCTTAGTTTTTAAGCTAAATTATTCAATGCGTGAATTTGATGATGTCGGCAAAAAACCGTTAACTCATGTCTATTGTTTAATAGATTTTTATTATTTAGAAACCTGATAATGTGCAGTTTCTCATGAAGGGCATGGGTCATCCCAAGTTTTACAAGTTCTAGTCCTGTTTATAATTTTCCATTTTACCTTAGGTGTCCTATTTATTTCCTTCAGATGCCAAAAATATTTAGATAGAGAAGTCTGATTTCTTTTATTTATATTGTTGAAAGATTGGATCCACGAAGAATGATTTTTTAAAGCTAGATGGAGGCAGCATAAGTGCTCTTTCAATGACGTAATAATGTCGTTTTTTGACGTTAAAAATACGTTAAAAAACGACATTATTACGTCATTATTTTTGCACCAACCTAATATATATATATATATATATATATATATATATATATATACAAAAAGGTAAAACACTCTATCCTAACACGCTACCTTGATTTCGACGTGAGATGTCATTAGGTAGCTCGATAACAAGTGTTTATCAACGCACAACAATTTTATCCAACCATTATACATACATAAAAAATTACAGACATGTATATATATATGTGTGTGTGTGTGTATAATCATTAACAGGACTAGAACTTGCAAAACTTGGGATGACCCATGCCCTTTTTGTGCCTCCATGAGAAACTACACATTATTAAGCTTCTAAACAATAAAAACCTATTAAATAACCGGCAAGAATTAACGGTTTTCTGCCGACACAACCGAAGTTACGCTCTGAATAACTAGCTAAAAACACACATACAAAAAAATAAATTTTAAAATTCATAGCCCATATACATAGTTTTAATAACCTACAAAAATTGATAACCCTTTATGAAGTCGTCAAATAACAAACGTTACGGCCTTTTCACACAAATCCCTTTCATAAAGAGATATAATAAAAGAATAAAATAAAAATAAATAAATAAATCTCCGTAGACGCTCAAGCCAGACTATGCGAAAACTTCCTCCGTCGTAAATTTAGCCACCCCCATCTTACCCTGACCCGGCATCTATGAAAGTAACTCTATACTGATACAAATTATTAACACCCCACCCCTGCCGATTCTAAACAATCCGCCCTTGATGTTACCATGGAAATTTTTGATTTCAATTCTGACCATACTATTAAAACTCGTAAATTTCAGAAATAAGTCATTCCCAAAAAATTTCGCTTGAAGATGGAACAGAGCCTACTTTAACTCAAGTTAATTCAAATATTATTTTGAAGTTTTCGGCTCTTGTTTTGAAACATGAGACCTCTTATGTAGCGAGTTGGAATTTAAATAAATAATCATATTTATGCTCTACTTTCGTATCGAGCACTATTTTTTAAAAATAATTACAAAAATACTAAGGAACTTTGGATTATTTACCAAACCAGTTTCTTTCCTATTTTCTACAATATTTTCACACATATATATATATATATATATATATATATATATATATATATATAATATATAGAGAGAGAGAGAGAGAGAGAGAGAGAGAGTGAGAGAGAGAAAGAGATAGATAGATAGATAGATAGATAGATAGATATCGAAATCAGCCATCCGTCTAGAATAAATATTATAGGTAGTTTTTATAGAATAAATTATATATCTTTAGACGGATGGTTGGTTGTGATATATATATATATATATATATATATATATATATATATATATATATATATATATATATATATATATATATCCGTCTAAAGGCACCTACTTATAAAAATTATATAATATATATATGTGTGTGTGTGTTGTTCGTGTGTGTGTGTGTGACATCCTTCTTCAGGACATAGACAATTTGGTTCTCCATAATTTCCTTTTATTCCCTTCGGTAATACTTGTTTCTTGTTTATTCCACTTCGTAGATCTCAATTCATTTTCTCACACTTGTCAAATACGTTTACCGGCATATTATCTTGCTTCTTGTGCCTGTCTTTAATTCTTGACGAATAATTATGCAGGAAACTATTGGGGATTGTTCATTTGGTTTTAATCTGTTATCATTAGGCTACGAGTCTTCGAGGCAACGGTCACAAGAAAATAATAAAAAAGGTTTTTCGTAGTATTCGACAAATTTATCAAGTTTTCTTATTCCCCACTGGTTTTTGTTTTTGTTTTTTCTCTTCGATTTCCCTTTCCATTTGCATCAGACAGAATTTTAGAAAAGTAATCACGAAATAACGAAGACACGACAGAAAGCGACATTTAAATTGATTTTTAAGTTCATTCGTTGAAAATCTATAAATATTCTTTTACAAAGCGATTCGTGTTTGTTTTCTATTTTTATCGTTGGTGAAAACAATAAAATTTGCTAACGTTTGCTCAATTTATCGCTCTGGTGATTTGTGGAAACTACTGAGTATATAAACTATAAAATAATCACATACTCCAAAAAAACACTCAAGAAAGAGCTACTATTTTCCTGGATAAAAGAAGTCATATATTTAGCTTCAGTCCATTATTAACAGAAATCACGGAAATTCACTGACTACAAAATATGATACTGAAAAGTGATTTATTTTAATTGTAAAAGAAAATATTATTTCTATTTTTTCGCAGTAGATTATTCGAGATTGTAGATGGAATGTATAAGAAAGCTATTATTCTTAATGGTCTTTCTTACACGATGGAATAATAATCTTTTCTTTCTATCTTTACTGTACGAATTTATTATTGTAACTGCTATATTCTGCAATATCCTAACTGTGGAAAAAAAAAAAAAAAGAAAGCTAATTTATCTTTCATTAATACCGATTGAATGTTTCTCAATGAATTCGACTTATTTTCATGGAAGAATACAGGATGGGCCAAAAGTGGGCTTACACTTAGCAGGTTTTTGTTTTGGTTTGTTTGTTTTTTTAACCGGTATCACACCATGCAAGGCAGTAGGACCACTTAGACAGAAAGGGTTACTGGGTCTGGAAGAATTAGAATCAGAAACATTAATAAAGAGCGGGAAAAAAAAGTGTAATCAGGAGGACAGTAGATAGCGAGTGACATTGCATTTAAATATTTGCAGATTAAAGTTGGCTGGAAAGCGAGGAGCCGGAAGGTAGTTCCACAACCCAGAAGTGCGAGAGAAGAAACTGTTAGCATAGAACTTACGGATACATCTCGCCAGCTCAATTGTAAATTGATGAGATCTCGACGTACTGCGCTTAAATTCATAGAATCTAAGTACCATAGAGAAGAGCTCATCCAATCAATTACCATGAAAGTGTTTATAGAAAAGACACAGAGAGGCATCCTTGCGCTTTGCATTTTTAAAAACATTTTATTACATTTATATCTATTTCTTAGAATCATATTTGTTCAAAACTGTTTTTGTATTTTGCTTAACACCGACGGTTGTTTAGCACATTTTAATCTCTTAAGTGCACAAAATGTCCTCTTTCAACATTGCAAGATTCCTCGAAGCTCTCCAAAACACTATGACACACAGAACGACACAAATCCCGATCTGTTTGAATTTCAATAAATACTGCTGAAATGTACTCAGTGTGTAGGGATTTCTCTCATAAACCTTGTTCTTTAAACCCACCCCCGCAAAAAAAAAAGAAAACTCTATTTGCGTTAAGTTAGGTGAACGTGATGCCCCTTCTTCCAAACTAACGCTGTGGAAAGTTTTGGTTAAGGTAGTCCCTTACTGCAATGGGAAGATGCTCCATCATGGAATTATGATTTGAATAAATTAGATCTAAAACGTGAAACAAATAGTGAAAAAACTGTAAGCCTGTATAAATCTTTTCCTACATTAGTTTGAGGTGTGCGATGAGTTCTTTTTTTCACAGTGAGGCTCACGTTGTAAAAGGCCCGGAAGCCACTCGAGGTAGAGGGTTACACAGTAAGAGGTACAGTTTATGCGGATAGGTGAGGAAGATAATAGTTAACTCTAGACTTGAAATGGTTGAACCGATATCAGCGTGAGAAGTGGAATAGAAGAGCCGAGTTCAAGTTCAGGGGTTATTTGTTGAGTTCCAGGCTTCTATCGCTTCTTCCTGCAGATATAGTTTCAATAATAGGATACACTGCAATTTCTAGTTTTAGGTGGCAATCAATATAAAGGAAAGAAAACTCTTAATTAAAAAAACCTTAAAGGAGAATTTCATCGATTAAATAAGGATTTCTATAGCAAAATCCCTCCAATCTCTGAAACCATACAGAGGCATAGATTAAGATTGATAGATTATTGTTGCGCTATAAAGAAGAACTTTTTACTGTTGTGCTTCTCTGGCACTCAACTCATTGTATAAGAAAGAGAGATCGACCAGTAAAATCTTTTGTCGAAAAACTCCTAGAGGAATTCAGATGATCGGTAGAAGAACAGCAGCTCATAATAAAAAACAAAAGGGAATTGAGGACATGTTTCTCTGCATACCCCGCAATCTCAAGGTAGTAGTAGTAGTAGTAGTAATAGTAGTAGTAATAGCCGTAGTAATAGTATTTTGATAGCATCATCAAGTTTGAAGTGACCTATAATTTTACTTTGCACAACACTAGTCGCTTAAGAATGGATAGCTGTTCATACATAAAATATGTGAAAAGTAATGATCTCCTAGGTTTTGAAGGTCATTAAAAAGCAAATATTAGTTTAAACCTGAATGAAGTAATGTGAGGAAACGTCAATATTTTCATATTATTCATACAAAAGATTTCCTTCCGTATGAACACTGAAGACGTTATGTACATCGGGGATCGCTCCGTAATTAGTGCCACATATTTTAAAATGGTGTCCCAAGATGTCAGAGGCGGGTTTTGGTGGTATGGTAATTGAAGTTTAAATTTCCCACAAATATCCCATAATTATCGACACTGGTAAAATAGTTTATGAAAGGTGTATGAAGCAAAAGTATATCAATTATTTTTTTCTATGTGGGAAAATGCACCTATTGACTTTTATCAACGCTTATGAAAACCAAACAGTGGATATGAGAAGAGTTAGGCGGAGGGTAATGCGTTTCAGCAGTAGCAACAGTAATGTCTGCTATAAGCCAACGTTCTTACAGATCTGTCATCCGACGAAATGAAGAGAGCTTCGATAATGCATAGCCAATGTTGATACGTTATGGGAAAATATTGGAGCTGAAAACTATTGTGCTATTGTAGTTCCGATATTAGTTGTAGTTTTAGTAGAAGTAAATGAGATATTACTTTCATAGTTACCCTTGTATGTATGTCTATGTGCGTGTGGTTGGAACATATCAGAACTTTTTATGCAAACCAATGTTTTCACAATAAATTTAGTATTAATTAAACAACGTCATCAAAATGCACGTATATGATCAATATATTACGTGTGTTTCAGTTGTTAATACCTATGTAGGGATACAGAAGACGATTGTCTCCCTTTGGTGGAGATAATTCATCTGATTAACGTGAGGGCCGCTTAGTGACCTCACTTCATACAGTGACGAAAATCATTCAGTCGGTAAGCTTATTGGTGTCAGGGCACACGTGTTTGTTGGTCTTGCCCGGAGCACCCAGCAACCAAATTATGCTATTTTCCTTTGGGAATATACCTCCCCCAGATATAGAACCTCCAGCTCGAAGTCCTCATCTGGTGAAAACCCAAGACTCGTCGTTTCCCCTTTGTGGAATATGTTCTCAACTGAGAGATAGTAGATGAATCAGTCCCGTTTGAATCTGGAGTCCTAAAAATGGCTTCTCCAGAAACAGGAGTATCTCCGTATTATATGTAAGACTTCTTTTTTTTTCTCCTTACACTCTGCCTTGCTGTGTAGATATATGTTATTTTCTCAGCGTGGAGCACGTGTATATATAGTTGTGTGTATGTTTTTTAGTATACAAGTCTCTCTGAGAACAAAACATATTTGCCATCTCTTTTCCTTTCAAACATTCCGTCCATGAACTACGGTGTTATTATACCTCGGATATTATAATGCCCATAACCGGCTAATAAATCTTTCTATCATAGCGTTTCTTCCGTTACACCTATCTTTACAGTATTACTGATAACATTTTTCGGGGTTTCTCTGTAAAGCGCGTAAATACAATATATTATTTACAGAAACATATTTGGTTAACACTATACAACACGAAACCGAATAAATTATAATTTTATTAATTTAAGGATTATTCTTATTCTATAACTTTCATTAGTTTCTTGTCTTGTATCTTTTCTAATGTTTCAATTTTAACATCATATTTTATCACTTCCCAGAGATCTTTGTTGGAATAGGTTTTCATTCTCATTTAATTATTTTTTTTCTATAAGTTTAATGCCTGGACAATAATTCCATTTATTTTGGGTTATTGAAAAGTTTCTTGACAAGGTGGACAATTGCCATATTTGCACAATAGAAAAGAATATCATACTACATGAAAAGCAGCATTGCCTTCTGAATTTTGACCTGAATCATTCAAAAATAATATTTTCCAAGAATTTATAATAATTAATTGCATTTATCTTGATGTGAGGTCCAATGAAAGAGATGTAAGTTGCATACGGCGCAGCTACAGGGACTGTGAATGCCATCATAGTGAGATACAAGAATACTCAGATGTGATCACTTAATGGTGATTACTGACTTTGAATTAACAGATGGTGTTCTCCAAAGTGACACGCTAGCACCTTTATTAAAATAAAGCCCAACTATTTGGTCAGAAAAGCCATCGATGATCATAATCGTCTGTGTTTCATACTGACACAGAGAAAAAAATGTGAAAAACGTAGATTAAATAAATGGTTCAGTTAAAAATAGATTAAGTAAAGGGTTTAATTAAAAATTCCCAGAGCGATATAATCCTGATGAAGACCGGGAGGCACAATGGTCGAAACGTTGTGATAATAACAACAAAGTTGGGGACAGTTCTCCAAATTTAAATAGTGTAAATAATAATTACTTAGATAACTTCTAGCGAACGAAACCTGTATGTCTTTGCAAGGACCATACTTCTTCGAATCTTGTGTACTGGCGCTACACATTCACACAGAAATAACTTTACCACATAAAAGAAAACACATAATTTGAGAACTTTCAATATCGGCAACAACATAAATGGATAGCACATGTAATTCGAATTGCGTTGACACCATTAACAAAACAGGCCCCCATTTTGCAAATACGTGCTCAGGTTTTTTTTTTTTTTTATAGTTGTATTTTATTTTTATTTTTTTTTTATCTGTCATGTTTTTTATTATTTCAACCATTATTTTTAGTGGATACCTACATATCAGTAGACAGTAGGTTTATTTTAAGTAGTATTTATTTCATCTACCGGTCTGTGTACACGAGTAAATTTAATAAATTGATGTAATTAATGAAGAAATAAGATTAACTTTAAAGAAATAATAATATGAGCAACCAACCGAATTATAAATAAAGGCTATTAAAATTATAATCCGTCGATATATAAATGTTATAGACCCTAACAAATACTTTATCATCTATAATAAAAAAAATTCAAAACGTCCAATCTAATTCTTAGAAATAATTCCCTCAAAAATCTAACGTAAGTAAAAATAATGTTGTTCGTGAATTATGTTCTTTCGAAATTTGTATCTCCAACATTAACAATCAAAAAACATCATGAAATTCTTACATTGGCCGCACATGCACTACGATCTTCCGTAGGCTGACATTGTTCTTTGTCAAAAGTTGTGCACTTCACGCACAATATATGATAAATAAACAAAATAATAGTAAAGCAAAACAAATTGTAGTAGAAAATACCAAAATTTGATATATTATCACAGGAAAATATTATATAGGACACAATGCAAAGAAAGAATTAAAATTTTGGAAGTCGTTGAAATGAATGTGAATCAGCCAACGTTAAACAGAGTATTTTTCTCTATAGGAGATCGAACAGGGTGTATAAAAATCGCGTCAAAATTAAGTTTTACTTTTGTAAATGACGTCTCATTTAAGTGACTTGGATTTGAGTTCAACATAAAAGGGAATGTCAGAATTAACCGAAAAAATAAATAAATAAATAAGAACGAAATTCTTCACAACGAATGTAGCAACATATCAAAGTACTTCGGAAAAAACAAAAAACAAAAAAAAAGTTCAGCGATTGTATAAAACAACTTATTCTAAAATTTTACAAATTCAACAAAAAACAAACAAAAAAAAAAAAACAAATAAAAACTAGAGCTACAGACCAAGTCAATATTTTTCAACAAAATTCTTTAAAATAATTCTTGTTGCCTAAATACACGCACACGCACTTACATATATATATATATATATATATATAGATAGATAGATAGATAGATAGATAGAGAGAGAGAGAGACAGAGAGACAGAGAGAGAGAAAGAAATATCACAAACTGGAAAGTTTTTCTGACGTTTTTCATCCTCTAGGATTTCATCGTACTGGGCTTTTATGACGTTGCTATGTCTACACACGCGCACGACACGAGAGACGCAGGTAGTTTCAAAATCTTTTAAAAGAATTTTTTTTCAACCTAACCAAAATCACCTGTATTCTTTTTCTTTTTCTTTATCTCTCCACCATCTTTTTTCAAGATTATCCCAAACTGTGACAATATAAAATCTCCCAGGGATGTTGATATATTGTAAGAGTTTGTCATATTTTTCTAAATAATGTTTGTTGATACATAAAATCATATATTTTTCTATAATTGTCGGACTTTGTCCATTTCACAATGTGTGACGTCATTTGTTTACATTTGATACGCCATGAGCAAATAGGAATGTACGTGAGAGATTCATGGATGATTGAAGTTTAAAAGCAATAAATTCGACCTTGCTAATCGAACGATCCTCTGTAGCCGAATCGGTTAAAAGGCACGTCAGGCTAAATGACGGTTCCGTATAGGATACAGGTTCGAATACAAATATTTTCTATAAAAATTTCTCTGACATTCAGTCCGGTAAATGTTGTTTAATACTGTTTATTATAAACAGAGCATTTACTTAAATATTTGTATCTATAATTTATAAACATAAAATGTCTTAAAATAATTGTCGGACTTTGTCCATTTCATTATATATATATATATATATATATATATATATATATATATATATATATATGTATATGTGTGTGTGTAAAAATGTAAATAAATGCTAATAAGCACTCTCTATCAATGACCTTATACCATACTTACCTTTATTAGTGCTAGGTAGGCTAATTTTAGATTCTAACCATTTGATAGAATTATTGACTTTTAGAATTAATTACTCTGAAATTTATTAAATATGACAATTTCATCTTCAGGGCGGTTTCCCTGGCAGTAAAGATAATTTTCCAGTAGACAAGATTCTGCAATCTCTACAGATCCTGTCCCTACTTTATCATCTTAATCCTGGGATTATTCGTCTCGTGAGGTAAATAGAAGTTTGGTGTGAATTAAATATTCTTCTAAATCTATTCAATGAACAAGAATTTGGAAGTTGTTCTAACGGAAAGACGCAAATAAATAACTGAATGGAAGTAAAACAACATCGGAAATTACGATACAGTCACGTGGTCGCTCATTCAGTACAGAATTCGTTTCATTAATCGAAGCAGAAAAAATCCTGGTCGTGAGAAGACAGCAAATACTGCCTCTAGCCACTCGTCGAACTGCTTCTTTGTTCTGTCAGTTCACCTTGATATTGACTTACCTTTCTAGATAAAATTAATATCATATACAAAAGTGTAGGTTAGCAGCTAGTTTTATTGGATAGACATTGGCTTAAACTGCTTATGTTTCTCTCTATCTCTTGAAGAGTTCAATATTTTATTATCTTTCATCAGATCCTATAGCAAGCGACAGCTTTCTTCAAAATCACAAAAAGTTTTACCAAATGAAAAAAAGAACATATATTAAAGTAAAGGGAAGGAGTAATGAAGGAAAGAAAGGAAATGGTACTCATTTTACTAGAAAGGAAAATAAAGATATAATAATCGTATAGATATTTCATACTACTTGAAACAAAAGGTTTGTAAGGAAACCGTCATCCGTACTAGAAAGAGTGAACTTGATAATTGTAATTTCCTGGAATGCATTTTTAAGAAAGATTTTAAATATTTCAACCAAAAGACTGTTGATTTTGCTTAGCGGCATACCTCTGTAGGTTATTTAATGCTGAAATCGAGATATTTTGAATGCAATTTTAAAGCTTTAATTGAATATATTTAGTACAGAAATTTATACTTTGGCTAAAGGTATGTGTTTTAGATACATAGTTTGTAGATCATAAAATGTATTTCTAGTAATTTTATTATAAAACGTATTTTTATAATCTTTAGTGTTGCATTGATTGTCATTTTGCTATCAAAATGTATTGTTGCTTATTTTATTATAAAAATGTACTGATTTTTGCTTGGATGTACAATATTTTGCCCGTAGCTGGTACTCTAACAGGTGCTACCACTCCTGGTCAGGTTGGACATGGGAACAACAGCAAATAAGATGTGGTTTCAGGCTCCTCAAGTCAGGATTTGCCGATAGATATAGTTTATCATCATACCCAGTAAAACACCGTTCGACGCCTCCTACACCCGGTGGTGTAACCACGTTTTAGTGCTCTGTACTCAATATCTTAGAATAACGTTTTTGCTATGAGGCTAACTCTGCGCTAGTCAATACTGATGCTGGTCCAAGATGACCGCTTCGATCGACAACAATTCAGCTAACGCTGTGTACTGAATCTCTGGGCAGTGGAAAATCGAAGATAATATTCTCATAGTGATGGGTTCTATATTAAGAAAAAATATCTTCATGACAAAAAATAAATCGTGAGATTCGTGGGGTTAATCTTCATTTGGTTTATGTAGCTCTTGGTACAACAAAAATGAACCCTCCCCGCATCAATCTCTGTAGTGACACTGGGCCTTGTCTAAACTTTTAATGAGCTGAGTTCTAAGTCTTGGAATCAAGAAATCTGTTTAGCAGCTGACGTGGATTTCAAAGGCACTCAATGCAGGATCTTATCTCAAAGTCTCTGAGCTCCCCAAAGTTATATTTGACTATATGCACTTCAGTCCCAAACTGGTGTGTGGCCGAAAATTGAAGAATTATCCATCTTCCTTGGGAGTAGTCACAGCGATTTCTCTTCCTTTAACTGCAACCTGCTTCACTTCACATCTCGCAAAGCTACTTCGCACAAATAGGGTTAAATTCTTCCCCTTCTTTCTCAGTATTCTAACTCTTCCCACTTTTCATAGCTGGTATAAATGTCTTTTTCACAAATCTAATTTTTTAAGTGCGTAGGAGACAGGGGGTGGTTTATTTTACTCATTAATTTCAATTCTTTGACTGCTTTTCTGTGTCCACTTGTCCAACAAAAACAAACTAGATCACCATTTCATTTTAACCTTTCGATCCATAGGTAAAAAATATTTCCCAATTAGTTTTTGCCGATTAAAATATATTTGTTTACCTAAATTCTCAACAAAGAGACTCACTGTTTTCTATCCTTGGGTCGGTCGCCATCTTACCGAAAATATAAGCCATACCACCTGCCTGTTATGACGGATCGATTTTCATAATCCTAATGCGCACAGTGGGTTCATTCTCTGTTTTCATTCTCTGTTTTCATTTATCAATTCCTTTTCATAATTTGTTTCTCTTTTTGCCAATGACATGTACTTTTCTAATTTCATAGGAAAGAGATAAAGCCATTTCCCAATTTGCTTTACCCGCATGCCAGATTTTCGATAGATAAATAAAAGTAAACTCTAGGTTCGTTGTTAAGATTCGTAAATGTAAGGCAACCCAGATGGGCCTTTCTTCACTTCCACTTAAACCTAGGAAAAAAGTCTTCAATTCTCTCTTTCTATCTCTCTATCTTCCAATTTATATTTAATTTTAGACTTAACACTTCTTTTTTCTACTTAGAATTAATGTTTCACCACCATATAGCCTCAGTGTCATATTAGGATATCAACTGACAGTAAGCAGCTACGTCTCATAATTTTACAGTTTAATTTGCAAGAAATAACGATAAATTTTATGTTAAAAGTTTTTCCTCTCACACTTCTGTGGCGAACAGTCACGTAGATGCAACCGAGCCAGAGTACCTTGCATCTGGGGAAAAGGAAAATAAGTGTCTTACTGCAAGTGCGACACGTGGCATCGGCATTTTGTTCCTTGAAAATGACATTACTCTCCCGTCTAACTATATATTTATTTTTGAAAATACAGAAATTGTGGCACATGGCCGGGGGAGGGGAAGAATAGGGAGGGGGCTGGTCTTCCTTAGCTATCCTAGTCCTAGTTAATCTGAATCACAACTCATTCATTCATTACGATTCAATTACCACAAGAACTTATCCATCATCTCTCAATCCTACATACACGGAAATACCGAATATCCGCAGGGGACCTACAAAACATCCCATGACAAAAAGGGCCCCAGAAGCGCGACCCACTTCTAGGCACCTAACCGCAAGTCTGAAGACTTGTTACGATTAATCTTGGCTCCTGTCAACTTTTCGTACTGTTCAAGGGCATTCTGTACCACCTTAATGTCGCGACGGCACGGCAGGAAGATGGATACGCCACCGGCGCACGCAGAAACCATAGCTCAAGCTCTATCAGGGTAAGCAGCGATTCCGCGTAGGATAGGACTGCACATATTGTCCTTCAGCCAGCATAAGGTGTGCGACAGCCTCAAGTACATTTCGTGGGGAAGGCCATCAATTCCTGGAGATTTCCTCTGCCGACCTTCTTAAATGCCAAGTAAACTTCACCCTCTGTGATCTCACACTCGCAGTTACCCGCTTCAGTCGGCGAATAACGAGAAAAGTCACCCAAATACCTGCGAAACTCGACAGCACTGAGACAAGGCTCCTTGGTAAAACGGCTCTCGAAATGCCGCCGAAAGGCCTCGCACATATCTTTGGTTTACCTCAGAGTACGCCCCTCCGGTGTAATGATGTCATGAATGTATCGATCGCAACCTCGGCGGATATCTTCCTTGTATAATTCTGCGTCCATGATCACGGCTGCGTTAGACATCATGTCTAACTACCTGACTCTGGTAGGGCATGCTAGCCTCATGCTTCAGTGTCTGCCTAGCTACGAATATCTCTAGGGAATCCTGACAGCTACCGACCGGTACACACTATCCTATAAACTCTTCACTTTTTAGTCTTATCTACAGCGAGTCGTTGCCGATATCCAGTTGTGAAGGACCTAATCGTATCCTTAAGCCTCCCGCACCACTTACACCCAATAACCGCCCCCACTAATTCCCGCTGCACTAATCTAGTCAGTTGTTGTTGAAAGTCCTGCCTGTCCAGTAAGGACAGATTGAACTTTCAATACCCAGTCATTCTAGGCCTAGCACCTAACACCATCTGGGCACAGTGGAGTCTATGATTCAAATAGTCTAACTGGTAGAACATGGGACAATCTAGTATATCTCGGTCGATCCTTCTCACTAACATTCTGTCCAGGTAGCCAGCTACCTGGAGAAACTGCCAATTATGGGAACACGTCCACATTTCTCTCTTCGAATGATCGACCCGGTATCTATCGACGAGCCGATCAGATCAACCAAGCTACGATCGTCCGATACCTTCCCGCTAGCTCCTTGCCCCCTGTCTATCTTGGGGTCTAGGACAGCAATCCAGTTCCCCATTAAGACTAAGCGCGGCGAATCCACCAGGAACGGCCCCAAACGACGGAAAAAGTCGACACACTCCTACTGATCGTTTGGCGCATAAACCGCAACGACCCGAAACGAATCACTGCTCACAGCAATATCAGCCACGACCAACCGCTCCCCCACCCATCACATCGCGCTCACATGGACAAAGTCTACCCTCGCATCCAGAAAACGTTTGATTAACAAGGAAAGACCTCTGGCCTGTCGGTCCCCGTATGCTTAAACAGGATTTAAACCTGAGTTCCTTAAACATACACTGGGCGGAAATCTATGGGGATCAAAACCCCGACGAATTGTCCAAGTCTTCCAGTTTCGACCGTCCCTGACAATACTGCCGATGTCTGTCGGGAAGGTTAGCTTAAGCGCCCTATATAAAGAGGGGTGGAGCCGAACCGTGTCCCTCCCAGCACACAGTTGCGACATTTTTTTTTTTAGATCAGTTGCTCTCATTTGGATCATCCTAATATTGGGAAACTAGCCAAGTAGTCCCAAATTTCCCCCCGTGTTGAGAATCAAGGTAATAACACCGGAGGTTTGAACAAAGTTTCTAGGGTCCTCTGTCGACTTTCTATCGACAGAGGTATACTTAAAAGGGGGTCTCAAAGGGGCCTTTCCTTGAGCCGACTGGTCTCTTTCAAGGGCCTGCCTGCCAATGACACAAATCTTCTGCCCACTGAGGAAGAAGTCGGAGCCCTAGACAGGGAAGCAGAGAGGTTCCTTGCTCTACTTGTGGCATCAGGATAAATTGTTTTGCTGGCGAAGTGGAGGTAGATTTTTCTTTATAATTTCACCAGATTTCTCCGCCCTACTCCGACCAGCTTTCTTCTTCTTTTTCAAGCACTTGAGATCCTTTTCATCCCTCCCAATTTTCAGCGACGAGGAACGAGGTGGAGGCATTTGCTCCACCTCCATAAATAAGTCCAGTTTTGGTAGGTCTACCTCCACCTGATCGGGCTGCTGGTTTGGCTGGACCTCCTGCTCCTTGTCTGTTGCTGCTCTGACTGCTGTTGCTGCTTGTGCTTTTGTTACCTTAGGGCTTTCGATTTTCGCTGCTGATACTTGTGTTATTCCTACTGATTTTCTTTCTTTGGTCCCCCTCCTCACCACCTCAGTCCAATCGCCAGGACTATTGGGGACTTTTTAGGTGCTTCCACCCTGGGCTGCTCCGGTGTTGGTTGAGCTGTTGGCGTCGGATTCCTCGTCGGACACAGCCTTGTCATGTGTCCGGTAGCCCCAATTCTGGCGTCCATTGAATTTGGGTCGGGTCTTTTGTTCTATTTTGGTTCAAGTACATTAATAAACATTTCTATATCTCCTTTTTCTTCATTTTTTCTTCTTTTTCTACTCCTCCTTTTTCTTCTTTTTCTCCTCATCCTTCTTCTCCTCTTCCCCTATTCCTCCTCCTCCTCCTTCTTCTTCTTCTTCATCTTCACTTTGATTTCTCTTGTATACACAAAACCTTCCGGGTCCCAACCAGAGACCTAAGGTCAGAAATGGCTTCATGCCATTTTCCTCTGATAATTTTTGTTAAAATACAAAAAAACAAAACAAAAACTAAAATCACACATATTTTAGATAAAGCTTTCTGCAATGTGTGAGCAGTACTTGTGAATACAATTTTTGTATTTCCTTTAAGGCATGGGCTACCAAGAAACCCTTCAATATGTCTATCGTAACCTTTTCCTATGAACCCTAGGGATCCAACCACGACTGGAATTATTGATGTCTTCATGTGCCATGTTTTTTAGATTTTGCACTTGTATTCCTACTTGATCCTTGCATTTTCATAGTTTTTTTTTTAAGATCTTCAAAGATATCTCACTATCTACAGGGGCTGCAATAAAAAAAGCACATTCTTTTCTTGTCGTCTTTGATCATGATGTTTGTGCGATTGCCTTTGATTGTTCTGTCTGTATGTATTGTAAACGCCCATAAAATTATAACAATTCTTATCTATGTAAATGGCTCTGAGTGATATTCAGATCAGTTTCTTGTTGTTTCCTTCCTGTTAAAGTTACAGGTTTTCCATTGCTTTTCCAGTCTATCATGATTAGTTTGTATATCCAGTGGTTGCTAACACTATGCAGCCTGATACAAGATTGTTAATTATTTTTTATATTTATCACATAATCTTGATTTGGGGCCAACACAATTTTTCAGCATATTTGCTTGGTAATTTCTAGTTAGCATGCATTATTATTATTATTATTATTATTATTACTATTACTATTATTATTATTATTATTATTATTATTCATTTTCTTTGATTTCTGGCGTTTACACATTTCTTTCCGGGTCCCGCCCAGGGACCTAAGTTTAGAAATGGCATCATGACACTTTCCACTGACAAAAAAAAACAAAAAAAAAACACATAGATAAAGCCCTTCGTAAAGTGTGGACTGTACTTTTCAGAACAATTTTTTGTATCTCCTTGAGGCATGGACTTCCAGGAATCCCATCAATTAGTCTACTGCAATCTTTTCCAACGAGTCCTAGGGCTCCAACTACAACAGGGATTGTTGATGTTCCCATGTGCCACATTTTCGAGATTTCTATTTCAAGGTCCTTGTATTTTGACAGCTTTTTGAATATCTTCAAAGATACATTGCAGTCAGCAGGGACTGCCATATCAATAAGGAGGCACCGTTTTTGTTTGTGGTCTCTAATAACAATATCTGGGCGGTTGGCCTTGATTGTTCTGTCAGTGTTTATTGTGTAATCCCATAGAATTGTAACAGGTCCTATCACCGTAACCGGGTCTGGGTGGTGTTCATACCGGTTTCTTTCAGTTTCCTTCCCGTAGAAGTTTCAGATTTTCCAGTGCAGATATTCGCCCACTCTGTCATGTCGGGTTTTATATTCAGTGGGTGCCAACATCGTGCAACCTGATACAAGATGATCAATCGTTTCTGGATATTTATCACAGAATCTGCATTTTGGGCTGACACAGTATTTTAGTATATGTGCTTGATAATTCCTAGTTAGCAAGTATTGGTCATGCGCAGCAAGGATAAAACCTTCAGTTTCCGCTTTCAACCCTGCACTGCGTAGCCACTGATGGGTACGGGTTTTATCTACATCAGCTTGTTTGGTACTGGTAGAGTATTGGCCATGAAGCGGTTTATCTTGCCATCGCTTCTGTATCTGGTCGGTTGCATTCGTCTTTGCCGTCTTTTTAAAGTATTTTGCAGTTTCAGCCGGTGTATTGTGCTGTAGTTGCATCTCTACGCCAATTTGAAACTCCATTTTGAATTTGTTGGCTTCTTTCATTACGGAGTAAAGACGCTTACTACTTTCATGTTCCTTGACGCATACCATCATCCAGTCTTCTGTAGTTTCCAAGTATCTTTGGAGGCCAATTGTTGTAGTTTTGTAGGACAGTTCTAGTTGAACTAATCCTCTGCCTCCTTCGGATCTGGGCACATACAGACGATCAACATCAGCTTTGGGATGGTGCATGCGATAGCAAGTGAGAAGCTTTCTTGTTTTGGCGTCCATTCGCTTAATTTCAGCTATGGTCCAGTTAAGGACATTAAAGCTGTAATGCACCACTGGGACAGCCAATGTGTTTATAGCTGATATTCTATTTTTTGAGTTTAGTTCAGTATTTAGTATCAGACGTACACGCCTGTAGTACTCTTTTCTTATTTTTCTTTCATTTGGGGGTGTTGTATGCCATCTCCTTCGTTAATTCCTAGGTAGTTATAAGCTTCATCATGCTCCAATTCCCTAATCTTTGTGACAAAATCTAAATCTATTAAGGGTGTTTCTGTAATTCTACCTTTCTTGAATGTTACTTTCGCACATTTATCTAATCCGAAATCCATACCTATGTCGTCACTGAAGTATTTTACAATATTGAGGAGGCCTTTCAACTCATTGTCGTCTTTGGCAAAGAGTTTGAGATCATCCATGTAGAGTAGGTGATTGAATATTTTCTTATTTATTTTGTAACCATAGCTACTGTTGTTCAGTTCATGTGTAAGAGGGATTAAGGATAAACAAAACAGAAGGGGTGACAGAGAGTCTCCTTGAAAGATCCCACGTCGGATATTCAGACGGTTGGATATGGCAGTGCCCCCGGTGTGACTAAGGTATAGTTTGGTGTTCCACATTCCCATGCTATGCTTAAGGAAATTTAATACCACAGGGGAGACTTTGTACATTTCCAAAGTCTTAAGGATCCAAGAATGTGGAACACTATCAAAGGCTTTACGATAATCA
>OZ010609.1:37539638-37549638 GCA_963932145.1 Acanthosepion lycidas | reverse complement strand
TTAAAAAAAGAGAGTCTTACCTGTCTATTTATTTATTTCAGTTGATCTAGTTTGTCTTTTATTTTATTTTTACTTTTAGTTTTAGCAGTTTATTTATTTTTTATTGTCTTTGCTTTTGTATTTTTAAATTTCCTGGGTTATCCAGGTTTTTTTTATTGCCTTCTCCCGAATCCTTTCCCTATTTTTTTTTTTTTTTTGGAAAAATTTTTGATAGAGACCCGCAGGTGGAAGTCTCCACACTTTTTCATCATGGCCGACGATGCCAGTCAGTCAAATGTTAAAAAAGACCTTTCGGGGCGGCTGCTAAGGCCGACCCCCCGGATAAATCCGTTAAGAAACGGGCAAATGCTGCCCCTAATTTAGATGACCGTGCTATTAGCTAAAAAACAGGAGAGACCAGGAAGGTCTCAAGCCAAAAGGAAGAGGTGCCGAAGGAGGCACAAGCTAAGACAACCGAGGAATTGCCCTCTTGTTGGAAGTCCCCCCGAAATTGAATTTTGAACATGGCGGATTTCTTGGAAAAGGCAAAGAGTTATTCTCATCTGGTAAATAAAGATGGGCTCCTTGAAGATGTCCAAGAGCTCAATGTGTTCTCAAAGAGAATGGTGTCGGTTTTCGTGGTGGACAAGCGAACTCGCAAAATTTGTCACTCCACGAAAGACATAGTGATTAAATCACTTCTGTCCCTGGGGATAAAACCCCAAAGAGTCATAAAGGGTACTGGGTTCTTCATGTGGGACATTCTGCTGCCCACGCCAGAAGATTGCCTGGCAATGGCAAAGAAAGAGTACGAGGGTCGGAGAAGAACCAGGGTGGCCGTTTTTGAGGTTCCTCCTCAAATTTCGGGAGAGCACCTAGCTGCATTTTTTATGCAGTTCGGCCAATTTTTAGGGGCTCTCTCCGATAATTCGAAGGGGGGATGGATTTTTGATATAATGTTAGATCAGAAGGGTTTCAAGTCCGTCCCCAACTGTTTGGAGTTAGGCAACCGGAAAATGCCGGTCATTGTGACCGGTAGGAAACCTACTTGCTGGAGGTGTGGAGAGATTGGTCACCTTTCCTCCTCCTGCCCAGGGAAGAAGGCCCCTGGAGTTCCGGTCGCAGGCGACCAAAATCCCCCTTTGGCCGAGAATGTTAAATCCGCGGCGCCTGTAGTGGGCCTAGCTGCGAGGCGGACCGGTGCGGAAATCCCTCGGTTGGGTCAGTACCCACATTACCCCCCCTAAACCGACGCCTTCCACAAGTGTGGATAAGAAGAAGGATGAGGGGGGATGGCGCCTCGTAGTTAGGGGCAAAGGGAAGACCCAAACAGCGGGGCCTCAGTCCCATCATGACCCCAGGGACAATAGCACCTACATCCCCATTCCCTCTACCAGCTCTGAGGGCAACGCCTCGGTGTCTTTTGCAAAAAACGCCACTGAATCTCAGAAATTGAATGAGCCAAGCTGGGAAAAGATATTAGACATTAAAAACTAAAAGAAAAATTGGAGTCTAAGCGGGGTAAAAATCAAAAATCGCTGGGGGCACCGGGCCCCCTATCCTCTGCCCCGTCTTCCCCTTCTTCTTCAAAAAAACATTCACTATTCCACCTCCGCCCAAATCTGTATCTAACTCTCCGGCAAAATCACTTCATTCGTCTAAACCTTCACCGGTGAGGACGCCTACTGGTTGGACTCCCTCAACAACACCTAATGTCACACCCATGACAACACCCATTCATTCTTCACAAACAAAAAAAAAAGGTTCAGAAGCCCTGAGTCACAAACAGTTACCGACAAAAGGAAAAAAAAAAGATTAAACCACCTTATCTCCCAGGGGAAGACGTCTGCCGCGTATCCCAGGACCAGGCTGAAAGGGTCTTCGGGCAGACGAGGAACCCTAAGGACTTGAAAGTTCTATGGAACTTCAAACAAATAAATGGCGTAGATGTGGAAAATCCCGATAATTTCCCTTCTGCAGGAAGAGTTTTGACTCTCATTAGAACTGGCCCGGGTACGCGGGAGATTTGGGGCATGATAGAGGAGGCCCAGTCGTCTCTAAAAATGGTGCCCCCAGCTGCCTACCTACTCGACCCAGAAATGAATGAAGCAGATCAAAAACTCAAAGGGAGGGTCCCCGTCTTCGTTCACCCATCCCTTTATAGGGCTCTCAAATTAAATTACCCTTCGAACATCGGCGGCTTGTCTCAAGATGATACTGTCGGAAGTGAGATGGCGTCCGGATCTATGGGACGAGCAGTCGTTGTCCTCGCCCCAGCCATGTTCTATCCTGAAGGACAACCCTAATTCGATTTGACAAAGGCACTCTGGTTAGCTAGTTTGAATGCCCGGGGCCTGAGGTCCGAGTCTCGCAGGGCGAAGCTCTCTCGTGACCTTCAGCGCCTCGGGGTGAATGTATGTTGTGTACAAGAGACCCGGTTTTCTTCTCATGATCGTGAGGACATACTGTCTAAGGGATTCGCCCTTTATTCATGTTTTGATGGTCGTTCGAGGGGTGTCTCTTGGCTAGTTAGCAGGTTTTGAAGGCTGCATGTACCCTTGTCTTCGCGGATCCGGCGGGCAGACTTTGCGTGCTGGATGTTACCATAAAGGATAAGGTTCTACGTCTCATTGGGGTTTATGCGCCCAATATCTATTCCGAGCAGCCTGCTTTGTTTCGGCAGATCGCGCCGTTCTTGACGACGTCTCGTCGGGTAGTTTTGGCGGGGGATTGGAATGCCGTCCTTGACCCCGATATAGATCGTCTAGGGCACAAACAAGGTACTAACAACCCGGACGTGAAACCATTTCGGGACTTTATCGATGGGTTTGATCTTGTCGATAAGTTCCGGAATGAACACCCTCGGGAGGTAGCATGGACTTGGACAAGATTTTGGCGAAGATCTTCGCCAACCGTTTGCAGCTTGTCCTGTCTAGTCTGATTGGCCCTGAACAGACTTGTGCTGTGAAGGGTAGGACTATTCAGGATAATCTTCATATGGTACGCTTGATCTTAGAACAAGTCGACAGTGAAGCCGCGCTGATTAATTTTGATCAGTCCAAGGCCTTCGATAGGGTTGACCATCGATTTCTGGAGGCTGTTCTTTCGGCGGCCGGTTTCGGAGCCGACTTTCGCTCCTGGATCCGACTTTTGTATGCGACCCCCGGTGCGCTGGTGGAAGTGAATGGGGTAAGATCGAAGCCTTTCGTATTGTCTCGCTCCATTCGTCAAGGTTGTCCGCTCTCGCCTTTGCTTTACGTTCTTGCGTTGGAACCATTCCTTCGAAAGTTAAAGGCGAATCCGGTCCTGCGCGGAATTTCCCTGCCTGGGGCTTCCACCTCATCCAGGTATTCTGCCTATGCTGGCGACGTTTCGGTTCTTGTGTCGAGCAGAGCCGAGATTGATGAAGTCAGCAAGGAGATCAGTGGGTATGAGATGGTGACAAGGGCCAAGATCAACCGCGATAAGTCTGTGGGCTTGCGGTTGGGTGCGTGGAAGGGAGTTTCTCTTCCCGGACCTTTCCTCTGGACGGATGGGCCGATCAAGATACGTGGCGTCTGGTTCGGTCCTGATCCCCAGTTGGAAATGAATTGGTTGGAGGTACAAGGGAAGGCCGAGATCGCGGTTAATCTGTGGTCTCGGAGGAGACTTTCCCTGAAGGGAAGGGCGGAGGTATGTGTTTCACACATCTATCCGATTCTCCTGTACCGACTTCTGTGCTTCCACTCCCGTATGCCAGACTAATGTCATTAGTACGGACCTTGTTCTCTTTCTTGTGGAGAGACAAGACACCTATGGCATCTCGCGAAATCTGTTGCCTTCATCCCTCTGAGGGCGGTCTGGGTATGCCTAGCATTGAGATTCGTCAATATATGCTTCGCATTATCTTTCTAGACCGAATGTGTCACGGATTGGATGAGGTGGGCACCTTTTGGAAAGAAGACGTCCGAAAACATTTCTCATCCCTGAGAAGTGTGCACTCGTGCGAGGGGGAGGCCGGCCGTACACCTCGTGCTCTTTCTACTGCGAATGTCGTCGTGCTTTGAAACTCCTCTTACGGACGTCGGATGGCCTCTCCGATGCCCAGGCGTTGTCTCGTAAGGCATTGTATCGATTGTTAGTTAGGGGGCCGTTCAAGATGATCTGATCGGCGAGCTCGGTCTTACGAAGCAGGAGGCTCGCTCGATATGGCCTTGGGCGCCTGGGTTGAAATGTCTCAATAATGATGAGGCATCACTCACCTGGCTGATGATTCGTGGGACCCTCTGGGTCGGTAAGAGACTTTGTTCAGCAGGCTTGGAGAAATATCCAAACTGTCGTCGCTGTACCGGGGAAGTCGAGACCATTGGTCACGCCTTTTTTCAGTGCAGGACGGTAGTGCCGTTGTGCGGGTTTGTTGAAGGCCTCATGGTTCGCATGCTGCAGGGAAAGTTCTTTGTCCTGGAAGCCAGTTCTGTTTGTAGCAATGTGGTGCCGCAATTGACGAAGGCTGAACACTATGTGTTCTGTTGCTTATTAGGGGTTATGAGAGTCGTGATATGGACGACGCGTCAGAAGGAATTCTATGATGGCGAGAGGTTCACCTCTTCCCAACTGATCTTGTTCTTTAAGCATCAGCTTAGTCAAGATTAGGACGGAAAGGCGGCGGCTCCCTTCATCAGAATTTGGCAAAAGGTGGGTAAATCTTGTGCGAATGTGTAGAGTGAAAGGGGCTGACCTAGAGTGGCACTTGGATGTCGGTTAGGTACAGGATTTTGTCCTAACAGGGTTGAACAGAGGCAACCCACCCAGATATTAGGCTAGTCTAGGTTTTCTATTTTGAATCTTTAGTTTCCCGTTTTCTGTTTAACTTAGCTAGGGTATGCATGCTCATTGTTCCCTTTTATTTCTGTCCCTAAACTTTCTTTTGTTTAATTCCCCATCCCCTCCCTCGTTAGGTGGTCAGTGATGTCAGTTCTCTGGTGGATGCGGGGCGCCTTTCGTTTCGTGTGTGTGATTTTTCGTATTTGTTGTTGTGTATGAATGTGTGTGTGCCTATGTGAATGCTTGGAGGTATGTATGTTTTCCTGATTTTTTCATAGTCCCGCATTCATTTCGTCCGGTTAACTGATGTTTTCTGCCACATTTATGGTTTGTGGGGGGGGGGGGGTTATTACTAACACAATTGTATGTTTAGTTTCTTGTCAATATACTATGTCATATTGTACATATTCATTTGGGGATCTTTTTAAAAATTGTTGTTTTATGTTCCTCCCCCCACGAAAAATATCTGTACATAAGGGGACTAGTTAGGACTTCATAGAGAATTTGAGGTATTATGGTGGACGTAGTAAGAAAGGTAGGAGTGAATGTGTTGTTTTGGTGATAGGAATATTGTTGGTATGTTTGGGCCCGTGTCTGTGACTAGCTAAGTTTAGAATTAAGACAGAAGAAGACCGTCCTTCCCCAACCCCCTTTTAGGCCTTGTGCCACATTTTATACCATTGTATAAATAAATATTGTTCAGTCCGAAGTCGGGCGAACAGCTGATTGGCTGATTGGTTGAACTCTCTCATTTGGGCGGGGAGGAACCCGAACGAGGCTATGCCGAAGGGCGGAGTCTCTTTCGGGGAGGCAAACCGACCATGAACCGGTTTATACGGACTCGGAGATCCCACATTAAACCGGCCTTGTGCCATATGATGCTCTCGTGGGGTAGGGGGTGACTAAATACCGTTCAGTCCGAAGTCGGGCGACCGGCTGATCGGTTGAACACACTGCGTTCGGGCGGGGAGGAACCCGAACGAGGCTACGCCAAATGGCGAAGTCTCTTTCCGGGAGGTAAACCGACCCTGAACCCGTTTATACGGTTTCAAAGGGCATATTTTTGGCCGAGCCCATGGGCTCGGAGATCCCACGTTAAACCGGCCTTGTGCCACATGATGACGTCGTCGTTGATTTGTATATTTGAAGGATCGGTTCCGGGGCGATGTACCAAGCAGTGTTGATTCCTTTGCACATAATATGCATATCTATCTGTCTGTTTTTCCGCACACACACACACACACACAATATGCTATGAGTTGAACAAACCATCTGATGGTATTAAAGTTGATATAAAATTCGCTTCTACACTTCTACATCAATTTGATTCCTGACGACATTCATCTTCGAATCTTCTCACCTTTTCTAGCAATCTTTGTCTGAATCCCAAGATCAGTTTCATCGAACTACATCCCTAACCTCATTAAAAATATATAGATATATATATATAAGCCGTTTACTGATGTTTCGAATCTGAGTGTCATTTTTCATAAAATCTTCCAGCGTCACATCTCAAATAAAAAACGCATGAAGATCACCTTGTAATAAAGTTGGCATTTCCGATGAACTGTATTCTCTCTTGGCAACAAGATAAATGGGGAGTTGTAATTTGAATCAAGAGATGGCACATATCAATGTGGTTATTCCACATTTTACCAGCGCTAAAGAAAGACGTATTTTAGATATTAATGAACAAAAACTTTTTTCTCTTCAAGTATGTTGAAAATTTCTATTGATTTATTTTAACAGAAAGCGGATGTGTGAAAATACATCAGATCTCCATATATATATATATATATATATATATATATATATATATATATATATATATATATTAGAGTGTGCGGCTTATATTTTATATCAAATAAAATGAAAACAATTTATAAAAGAATTAAATAGCAATGTTAATGTGATTAATAGCGAAATCACTTCGCTAACAAGACTTGATGAGACATTAACTTACTATCAATTTCTTAAATAATAAGATCCTTATATTCGAGTTGGTGTCAGATGAAGACACAGGACAAGTACTTTTGATAATTTCAAATTATCTTCGGTGCGCAATTTTCCTATATGTAGGCAAATACTAAGACAAAATATGTGTAGACCGAAAGATGTTTTTTTTTAAATTATACTATCTATTGTGACAGTTGAATATATGTTTTGGAGCGTGTGATGCTGCGATGCTAGTTTTTGTTCAAATCGATAAATCGAGAATTTTGTTTGAATATTGAAAAGTTATAAATCCTCGAAATTTTCTTGTTACATGTATCTGAGAAATGGACTTAAGTATACTCCAATTAGTAGAGTAGAAATATCTTAGAAGTTTTCCACAGAATTTAAGATTTCAATTATTACTGTGATGTGGATCTGATGTCGTAAATATAATTAGAGTGTGCAGCTTATATTTTATATCATAAAGAAACAATTTATATAAAAAATTAAAGGCTCCTGATGGGTATATCTTCCGGGAATCTTGTGGAAACACACATCATAGTTACTAAGTATTGATTCCCTTTAGTTGTTTTAGGCATCGGTCCTAAAAAAATCTACCAGGACTCGATGGAATGGTTTCTTAAATGCGGGGATGGGGTATAAAGGGGTCTGCAGGAATTTTTCATCTTTGCTTGCTCACTACTTGTCAAGGGTTACCTGTTCGGCAATATTTGGCTATATCACGTTTGATTCCTGGCCAATAAAAGTATCTAATTTTGTGATAGGTTTTGGCGTCACCTAGATGGCTGCCTAAAGAGATCTCGTGGGCTGTCTTGAGCACTGCAGCCCAATACGGTCTTGGTAAGACTAGTTGCCGAAACGTGGACCACACCTCGGATTCAGGAATCTGAGGAGGTCGCCATTTCCGCATTAGGATATTGTCTTGGAAGAAAATATCCTGTGGGGATATTATCTCGTTCCTGCTTCGATAATGCATAATTGATTAAAGTATTTATTTCAAGATCTAATCTTTGCTCTGTGGCGAGAGACTCCTTGCTCACTGTGATATCTTTTATAAAATTTATATTTCTATGTTCAACTGTATTTATAAGTTCTGGGAAATTATCGCATGTATCCATCTCAGAGTTTTAAAATGTCTGGGACAAATCGAGGGTATCATCTTTGACTTCGTCCTTTTCTTGCCTCGTAAATGTCTCAGATAGGTCTATGGTTTTGTCAATAAGTTAACTTGTATCTTTTTTTCTTATTTACCTGATCTTTTTGTTATCTATCTTGTGCACGGGTCATTACACATGAAGGAAATATATCTAGACTTTCCTGCTCAATAGTTTCTATGGTTTCTGGGATGACTGGCGTTGGGTTCACTTTAGGGTTTGGGATCATCCTACCACCTGCCAGATCGTTCCCTAAAATCATTCCTATTCCTCTCATGGGTAAGTGCTGTCGACTTCCACAAGCCTACTGACTAACTCCGTGGAAAGTTTCACACGGGGGAAGGGAACACTGTCATAATTTCCATTCACATCATGGAAAAATAACATACCCGCCCGTGGCAGAGTTAATCCTTCGAGACATATAATCTCCTAATGCTTTTTGTGTTTTCATTTTTTATATCGCAATCACCACATGCAAGGCAATAAAGCCACTAAGACACAAGGGGCTACATGTTGTGGAAGAATTAGGAATAGAAACATTAATAATCCGCGGGAATAGAAAAGTGTAATCAGGGCAGTATATATATATATATATATATCCTAAATTTTCGCTTGAGGATGAAACAGGGCTTGATACTTTAACTCAATTTAATTTTAATAATTATATTGAGGTATTCAGCTCTCGTTTTTGAAACATGAGAAATCTTATGTAACGAAGGAATCATATTTTTTTTTTAAATAATCATAATTTAAGCTCTACTTCTGTATGGAGCAGTTTTTTTAAAATAAAAAAATACTAAAGAACTCCGGATTGTTTACCTAACGTGTTCTTTCCTATTTTCCTACATATCTGCACGCACTTACGTTCGAGGAAAAGTTTCTGCACTGAAAATAACATTTAAATTATGAAAAAAAATCAAATTTTACAAGTAAAAATAAAACAGTAACAACTTTTTAAAATTGAGTTATACATATTTTATTTATTAATAAAATTAATACTGAAATGCTATTCAATAGATTTCAAACTTTGCTGTGATCTTAACTGAATGAATGCAAAGCAATTTCTGAAGTAAAAAGAACTTGCTTCTATCAAGAGAAACAAGTCTACCTCGTGATATTATTTCAAAGCTGTGCATCCATACTTTCGTTGTAGACGATTTTTAATACAATTTTGGAATATTAACAAATTATTTAAAAAATATCAACGGTTGTCAAATTTTAATGAGCTTTCAAATTTATGATCTTTAAAAAGTAGAGAACATAATGTCATTCCCATAAGGTTGTGTAAAGAAACTTAATTTTAAAATATATAACAACATTTTGTCATATTGTGTATTTAAAATAGAAAAAAAATAAAAAAAATATTGTAAAAATTCATTTTTCATCAAAATTTTAATTTTTTTTTCAGATAAGAATTACCTTAGTATATGTTATTCAGAAAAGTCATAGAAAGTTTTTTAAGTTAAATATTGTCTTAGCTTTATTGGGTTTTGTATTTTTATAATTGAGGTAAAAGTTTGGACAATTTTGCACATTTTTTTACCAAAACAATCGATGATTTAGAATCTTCAGAGTCTTGTGCATTTAATAAAAAAAAAATTGGTTGCAAAAATAAATTTTTGAAGTTTTCATAAAATTAAGTTCGAGGGGTGTAACATATATATAAAAAAAAAATATTTATACCATGACTTTCAAAAAGACAAACATTTCTAAAATAATTTCATTCATTTGTGAATAAGTTCTGAAAGTTTCATTAAAATCCAACAAGGATTTGATTTTTGCAAGATTTTCCAAATCAATGTGTTTTTTTCAACTGAAAACAATAAAAAACAAGTAATGTTAATATTACCTAATTTTTGACCTAAAAAAAAAACAAGATTTTCAACCTAAATTTAAAATATGCTGCAAATGAAAAAAAAAATTAAAAATAATTAAAAAATACCTTGGTCTTCCCTCTTTAATTTTAACATAAACATTTACACGTTAAAATTTTTTTTATCAGTTTGGGGACCTTTTTTCTCCAGGATATACCACTTTTTTAGCGTTAACTGGGACAAGCCTAATATATATATATATATATATATATATATATATATATATAGGATGCA
>OZ010609.1:37499638-37534638 GCA_963932145.1 Acanthosepion lycidas | reverse complement strand
TGTTATGAACATGTTAGATTAAGATCTGTTTCTGAAGTATAGTGTATATTCAAAATTAAAAGCAATAATGAGATTTGGAAATGCTATAGTTCTATTGTAGCAAGAAGAAACTCTAGTATTTTCACAGGATTGTGTAAAAGCTCTGACAGAATAATTAGCTTTATTGCTTCAGTTTCCTCATAAAGTATGGAAACCATCAATATTAGGCAATTCCGTTGTTGTGACTCGTTCTGCTGCATAGACTCATTTGGAATAAGTTGAGGTCCTTTCCAAATCTGCAGCACATTTTCTTATGATTTCTTTGGGCAGATCTTGGAAACTGCACAAGTATCCAAGCAACTCGTATTGTTATATCAGCTGTTTAAATTGAGGCTTAAGTATTTTCAAAGCTTTATCCACCGCCAGATTAAAGCATTGAACTTTAAATATTTCTATAGGGTCTGACATCATCTGTTTCGTAGTCAAACAATCGCCTCTTTTTATGTACACGCCTGTTTTCACTTTTGAAACCTGCTTCAACAGCTAAGTCTTGAGCAATTTCACTGTCATTAACTAATGTTCCCCGAAAGCCCTTTCAGAACATTTGCAGAGTTTTTCAAGTGCCTTCAGAGGTGTTGGTACATCCATTGTTTCACTTTGAAGTTTCTTCCTCACAAAATTTATGTGTTCGAATACTACAGTCACGTGGAACTTGTAATTTCTTATTTCATTCACCAAGAACTACTTTGGTAAAGGGACCATCAGAGGTTCGGTATCTGACGGCCATTCATCATCATTTTCATCATCATCCTTCGACCTCACTATGGTTGGTTAGAACTCCATTAAAATCCCTTTTCTACACTGTTCGGTCCTGCATTGTTGTCCACAGATCCCCAATGTCCAAGCCTGAGTCCCGAGCTACGGGGTTTGGGAAAATCAACATTCGGGAGAAGACATAGGAGTAAGGATAAGACGATTTCCCTGTCCGCTCGGTGGCAGTGGACGGAAAACTGCAATCGCTTTTGTTTGAGCTTACAGTTCTCTGTAATTTGACTTAAGCGTTGTATGGAATCTCCAACTTGAATTTTTCTAAGTAGATTTGTATATATTCCGTCTAGTCGTCTTTCAAAACAAGCAGATAATGTCCATGTTTCTGATCCATACAGCAAGACTGATTTAATCAATGTTCGAAGGTTTGGACTTTTACGAGGATGGGAAGTTCGAGCGCCAAATCTTGTGAAGTTTGTCACACGCATCTCATCTTTGCGGATGTTGAAGTCTTTTTTGGAAATCTATTATGTGAGATCCAAGATATTTGGAGTCCTCAACTCTTTTGATGAAGACTTCGGTCTTTACACTGTCTATCTGACATTGCCACATTGTTTATGACAACGATTTTACAAATAAACCATTAACATAATTTTTGAAAATTGTCCGTATATTTGTGGATGATAAAAAATGGTGTATATTTGTTATAACGTGCCAAAGAAAGTCATAGCGTATTGAGCCCAACAGAAGATTATTGTTATGACATGCGAGGGTGTGAAAAATTCTCAATAATTTCATTTGCAGGAGCCGTTCCTCTACACCTTAGGTGTGTCCTATTATATTGGTCACATTATCATGACTTTAGGCACGAATATTTTCAACATCAATTCCTAATGACTCAAGTTTCTGCAGAAGTGGGTTACATAAATATTTTCCAATGCTGTTTTCCACAACTAAAAACTTGATGAAGTGTCCATACACTCCTGTTGGGATGTTTAATTTTGTATCATCAGCTACATATCTGATAACCAATGACATTTGCTCTTGGTGGCTGATGTCAAGAGTGCAGTCAAGAATTAATGCGTAGTACCTGGCAGCCTTGATTCTAGAAATAATTTCTTTCTGAATAACTTTTCCCATCATGTCAATCAATTCATTTTGGATATTCATCCCCAAATAATGATCATGTGATTTTGGACTTTTCATATGTGTTCTTGCGTTATCTGATCAAACATCCCAAGTAACTCAATCGCACCGAAAAAGGTGGCATTATGTGGCGTGCCAATGTGTCAATCCTACAAATGGAATGGCAATCTTATTTCTGCCAATACCGCAAGTTGCTCAAACACTAGATACCAACGTTATGCTTCATTTCTTATCATTTTTCCTGTAATTCATCGATAGTCTTTTCAACATTCAATCTCTCCTGAAGTTAACAACATTTCAACATTGCTTGCAGATGTCTTTTAGAGTTCTCATGATCAACCAATCTTGTATGGATATTCCACCAGTTATTAAAACAAAAAATGGCAAGTCAAAAGTTTACAATAGTAACTAAATAGTGAGAATATAATCGCCATGGTCGGTCTATGACTTCAATATTTCGGACATTTTGCATGCAGGGAAATATTGAAAAGTGGGTTGAACTCTCATTTTTAAGGAAACTTTTCCCAATATGGTCTTGGAGGTCCTTTTTTTATCAAATAATCTCTATTTTATAATGCTTGTATAAATATCGGAGTTTCTTTCTAATAATATTGTAAGGAAAACAATGGAACAAAAGATTAGTTGTTAAGAAAAGGTTTAATCATATGAGGGACATGGATTAATAATACAATAATAGCTAATACCGTAGTTCAGTACGGCAATGTGTGCGACTCAACGCTATGCCTTGTGATCCACATTGCGACAACTGTTCTTATGAGTAGATGTCCTACTCATAGGGAATGGATGAGTCTATGTTTAACAATTAGTGTTGAGAAGGTCGGTGGTCTTTCTACACAACAATCTCGCCATAAATTTTTACTTCTTGTCAGGTTGCAGGATACTTAATTCTGAAGACCCATCGGTAAAAGTTTGAACTGCAATGATCTTCTCTAGTATCTGTATCACCAGAAATGCTCTTACAGATTTGCTCAACTAATAAAACTTCTTCAATGTCACTGTCTTCGTTGTTACTGAATTTTTATTTCTGCAAAGAAATCTGTATAAGGCACTTTTTTTAAAATTCTTTCTTTCAGCTTTCTTAGCCTTTGTCAGTGCACTCTTCTTACTGTCACTCATCTGTCGACCTTAACTTATATTCGAAATTGGGAATCTCGGGCCCTATAAGAATAAATCAAATTAAATAAATTTAAATTAAATATAAAAAAATATTAAACATAAATATATCTAAAAGAAAAGAAAATACGTTTGAAATTGTCTATTGATAATGTCTAGTTTTATTGAAAAAATTCTAACATATTTTTGCTATTAGTATTTTGAAATAATTTCAAATATACAGGGTGTTTCATAAAGTTATGACATTAATAAAATTAAATTGCGCAATATTGTTAAAATCTTTCAGTAAAATTTGAAGGATAATGAAATATTTTGATTTTTCTATATGTAAATAAAATTAACTTTCTGTATTATTATTTATTTTATAATAATATTTTGCAATTTATTTTAAATATGTCAAATCAAAATAGGCAATAAAAATGTATCCGTTTCCATATATTTTTCACACGCTGTATAAATATATGTATTGTTACTAACAAAGCGGGACCCTCATAGGCGCGGGGCCTAAGTGGTTGAAATCAGTCAAATTGGCCTAAAGACAGCTCTATATATGTGGAACCCCAAAGATTTGCTAAAAATGGTCATACATGATGAAACAAAGATCCTTCAACATTTTGGTTAAACAGTTTTTTCTTGTGTCAGCGGGTCACCATGAATTAGTATAGGACATTTTAGCGTCATTTTGCTGTGAAAAACACAAAAATTTTGCATCTCAGATTTTAATGAAACTTTCAAGACTTATTCAAAAATGAATGGAATTATTTTAAAAATGTTTCTTTTTTTTAGAAAATCAAGGTAAAAATACTTTTTACATCTATTACCCCACACATTGATTTTATTTTATGAATTTGCGAGAAATTCATTTTTGTACGTCTTAATATTTATATTAGTTATGAGCAGAAGTGTTTAGAGAATTTATATCATAATGTTTTTCCAAAACAGGACACCCAATTGCTAAAAATCTGCTCTGAATCGTAAAATAAAATATCAAATAAAATTAAGGTATTATTTATTTAGAAAAGCTTTTAATTGCTTTTATGAATAAAATATATTACGGTCATTATTGTTGTAAGAAAAAATGTTTCAATGAATAATGAATTTTTACAAGAAATGTTTTCATTTTGTAAATATTTTAATTAGAATGATTACTACTACTAATAGAAAATAAAAGCGGTAAGTATAGTAAATTTTAAGCCGAATTACTAACAATGTTCTCATATATATTTGATGATACTTGTATGCATTTTTAATTTATTGATTGGTTTCTATTTTCATTTAAACATAAACTTTGATAATAGTAATAATAAGTTTTACATTTGATGACGAACTGTTGACGCCAACATCCAGTGTAAAATTTATATGCGTGCTTATGATTATGTTTATATATATATATATATATATATATATATATATATATATATATATATATATATATATATATATATATATATATATTAGGTTGGTGCAAAAATAATGTCGTTTTTTCACATAAAGTTGCACGTCAAAAACGACATTATTTTTGCACCAACATAATATATATATATATATATATATATATATATATATATATATATATTGAATAAACAAATAGACAAAAATATGAAACGCTTCACGAATTAGCGTGTCATCCTCTTATGGACGCTCCTTACCGTGGTGGATAGGCTTGCGTGGTATACTGACTCTGAAAGCGATCACGTTGGGAGTTCTAAATTCCTAGTAGGTCTGTACGTTGCGGTAAGTTCGAAGACGAGAACCAAGACTAAGCCCGACGAACCCCCAAATATCCCAAGGGTGGGTGGAAAAGCAATAGATCCCAACAGTTGAACCAGTGTATGAAGAGGGTTACGTATGATGGATATACTACAGAAGTCGCCACTCAAAATAATAAGTCAGTGGCAGTCTGTTCCAGTTTCATAACTGGATCCTGCATGTCTCATTCCCCGTGTGCCGCAAAGGTCTTGCAAGTGGAGATCCACCTTAAAAAAATTCACGCCAACTGCACTTTCTTCTGATTTTATTTCACCTCCAACCAACGCTTGCAAAGCCAAACTGCAATAGGGTATGGCTAACGTGGAGAGATTTTAGCAAAACTGGAACTTTCTAGTCCTGAACATACTCGTTGGCGGCGTATGTGTAATGGTCGCGCTTTTAAGAATCAGTGACTACTTAGGAGCCCTGTCCTTCATTCATGCCTGTTTAAGAGTAGCGCCTCAATCATGGAAGGTCATAGAAAATGTGGCCTAAACATTAGAAGTCGCTACTACTGCCCGGCTGGGAAACGACACCTGACGGGCCACTGATTATGCGATCGAAACAAAAAGAAATATGGTCTTTGGAATGTGGAATTTTAGAACTATTCACGACATTGACAACATCGACAGGCTAGAAAGACGCATCGCTCTAGTTTCAAAAGAACTGGCTAGACTTAATGTCGACATTGCAGCTCTGACTGAAACACGGCTTTCAGGAGAAGGATGACTCAAAGAAACTGGTTATGGTTATACATTATTTGAAAAAGGCCAAGATGAAGGAGAGAGAAAAATCCGAGGTGTCGGTTTAGCTATTAAAACCTGCATCATATATGCCCTTCCCTTAACACTGACTGCCATCAAAGAACGGCTTATGACTTCCTTTACCAATTTCTAAAGAAAAATACATCACGCTTGTTATTGCTTTTGCTCCAACACTTGATGCTGATGAAGAAGCAATTTTGACATTAAGTAACATCATTGTCAACATACCACTGAAGGGCAAACGTTTGTTGAACATTTCAATACAAATATAGGAAAGACAAAATGTCATCGGTAAGGATGTAATCGAGAATTGCAATTTCAATGGACATCTGATACTAGGTCTATGCATGAATCACTATTCATTACAAATACACATTTCTTACTTTGAAACCGCTTCAAGACCACATGGATGCATCCACGTTCTAAGCACTGACATATGATATTTAGACTATGGCATCATAGGTGGGTCATAATGCCGGCGAGAGCTGGACAGATGATTATCTTGTCATTGCAGGCATAAAATCACTATTTGTAAGAAAATAAATACATCAACTACCATCCAGAAAATATTACTTTTCAAAATTCCAGAACCTTGACACTGCAACTGTTTTTTGAAATACGTCAGAAACTTAGTTAGAATCCAGTCAACGACCAATCTGTTGATGAAAATTAAAAAAAACAAAAAAAAAAAAAACCAGCAAAACACGGTCATCATATTCACCAAAATCAAGAATCAGGACTGGTTTTATGAAAACAATATTGAAATCAACAAACTGCAAAAAATAGAAAGCATATCATGCTCATGAACAAGACCGAATAACCAGATTCAAAATGAAGAATTTTCAGACGCTAAAACAACAGTGTCGAACAAAACTAAGAGAACAGCAGAAAATTTGTTCGCCAGACCTATGTAAGTGTACGTGATCTCAGACACTTCAATGCTGGAATAAGACAACTATTTGAACTAGTACGAATATGAACTGGAACCCTTCTAGCAGCTGAAAATGGAAATATCCTGATCATTCTACAACATATACTCATATGATTGAAGGAATATTTCTCCACCCTCCTAAATAGAACGTCGGACATGGATGAATACGAGGCCTATGTTTCAAAAATTCAAGCAAACTATGAAGCAAATGAGTTAAGTCCCACCCCCAGACAACATTACTTTGAACTAAATAAACATGGATGCTTATTTTCTCTCCTATTTTGAAGATATGGTAATGCCAACAAAGAACTGAAATATGCATTCATGATAAGAATCTTCGAAAAAAGTGACCGAAAAGCCTGTGGGAACTATATAGGTATATCGTTACTTTCCATCACTGGAGAAATCTTTGCCTAGATCCTTCTAAATAGGCTCCAGATCATCGCCGAAAAGATCCTACCAGAATCTCAATGTAGAATCCGCACCTTAAGTGGCGCAATCTTACGATTATGCCACGAAATGCACGGAACCATAAACTTCGCTATCAGAATCAAAAACTTCGCACCACCAGAAGAGAAAAGAAGGAAGTCAAAAGACAATATTGAAAGACTCGTTATCCATCAATATTACCAAACAGTCAATTCCATCGATTCTCCCATACAAGAATTGGTGTAATTAGTCAAAATTACCATCGTCATCATAAAGGATTAATTAAATTCTTGGATACAAGGACCAACTGAAAATAACACTGAAAGCCTAAATCATTTGAAACACAAGCTCAAGACCGTACTAAGTGGCGGAGCCAATAACGTCGAATCCATTAGAGGAGAAAAGGAAGAAGTCAAATAACAACAGAGAAAGGCTCTATAAAATCGACCTCATCCTTCACCAACATTACCCTGCAGTCAATGCCATCGATTCTTCCATGCAAGAATTGGTCTACTTAGTCATCAACACCATCAGCATAAAGGAAGCGATTAGCAAAGAAGAAATTAAACTTTTGGATGCGAAATAAAAATCTAAAGATATGTGAACTTAAATAAATATACTAATTATAAATATAATACTTTGCTTACCTGTGTTCGTGATGCGTTGAACATATGTCAGCCTTGTTTTCTAATTGATCTGGTGTTGGTAATCAAAAGTAAAATTTAATCGATATTAATACACACACGCAAACAGAATTAAACAAATCCATTGAAGTATATGTCTACCATTATCAGTGTCACACTATCACACATTTAAATGCGCACGTGCATTTAAATAGATGATTTTGATAAGAAGATTTTCGCTGTTAACTCTTAACTCTCTGCTTTCCCTGGGGGTTCACCACTGAGTTGTATTAAGTTTATCTGATTTTTACAATTAATGGAGGCCAAAGTGATAAAATAATTACGTCACGTGACTGCGTATAGTGATGTTATTTAATAGGACGCCCTTTATATTACAAACCTGACACAACGTAAAGAAGAAACGCAAGCGCCGAAATACGTTAGCGAGTAGATAGGAAATTTCAAATTCCTAAGCATAAATTCAAAGAAGGCCTTTTTCTCATTCAGATTTTTAATGCGTAAAACAACCAATGAAATGCATAAAGACATTTTCTTTCGCAAGGAACGTATTTATATTGCTTAATAATATATTAAAAATCAAACATAGAAACATATGCACACACACAAACATACACGCACACACACATTCCCATATCTCTTTTATTTAAACACACACACACACACACACACACATACACATATGTTTACACTTGAATTTTTTAATAACTTTAAAGACAGACATACTGTTGACTTTTTCTTTAACATTTTCTCAAACTATATTTTTCTTTTCTTGTTCTTTTCGTAAAACGCGCTCTTCTCTGAACTGTTGTGTTACGTCAAACATTTTCTTTATTATTATTATTATTATTATTATTATTATTATTATTATTATTATTATTTCTTCCTTTGATTTCTGTTGTATACACATTTCCTTCCGGGTACCAAACTGAGACCTAAGGTCAGAAATGGCCTCATGATATTTTCTATTGATGATCTTTGTAAAAACAAACAAAAAATAAAACAAAGGTCATACACATTTTATATAGATAAGACTTCGTAATGAGTACAGTTTTTTGGTTTTCCTTTAACCCTTTGTGCTCTGCATTCCTGAACAATTTTTAACCCTTCTGCCTAAGCTCCCGAGTCAAAATTCATAAATAATTGATATGTAATGTTTCACAGTAGATATAAAAATAGTTACCAAAAATATAAGCATATTTTGCAAGGAGAGAGTATGATTGTATGCCTTCACTTTATCGCTAGAATTCTTACTTTGTGTCCCAGTCTACTCAGCAAAACACAACGCAAGTTCAATCGGTGGCTGCGCATTAAGTCATTTTTCTCTACCACCGGCAATGCGGTAGTCACGGCTCACAGAGTTAGGGTATGGGCTACAATGAATCCCTTCAACGAGACTATAGGAAAGTTTTCAAATCAATCCGAGGGATCCAACTACAACAAGAATTATTGGTGTCCTAATGTGCCACATTTTTTTCCAGAATTCCACTTCAAGATCCTTGTATTTTTATATTTTTTGAAGATCTTCAAAGGTATAAGGACTGCCATGTCAATAAGAAAGCAGATTCTGCTCTTGTGGTCTTTGATCACGATATCTGGGCAGTTTGATTGTTTTGTCTCTGTGTATTCTAAAGTCCCATAAAATCATTATTATTATTATTATTATTATTATTATTATTATTTACTTTGATTTCTGGTTTGTACACATTTCTTTCCGGGTCCCGCCTAGAGTCCCGATTAGAAATGGCATCAAGACTTTTTTGACCAATTAAAAGAAAAAAATAAATAAAAAATAAAAAACAAACATATTTTACATAGATAAAGACCTTCGTAAGGCTGTACTCGTGAGAACAATTTTTTTACTTCTTTCAAGCATGGACTTCCAGGAATTCCTTCAATTAGTCTACTGGAATCTTTTCCAACTAATCTGAGGGCTCCAACTACAACAGGAATTGTTGATGTTCCCATGTGCCACATTTTTGAGATTTCAAAGTCCTTGTATTTTGATAGTTTTTTTTAAAGATCTTCAAAGATACATTGCAGTCTGCAGGGACTGCCATATCAGTTTGTGTATTGTGTAGTCCCATAAAATTGTAACAGGTCCTATCTCCGTAACCGGATTTGGGTGGTGTTCATACCAATTTCTTTTAGTTTCCTTCCAGTAGAAGTTGCAAATTTTCCAGTTTATTATTATTATTTATTTTCCTTGATTTCTGTCGTTTACACATTTCTTTCCGGGTCCCGCCCAGGGACCTAAGGTTAGAAATGGCATCCTGACACTTTCCACTGACAAAAAAAAAAAAAAAAAAAAAAGAAATTACATAGATAAAGCTCTTCGTAAAGTGTGGGCTGTACTTGTCAAAACAATTTTTTGTATCTTCTTGAGGCATGGACTTCCAGTAATCCCTTCAATTAGTCTACTGCAATCTTTTCCAACCAGTCATAGGGCTCCAACTACAACAGGGATTGTTGATGTTCCCATATGCCACATTTTCAAGATTTCTATTTCAAGGTCCTTGTATTTTGACAGCTTTTTGAATATCTTCAAAGATACATTGCAGTCAGCAGGGACTGCCATATCAATAAGGAAGCACCGTTTTTGTTTGTGGTCTTTAATAACAATATCTGGGCGGTTGGCCTTGATTGTTCTGTCAGTGTGTATATTATTATTATTATTTTTATTATTATTATTATTTAGCTCAAGTGGAGGAAGGATATTTATTATGATTAGATTTAATGCTCCAATATTTTGTTTTTTCTGTTGCTCGTAGTGGTGTTGGTAGTAAGAATATTGATTTTATAAAATAGATTCCGTTAAATTTTTGTCATTCTCCATTTTTAAAAAAATTTAAATCTTGTGCAGTTTCAGATTGATTTACATTTTGGGGATTGAAACAAAGGTTTATATATTTTTCTGACTTTTGTCGATTTTCTTACTTTTATATCCTACAATTATTCTATCCATATTACGGTTAGAGAAAAAGAAATATGCCTTCGGTTAAGAGCAATGCGGGTTGAAAGAAAACAAGCGAGTATATCTATCTTTCTCTTTTTCTTTTTTTTTTTTAAATAAATACAAAAAAGGAACCGGATTCAACGAAATTAACTGATTAGTGGAGCTTATTTTTTGGTATATATATTATTCGTTTGCAATGTCAGTGATTTTTGTTGAACAAGAGTTATCACCCTTGTAGTGACGACATCAGTAGCACTCTTTGTTACAATAATAAAGAATTCTGGTAAATGTTAACGTGAATGGGAGGGGGAAACTGACTCTGTGAAATAACAGACACCAAAATTAATAATTGGAAAAATATATTTATATACTCCCAAGCGAAACCATTCTAATAATAGGAAAAAAAATGAACAAAATATTATTGTCCTGTATGTCGTCAATTTTTAAGGTATAGGCAAAACATTTTAGGACTAAATATTTTCGCAGCAATTCTATTGAAGGACATAAGAATGATATTAATTACAGAAGAGACAATAATTTTTTATTTCGTTTATTTTTGTTGCAACAACAATAGCAACAGTAGCAAGAACAACAACACCACCATAACCACCACCACCATAACCACCACTACCAACAACAAGAGCAATAACAACAACAATAATAATAATAATAATAATAATAATAATAATAATAATAATAATAATAATAATAACTAGAAATACCCGTGAAAAGTTAATGGTTTTCCTATTTTAATTTTTTGATGAAGCTTAATTCTTAAATTACTGATTAAGTAAGGTAATGGCGAATTCAACAACAATAAAATGTCCCTAGAAATTCCCCTATCATATCGTTAAATATTTTGAGTTTAACAACATTAACAAAATATTGCGATAACAAAATTATATGAATTGTAGTCGTTATTTTAAGAAGTATGAGGGTAGAGATAAAAATATTTGAAATTGATAAGTTTTCCATTTCACTGAAACAGACCTTTTTCTTATTGAAACGAAGTAGCGTCTCTGATATGGTTTTTCATCCTTTCTACGCGATCAAAACGGAATAGTCCATTATCTATGAGGTATTGGCAGGGCGTAAAGGTCGTTCTTACTAAGGAAAGAACAAAATGAATAATAATAATAAAATAAAGATGTTGGAAATTTGAGGATTTTTCTGTTAATCAATACATAGTGATTACCAGAAAACTAAAGTGCAAATATGCAAACATAAATAATAATAATAATAATAATAATAATAATAATAATAATGATAATAATAATAATAATAATAATAATAATAATAATAATAATAATAATAATAATCCATGGTCAAAAAAAGCTGATTCTCAGGTCGTCACGCTTTGTCTGCGTGTGAATTTGCATGCATATATGTAATGTATGTGATATGCTGTGCACGAATGAATGGCATGTACTCATGCCATTGTAAGAAAGCAAAAGGAGATTATCTCCCATTAGTAGAGATAGTCATGTGGCTCACGTGGCTCACGTGACAGCCGCTTACTTACGTCACGTAATACAATAACGAAAGTGGTCAGTCTTTCATTGGTGTCAAGACATGCATGTTGTTCGTCCTGCGCGGGCTTCTGCCCGATAAAGACAGCTTCCAAATTCTACAGTTTAAAAATCCATACTGTTGTTTCCCTTTGGGACTATATGTTACCAATATTTTAAAAAAAATCTACAACTGGCAGACTTCAAATTGGGAAAACACAAGACTTGCAGTTTTTAGTTTATTTGGGATGTAGTATAGAAATCTGGCCCATTTGAATCTGCAGTCCTAAACATGGCTTCTCCGGAAACACAGAAGAATCTCCATATTATATGTAAGACCCTATATTTTTGCTCTCCTTTTTCACACAAGCAGGCAAAAACAAACACACTAGACGGACCACACACTCACGACGACTACACACCATACAAAGTATGTGTGTGTCTGAGTGTGTGTTTGTTTATATATATATATATATATATATATATATATATATATATATATATATATATATAGAGAGAGAGAGAGAGAGAGAGAGAGGGGAATTTAAACTTTAAAAATCAGGAGGTCAGTTGAATCCGGATTCAACTGATTTTAAAAGTTGAAAGCTCTACAAGTTATTTTTACTTTTATATTTTCAAACGTGTATTGAGTACTTTTCAATACTATTGTTTCCTGCTCTGATTCAGCTCTGACGATTTAATTTTTATGTATTATATATATATATATATATATATATATATATATATATATATCCTTGTAATAAAACAATATATATGTATGGAGAAGGAATACTACCAAATACACACATACAATACAAAAAAATGGAGATAGGTTTAAAAAGATATAGAAGTCATAAAAAGTTACACGCACTCACAATTTAAGTATGAAATAAGACATTGGAATAATACATTCCGCATTCACTCAGTCTGGACAACCTCTACTAGGGGTGAGCAATAAAATCATAAAGGCTCACACACACTTTTGTTTAAACCCTAAAAATAAGATAAGTATAAAATTTTATTGAACTTTTCGGAAATTATTCGGTAATAAATTTATTTAAAAATACTTCAAAAACTTTTAGAAAGATTTTTAGGTACAGTGTAACCCGGATATAAGAGAGTTGTCGGGACCGGATAAGTCTCTTATATCTGGGTTTCTCTTATATTCGGGTTTAGTCTATTTTGTTTAGGTAAGTATGGCTCTAATTTGGGACCAGATAAAATCTCTCTTATATCCGGGTTTCTCTTATATCCGGGTTACACTGTATGTGAATTAAACTATACATGCCTGCACACAAATATAGAGATACACACAATTTTAAATGTTTCGCGAGTGATAATTTCGTTTTCAGATTAACAACAACAATTGGGTAACAGAAAAAGAGTATTAGCCGGCTCTTTGAAATCATTTTTATGACTCATTCTGCATTTAGAACTGAATACATTTTCTTGCAAATGTACTATTTTAAGTGGGCAAACAATTTTGATTTCAGTTAAAAAAGATAGGTACTAATTTTATACTACTACTACTAATAATAATAATAATAATCTATATTAATATGCTTGTTACGCTTGCTCGAAACAAAGAGAAAGAGAGAAGGGCATAAAGAGTAAGATAGAAAGCGATAGAGAGAAGTAGAGAGGAAAAAAACAATTTGGTACAAAGAGAAATTCAGGGAGGTGGGGGTCATCTTAGATAAAGGTAGTTGTTTGTAGTGAGGGGTTAAATCATCTTTCTTGACCTAACAATCTGTTGAGGACAAATTCGTTCATGAACTTCAAGTGACCTTTTGAAATTAAAATATTTCTTTTTATCCTCGCGAATTCGTTTTCATTTCATGTTAATTTCATTGTATAATTTGTCTGTTCCGTAAAATTTAACTTTCGTCACAAGGTTACGATCGACTTAAATTTACCTTGTGATTTTATTTCCAATAAGCTATTTAAAAACATTTTTTACCAATTCGTAAAATATCTTTAGAATAAGATTTAGATTATCTTAAAATAAAACTAAAATTGCCATCCACTGTACTTAATTTTCTCGGTTACTTGTCCGTATGAGTAGTCAGCCAGAAGACGAATCCACGATCAAAACCCAGCCTCTCATCCCCAAAATGGACAAAATCTCAGTTTCATAAAGAAAAGTCTCATATATAAAAAGAAGCAAATTTAACATTGAGAAGGAAGTTGTAAAATTTAGACATTAATACTAATATTACAGCCAATAAAGGCTTTAATTAATTCAGCATAATCTATCTTCGTCGTTTACGTTTTGTCGCAAACATTTTGAAAAGCCCCTTTTCATGGCTTTCTTAAAATAAAATCGGATTTTATGGGATACAAGGACTCCCAACGGAATATATCGAATATGGCTTCAGAAATGTTAATAAAAAAAAACATTTCTAGAGCTTGGGACAATATACTTACAATGCATTTCTATACCAAACAGAGCAGACACGTGAAGTACGCGGCAGAAATTGATCTTTCTTTTACATTTAAATGTATATATTGGGTATTATTATTGTCTCAATTTGATAGTAAAATTTGAATTTTCAAAGTTTAACCTGTTTCTTTTTATGTATGAGACTTTTATTTATGAGACCTGGATTTTGTCCACTTTTCGGATAAGAGGCTTGGATTTTTATGCTGTTACCGACTAGGAGACTTATTTTAAACTTTAGTTACAGTTATTGTGAGAAAGCACATAACATGATACGGTCATTATTTTGAACAAGGCCAGCGTGCTTAAAATCTCAGTCACGATGACTTGTGATTTCCTGCTAACTCAAGTGTCGATGGTTCCGAACGAATCCGTCTCACTCACAAAAATCAGAGCAAAAATGCCAAAACGAGTGATTGACAATTGACACAAATTGCCAATATTTGATCCCCAATGAGGAATTCAAATTATTCGCAATTAAATGATTATGTAAACAAAAATATAATAATTACTGTTTTAGTTCTTATTTTATAATAACTAACAACTGATTCGAATGTAAACTTCTAAAGATGTATGATGTTGTTTTGAATTGTTTTGATTATTCTTTTAGAAAGACTTTTCAACTTATCTCTCATTATACTTGTTCATCGCTCACATTTAAACAAAGCTTTGTGTGAAAAAGACAAAACAACTGTGAAGACAAAAAAATTTGGTGTTTGTGATCAAAGTCAGCGATTTTTCCGTATTGCGTCAAGAAAAATTCACTTCAAATAATGTAGGTGTCACTTTTAAAAGTTGGCAGAATTCAACTGAAATTTATAGTCATTTGTTTGTTTTTACCTTATTTGAAACGACATGACAAATGAAAATATTTTGAAATGCGACGGCTTTTTAGCGAACAACGTTGAAGTCAAAAGTAAAATTATTAATTTTTAACTCGCATCTCTTTCGTCATAATTTCTATCGCAATTAAACCAACATTCGATAGAAAGCAACGCAGATTGAAAAGAAAGAAGAATTAGGTGAAACTCAAACACGCATAAGAAAATTCCAGATACAAAATTTAAGAAGTTGATAAAGTTTATTCTTCTTGGGTCTAAATACTGCCTCGTCCTACAAGAACCATTTATAATGTCTATAATATTTGGACAAAACCTAACAAAAATTGCTTTTATAACATGCCATGGAAATGTGGAAAATGATAGAAGGAAGTAAATAGTCGCCTCATTAAAAAAATAAAAGTTAAATTGTAGTAACCTCAGGACGTGGTAGCCAAACTGGATGCCGAAATATTAGCTATGACGAACCATGTTTGCAGAAGGAAGAGCATACAGTATTCTTTGTGAGATAATCTCAAAATGGCTGAGGGTGAACGTCACTGGAGAGTGGTAAAATTGAGTGAAACGGCAGATATCGTGATATGGATAGAATAGACTGTAGAATGAATGGGCAGAAAAGCTGCGATAAAACCGTCAATGAAACAATGGGTTTAGCTATTTGAACAGACCTGGAGATAATAATGGCTCTTCTAAGATTGGAAAAGACATTTTTCAAATATGTTTTTGAATTATTTCTTAGAACAGTAAATAAGCATTTTGTTCATTTCCGGAACAGAGAGAATAAGGTCAGTTTTCTGAACAAACCTTGAATATCAACGGCTTTTCTTATATTGTTAGATCATATAATTTTCATAATATCAAATATTTAACTATTTTAATACAGAGTAATTTGCGATGTATTGGAGATGTTCAGGTTGTGTAACGGATATCGGCGCTGAAAGTGGAAACAGTGAATTCCAGGCTACTCTGTTGTGCTCCCTCTCGCCTAAATGCCCCAAGGTTAAATAACAGAGTAGGTTGGGCTCTCTAACCTTGGATAGTAGCCACTCTATGAGAAGGACAAATATGAATTCAAATTGTGGAGGGCAATTCTTTTATTTTTGCTAAGATTGCATTGCAATTAACCGATAATAAAGAAAAGGAATCTATGGAGAGACAAGATCGCCTATGTTCTGGACGCATCTTTCTTTCATTTGGGAGAAAAGTGATCATTGTTTTGAATAAGGCCTGTGCGCTTAAAATCTCAGTCACGATGACTTGTGATTTCGTGCTAACTCAGACATCGATGGTTCCGTACGAATCCGTCTAACCAAGTTCACTCACAATAATTAGAACAAAAATGCCAAAACGAGTGATTGACTATTGATACAATAATTTACCTATATAGTGGGTTGAATACATTATATCAGTCCAGCAATATTTTCTTTATTTCTAATGACATTTTTTCCATCCCTTGCTAGGAAAAATTGATTTATTTCTGAAACATATCAGAATAATCTTGACCTTGTGCTAGGAGCAAAACCGCTTGCATGCGAATAGAAAATGAATTGATGAGTTACACAAACTAGAAAGGGACTTAAGACAAGAGCGTGTCTTTTCACTAAACTTTACAGCACGGCGATCCTAAGAGAACTAAAAGTTCTACCAAGAATTACTATTGCTGGGCACAAGCTTAACAATGTAAGATATAAAGATGACAGCGTGTTGATAGAAGACATAAAAGGAAAACTATAGGAACTCCGAGAAAGGGTAAGTAAAGGAAAGCGATAATAAAGAACTAATCATCATTGTAAGAATAATGGTTGCCAGGAAGAAGACCAATCGAAGATGAAAGCTAAGATTTCAAAAGCAAACATGTACAAAAATTTTAATGAATTTAGGAATTTGAAAACTGATTTTAGGACCGTTCTGGAGTGAGGATTTTGGGGCTAAACCCGTTCCCCTATATTTTAAATAATTGAAAATCATGGGGTCCAGAGAAAATCCTGCTATAACAACATCAGGGCCGTACTTGCAGAAGCGAGCCTTAGGGGGCTAAACCACCTTCCTCAATATTTTAAAGTATTATTGAATATATGGATGTTATGGCTATTAGTGCTGGGTTGATTCTTTTATCTGAACATCCAAAACTTGTTGAATTGCCTTTGTCCCTGAAATAAATAGACAAAGAAAAGGCGGAAGGATACGGAGACACTAGAGGGACAGTTTAGGACACTGATTTTATTTCCTTTTTTTTTTGGATTCCAACAATCTTTTGTTGGTGAATTTCCTTCCTGAACAGTTGGTACGTGTTCACCAGTCAAAGGTCCAACAGAGAAAGAGATAGATTCTTCTAGTTTATTTTTGGCGCCAGGAAATCTCTCTTTTTTGCACATGCGTAAATTGTCTTTCCTGTCAGAGGACTCCTGGGAGATTTTAATGTTTATTTTATTTTGTACTTTTATTTAATTTTGTATTTTTATTTTATTTCGTGTTTTTATTTTATCCCCACAAATATGGGGGTCTAGATAAAAATACCTGGGCCGTATTTTCTTGAAGTGGGGTAGCACCCCTAACACGTTTAAATAAGTAATAACTAAAAAAAATCATGGATTCTAGTCCAGATAAAAACTCACTGCAACAACATCTCGGCCGTACTTTCTGGATGGGGAGTTTAAGAGTGTAAACCCACACGCCCTCCGATATTTTTAAATAAGTATTTATTTAATTACTATACTCTATTGTTTTGAAGCAAATAAAATCGATTTATCTAAGTTAAGTTTTTGTATCTTCTTCATAGTTACCGAGTTTTCCTACCGTGTAAAATTACCGAATTTTCCATTACTAAATCTTCCGTTACGGAATTTTACGGGCACCAATTTAAATATTAGAGTTTGTTTTTTTTTAACATGGGACCTAAATTCGAAGATGCATTAAAATACCGACATTGACCTTCTGAAGGATAAACAAAGCATTAAGAAAAAGATAGATTTCAGTAGAAACAAAAAAAAAAAGAAAGAAAAGAAGGCTGAACTTCTGTGTAATACCAGGTCTTTTTATATGGAAATGAATGCTGAACAATTATTTCATGGATGAAGAAGGAAGGATGCCGAGAATACCATGACCAGATTATGTGAGTAACGAGAAAATTTAAAGGAAAATGGAACAAAAAAGAACGCTTATACTTAGAATCAGAAAAAGACAGTTGAAATTTCTAGAATATATGACGAGGAAAGAAGGCTTAGAAAATTTGACGCTCATAGGACAGATTGAAAAGTAGCTGGACAAAGGGAAATAGTGAGTAATATACCTAATGTGCTTGTATAAATGGATGGTAGAAAAGGAGGTGGGTATAGTATAATGAAGAAAGACGGTTTGGGAAATATGACAGGAAATATTGGAGATAAGAGAGACCATAAAAAACAGAGATAATCTATATAACGGGCCTGTACAAATGGATAACAGCATAGAAACTGAGAGTTTAAAAAGAAAAAAAAACATTGCTTTTTTGATAGGAAGTTGTGGACAACCATGATCACCTACGGCCTGAAAGAAAAATAATACTTTGCTCATTTTCCGAAAAAAATACACTTGACAAGTTTCGCCTTCAACCTTCTGTGTTACATTTCAGTTGACTATTACTATTCTGCTTAAAATTGACTATTGTTAACTCCTAAATAAGTTTAATCGCAATTAAGTCTCTTTTTTGTTGTTTTTCCAATGATGTTCACCCTATACAAGGCCTGGGAGGCACACGAGTTAGAGACTTACAGAGTAAGATGCATAGTTTATGCTGATACGTGGGGAAGATAATGGTTAATCCTAGATTTGAGCAGGTAAGATTGTAGTAATCGGGGAAGCACTCACTTGGGAGTCAGTTTCACAGAGCAGTGGTTCGTGGAAAGAAGATGCTCAAATAGAACTTATATCCCACTGACCGATGGAATATGAAGGGAATATGGGTGGTTCGCTACAATGTCTGTGGCATGTTGGGGTTTTGCCGGGAAGATAAGAACTGGTGCATCTAAAGAATTTAGTTCGTCTGCGCAATTTGCATGCGATAGCGCAGTAACAGGGTTCCGACGTTTTTTCTGTAAGAAAGGGGTTATAGGGAGAAAGGAGAATCATTAATCACCCACAAGGACGCGGAGACGCTTTTGTACTCAATCGAGATAGGAAAGTGAAGACCGAGCAGCTCTTGCCCATATATGGCAGTAGTACTACACTTTCGGCTTGATCTCGTTCTTGTAAAGGTAGAGGATAGCGTGAGGAGTCAGGTACTTGCTTTAGCGATACAGGGAGTCTACCACTTTTCCAGCAACTTTAGCGATGGATAATATGAACGAGTTCTACTGGGTTGTGTTTAAGTCATAATAGGCACTCAACACCCGTCTATCGCGATCGGGGATAGGTCTGGCCTTGGTCAGTGATCATGGAACGTCACGAGTTTGGTTTTCGAACCATTGAATTTGACCAGCCAGGTTCTCTCCTACTGAGCTGTGAGACCAGCTTTTACTGATAGATATGCTTTACGTTTCCTTACAGTTAATATTTATTCCGTTGACCATATACGATGTCCCTAGAAATGTAAGTTTAACATTTCCATTGAGAAAAATACTTTTCAAATGCACTGAACTATGCTTGTAACTTTATTTGTAGTGGTTTCAACGTTCTCACCAATAAGGTGTTCAACCGAGATACAGTAAATACATCAACTCTCTACTGGCTGCAGTCTAAATCTACACATAACACTGAACGACTGGCCGGTAATAACACGCGATTTTTGGGTGGAGGGATTCCGACATTGAAGTGAACAGCCAGAGTGGAGAGTTCCAACGATGGAATCAACGACAACGTGTCCGTGACTAAGGCGAACCTTCAAATCGGAGGACATTGGTTGTGGTCTGCCCTGGAGAGCGATGGACTGTGTCAGGTTTATTCATGACTGAATGCCTCTCCCACTTTCAACAGAGATATTGGCATGCAACCCAAACATGTTGATTGAATTGATCAGGTGCTCAGCAGCGTATCGGCCACACCCGCTCATGGTACTAAAGAAAGTGACGTGGATGATGATAATGATTATGATGATGATTCTATAGGAAAATAAGGGAAACAAGAATGATAAAGTGGAAAAAAAAGTTTTTCCTATGACGCGTTTCGTCCTATAGGACTTCGTCAGATTAGATTTATGATTGATACGACTACACATGTGCAGGAAAGGAAGGAAAGTGGGAACGCGTAGAATTTTAAATTATTACGATTTTTTAATTTAATATATGTTTTGGGTATATAATCTAACCGATTTCATTTGGATTCTTTTTTGTTTATGTTTCCATAATTTTTTTTTATTAACTGCCCCGCATTTTGGTAATAGAAGATCTGCCAAGAAAAATTAAATATTGTAAGAACCTGTGGATGATTTAGCGATGATCTTTCTAAACATTTTAGTCTTAGTAAATTATGTTTTCTTTTAATTAGAATAGCATTCTGTAAATCAAAATTGTGGTCAGTCTCGTTACAGTGAGCAACTAATGCGTTTAATATGTTGTGTTGTAAAAGATCTCTTTTCTGTTCATATAATCGTTTATTTAAATTCTTCTGTGCATACCTTGTGGCAATTATTACAGGTGATAGAGTAAATTTCTTCTTCAAGATTTAACTTATGATTTTGTTTTGTATTAATTAAATATTTTATTGTTTTAGACATTTGTGACAAATTTTATGTTGAGTTAAGATAAATTATTTAAATTGTAGTTGTGATGGAGTTGGTTTGATTCGTTGTTTTCAGTGAGAACACCTTTTCTATTTTTAAATAGTCTATGAGCATTTTGTTTCTCATTGAATATAAAATAATTAAGGTATTAGAGGCCATTAAAAGTATTTTCAATATATTTCCTTCTTCGTGTAAATACTGAGGGTTACAAATTCTGAGTGCCCTTAAATAGAATTCGATGATTATTCCGGATTTTATTTTGTTGCTATGATGAGAATAGAAATTCATGAGATCATTTTTATTAGTTGATTTATGATGGACACTAAGTTTTAGACTAACGCGATGTAACATGATATCCAGGAAAGTTAAATAATTGTTTCTTTTCATTTTGTAAGTAAATTTCCTTGTATGTACGACTTTATTTAGTTTATTATCACCAAGATCAGGTAAATCAGTATCATGGGGATATATTAATAGAGTATCATCAAATATATCGTAAGTATGTTGATTGTTTAGGTAAAATATTTTGGAAAAGATCAGATTCGTGAAATTCTAAGAAAATACATGCCATCACCCCACTTAGAGGCCATGCCATTATTAATTCAAATTTTTGTTTATGACAGTTATTGTTAAATTTCTTAAATCTCCCTACGCGATATTATCATATATTTCCGCGTATAAAGCGACCTTTAGATAAGACGAGGTAAAAAAATATAGCAAATTTTCATGAATTTATCCTATCGCTGCAGTATAAAATGACTGCTTATTGATTATATAAAGATGATGTTATTGGAAACGTTGTTACTTACTGTATCCTTAGAAATTCAAAATAAATGAAATAACAAAAATCGATTCTATATCATGTTATCCTACACATGTGCGCTTAAAGGGGGACCATTACTTTGTTTAAATTTTATCAGGTGAGCTCTTGCGAATACTAATTCTTTTTCTTATTCCGCTTCTTTTCCGATATGTAAACAGTTACAAACAGCCTGGTGTACTAATGGCAATTCACTTATACTTCGTCGACAATAATGAATTTTTAATAAGAAATGAATATTATGTTATACTAAATGTTATTACTGAAATTTAGCGAAAGATAAAGGTTGCTGTGAATGCAGTCGTAACTCAATGTTTACATTTTCTCAGCTGAGCTTGCATGGATACGAGCCGATTTCATTGATATGGAATTATTCTTCGAATAGGCAATTTATTATGAAGTTATGCCAGTAATATATATGGTAGAAATGGTTTTATTACTTTTATTATCAGTTTGTCAGAGTTAACTCCTAATTAATTGTCCAAATTGTTCAATAGGGGACGCTCTCCCTACACCATGAATACTGGGCGATTTCTTGCTTCGTTCTCTTTTTCATTTCTCCTTTTTCAACGAACACATCTACAATGTAAGTTCTCGCAGAAGATTGCGTCTTCCCATTTGTGGGTGACGCCATGAACATTATACACACATACACGTACGTACGAACAATCGCCAAAATACAAACTCTTTACGTTCACACACAAACACAAATGTTAATGTCTATGTCCATTGTAAATTTTGTTGTTTAATACATATACTTGTTTGTATATATATATATATATATATATATATATATATATATATATATATATATCGGTCTTGTTTGTTTTCTTTACACTTCTTTATGGTGGATTGAATTTCTGAGTCTTCCATATTCTTGTTGTGAACCTTCTTTTAGCAGGAATAAATGCACGTGTTGCTAATTTAACAACACGTAACCAACCCCTTCCGGTCCGCTTCAGATTGGTGATTCCGATGTGATTTTTTAAACTCCTACTAACAGAAATACAAGACTGTATATATGCACAAACTCACATTTACACACTTTCCAAACGAGAGCCAGTCAGGAAAAAACATTGAAAAACACCTACTACGCACGCCGGACACTATTTCCCCCTCCAAAAGAAAAAAAAACAAAGTAACTAAAATGTGTGATTAGATCATATGAAAGTTCAAAACCACAAAGTTTGAATTCACTACAATATGTACAATTTCTCCGGCGCGGCAAATAGTATTTTTCTACAACACGTGGGAAACCAGAGAAGCCTCAGTCACCATTACAACTACTACTACTACTACTACTACTATGACAAGAGTCAGTAGGCAACATCCTTCTCTCCACTTGTCTATTTGCTTGACCAATTCTTTCTGTCGGCGACGTTTGATCCAATTTCACCCGACAGGCATGCTTACGGTCTTACCAAACGGAAAACGCAACGCCATTTTCAACTAATTAACACTCTCTTCTTCTGGATCGAAATAGATAAAGTGTGACACATCTCAAAGGGCGACTCACTGTCCTTTATCTTCATTCTGCAACGATGCAACTCGAACACACTAAGAATTTGCAAGTACGATATTCAATCGACAATAATAGCAAATTTTCTTAAGGTCTGAAACAACATTCAACTTGGCTACAACACTGTTTCTACACATTTTCCAGAGAGTGCGACACCTTCACCACGAATATTACTATACGACGACCAGCAGCGATCTTCTGCAACGATCAACCTTTCCCGTATACTATCGGTTGTAATTACTACGGAAGGTTTCGACACCGACCTCGACCAGCAATGCCTGCACCTCGTCGCTGCACCTCAACTTTCAAGAAGAACAATATTCAAAACTTCCATGAACTTTTCATATATTCTACACCACGTGCGACCTTTAACACCACTGCTTATCAACATTTCCACATTGCTTACCATGCCTTTAATGTACAAAAATTTACTACACTGAAGAGATTATATGTGAAATATTCTTCGGACGACTCACTGCCCTGAATTAAATTCTAGGCGACGCATTCTTCGGACGACCCACTGTCCTGAAATACATTCTACGAGATGCAACTTTCACATAAAAATTTGCTGCCGATATTCACTAAATATCACTTAGTTATCACTAATTTCAAATTCGCCACGACGTTCTCACTCCAATATAAATCCGCATGCATTTTACAGTAAAATATTCGAGTACGCATCTCTACTTACTGAATTTATGCGGAACATTGTAATAAAGGAAGCATTTAAACAATATAGCGTCGACTAACAGCAATTCACCATGAAGACACGTGTACACTTCGTCGACACCTATTCATTCAGACTGAGCTATGCATTCACTCCCAATATAATTTTAACGCCCTGAGAATGCACATATTTTCGGCGATTTTTCATCTGCTAACATTTCAGAAATCACGTCTTCACCTTCAACATGCGTCAATCATTTAGGACACTTTCTCTATTCAGTTTATAACTTTATTACATATTAAAAGTTTCGTTCCTGCAACTTTCACTCTGAGTTGGGGTATTATCGAAATTAACTCTTCCTTAATTGTCCAAATTGTTCAATAGGGGACGCTCTCCGTACACTATAAATACTGGGCGATTTCTTGCCTTGTTCTCTTTTTCATTTCGTTTTAAGCGAACACATCTACAATATAAGCTCTCGCCGAACAAGAGACGCCATGAGCATTATACACACATACACGTACGTACGAACATTCACCAAAATACAAACTCTTTACGTTCACAAACAAACACAAATATCAATGTCTATGTCCATTGTAAATTTAGTTGTTTAATACATATACTTGTTTGTGTATATATATATATATATATATATATATATATATATATATATCGGTCTTGTTTGTTTTCTTTACACTTCTTTATGATGGATTCAATCTCTGAGTCCTCCATGTTCTTGTAGTGGACCTTCTTCTAGCAGGAATAAAAGTACGTGTTCTTAATTTAACAAGACGTAACCCCACCCCAGTCCGCTAGAAGTTTATTTGATAATGTGAATCTTGTCATGTACGTAAATCGATTATCGCATCGACAAACATTACTCAGAATTTAAGGTTTCTTTTTTTAGAATTGTAATATAAGATGATCCCTAATTTTTAAGGGTGGTCTTTGGGATTTCAAGGTCATCATATACTTGGAAATATACCGTATTTATCCTGTAGCGTTTATTTCCTTCCATACTGAAAGAAGATTAGAAAAACTATATGGACTTCTTTGAACTTGATCATTTGTAAGCGGAGATATTTTACCCATAGATCAGTTAAAGCAATTTTTTCACATTTTTAACAGTGTGATTGTACTGAGTTATATCACTTGTCTTGTTGTTAAACCTGTAGGGAAGTGCTTGCGATGACACTTTTGTTTCAGTCAGAAAGAGACAAATATGGCAGTAATAAGTGAAGTTAGTAAATTGGAAGTAGTCAGGCCTCCACTTACTACGTCTTTTGATACAGTCTTGAAAACCTCGAAGATGACCTCACAATTAAAATAAAAATAATTAAAATATCCTGAACGTTGCAGACGAAATTTCGCCATATTTTCTGCGTCACTGACTTCCAAATAAATAACATTTGTTATTCTTTTGCCGCACCAAAATAACTTCCAAACTCGCTTTGTGTAGCCGACACTATCCCATTTTTGCGATTTTATGTTTTCAGAATCTCGAATAGTACCAGAAATTGGTAAAAATAAATACTTTCCAAGAAGAGAAACACCGAGATTAATGTGGTTTTCAGTCCAGCAGACATGTCGATATGAAATGATGTCTTCGCATTAATTTCACGAACTAGCAAACCTAACCTTTGTGACTTCTTGAATGATAATCAGTTAAAGATTTTTTTTTATTAATTTTTTGATGTTATCTTCCACCATTTTTTCTATTCAGGCTGATAAAAAAGACATTTAACACATGCATACGCATAGAAATAGTTATACGTTTGCATATGATTAAGGAATTTAACATAAAATACTTAATACGCATTTACACGCATCCACATATATGGATGGGCTTCAAACTTCTTTGTCGGATCCAGTTTTTGCAATATGAGGAAATGAATAAAAACAAAATTTCTTATGGGAAAGGCTTTCGAGAAATTTCCAGCATTTGTTCATATATACACATCCTCTCACGCAGGCAGGCTTAAACACAGATGTACACACATGCACAAATATTCACTCAAATAGAAATCTAATGTCCATTAAGCTTAATCTTTTTTTGTGCGCCGTATATTTTAAGGATGTAGGCAGACATGGTGCTCCACAAATCTTTCCCTGCCATACTATCTTTGCCACATTTTCAGATTCAAAGTACGTGTTGTTTTTTGGTTCCAATTTCAATTAAACTTCAACGTCGCTCATATGTTCCGTCCATAGTATTCCGGGTATCTTTCTCTAGAAATACATACCTGTTCGCTCATGCATGGTCTTAATTGTTCAGCATTGACTGTCATATAGGAGGATTGATGTTACATAGCAGTTCAACGCTTTTTTTCTTTCTGAGGAAATTTTAATTTATGCACATACTGAAATATTTTAATTTATGCACATACTGAAATATTTTAATTTATGCACATACTGAAATATTTTAATTTATGCACATACTGAAACCTTACAGCTGACTAATGCACGAATACTCGAATATAAGTTTGTAAATCTCTCCTTCTATATCTATCATTTTTTAGCCCTCCTTCTTTAGAAAGTGAGATTTCATGGTTCTTCACAGCTTCTTGTCTGAGGATTTTCAGCAATACTTGCTAATTTGCTCCTCCTCTTTTTCTATGGTACTTGTCCTTCTATCAGTTTGTCCATTGTTAACAAGTACATTTCTCACTACTTTACGCCGTTTTGCTTGCGACGTGAATGTCAAATTATTGTCTTTTCTAATGATATACCCCTCCCGCTCCGGTATTTCATTTATCTCTTTCTGATTGTTAGTAGCCATTTCTTTGTAATTCCCATTTGATGATTTCTTCCTCGTTTTCCACATAATCTGTCCACCGTATGATCAAAATTCCTCAATAGAACCACGTCACTGATGATGTAATCCTTTTCTTTATTTACTTTTATATATGTTTATACATAGGAGATTTGACATTTGCTTTAACAGACTAACACGTTTTTTTATCCATTATTAATTCGATCAGTTTCGGAAAATCATATTTTGCTATTCCTATGATATTTACACTATTTACATTGTTCGGAATATTATCCTCATTTTTATTGTCATATTCACGACGTTTCGGCCATTGTACACTGTCCAATGACATATGGCCCACTAGATAAAAGCATTGGTTGAAGTAATCCAAAAGTGACTTGACTTAATGAGTTGTGAGTTCAATACCTGTTCTCGTTGGACGGACCATGCATTTTTCAATACTTGGCCACAGCAGAGGTGAACAAAAACGTAGAGTTTTGAGTTACTAAAGGGAGATAACTGAAACTGAGATATCCAGGAAAGGTAGGATATGGTGGGCGAAGTAAAGGGTTCGGTTCTAAATTCCAGTGTATATCATCTGAAGATTACCGTCGTGAATATAACAATAAAGATGAAGACAATAGTCCGAACAATATAAATAATGTAAATAGTTACAATACCTCATTTAAGAAATACAGAGAAATGTTTCGATGAGCTTTCAAAATTCTCTGTCGTCTGTTGCTACATTGGCCAGGTTGGTGAATTCCAATACCTGTTTAATTTACTTCCTCGATGTGTAACTCAAACTCCGGACTGTTTTTTTGTCAAGAGTTTAATTCCTTTACAGTCAATGGTTTGACCTATACACGAAAATATTTGTGAAAAATGTTTGACAGAAAGCGCGAAAGTAACTTGTTTATAAAGATAGAATAAGCAACAGGCAGGGTAGAAGTTTAGTTTTAAATTTCTAAGATTTAGAATTATCCTACAGGTCTAGAGATTGTTGGATTAAAGAATTGGTTTTTTAATCTGTTGACATAGTTCTATTTGATTTCAATAATTGGAGCGGGTAATAGTGAAGACAGGACGAATAATATTGAGCAGTACAAAATACAAACAACATATCATAGTCCTACACATGCCCAGCTGAATGAGAACTATCTATCCCGTCAATCTATCCCGTCAATCTACTCAATTCGAATTTGAAAATTTCAGAAAGTTACCCGGATTGAAGGGCACCTTAAAAATGTTGAGATAATCACAACAAAGATGAAGACAATGAATGTAAATAATGAGAATAATGTAGTTTATACGTGTGTATGGTTGCAGGCTGACTCTTTTAACGAGTATGTATGATTATCCACCTTAAAGCAGGCTGCAATCAGAATCATAAAGTCATTGTATACTGCAGGATTCTTTTATTAGCTGCATATACTATGCGATTCAACAGGATTATATACAGTTTTTGAATTCAGAGTTTGTCTCCTTCTAGGGTGGCTGCCAATAAAGATTGAAGAAAACAGTCTACACTATTATTTAACCCATAGATGGGGAGGGAGCGCGATGGATACATACCAAGGGTATTTTTACGCATGTGAATATAACGAATTCGATTGGAATTCATACTTGGCTTTCATTCCAAGCCACTATTCTTTACATCACCTGCACATCCACATAAGACAGCGCATTAAATATTGAAATCCCAGCAAAACTAAAACTTGTGTTTGTAAGTAACTGAAAGCGAGTTTGATCTTCACTAAAATATCTAGAAATAAGGTTATGCCTCAAGTTTGGCTTTGTCGAAGTAACTATAGTGAGATTTTTAAAATCATTTCACTCCAAGCAAGGTATTAGTGTCACTAAGACGGAAGGAGCTACTGAGAGCAGAATAGAATGAGAAGACATTAGTAAGGAGAATGGACAATAAAAGAACAGGCTTCAGGAAGACAAAAGATTAAGATTGAAGTTGCATGTAAATTTTGACGATCATGGATTGCCGGAAAGTAAGAAATCTGAGAGTTCCATAGACGAGAAGTGTGAAAGAAGAAACTATTAGCATAGGGTTACATTTAGCTATTGTAACAGTCATGGGTTTGCACGCTAGTCTCATAACCTATTGAAAATATGTATCTACACCTGGTCCATTAGGAATATAAACTTTGCGAAATGTGAATGGTTTTAACGGATGTTTAACAGAATTGCCTTAACTCGCTTTAACTCATTTAATTCTCGATGGGACAACTCACATATCGTAAATTATTCCTGGATTATTTTCAGACAATTTTACAATCATAAAATGCTGAAAATGTTTTCTAGTCAGCTACTAAGGATGATCGTAGTTTGAGAGAAAATAGCGAAAGAGGGATAAAGTAAAAGCCTATGAAACGTGGATCAGCAAGTGAGACACGTAAATGCTCATTGGAAAATACGATGCACTTTTACGGAATATCCAAAATGGTTGATTCAAGAGAGCTCGTTGTTTTATGAATCGAGTGCCCATGTGCCTTGATGAGGCTAATTAATATATTGGGAGGATATCTTGACATTATGGTATTTGCTGCATCAAAATGTCCCTATAAAACGTTCTTGCATTTTAATTGTCTCGAAAGATGATAAATGAGGACAGAGTTGATTTCAGAAGGGTTAATTATATCTGACCCTTTCGGTGGAAAGTGCCGGTGTTGGATAAAATCTATTTATCATTACCATATATACAGGGAGAGTTGAAAAGTTCTTGGATCGACCAAGAATCCATTCGGCAACAAAAAACTGATGTTTGCACATGAGGTCAGATACTATGCAGTCAGTTGGATCGAAAACCGTTAAACAAACCTTTACACTACGCGTATATTTGAACATTTCTGTATTTGTTTTGACTGAAATAGTGTTATCTCCCTTTTAATGGCAACGCCAAGTGGTTGTGTCTTTGTTATTAAAATTGTAGTATGTTTAAACGCCCTGAAAGTTTTGATTTCTTAATTATATTTTCCAGTTGTCTCTTTTCATGAGTTAAAGAGTTATAAAAACAGAAATAATCACAAAATGAATTCAATTGTTTGAAAATATTTTAAAATACAGTGCAATATTAATTTCAGTATAGTTATAGCTTCTACGTTTGCAAATTAAGATTGGTATGCAATAACTGGCCTTATTAAATATTATTAAATATTCAGGGTATATCTAACTAGGTACCTACAAAAATCGTTTATACAGACAGAAAATTTAAAAAAATACTTTTTGAAATACTGAGGATCGCTAAATTGTAGTAAATTTTCCATTTAGGATTGGTAAATATAGTATTTTACTTAAGAGCAATATCACCTAATCAGGAAAAACTAATACAGAAATTTAAAAATTTAAAACTTTATAAATTATTCTAATTCAAATCTTAAAATATTAAAAAAATTCTTCTAAAATTTCGTTATTTATCGAAAAAAATTTCTTAGAACAGTAGTATCCATAATATATCCATAGTATCCATAATATATCTCAAAAAGCAATTAAGAACTAAAACTAGAATATTATTTAATTAGAAAATTAAATAATATCCTAGCTTTTTTGTCTTTTTTATTTGAAGATATAGAGGAGATTTTCGGTAAAAAAAAAAAAAAAAAATTAAAAACAAAATGGAAGATTTAAAATTCAATGTGGACTTTATCAAAGCAAAATATGAAAATGAAATTAAATGAACAAAGTAACTAATAAAAACAAAAACAGAATGCTGCACTCATAAAAAAAGAAAATAACTCACTCAGAAGGAAAATTCTGGAGAGTGCCGCCATAGTAAACTACCCAAATAATAATCTACGCCCAGGTTTCTTCCCTATTTCACCTTTCTTAACAAAATTAATGCTCTTACAAACAAATATACACAACAGATTCATAAAATCAAAAGAAAATGGTTGAATACATCAATACAATTATAATGACAATATTCTCCACACGTGACAATTACTGACGATATTTTTCAGTTAAAAATATGAAAATAGCGTTTCTCTCCATTCCAGTTGCTAGGTACATTCTGTTTTTGTTTTTATTAGTTACTTTGTTCATTTAATTTCATTTTCGTATTTTGCTTTGATAAAGTCCATATTGGACGAAACGTGTCAGCAATTACCAGTTTTCCTATTGTCATTTTTATTCATAAATATTGTCTCTACTGATTAATTCGGAGAAATTTTCATATCATCATATATATATATATATATATATATATATATATATATATATATATATTAATATATGGAAATGAATTGATAAGAGATAAATATGAATTTTATAAATTGATCTATATTATATAGATAAATAATATAGGTACTTTCAAAGATTTGTTAAAAAATGAGCATACATGAGGAAAAGATTCCGAGAACAAAATATTTCTTTGTTATTATTAATAGGAAAGACCAACGGAGTGTTATGTAAAAATTATTTTTTTAATACTTTTTAGAACATTCAAAAATTTTGGTAAAAATCTTGTTGTTTTTACGTCAAAGGCGGGATATAAATTAGTATGGTAAATATTAGCGTCTTTTGGCTTGAAAAACACATTATTTTGGAAATTCTTGCAAAAACCAGATAATTGTAAGATTTTAATGAAACTTTCAGGACTTATTCACAGATGAATGAAACGTAAACTCCTTGTGATACAATTTTTCTTTGTAAACAGAACTTGATCACTAACAAGACAAGTTTCATTTTTTTTCACATCGAAGTGTTTACATTCGATCCAAAGTCAGAGAAGTGACAGATTATTTAATTTTCTGATGGATGATTTTTGTTTCAGATTTCGATACTTTTTGTCAGCTTTGACAAATCTCTAAAAGAAAAATTTCGATGTAGAAGAAAGCAGAGAATAAGAAATTAGAAACAAAAACACTAGTTTTACTTGTATACTTAACGTTTAACGATATTAGTAGCACTTCTGTTTATAAACAACAGGCCTATTGAAAACAGCGCCATTTATGGACAGGGCCAAGGCATTTTGGCTGTATTCGGTAATTAAAGGAAATATCTAATAAGAATAAAAATAATACTCTCACACAAAGCAAAATAGGAAACAAAACAAAAATATACTAAAAATTATTGTTACAATAAAAATTATCACTTCCTTTGAAAATGGTTAAAGTATTAACCGAAAGCGCTCTATACACACTTTGTCCACAGCAAAGAAAAAATGTAAGGACACAAGAAAAACTGAATGAGAAAAGTTACAAAATATTCCTTTTCTAATATATTAAAAGAATCATGTATGGTCAAACATATAATGTATTTATTTGTGGCTGTGAGTGTTGTATGTTGTTCAGCAAAAGAAAGTCTGTTTTCAAATCCAAGGAAATCACCTTTCTATAATAGGAAAAAAAGCCTTTGTTATTTTAAAATCGGACAAAGTAAAGCCTGTCTGTATTTTAGCGGCTTAAAAGGAAGTTTTTGGACCTTTTTCTTGATCCAAGCTATTTTCTATTAAAAGAATAATAAACCCGCATTGTTATCAAAGAGATTTTTTATACCGATTTGAAGGAGAAATTATAACATATGTATACAATAACCAGCGTAAAAGTGGTTAAAGAGACAAAGTCTTCCCCAACGGGAAAAGAGTATGTCGCTGGTGTTTATTATGAGACTATCTTGTTTTCTCTGCTGCTACGGGCTTGTGACGGTCGACTTTACAGCGGTCTTCGTAGCAACTGGCATGGGTAGACAAGTCTTGCCCCTCCGGCGTGCTAAATAGCAACTGACTCTCGACACTATGAATCGAGGCCACTTATCGATCATCACCTGAGCCTCCGGAGTTCGTCTCAACCAAAATCGCTCTTTACAAAAGTAAACATAAATGTGATAAAAAAACACATATGTTTATATATACGAGAGTTGGCTGAAAAGTTAATGTCTTACTAATAATCAGAATGTAAACATGGAATGTGGTAAATGGAGTTTATTCTTCAACATAGTATCCCTTGCCGTCCACACAATTCTTCCATCGGTGTTGTAGTTCTTGGATCCCATTGATGAAGAAGCCATTATCATGTTGGTAAAAATCAATTAACAGCAGAATTGACGTCATCATCACTGCCATACTGATTCTGAGCTGAATGGGTTTTTTCCTGTTGAAAAACAGACGATAGCCAGATGAAGACAAATCAGGAGAATATGAAGGGTAATCAACCAATTCAAAGCCATAATCGCGCAGAGCAGCCATTGAAACAAAGTATTTGTGTGCTGGAGTATTGTTCTGATTAAAGTTTTTCTGGGCATTTGGTCTTAGTAGCCTTTTGTAACTCCCACAGTAAGTTATCATAGTACTCTCCATTGATGTGGTAGCCATTTTGAAGATAGTTAATAAACATAATAAAATTTATGCCATCACCTTCCCTGGAGATGAAATGACATTGGCCTTCTTTGGAGGAGGTGAAGTGGGGTATTTTTATTGCATGGATTGCCTCTTTGTCTCAAAGTGATGAACTCAACACACATAATAGGTTACGAAACGCTCAAGGAAACCAGCTGTAACTACCTCAAACAATGTCAGATTTTTCTGTGATGTGATCAACCTGGTGGGCTTTTGATCAGGTGTCAGAAGTCGTGGAACCTACCGAGGAGAAACCTTCGTCATGCCAAGTTCATTGTTCAGAATATTTTCAACTCTATCACGGGATATATTATTCGCACTATTTTAGTTATAGTTAAGCACCTATCATCCTTCACAATGTGGTGAATACAATCGCTGTTTTTCCCGGTGGTGGCAGCTGCAAGACGTCCAGACTTTGGATCAGCACAAGAATCTCCTATCCCTTCCAAAATTCAGTTGCTCACTATTGCGCTATTGATAAAACTAGAGGGCCATTCCTTAATGTAGCAATAATAGCATAGATCTTCGTGGGAGCTAAACCCTTTTCTGCAGGTACTTGTTAATACCACAATGCCAGTTTGTGTCCATTTTCAAGAGAAATCGCTACTACTTACTTTTGAAGTCTTTTTTGAACAGTCAAATATCAGTTTACCTGGAAAGAAACAATGCTTAAGAGTTGAAATTAATGTATATACGGCTCTAACATCACTTCTTCGTAGTCAGCTTATGAACTTTTTCCTTGTATAATATATATATATATTGTGAAAATTCTATATACAATAGAATAGATTGTCAAACTTGGAATTTTCTTACACGTATCTGAAATTAGTTAATTTCTTTTATTTGATTATTGCCGAATTTTCATTTTATTCCGTTTATTATTCTTGAAAATTCCAATACGTATCTTGTTTTTCTTTCTGAAGCTCACTTCTCCAAGACGAACGCCTACATTTTTTCAAATATTTTGTACACTTCTAAATTGTCGTTCACTCTCTTTCCCACGCACATACACCCTGACTCCGCTGAAAGTCACATACACTCGAATAAATGCAGACATACATGTCTGTATGTTTACAAATATACACTCATAATCTTTTATCTCGCTAACATATTTACCTCTACCTACCATGTTGCGTCATTTTCTGTACAGATCGATTATAAAGTGTCGTTTTAGGTTTCATATAGACAAGTTAGTAATTGCACGGAAATTCAGGTTACAGTTCAAAACATTAAGTTGTTTGCTTCCGCTTCCGCTTCCGTTTCGATGTCTGCTAACTGATAATTCGCATATACTTCAGTGATTTCAGTAAAAGAGAGAGATGTTTCTTTATTATATTTTATTTTTTTAATTTTCAGAAGATGCTGTCTCACAGCCACATGGTGCTTTGATTGATGTTTCGTTGCTTATCGGCGCCAATAAATGAAAAAAGATGCAATGATAGAAAAAGATGGTTGATATGTCCTATGTTAAATGGACATTTTATGAAAAATTTAAGGCAAGACCATAAGATCAAAGATAGCCATATTGAATCGGACACTTGTACTGGGAAAAATTTTAAAAAGCATTTTTATGTAAGGACACATGCAAAGGCGATACGTATTCACATTATCCATCTACAAGTATACGAAATGAGTATATATATATATATATATATATATATATATATATATATATATATATATATATATATATATATATATATATATATATATATAGAGAGAGAGAGAGAGAGAGAGAGAGAGATAGAGGTAGATAGATAGAGAGAGAGAGAGACGGCACGGTGTAGTTGATAACGTTGATATTGAGGAATCAGAGAGCCGAGTTCGAATTCCAGTCGAATCCATTACATTCACTTACGTGCTAATACCCTTGGGAAAGGTATGAATCCTCTTATTCTCTCTCCAACTATGGAGAAA
>OZ010609.1:37389638-37497138 GCA_963932145.1 Acanthosepion lycidas | reverse complement strand
ATTACATCTTGACAATCTGATATTACATCTTGAAAATCTGATATTACATCTTGACAATCTGATATTACATCTTTCAAAGCCACCTATTGCCACTGTGAACATATTGACACAAGAAAATAGACTAATTTTATCCCAGTAAGACCTAAAGGTAAATGGAGGATAAATAGGTAGCGAGTAGGATAATTGTATTACGTCATTCTACGAAGCAGGAAGAAAATATCTGCTTCAAAAATCAGCATCCCTAATCCGAGTTTCAATACGGGATTTTGTTATCATTAGTTATTAATTCAACTTGGAGGATGGCCAAAGGGATTTCTCATCATTTCATTGCTCTAACAGAAGATCTCATCTCTACGGCTCCCATTAAGTATCAAACCCAGGACACATAGACAGAAAACTATCTTTTTAACCATTAATATTTCAGTTATGTGAACACAATTTTTCCTGCGTGTGTGTATGTGTGTGATAGCAGTAGATAGGTCTACCTATCGAACAGTCAATACTCCTCTCCCTTCTCTTGAACAGGTATAGAGGTTCATCGCTTGTTTCCTGTTTAGGAAGAGGTTCTCGGATCTTTTCCTTTTCTATAGCCTCTATATTAGTGCTGTCGCAAATCCCTTGTGATATGTGCAGTCTGTGGCAACGTCTCTTCATATTGAGGATCCCAGATTGACAATTCTCTGGTTGCTGTTCACGACTGGTAGTTAGGAACCCTAACTCTTGCGTAGCGTCTTCAGTGGCTGCTCTGATCAACAGTTGCATAATATTGGGGTGCTTGTAGTGCTATGTCGCGCATGGAATGGTGTCACTGCACGCACCTCCGGTTGGAAACCCCTAGGTCATATTATGTTACAGGCTGCGCCAGCAACTTTCTGTCCATGTCATATACGATTACCGTCACTTTCATTACCAACATTACCCAACATGACTACAAACAATCAAAGAAATAAACCTAAACCAGCTCTAAAAAAAATCACCTAAACACTTTATCGTTTCCTTTTCCAACATCCGTGGAATTCGGGCCAACTTCTACAGTGTGGATCTTCGTTGAGAAGTCTTCTTATGTACTAGCTCTCTGCGAGACCAACCTTAATTCGTCAATCCCCTGACTTCTCGATTCCTGACTACCTTCCTATCCTTAGAAAGGACTGTTACCCACATGCATGCCCTGGGTTTTTACACAAGAGACCATCTCCCACTGGCTATGGAACTATCTCTTGAATCTCCAGACCATTCATATATGTGTCTCCGTCTCTCACTCTCCTCAATTCTATAAGCTATCTCTTCTTTCTCTATCGTTCTGCATCCTGCCTGGACTGGTGTATTCGATAGGATTTCCGCCAATAATATATACAAGGCCATCTCTCTACATCCGTTTGCTAACATATTTGTATTCGGTGACTTCAATGCCCACTATACCAAATGGATTAAACACTCTGTAAACGACCTGCTTGGCATTAAAACACTTAACTTTTCAATCTCTCACACGAGTGGTTGACTTTTCTACGCATTTCCCCAGTAAGCATCATGGTAATGCTTCCCTTCTTAATCTTACCACTATCCCCGAGTCTTGTCGTGCTACGCTGCTCTGCCCTCTTGAGAACTCTGATCATGCCGTTGTGTCTGTTAACATCTCCTTCTACTCCTCCCCAAGTAAAGAACCTCCTACTAACAACATCTTTCTGTTATCAACGAGCAGACTGGGACATTCTGCTCTTTGATATTCTGGACTTTTTGGGACTACCGGATATTCCCCTAGAACTAAGGCCGTACTGAATGAGATTCGCATAACCACACAGATAGCATTGGACATCATCTCTAAATTTAACTCCCATAAGACTAGTGGGGGGTATACCGGTCATTGTCCTGAAGAAATGTGCTCCTGAATTGGCTTCTGTCCTCTCCAAACTTTACAACTACTGCCTCATCGACTCTTGCTTTTCAGCCTGTTGGAAGACTCCATCTGTTGTTCTTGTCTTTAATAACTCTGGTGACCCTTCTGACCCGTCTAACTACCGTTCTACCAGTCTCCTATCACTCTTTCGTAAAGTCTTCGAGGCTTTAATTAACGCCAAAGTGGTTAAGTACCTTAGTTCACATGATCTGCTCTCCGACAAGTAATATGGTTTCCGCGTTGCCCGATCTACCGCTGACGTACTCACGGCTATAAATGAATTTGTATACCAAGCATTCCACAATAACCCAGAAGATCTAGACGTGGCTCTAGATATCTCTAAAGAGTTTGGCATGCTGGCCTTCTTCACAAGCTTCAGGGATACGGTATTAGAGGACGATTATTTGACAATACAATAATTCCTGTCAAACCGTGAAATGAGGGTCGTCCTAAACAGGTTCTTCTCCAGCTCATTTATCACGAACGCTAGTGTTCCCCAAAGCTCTATCTTGGGTCCTACTCTGTTCATTAGGACCTTTCCGATGTCATCAGTTCCCAAGTAGCTATCTACGCGGATGACACTACTATTTACTCCTGCCTCAGTAGTAAATTTGGTATCGTTGATAAAACCAACCAGCCGCTGATCTAAAAAAGGACCTCCAATCTATGATTGACTGAGGCAGGAAATGGCATATTAACTTTAATGCCTCCAAAACGAAACTACTCTCTACTCTACTCGCCACAGAGAACCCTCCCAGCTTCCTATCAGAACGACTGATGCCCAACTCTTCAAGAGCGCCTCGTTACGCTTGCTTGGTCTCAAACTGTCCGTTGACATGAGGTGGAACAAATACATTGAATCATTAGCTTCATCTACCGCAAGGAAAGATGGTTCCTCTTAATAATAACATAAATATTTTGACGATAAATTTATTTTCATCATGGTATGCTAACTTTTTAACGAATCAGTATAGGTACTTATGTTTATGTATGTTTGAATTTAATGACTATCAGTATGCACTACATTCAAATTCATATAATGGGCACAAAGTTTCCACCTTATATCGTTGGTTAAATTGCCATATAATTGTGTGTATGACTTATACATTAAAAAGAAAAGTTAACTGAAAAGTTAAGAAAAAAACTTTCTTGACCGTCATATAATTTTTGTTTTGTTTTGTTTGTTTTTTTTGCAAGAATAATGTGCTGTAAAGATTAATAGGATGTCAGTGAATATTTATGAAAATTCATTATTTTATGTCAGTATACAAACAGAATATAATCAAAACTGGCCTCAGTTACACTAAAAATACCAAAATAAACAAAAATTCCAGGCTTTCAAATTTATCCAGAATGTATAGATAAACTTGTTCCATTTTGTTTATTATTTCTTATATAATAAAACAGATTGCATTATTTTTGATTCGCCCTCGGACATAAGCAAACAATACTCACACTTGATTATAGAAGATCTTACTATCAGAATAACCACTTTTCCAGCATTCGTTTGATCAAGGCTTAAATTCAGCACTTGTTTACCTTGTTCATCATTGAATCTTTCTCATCAATTATTGCTTCACATATATCAGATAAACTGAATCTGGAGTATTAGCTGTGCAATTTAAACGTGCATCCATTTTATTCCCACAGTGAAAGAAGGTTGTTCAATTACTTCGATCTTAAAATTATATTGGCGTCGACTTGCGTAGAATTTATCACAATTAATTTACTCAGGTGAGACACTTCATTAATTCCGAGAACACTGTCTTGTTCTCGCTAAATGGTAAATGGCTTTTTTCTCGTTTTCGCGCCGGGACTTCGCCATCGGATAAAGCTGTCAGAGCGTAAGAATTCACTCACTGTCCAGAATTGTGATGTATTTGATCCTTCAGTGAAGTTTGAACAGTTTCAAATCATTCAAACCAATTCAGATTATTTGCCACTGAAACTGAATAAACAAAGAATTCATTTAAAATATATAATGGCGTCTTGTGATCTTCAGTTTGCTCTGCTTTCGATTCCATTTTTTCTTCCTCTTTCTCTCTGTAGTCCTCTTCTTTCTTCAAATTCCTTTATTTTTATTTCCAATTTTTCTTCAAGAATTACTCTTATCATCTCTGGTGCCGTTTATTCTTTAAAGTGGTTTTGCCGAAAAGACTCGATGAATTTTAAACAACGCGCGCGAACCAGATTTGGGTAAAACAAAATGTCTGCAATCTCTATGCAGACGCTCTAATGAAGTATATCAGTGTAGGTCATAAAAACTGGCTGTATTTTTTTTTAATTTAAAAATGTCCGTGTTGTATTTAACGCTTGCCTCCTTGTTTTAACTTGTCTTTCATATATTTCTTCCTTTCTCTATTATTATTATTATTATTATTATTATTATTATTTCACCTTTTCATTGTTCGTATTTATTTTTTATACAATGTGTCCTCGTAAAATTGACATTTTGTAGACTAATAACATAGCCAATTTTCACTTAAATGATCTCAAATTTTAATAAAATATGTAAAAACTAAGTTAACTGTGCGATCTTATCGCAATGACAATCTACCTGGAAGATTGGATCTAGCGTGCCAATAATAATGACAATGTGTTGTTGAAATTGCCACCTACATTCACCTGACTTGACACCATGTGATGTTTTTCTATGGGGCTTATGTGAAAGGACAGGTCTATATCGCCACCTCTTTCAACCGGCCTACATGAATTTAAACAGAGAATCACCGAGACGCTAGAAAATGTTGCGCAATACATGCTACAGCGTGTTTGGCAGGAGCTGGACTACCGACGCGTGTCGTGTCACACTTGGTACGCATATTGAATATTTGAGAAGATTTGTGTAATCGGTTATAAAATCTACATCTCTTTAAATATCTTGTTCGAATTTTCATAAATAAATCTTTTATGAAGCCTATTTAATTTCATTTGTCTGGGACGTGTAGTTACCCAAATAGTCACATTTTAAATGATGTCAATTTTTTTTTTGGGGGGGGGACACTTTGTATAATATTCCATTTGTATGTCTGCTACTTTTTGCAATAAAAGTGTCATTTCCTTTTCACTGACGACGTAAAGTGTCAAAGTCCTATGTTAATAGCAGACTAATTTAAGATTTTTTCGAAGCCTGAAGATGAAATTACCTCCGCCATGAGGAAGTAGGAAACAACAATACATAATTAAAGACTCACACGTGAAAATCTCATAATAATAATGATTTATCATTTTTACGGCAAAGTTAAACTATTTTTAATATGTACGTGTTTTTTAATTGTTGCATTAATTAGCTTTCAAATTTTCACTTGTTGATCTTCGTTTATAGACCAAATAAACTAACAAAGCAACTTTATTTACATTGTTGTATCAAATAAGAAATTCATTTTGCTTTCGCGAAAATAGAAAAAAAGTTTCAATTATTTTATGTCGTATACTCTCTCTCTCTCTCTCCGGTGTCTTCTTTGTTCGTGGAGAATAATGGTTCTCTGCAGAAGTAGCACCTTTACCAGCCTTATTTATCACTTTGATAAATATCCCTCGATCTGTTTGTTCAAACTAGCCAAATAGCTTACTCTCTGTTTCCATTTGCTGTTCATGCTACGTCATGTAAGTATTAGGTTGGTGCAAAAATAATTTCGTTTTCTCACATAGTAACATATGTTAGAAAACGAAATTATTTTTGCACCAACCTAATATTAAATTTTCCAAGTTTTTTATCCACCTTATGTGTAGAAAAAAAGATATTTGTTTCTTTCAGATTGTTGGAAAGTGTTTCATAATAGTTAGTATTCTCCTTAAAAATACTCAAGGCCTGTCCCAAGTTTCTCAATATTGTTCAGTAGAATCACATCTTGGTCCCTATGAAAATCGCTATAACCTATATCAACAGGTATTGCACTACTACTGCATATTCATTTATCTTAAATAATATTACTAATCAGCCAATGTAAGAAACTTAACAAAACATTAAATGAGACATATTAAAAATCCATTGAATCATTTTCCGACCAGTTGCAAAAACATTTGTAATAAAATATTTTTCCATATTTATTAACCTTATTTTTGTAATGCTCAAATGTAAGCTTTTATAGCTATAGTGCGTAGAAAGTGGTCAGCAGATATAAAAATATTTATCATTTATGATCTTATTACAAGAAATGTTTAGTCCTCTTTTTTTTTAGTCGAAATATTGGCGTGAAAATTTGGTGTGGAATATTGGAGTGAATATTCTTCAAAAGAGATGAACATTTGTATTTTATTTCTAATTTTTTTTCTTCGGGGCACTTTAATAAATTCCGTGTCTTACATGAATAAGAAGATCTGTGGTTTGGATAATTCGGATTGTTTCATAGTTGGATTAATTTTTATTTTTTATATTTATAACGTGTGTTTCACTTTTGCTATTTGCTGGAGAAAGACACATTTTTGACAGATTAATTAATTCATATAAATTCAAAGAACCTTTATTCAATTTGTGTGTTTGTTTGTTTAAAACTTAACGACCCATCGATCAGCAAGAAATCATTTGCGGTCAAACAGTTGTTTTTTTCTTTTTTTCTTTTTCTTTAAATAAGGTTGAAATGCTTTCAAAAGGACTTTCCCTTTCCTTTCCTTCTTTTTCGATGTTGTCTTGCTTTTTCTTTTTTTTTTTAAATTTACTGTTTTCGGAGGTGCGTTGTTCTTTGAAAATTTCTCACCTGGCAAGTATCAAAGTTTCCCCTTTCATCATCAGAGACCAAATTGGAATTATATTTTATTATATAGTCCAACTTTCCTAAGAAATGTCAAGATCAAATTGGGGTTTGATTTTTCGAAAAGTTCTTTCAAGTTGTTCACGTTGTAAAATAATTTTCGAATATGTGCCATGTCACCGCAATCAAGCAGGAAGTGCTTCACAGTATAAGCCTCCTGGCATGCTATGCATTCAGGAGCATCTTCGTCTTTTATTCAAGTATAAAATTTTTTTTCCATTCTTTTCTCTGATCTAAAGTCATATGTCAAGCAAATTGCGTATTGCATTATCAAAGAACTATACCGGTTATGATTTGGAGAAGGAATCTTTCGACATTTTGAAATTCTCAGAACTGATAACAAGACAAGCCTAGAGAATTGACCGCGTATTAGGGAACGTCTCATTTAACGTTTATTATTTTGTTTTTGTTTTATGACATTATCAAACCGAAAATGTCTTTCGTAAAAATGCAAAATAATCAGTCGACTTCCTTTCCTAGAAATGGCCTTTTTTTTTCTCCCAATGCCTCAACCAAACTATCCACACACTGTAACCTTTCAATGTAACAGCTTGTCTAAGCTCCAGCAATTTGTTATAAAGAATTCCCATTGAGTCTTGTCAGATACATTTGATTCGTTTTAAGGTGAGATCTTAAAAACTGTCTTGTTTCTTTACGTTGTCAATATAATGTCAAACATTACTGATTCTTTGTTCTGCAAAACAGGTTTCCGTTTTGTAATTTCTTGTGGAAGCAATTTCGCGAGATTTTAGAATATTCACAAGGCTTTCAAAAATATATTTCAATGATTGCACTAGCAACAGAAATTAGATAATCTTCGGAAAAACTGTTGCTTAGAACTTTTGCATCAACTTTAGATATTCGTTTTTCATGCATCTTGGGAAAATTAAAACGCACTGTCAATAAATATTGAAAGCAGTTTTAGCATAAAAAAATATCAATTTGTTTGTTTGATTTTGTTTAACGGCATATCAACATCTCTATGGATTGTTTAGTGCCGAAATATGAATATTTTGAACACAATTTTATGGCTTCAACTAAATATATTTTGAACGGAATAATGTCTTCAATTGCAGATAAAATGTAATGCTGGTAATTCTACTATAAAATGTATTGCTGGTCATTTTCCTTCAAAAATGTATTGTTGGTCATTTTTATATAAAAATATATTGCTAGTATCTCTACTATAAAAATGTGTTTTTATACATTCATTTTTTTGTTTTGTTTGGTAAGTTCAACATTTTCCCATAGCTATCGGTACTTTCCTGGCAAGTGCTCGGACGAACTACATTCCTTGGTTCCGCTAGGTCTAACCTTCACAGCAAGAACACTCCACGCGTCTTACTTAGTAGCAAACCACCCACATTCCCACAATATTCAATCAGCGAGAATTAAATTCCACTGGAACAGCTTCTCCTCGCGAACCACTGATTTGTGGAACTGATTCTCATGAAGATGTTTCCCCGATCTCTATAATCTTAACCTGTTCAATTTTAGAGTTAACTGTTATCTTCCCCTCCTATCTATATAAACTACCTCTTAAAGTAGCTGACTGCCTCGAGTTATTACCATGCCTTGTACAGGGTGAACGTTACTGTAGAGAAAAAAAATGCTGGGATCCTAGCAAGTGCTATCAACCCGTATCAGGGTAGGCCTAGGAACAACAGCAAAGTAGAGGTGGTTTCACGCTCCTCAAAATGTCCAACTTTCTGATCAGAGGCTATGCTGCTGGATGTGGTTTATCGTCATTCCCAGGAATTTAACCGTCAAGAAATGCTTAGTCAACTTTAGAAACTTTTTACACAAGTACCTTTCTGATACTTTTAAAAGAGAAATCATGGAAATATGTAAATATCTGGGAAATATGCCATTATTAATGTTCGACAGTATAATCAATCATACGTGCGGATAAGGTTACTAATAGCCGATGTTAGCTGTTCAGTAAGCGAAATTGGCATGATGAGTTCGAATTCTGGCTGAGTTTGTTATATATTCGCTTTCTCACATATACTCATGAGAAAGTTATGAATCTAATTCTGGCAACGAGTTTAGAAAAAAAAAAAACTCAGAATTCAAACAAGGCTGTTTGGAGATTTCATGGTACACTGTACGACAGTTGCATATTATGATTTCTTCTGAAATGGCTATACCACTATAATGAAATCATATGGGCGCATATTCTAGAGGATCAGTTGTATGACTGAATCAGTAGGTTGTCATACATCAAAATCTACAGCAAATCTATACTATATATATATATATATATATATATATATATATATATATATATATATATATATATATATATATAAGTACAAGTGTGCAGGTATGCAGAAAATAGAAAAGAACACGTTGAGTGCATAATCCGGAGTTCCTTAGTATTTTTGTTTTTATTTTAAAGAAGACAGTGCTCCATACAGAAGTAGAGCTTTATTATAATATTTTTGTTTAAAAATATGATTCCTTCGCTACATAAGAGTTCTCATGTTTCAAAAACGAGAGCCGAAACCATCCAAATAATTATTAAAATTACGTTGAATTGAGGTGTTTAGTCTCGTTTCATCTTCAAGCGAAATTTTAGGAACGATTTAGATTCCTAAAATTTCGCTTGAAGATGAAACGGGACTAAACACCTCAATTCAACTTAATTTTAATAATTATTTGGATGGTTTCGGCTCTCGCTTTTGAAACATGAGAACCCTTATCTAGCGAAGGAATCATATTTTTAAACAAAAAAATATTATATATATATATATATATATATATATATATATATATATATATATATATATATGTATGTGTGTGTGTGTGTGTGAGGTGAGTGAGTTTAATTAATGGATTAACGTAAATAGATTTTGACTGCTATGCTTGTTAGTATTAATTACACTGTTTAAAATAAAAAAGGGCGTCAAATCGAACGCGTGTATCAACTAAATGTAACTTTTTAGTAATATAATATCGAATGAAAAAAAACATTAATTGTTTATAGATAACTTTGTTTAAGTTTCGGTTATGAAATGAAGCTAACACATATAAACTTCCAAATATCCCAACGAAAGATGTGCATTTCTTAAACATGTAATTAAAATTTGTTTCATCGAGTTGGTTTTTTCTGGTCTAATTGGCTCGGCTTAAGCAGACTTTCCCTAATGGAGAAACGGAACACAGGTTCGATTACTAACGGGAGCATATTGTCTTTGCTCGGACGTCTCGATTGAGCCAAGTTGGCATTTATTTCTGTGTTTAAAATGAAATGGGCGTCAAATCGAACGCGTGATCATAACGTTTATAGGAATGATAATTAAATATAAACAATTATAATTAATCATAAAAAACAAGATAAAATTTTGAGCCCGTTTTTATAATTATAGATTACCGCGTACCAGATAAAAAGAAAAAAAAAATTGAACATTGGTTATCATTTAAACCTCTGTATATTTGTTGCTAATGTGTATTTTGAGGTTATATTAAATCATCCTAATTTTATGCAATAAATTATCGAATTGAAAACAAATTGCATATCATTTATTGAGCAGAAAAACAGATTATAATAGAAAATATATACAAGAAAAGCTTGTGAAATGTTAAATCCATTAGAGATTTACTGGGAGCAAACCACCTGCATATAGACAGAAAATAAACTGAGAAAGTCGATAGAAATAGAAAAAGGCACAGGACAAACGTGCGTCTTCTTACTGTATTTATTAAATCGGTAAAGGCACGCAACCCTAAGAGAACTACAGGTTGTCCAATGAAAAAAAGCGGTAAATTCAGAAAGACGTAAGACAAACGTTGAAAACAGGTGACAACCAATGGGACTGAAAGATTCTGCACATTTCGTCAATCCCCGCGTCGAATGTTATTCTTTGAAAAGTACGATAACTTGACGCTCAAAATCAGTGAGTTGTTTAACCATACGAGAAGGACGAAAGTTGGTTAAAAAATAACCTTTAAATAACGAGTCACAAGATCGAACAGCAATTAATCAATCATAAAAGAACGAAGTTAAGTAATTACGCAAGTGTCGAATGATTATTCAAGGTCATGAATGTTAAAGAAATTTATTCAAGGTTATTCAAGGTCAGTTATTCCTGAAAGATAAAACAGTGATAATAAACTTTAGGCTCTTTTACTGGGCACACTATAGAAGTGCATCGAAGCTGTGGGCGCAATTTTAACAACATATAATATGGAGATGACGCAGTATCGACGACGGACACAGAACAAAAATCTGCAGGGACTTCTAGACAATGTAGGTAAAAGGAGAGAAAGGACTATACGGCAGATGTAAGAAAACACAATGTATTGTTCTTTGATCTTGGTTTAGAAGCGTCACAGTACAAAAAGTTAACTGGCTGAGTTATATAGAAATCTAAAGAGAATTTGAAGAATGAAAGATACCTGTCAAAATTTAAACGTAACGTTTAAAGGAAATTTCGGTTTGATTTTTTTTTTTTTATGGTATATCAATCTCAATAAGTTACTTAATGCCGACAAGATTTTAAGGATAGGTTCGTAAGAATAGAATATGTATTCTTTGTAAGAAATAATTTTTTAGATCATTTTTTTTTTTTTGTCAAGAGTTAAATGTATTACTTGTAATATTTTCCCAAAAATGTATCGTTAGTATTAGGTTGGTGCAAAAATAATGATGTAATAATGTCGTTTTTTGACGTTAAAAAATACGTCAAAAAACGACATTATTACGTCATTATTTTTGCACCAACCTAATAATTAAAAAAAAAAAATATATCGCTTGTAATATTTTTTTTTCTATAAAAATCTATTTTTATAATTTCATAGTGTTTAGACCGCAGTTTGGGGGTTAACTATTTGCCCATAGCTGAGACACTAATGGGTCAGAGTGAACCTGGGAAGAATAGCAATTAAGAGGTGGTTCCCCGCTCCTTAAAACCTCTCGATCAGAGTCCTTTCTGCGAGATGTAGTTGATTCTTATACCTAGGACGAAAGGTAAATTTCCTTACAAAAAAAGAACTGAACTGAACTGCTGTGTAATGTAAACCTGATCTATATGTTAGTGAATATTGAACAATTTTCTTGCCGATGAAGAATAAAATTGGAGCAACAGAGATTTGGTTCTACAAATACAGAGATTTGGCTGTTTCCTGCTTAGGATTGTGTTTCCGGTTCCTTCTAAAGTCTTCTCATTCTCTTTCAATGCCTGTAACCGCTTGCGTCTTAGTAGCTTTATCGCCTTGCTTGAAGCGAATTTGAATTTTTTTTTAATTGAGCTGTGACAAGAATGTAGGGCCACCAGGCTACCTTTTTGACCGTAACAGTCTTATGTGAAAATGCTGCTGGAAGAATCGAACAGTGAAATAACAAAATGAACTCGTGCAGTTATCACGAGAATAAACAAAAGTTGTTTTATATATGTAACAATATGTGATATAGAAAAGTTTGGCACTAGTACAATAGACATAGCATAATTGGAGAACACATGAATATTATTTAATTTTGTACTGAAGAAAGGTGTGAAATTAACAATGCTACAACGTCGTTTCTTACTATCTTAAGAGTCTGAAGATTCTGGAGTGATACGAAAAATAAGCATGAACTTGTTTCAATTTTTAAGTCCACTTTCTTATTTTGGATGTAAAAATGAGCGGAAGATGTGTAAGAGAGTTTCATGTTGGAACTTTCAGTTCCGACATCAAACTGTGTGTGTGCGCGCGCACACGCAATTCGTGTACATTTTTCTGTTTTTAGAAAATGTTGATATTCCAATAAAAACAGTTTTGCTAAAATAAGAGCGAAATGGATAGAAATAAATAAGTCAAATAACCGGATGTGATCGTATAGTCACTTGACAACTGAGAATCTGACCAATTTCCTTCACACATTTGGTTTAGAAGCCGGAGAGTATCATATCTTGGCCAAGTAAATCTGACAGAGCCTATCCTTCTCCATGTCAAACAAAATCTGATGTTCTTTAACTTGAAGGCTCGCCTTGGTCACGGATATGTGGCCGTAGATTTAATTGGGAGAATTCTCAGCCATGTTTGTTAACTTCAGTCTAGGAAGCTCTTTGTTCATTGATTCCCTATCAAAATTGCAATGGCTGCATAAATAGCTATGAAATTCAGTCTGCTCAATTTTACTAGTGGGTCGTTAATTATACAAGAGATCTTTGACAAGAGGTCTTTAATAAAACGTCTTTGACATATTATCAACTATTACATTACTAGTTATTACGTTGGTGCAAAAATAATGACGTAATAATGTCGTTTTTTGACGTTAAAAAATACGTCAAAAAACCACATTATTACATCATTATTTTTGCACCAACCTAATACATAGTAACATTATTATCAACATTACATTACGTAGCCATCCTACGTTAAATCCATTCTTAAAGAACTTATATCTGTCTAATACAAATAGTACGCATATAAAACCAACCCCAGATTAATAGAATACAAACCAACTAAACTGACTGACTACACACAATTTAAAATCCACCTACTAGACCGACACACATGCATAATTACGAATACACATGCCATACGATGCCAGTTTAGAAATTACAAACGTACATACATTTAGAATTATCTACAGTTTTAATGTACGTGATATATGACTAACCAATTTGAACTGACTTAAACAAGATTGAAAATACCAACGTTCTGTCTGCTTTCTCTCAATATCTGATGAAGCTTTGATAAAAGTGAAACATGTTAGATTGATAAACGTTTCTTATTTGTTCTTTATCGTATCATCCTTTCGGATTATAATCCATATTTGATCTCCATTTGATCTTTAACTTATCTATAATTTTCCATTCGGCAGCAATCCCTTTTTTATACAAGTCTCATTGAAGTCGACTGTCAAGGCACTGAGATTAAGATTTTAATTAAATATTTCTTGTCCTAGTGATTTTTTTGTGCCCATAGATTCTGTAAAACCTGTCCAAATATATTTAGATTCCAGTGCTCTCCCCTAATCTATTAGCCATTATCAATGATGTTTTCTTTTTGTTTAACTGAAAATGAAAATTTTAACCAAAGAAAACGTTTGCATCCACAACCCATTTAGACAGTACTTACAGTGTCTAGGAAATAAAATTTGAAGAAATGCAATAAAAAGCTATATATATGTGTGTAATCCCATATATATATAAGGTATTATGTACATTATTCATCTTTATTTCGCTCAATGGAGTAGACTGTTCTAGTTCCACGTGCCAGTTATCAGTTATCTCCTGTTAATTTTCCCTCTGAAAGCTCTCCACTGCCTTAACCGGGCATTGAACTCACACTCTTTGGGTCCTGTCACTAACCAACGCCTTTATCCACTATGCCATTTGACCTTGGGGACAATATGGGTATGAATTTTTGGGTATTATAAACCTAATGTCTTCAGACACCATTTTTATCAGTTCTCATATTGCAATTTTGCTGTTATCATTTCATGTTTTTACCAGAGCTCATATTGCAACTTTGTTGTTATCATTGCTTTTCTCTGGCATTCCTTATTACTCGCTCCCATATTGTATTTATTTCTATGCTTGGTCGGCTCAGGAGATTTTTGTGGCCTACCATATGTGCTGATTCCTTAAGTTTACAAATTTTCCAAAGTTTTTTTACTTGTCTATGATCTCAACATGATCCCACAGAGGGCTGTCTTCCTAAGATTCACAAAGACGGTATTCCGCTCAGGCCGATTGTTAGTTTCCATGGCTCTGTGTGCCACCCTCTGAGTCGCTTCCTTGTAGATATAATTGAGCCATAAAATATAACTGATAACTGAAAATGAAAATTTTAACCAGATAACTGATAACTGACATCCATCAAACATGGCACGTGGAACTAGAGCGAAATAAAGCGTTCAGTTCGACATTCCAACCACCTAAAGAAGGCCGGAGCATACAACGACCAAAACGTTATAATAAATATGGCGACAAAGATGAGGACAATAGTCCGAATAATGTAAATAATATATATATATATATATATATATATATATATATATATATATATATATATATATATATGAATTTAAAATATATCACATTGAGAGTTGGTGCTGATAAAATAACTGAGCTAAAATCTATATTAATAATAAATATACATTTTCCCTCATCCGCAGCGCAACTGTAAGTTTAATTCATGAAGCAATCGTCCGATGCTGATTGTAATGTCAGTTTACAATTAGCATCTGATGAATGCGTCCTGTAGGAATCTCGGCGTTGTGCTACTGGTGAGGCAAAATGTATATTTATTAATATTAGCTGTTAAACAGCGAAACAGTCTTTCGGTGACAATATATATACATGCTCCTGAAAAAATATTTCGCTAGAGCTCTTCGGGGAGAAAAGGTAATTTGTAAACAATGACTATTACTGCTGCTGATGCAAGACTCTTCGTTAAGACGAATCAAGTTAGGTCTAATAAATAGGTCTAAATTCACCTTCGCGTCTCCCGTGCGCCGATGGATTAGAGGTAAAATATCCAACATATACCAATTTAGTAGGGTTTCGATCTCGGTTCGAGACCATCGGTTGTCTAGCCACACGGATGATCGGAGCTGTGAAACAGTCTGTCTGCAGATGACTATATATATATATATATATATATATATATATATATATATATATATATACACACAAAAAACAGCAGTTTTTGCAAATTGTACGCGATTTTGTTGATAATACTCTAAAACCACTCTGCAGTTCATTTTAATTTACAATGCTATCACGATACAACTTTTACATAACATTTTTAAACTAATGGCATATGCACACGCAGGTTCACACACATGCGCACATGCACACATATCAGTTTCAACCATGCAGTATTTTAATGTGATTTCTAGCCTTGAAAAACTTCTTTTTTTTTGTTTTGTGAACACACTCTACTGATTAATGTCTCAGTAGGATCTGCAGTTGAAATCAATGAACTAACATGAATTCGTGCTAGAATTTGAACGTTAAAATTTACATTCTATATTCCACAATCTGGGAAAGAATTACTGAAATTTAATAAAGGGTCTACTGCGTTAAACAGCGAGTGGAACAAGTAGAGTGCTATGGATAATATGGGTCTCATATGTTTCATAGTTCTTCCTTGGTCGGGCCGAGAATTTTTCAGGGAACTTCCTCTCTCTTTCTTTCTCTCTCCCCAGATACATTCATACAGATACACACGCGCGTGCGCACCTATATATATATATATATATATATATATATATATATATATATATATATATATATATATAAAGCATTCAACCCCAAGCAAGGCTGGAAGCCACTAGCACGCAAAGGGTTACAGAGAGTTGGAGTGAGAACAAAGAGGAGTGATAGACGAAATGATGAATAGAAGGATAGTGGATAGATCAAGGCAACTGGAGACGTCGATTGACATTCCATTTGAATAGTTGGAGATTATAGCCATCAGGAAAACAACAAATGGGGAGGGAGTTCCACAGGCAAGAAGTGCGAGACATGAAGCTATTGGAGTAGAAGCGACAGCTACATTTAACAATTTCGACATTGAAATGGTGAGAGCGAGATGCCAGCCTAGTTTAGCGCTTAATTTCATGAATTCTGGGAACCAGCGAAAGCAGCTCATCGGAGTAGTTACCGTGAAAGTATTTGTAAAAAAAGACAGATGGAGGCAACGACAGAGCGGCTGTAGACGAGATGCCAGATCAGGGCCAATTACATTTCATATCCGTCTTTGGATTTTTTCAAGGACCTTGAGATAATTAGAAGGGGTTCCAAAACCATACATGACAGCAATAATCCATGAAAGGGTGAATGGTTGATTTGTAAATTTGAAGGATCGACTCCGGCGAGAAGAATTTCCTGGCGCGGCACAGGGAGCCAACTTTCCTTACGGTGTATGAAGTATTAACTTAATGTATTTGTTTCATCTCTGGTCAGCGGACAATGTGAGACCGAGCAGTCGCAAATAAGGTGTATTCTTGTGGAGTTGAGCGTCAGACCTTCTAATGGGAGGCAGTGATGGTTCTCTCTGGTGAGTAATAGAGAGCAGTTTTGTTTTTGAGGCATTAAAGTTAACCAGCTAATACCTGCCCCAGTCCACAACCGATTGGAGGTCCTTTTCAAGACAAACGAGCAGGTTAGTTTTGTCGGCGACACTAGATTTGTTTTTGAGGCAGGAGTAAATAATAGTGTCGTCCGCATAAATGCCTACTTGGGAACCTATGACATCAGGAAGATCGTTAATGAAGATAAGGAACAGAGTAAGGCCTAGGATGGAGCCTTGGGGAACACCTGCGTTCGTGGAGCTGGAGGAGAATCCGTTGAGAACGACCTTCAATGTACGGTTCGACAGGAATGATTGTATTAAGTATATGATAAAATACTAAGAGGGGACAGTCTGTTTCATGCTTGAACACAATCGTTATGCGTCCTGAGGATTGAACTTTGAGCTAATGATTTTTCTGTCAACTTTTAAAAGCATAGGCTAATTTTTTTGTTTTATTCTTTTTGCTTACCTTATCTCTATACCATAAGTATCTCCTCGATCTACCACCACAGCAAGAAAAAAAAAACAGCAATGTGAATTTTAAATAATTTAAATGACTTCTTTGAACATAATTTTCCGTTTTATTTGAAAGATAATAACCTAAAACTAATCCCAATTTAAAATAAATAATAAATTCTTTATATAAATAAAGCTTTGGGGCATTTTTAAAACACAGGCACATATTTTTTTTTGTCACTCAATCATAGAACCGCCGCGAAAAATATAAACAACAAACGTAAAAATCTCTTTAAAATACAATATTTATCGTAGAGATGTATTTCGATGTTATTTAGTAAATTTAAGGATTAATTCACAGGATTTTGTAAAAGTAATATGTACATTTTACTTAAAACTTAATGAAAATAACATTTCTTTACGCACGACAACCTCTATAATAACACTCCTGATTAAAAATTACAGAAATACGGAACATCTGCAGTGATAAAAAATAATATATGTTTAACCTGATATAACCACATCTGCAGTGTTAAAAAATAATATATTTTTAACCTTATATAAGCAAATTTAAGAATATATTGTTTATTCTATACGATTTCATGAAACTTACTAGCATTAATAACTTTTTTATACTATATTTGAAGGTATTTTTAGTTAAATGATACTTTTGAATTTAATACATTGCTTTTATTTTTTATTATTTTCGTACCTGGTTTCAAATATATCTAATTGCATCCAGTTTTGAATTATTTTGAATTTAACGGATATTGAATTATAATATAACATATTACTCTTCCGACAGAGAAAATATTTAAAAGCGGTAACTCAGAATTATTTCCTTTTTGAACATCCATACCAAAAATAATAAAGCAATTCCTAAAATGAAAAAAAAAAAAAATCTTTTAAAAAGGTTCGCACCCGAAAATGGTATTAAACTATGCATTTTTCGATTCATCAATCATGATTTTATTTAATAAAAAAGTCTACTGAGGAACAACAACGGGATGAATTTCAAAACTGCAGAGAAAAATTTCAAGTAATGTTTGCAAAAATAAATATTATATTCACATTTTTTTCTCTCCAACCTGAAATAAAATAACGCATTTTATTCAATTATGCAAGCATCAACTGTTAGAAAAATTTATTTTTGAGTTTTATTGAATTATCTTTGGTAAGATTCGAGACGAATTTTCCAAATGTTCACATTTAACATTGAATATTTTTTTTTTTTTTACTGAAATAGCATCTTCAGGGATATTACTTTATTTTGCGAACACATGCAAATAAAAAAAATACTCATGAGATGTGGAAAAAGGGAGTGGTGTAAAACAAACAGCAGAAAAAACTTTCTAATAAAATAACCTGTTCCGTATCCAATGGATTAATTTCTGAATAAGTACTAGAAATCCTGTCTGAATAGGATACATCCCTTATTTTTGGCAAATGTTTTAAAACAGCGGATTGCGACATTTTGCCTTCATTTCGTGAAACAAAACATCCATTTTGATGGTACCTACTACACCTTTATATGCAAAAGATAACCAGCTTAATAAATTTGCTTACTCTTTCTTTTATTATTATTAGGTCATACTGGGTGACCAAAAAAAACTGGAACTTTTTACCAATCCAATAAAACCAAGAGTGATTGACGGAAAATATTTTATTCATAGTAATTGAAACCTTAAATCATGTCATTTAAGAAACAATGATGGAATTTTCGTTTTTTTAAAATTACGTCCAGTAGATGGCGTCCTCCTGTACGAATGCATTCTTGAAATCTGCTGTTGAGATTCCTCATTGACTGCTGCAACATCTCAGCTGGGATACTGTGAATTTCATCTTGAATTCTCTGGCAGATCCAGTCTCTTCAAAGTTATTAATCCATCATTTTATCGCGTTTTTTGATGGAACAGCACCATGACGTCCTAAGATGTAAAAATGTCGGAACTCCCTCTGTGCAGCTGTCAAACTATCACCGTTTTTATAAAACATTTTTATGGCTAACGCACGCTGCTGTCCGTTCCACTGATCCATGGTTACTAAAATGGCGAAATGTTTACTTGCTCAAGGTCACTGTCTCGCAGTGTTGCTACTTGCTCATGTCTGGCAATACGCACTTCAAAAATTCCCGTTTTGGAGGGGTCATCCTGTAGTTACATGTATAATTTTTGTCATATTATAGCAGTGCCAATCACCGGAAGTAAGCTGTGGCAGGAAAAGCCAAGCAGTAATCGGATCAGAACGTAGAAGATTTCAAAGTTTATCATCCACATTTTTGTTCCACACACATGATGCAATTATGTCGAAGTGTTTAACATACGTTTAAAAAGGAAAATATATAGGCAAAAAGATAAACAGATGTGCATAGAACATGTTGTTACTTATTGCAATCAGTGTTAAAATGGAAAAAAAATTATTGACTTGTTTGCATTGTAAAACACTGTCTCGTTGATAGTACATCGCGCCCCAACGTGGGTGTTCCTTCCACATTGATAAACACCGTTCTAAGTCATATCCTCTTTGAAGATTAGTGCAAGTTAAAGATCTCAGTGTGGACTTCCAGGTTTGAACGTTTGCTTTCAAAAGAAGGTATATGTCACTTCTAATCGATGGCGGTGATTTATGGAAAACATTGATAACTTCTCGTATTGTAAAGTTTGAATGTATAAGAATTTCATCACGAAGAGTCATGTCTCTGAATTCTTTTCTCCTTTAATGTTTGAACCCCAACAAATTAATTTACTTTCGACCCCACCACGGCCAAACGTGAGTTCGTGATACATGACTTCTTTGAATATAAATACACACACACACACACACACACACACACACACACACACTCTCTCTCTCTCTCTCTCTCTCTCTCTCTCTCTCTCTATATATATATATATATATATATATATATATATATATATATATATATATATATGAGTTAAAGATCAAATGCAAATCAAATATGGATCGTAAGCCGACAGGATGATAAAATAAAGAACAAGTACGAAACGTATATCAATCTAAAATGTTTTGCTTTTATAGAGATTGAGAGAAAACAGAGAAAAAGACAGAAAGTCTGGTATTTTCAAATTTGATTGTGTCAGTTCTCATTGGTCAGTCACGTATCACGTGCATTAAGACGGTAGATAATTCTATATGGATGTAATTTTTGTGAAGATACTTTAATAAAAGGGAATCATGTTAGATTGATATACGTTTACAATTTGTGCTTTATTTTATCATAATTTTTTTAAAAAACTTTTAAATCATTTCACCCCCAAGGAAGGAAGGCAGGAATGCCATTAGTATGCATTGGGGTTACAGCGATTGAAAGTGACAGAAACAACTAAGTATATGGAGAATTGATGAAAGGATAAAAGATGAACGGGATTTAAGTAGATAGAATTTCTACTAGTTACATATACGCAGTCATCAAAAACAAGCAAATAACCAGCTTTAAAATAGTAACAAATCAACCTTAAAAAATTAAAAATAATAGCAATTTTTACCTATCATAATTTTACACAATTCCCACTACACGTACATACGTACATGCGAGGAAATATTATTCACCGAAAAAAATAGAAAAATGCTCTGATTGTTAACATGTATAAATTCACGAGAAATTTTCGCTACACTTCCGATCTTTGAATTTCAACATACAAATGCGTATGTATACAGACAACAGCACACATATACATTCTATGTCAAGTCCCATACTGTTCACATATGTTTATGTCTGTATGAGCCCCGGCGGATGGGAGAGTGTGTCTGCGTACCTCAACGGGTGTACAGACATGCATCTACGTTTGCGTTAGCATGAGTGACATCACGACGACGATTCCCCCCCGCCCAACCACTTCCATAATAACACCAATACACGCAATCTACATAAATCCAATATTTAAAAAAATTAATCAGTTTGTCTGGCGATCGCAAAAGCGTTAAAGCCAGGGTCACAAACTCACATCAATCCAACCAAATATGTTAGCTCTATCTCTGATATTGAGCGCTTTCTAAATAAGTACCGCGCATATAATATATAAATAATAATAATAATAATAATAATAATATATATATATATATATATATATATATATATATATATATATGTTTATATTTATGTACACACACTTTTCACACACACACACACACACACATATATATATATATATGTTTCTGTGTGTGTATGTTTGTGTGTGGGCGAAGTCATTTCCTTCTGGACATAAGAACAGATTTAAAGGTAATAAATTTTCGTGAATGAAATAGGCAGCCGAATGTGACTCATCGATTTCGAAGATAAATACCTAAGTGGTGAGATTTAAAGAAGACAGAAAACAAAAGAATAAACCAGAGAATGGAATAAATCAACTCTTCGGGATGTTTTTAGTCTTATAAAATAAAATAAAAAAAAAATGAATAAAGGTATTTTTTTTTATGTTCATTTCCTCAGTCATTTTATTTTAACAGAGTCGAAACGCAAAGAACCTCGATCGACCATCTTCTTGGGCCTTCCCGCCTTATGACTTCATTCACTTCAGTCTCTTAACACTCATAATAAAATACGTTATTTACAGTTTAAAATATTCATCACTTATTTATATATCAGTAGGCAGCTTGACAATTCAATTCTTTTCAAGGTCATTAAAAGAAAGAAGTCTTTATTTCTATTATACAGGGTGTCCCCTAAAAATTGACATAATTTAAAATATGAATATCTGAGTAACTACACGTCTCAGTCAAACAAAATTAAATTTTATAACTTATTTCACAATGCTTCCCAAATTTTCAATATGTGTACCACCTGTGACATAACACACTTCAAGACGGTAGTCCAGTCCCTACCTAACGCGATGTGTCATGTATTGCATAACTTTATCCCGCCTTGATACGGACTTAACTCAATGAGAATCTAACAGGAAAATAGACCGGGCATGCCAGTGATACTGACAATGTGCTGTTGAAACGGCCATCACGTTCACTTGACTTGATACCTTTCTATGGGACTATGTGAAATGACGGGTCTATATCACCCTTTTCCTACAAGCATAGAAAAACTTAAGCAGGGGATCTCTGAGCCGCTTGAGAATGTTACGCAAGATATGCTACAGCGTGTTTGGCAGGAGCTGGACTACCGACCTGACGCGTATCGTGTCACAAGTGGTGCGCATATTGAATATTTGGGAAGCTTTGTGAAATCGGTTATAAAATCTACATCTCGTTAAATATCTTGTTCGAATTTTGATAAATAAATCTTTTATGAAGTCTATTTAATTTCATTTGCCTGGGACGTGTAGTTACCCAAATAGTTACATTTTAAATTGTGTCAATTTGGGGCGTACTCCCTATATTTTACTAGATGTTGTAGTTGTTTTTTCTTATATTACTCTAGGTGGATACGAATTTCAAAAGTCTACTTACTAGTACGGCTTTAACAGCCGATGTGATAAATGCGATATCTTTGAGAGAATCGTAAGCCAAAAACTATGTTTATCAATTACTGATTTGTCTTTTGCGTTTAAATGCAACGGTTGACAGTTATGCTTTATCGTTTAATAGAACGTGAAAAGTTATCTATTATGAATTTTTTCTTTTAGGTTGGAATGTCATGGTCGAGCACGCATTAACGCGTAAAAACTTTTCTTTTTATAGGCATTTTAGAACATTATTACAGTATTCGTAGCTGATTCTATTCAGTGCTGGCTTCTATTTTTTAATGTAGATCTCTTTAAAGATCTGTAGTTTTAATTTTTTTAAATTTTCTTTGTATAGTATAGTTGTGTTGTCAATCAGTATTTTTCTGTCCATATTCACAGTCCATCATATAACTTATTCATAAACGCGATTAAAAGCATTTCTAATGAATAATGTCAGTTTTATTTCATTTTTTATTTCGCGATTCAGAGCAGATTTTTTGTAACTGGTAGTCCCGTTTGACAAAAAGTGTTCAATTGATTTAAAATCTCCAGGGACTAGTCCTTATAATTAACATTAACATAGAACAATACAGAGATTAATTTCTAGAAATGTCATAAAATTAAATAAGTGGGAGGAGGTAACCAAAATCTCCAAGAATTTGTGAATACCTCCTGAAAGCTTCATTAAGAAATACTATAATTATATGATTTTTTCAAGAATTTCCAAATCAATATGATTTCATCGCAACATGACGCTAAAATTTACCATACGCATTTATAGTTGTTCGTTGACACACAAAAAAAAAAGTTTAAAAAAATTTAGAATCTTCCAAAAGTCATTAAAAATAAAATTTACTAATCAAAAAATCCGTTAGTCGTTAATAATAACATAAAGATTTTGACGATAAAAAATGTCATCATATATATATATATATATATATATATATATATATATATATATATATATATCAATCTGGAAATATGGTGTGTATGAGTACATGATGTTGCCGATGGCAGATTATCTAAAGGATCTAAAAGGTGATCATAAAAACCAGAAGCAAGCCAACTATGGCAACCTGCTTAATCGTCCTGCCACCAATATCTGCATTATTTTCAACAAGGTTTGCACATCCTCATCTGGACTGAGAAGGCACGTGGTGCTACACAGGAGAGTTATAGGGCACGCTGAGCCAATCAACTCAATCGGGGAAACAGAGTTCATCCGCCATATATACATGATGCCGAGAAAATCGAATGCTGGTCTCGAGAGTCATTTTAAGGACTATGGACGCCGAAACAAGACCGAAGCTATTACAGGTGATGCGAAGGATGAGGAGATATCTCTCATCTGAGTAATATAACAAAATTGGCGGGAGTTCATATATAGGCGAGAAATGGTGCATTTCTTGGGACGAATCAATGATTTAAGATAAGAATCTAATTTTGCTACATTCATATTTGATATCAGCAATAATACTTAAGGGAAAGGTAAACAATACCTCTAATGAATAAAGTTGAGAACTTATATATGTCTAGGCGAAGAATGCAACATTTAAATGAGTAAAAGAATATTCAAGATCAAAAGTTAGAAAGATTTCATAAATAGAAATAATCGAACAAATATACAATAATATTGATGAGGAAAAAATCAGTTCAAATATATGAATATTATTTTCGATTAATATGGATTCCAAGAAAATAATCACTCATGGCATTTAAGTTTTATTTATAAGACATTAACATGTTTTGTGTAGTGAATCAAAGTTATCTACAGTAAATATCCTGTTTTCTGGGTTTTGTATCTCAGCTGCTGGAGTTCATGTGTGTGAGACTGAAGCCATAAGGTGGTTAAATGTAAATCCTACGCAGAAAAAGGGTTAAGCCCCAAATGAAATATAAACTGGAAGATACAGATATATTAGGTTGGTGCAAAAATAATGTCGTTTTCTCACATGGTAACATATGTCAGAAAACGACAAATTTTTTGCACCAACCTAATATATAGAGAGAATGGAAAACATTTTCTTGGTAATGTGGGAGTGAAAAAGAGGGCCATCAGGATTGTCTTGCCCCTACGAATTGGAACGATGCACCAAAAGTTCACTTTTTTATCTTTCAGAAATCTGGGATGCAGGTAAAGCAAATTGGGAAATGGCTTTATTTCTTTCTTGGGTAATCAGAAAAAAAAAAATTTCATTGGCGAGAAGAGAGGCAGACGAGAAATGTATTTTCGTTGGCGAAAACGAATTGAGATTATGAAAATCGATCCTGTTGTAAAAGGTATGGGTCTGGTTTATGTTTTCGCTAAGACGTCAATCGGCCCAAGGATGGAGAACAGCGTGCCTCTTTGTTGAGATTTTAGGTAAACAAATATATATTCGTTGAGGAAAATGAAATGGGAAATAATATTTATCTATCGCCGGGAAGGTTAAAATGAAAAGCAATTGTCTGGTTTGTGTTCTCGCTGAGAGGGGTAATGGTAGGGAAGTGAAAGGGATTTGAAATTAATGAGGAAAATAAAATACTCCTTTTCACCTACCTGAATTAGATTTGCAACAGAGACAGTCATGCCATTCCTGAGAAGTGAGCAGAGTTAGAATACCAAGAAGGAAGGAGGAAGGGGAAAAATTTAGCTCCGCCTCTGTGGAGTGGTGGTACTAGATGTTAAGTGAAGCAGATTGGAGTTAAGGGAAGGGGAGTGCCTGTGACTACTCCCAAGGAAGGTGAATAATTCTCCAAATTGGAAAGTTTATTAAGAAAACAAAAATATAGAACAAAGAAAACCATTATTGAGATTAATGCGAGGATTGGGGAATCACCGTATTGGGGCCGAAGTGCATAGAAACAGATGACTTTGGGAGCTCCGGGACTTGGGCTGAAAACCCGCATCAGGAGCCTCTGGGATTTCACTTCAGCTGCCACCAAGAAGTTTGAACCCAGAACCTTCAGTGTTACTATAGAGATTGATGCGGGAAGGGTTAATTTTTGTTGTACCAAGAGTTATATAAACCAACTGAAGATTAAACCTATGAATGTCTCATTTCCTTTTTCGGCGTGAAGATATTTTTCTTCCTTAATATAGCACGCACCACGGCTTAAACCAACACGAGGATACTACGAACTTTTGATCTTTTACTGCTCTGATATCAAAAACACAACGTGGGCAGATTTGGTGTGGATCGAAGCGGCCAGCAACCAACAACCAGCCTGAACCAGCAGCAGAAGAATTAGCGCTGTGGTTAAAACGTTGTCCTGTGACTCTTAGAAGCGGATCGCTAAACATAGTTACACCACCGGGTGTAGGCGGCGGCGGCGAAAAACCTTATAAATGCAAAAAAACTATCTCTGAAAGCTGATAGATAGATAGATAGATAGATAGATAGATAAAGAGAGAGAGAGAGAGAGAAAGAGAGAGAGGAGGCATTTTTCTTGGTGAAAATGGGACCGTTGGATTTCTTATCTTCAAATTTTATTTATATTATCTATCGAGGGTCTGACGTGCGGACGAAAACAGATTTAGAGAAATGACTTTATGTCTTTCTTGAGGAATTAGGAAAACACATATCATTAACGAGAGGAGAAACAGACGTTACTTATATTTTCGTGGAAATTTAAACAAAGAAGAAAACCGTTGTCGGGGAGGTTGGGTCTAAGTTATGAAGATCAATCCTGTCGTAACAAGCACGCGATCGGGTTTATATTTTCGCTAGACAGAGACCAGACCAGGGACACAGAACAATTTTATCTCTTCCTTTAGAATTTAAGCAAATATATTTTCATTGACGAAAACGAATTCATGAAACTACACTTTTTCTTATGGTCGAAATTATGAAAACAAATCCTGTAGTTGGCGAAAAGGTGATCTGATTTATGTTTTCGCTAGACACAAATAAGTCCAAGAATGGAGAGATAATTTTATCTCTTCTTTGAGGAAACAAAGGAATTAGAATTAATGATTAGAATAAACTACGCCCAAGCGATTTAAAAATTAGATTTGTCGCAAAGACATTTATGCCAGCCCTGGGATGTAGGTTGAGGTGGAAGGCTGAAAAGGAAGGAGGAAGAGGGAGTATTTGGCGCCGCCTGTGTGGAATGGTGGTGCGTGATGTGAAGTGAAGCAGGTTGGAGTTAAGCGAGGAGAAATCTCTGTAACTACTCTCGAGAAGGTGGATAATTTTCAAAATTTGGAAATTTAATGAAGAAGCCAAAAATAGGGAACAAAGAACTCTTATTAGGATTAATGTGGAAACTGTACAATCAATGAATCCCTAGAATCCTCCAGACAGTTTTGGGCGGAAGTGCATATAAGCAGATAGCTTTGAGAGCTCGAAGACTTGGGCTGAGAAACTGGAATCGAATGCCTCTGGAATTCACGTCACTTGCCACCAGATTTCCTGATCCCGAAAAACTTTGAACGTAGGCAGTGTTGGTGTGGATCGAAGCGGCCAGCGACCAACAACCAACATCAGCATTGACCAGCCCAGAGTTAGCTCTGTGGTTAAAATGTCGTTCTAAGACCGGACCACTAAACGTGGTTACACCACCGAGTGGTAAGAGGCTTTATACACTACAATTATCTGCCTTTATCTAAGACAGAGGTTTTCAGACCGAGTGCATATGGACCCTAGGGATCCATGTAACATTACTGGGGTCCACACAAAAAAGCTTGAAGAAGCATAATATATGGAAAAACAAATGACACTGATAAAAATATCCACTTTTCTGGAAAAAAAAAACACAGCTCTAGGTTATTACTATTCCATTACTATCAAATGCACGTAATAGAATTGTGAAAAAGTGTAATGTCTGACTACCACTGATATGGATAGGGTGGAATATAAAAAAAAACCCCAAAAAACTCGCAGGCCAGCATCATATCAGAGATCACATTGAATAAATCTGCACTTGTTAACTTATTAATTACTCACATATATTAAAATGGTTTATTATGTGTTATTTTACTAGTGTACATAAATATTCCATAGAATTTAGGTATTAAATACAATTTTATTTTAATTAAATTAGTTTTAATTCAAAATAAACATATACATTTATATATTTCTATAATACAATTCCTAAACTTATGTATTAGTAAAAAAAAAATAAATAATTTTTTTTTATATAGAATGGTTAAGAGGATCCACAAAAAATTGAGAATAAAAGTGTTACATGGGTGAAAAAAAATGGTAAGAGGATCTCCGCTCCAGTCTCGTTCTGTGCTGCAGTCTTTTTTATTTCTATAGGTACCTCTCTTTCTTTCTTCTGTAGAATTTCAAATTCAAGTTAGGAATGATCAAAATGAAATTGATACTTGATTAAGTTCATGTTGGATTAATCAAATTCAAGTTTGACTAAATATCAAATTGATTCTAAACAATTTCAAGTTGGTACTAAACAATTTCAAGTTGATACTAAACAATTTCAAATTGAGACTATACAATTTCAAATTTATTCTAAACAATTTCAAATTGATACTAACCAACTGGTGCTAAACAGAAGGCTTTTATTGAAGAGTTTGTTAAGGAGAATCCATAGATAATATTGAAGCAGCTGTCAGCTTTGATACAGCATGATTCAATGTTTGTGAGTTCCAAATGTGTTCAACAGCATTTGAATGGACAATTGTTCACACTCAAAAAGATTTACAATGGGCTGGAGAATGCGAATGGCGATATCAACAAAAATAATCGTCGACAATATGTCCAGAAGCTTCTACGATTCCAGGTCGACAATATCCTAGTTGTTTACGTTGATGAAACAAATTTTAATTGGTATATTTCTTGTAAGCTATCAAGAAAGGGGAGTCGCTGCACTGTGGTCGCCCCCGGGACCCGCGGAGCAAATATTCAATTAATTGGAGGGAGCAGTAGCCTCAGATTAATCTATCATGAAATCTGTCGAGGGTCATTCAAAAAAGAACAAGCTGAAGAGTTTGTGAGACATTGTTTACAATGGGCCCACGACAGATACCAGTCAGCTGTGCTACTGGTGGCTGACAACGCCCCCTTGCCATGATTTGTTGGACAACGTATTTCTGGAACCTGAGTTTGCCCATCATCAAGTCTTACGCCTCGGATCATGATCATAATTTCTTCTTAATTCTTAAGGCTCGTGTTAAATACGAGATAGCTTTGAAGATTACTTGAGTTCTTTGCAGGTGAAAGACGGGGAAATGCAACAGAAACTGAAATACGCAGTGCACAATTTGAGCAAGTGATTGCTAATAATATTCCTCTAATAACCCTGCCGAAATGTACTGCTCTGCTGGCACATGTTCAGCAATTTATACAGTCAGCCCTGGATCTTGAGGATATGAATTTTTGACATCCACGAATACACTGATATTCCATAATTCACGAGTTAGTGACAATAAATATTTGCTAGATGATGAGTGCACTCGAGTCGGGGTCGGGATCCGTCTTGAGCTCAAATTATGTGAGCGTCACAGATGCAGATATCGACCCTCCATCGATGAGTTTGGTTTGCATCCTCTCTCCTGTCGTCGTAGTACCGGCCGCTTTCCACGGCATGCAGCCATTAACTACATCATCAAAAGAGGTTTGGATGCAGCTGGGTTCCCTTCCCCAATCGAACCCGTAGGCCTCGACCGCAGTGATGGAAAGCGGCCGGATGGCATTACTATTTTTCCTTTTGAAATGGGGAAGTCGTTGATTTGGGATGCAACCTGTGCCGATACATTTTCGGCCGGTAATTTGATCACGTCCGCGGTTGAGCCAGGATCTGTCGTCCAGAACGCAGAGATGAAAAATATAGTTAAATATTCTTCTCTTTCTCATAGATTTTTTTTTTATTCCTGTGGCAGTGGAGACTTCTGGGGCTATTGGCCCTCGTTCGATGGCGTTGCTTCGGAGAATTGGCGCGATTGCGTATCGATTAAGGGACGAGCCTCGCGAAACGGAGTGGCTCTTGCAGCGTGTCTCACTGGCCATGGTTCGAGGTAATGCTCATTGTGGCTGGCAGAGGATAGAAAAAATTGTTTATAGTTACGTTGTTCTGGAATTCTCATGAATGGTCGACTGAACTGGTTTTGTTTCAATAAAGAGAGATTATTCTATTTGCTAACTCAGTTTCATTGTTATACCTCATTTGTTTTGTTGAAAAATCTATTTGCAAACTTGAAATTGTTTCGTACCAATTTGAATTTGATTAACTGAACTTGAACTTGATTATTCCCAAATTGAAATTGAAATGCTAGAGTTCTTGGCATGACGATGAACTATTCCAGCAGCAATACCGATTAGAAGTGTTGAGGATCATGGAACCACCTCTTTATTGCTGTTGTTCCCACTTGTCCACCCTAGCCCGGCTTTGTAGCAGTTGTTAGGGCCTCAGCTATGGACAAATATTAAACTCCCAAATAAAGACAAAACACTATGAAAGCATAAAATAGATTTTAATAGTAAAATTACTAATAATACCGATTTATAGAAAAATAACCACCAATAAATTTTAAAGCAAAATGACAGCTATATATTTTATAATAGAATTATCAACAAAACATTTAATCTGTAGTTGAAGAAATGCAATTCAAAATATATTTAGTTGAAGCCAGAAAATTGTGTTCAAAATATTTAAATTTCGTCTTAAGACGTTGATCTGTCGCTACGCAAAATCAACCAAACAACCAACTATCTTCTTTACGATGTATGTAGCCTCTCTTTCATATTTGTCTCGCGATCAAGCCTATTAATATATTTATACCCATATCTAATGCCTTTGAAGAGACACGACATACATATGTTGCCTTTTCAAAGGTGTTAAATATATACGCAAAATTACATCACATAATTCATAATTGCAATGTATGAACATCACAATATATTATAATTCAGTATGTCACGATTCAGAACATCAAAATGATGTTGTTTTTAATATTATTAAGGAATAAAATTTAAAGAAACTTGCAATGTTTGAGAGAGTTTATTAGGCATTTACTTTTGACATTGTTTAACCACAATACTCAATGTTGCAATTCAACAAAGCTCAAGGCTAAGGCCCGTTAAACATTAATATAAACATTCGTCATTTCTTTATAAAGAGACATTATTATTTTCCATTAGCAGAAGTTAAGGCCCGTTAAACATTAATATAAACATTCGTCATTTCTTTATAAAGAGACATTATTATTTTCCATTAGCAGAAGTTAAGGCCCGTTAAACATTAATATAAACATTCGTCATTTCTTTATAAAGAGACATTATTATTTTCCATTAGCAGAAGATATAAACATTTGAAATTATGGAAATCCACTAAAATAACTATTTAAGCAGATACATATAAATTCAGATTTTCATATATAGGTGGCTTTAAATACAAATCCTTATTTTATTTCGCCGGTCCATGATGTCAGCGACGAGTGTTGGTTGTATGGCAGTAGGGAGTTAGTTAACTTTCTGCGAATAAACCATAATTTCTCTCGCTGTAGCTGGCCAAATAGCGTCTGACATGAAAGGACTGCTAAACATTTTAGTGTGCTTATACTCACCAAATACAAAGCTGTTAGCCACTCAAGGTAGAAATTTACTGAATGAGTTTTTGTATGAATGAAGGTGGAGAAGGTAAAAAATGCCGTTATGGAGGAAGACAATGTTTAACCCTACACTTGGAGAGGTTCAGATGGAAAAGATCGGTAAAGTATCCTCTCAGGTTTCTTTTCTACAAAGTAGCTGTTCTTGGGAAGAAGATTAACTTACTTTGTGGAGGTTGTGTTAATTAAATTATATGAACAAAAATTGTTGAGTAAATTAGGCTGCGTGATGAAATTAACAATTTCCTCTCACATTAAATTTTAGTTTTCAACAAACATAGAAGAAGGACAACATGAGAAACAACAGTTTTTGCACAACAATGAATAAAATATTTATATAAACAAGAGATGCAAAAACAACTGGAGTAAAAAGGTTGTTTTAAAAAGTTCAAACGTCCTTTTATGTTTAGTTGAAAAGTTATCAAAGTTCTGGTTTGATAGATTATATTAGGTTGGTGCAAAAATAATTTCGTTTTCTCACATAGTAACATATGTTAGAAAACGAAATTATTTTTGCACCAACCTAATAATTTGTTGAATGGTCTGTACAGTAATGTGAAAGTGTGTTTGGTTATTATTATAATTTAAGAAAAAATAAACAGTTCAAGTTTGTATTTGAAATACAGAAATATTGTTTACGACTTACTTTAAGGTTTATGGAATTGTTGCTCTTTGATTTGTTTTCACTTGTTCGAAGAGAATACTCTAGTTGGGGTAAGCCGTTCTTAACAAGCTGTGTTTATGTTAATTGCAATAATTAACGTTGAGCTTGAAAGCGTATGAAAAGGATTCGTGTATTAAGTTGAATGTGGGAAACTTGAGTTCGTCATAAAATATTGCTGTGTGAATGAGTGTTATCTCAGGCTGGAATCATGTTAAGGAACTTTAACGTAAAGCCCGGAACTGTGTGACGAGACGTTTCATATTTTATTGCTAAATTTGGTCACGTGATAGACTCACAGAAGCATGATAGATTTGGGCGGAATTATCTTTTTGGTCAGGTCAAGAACTAGGTCGATGTTATTAAATATTAAGTGACCAATTAGAAGTTGAGATTTTCTGAAAATATTTATTAAGATGAATAAGCTCTGTGATCCACTTTTTGTACGAAAATTGATATTGATAAAAAAAAAGGTGGTAGCGGGATGCTAAAACTTCTTACTAACTGAATACAAAGGAAATGAAGATACGAAGACCAAACAGTGGATGGGAACACAGTTAACGTATAATGACTTTCAGAAATGACGGGAAAGACCTATGTGACATGTCAGGTCCTGAGTTGTTCCTTTTAATCGTCAACGAACACGCATAGATATCAATAGTGACTACCTGGAAAATATAGTGTTTCTATAGCTGCATAGTTACCCCAAATAACAGGGCTATTGAGTTCTCTCTGTATTTGTATTAATATGCGTGGAAGAATTAGGTGGCCTAACATAAGGAACGACAATCGTATATTTATATTTAGTCACGGTTATGTTTTAAATATCTACATTTATGAACATGTACCAATCTTCGAATAAGCGTAATCTTACGTGTGATATCACCTACATATATGCAATCCTTTGTGTCCGGTAATAAATCACAGTAAAAAAAAAAACAAAAAAAAAAACACGTAACAGAAAAACGTCAAAATTTTTGCTAGGATAAAATCACAATTAATTTACAGTTTATTTGGCGTTTTCGAAACGTTAAGTTTTAAGTTTATAATTTAGCTTCCTATCTCAATTCCTCACAGTTAACTGCTACATACCGCTTCCTCTAACCTTACAGACATGATCTTCATTTCATTACACACCGAGGTTGAAAAGAGAGACGACCATTTCCGTCGTCTACCCAAATAGCCTATTCCCCATATGAGGCAAATGGATTTGCTTGATTATTAATTATATTGCTCTGTATAAATAAAATAAAATAAACAGGTTTTTTTTGTGGATCAGTTCTAATATTTTCATATTGATAGGATCCACTTGCATTATATACCAAAAGTTTCATTAAAATCTACTGAAAAGGTACTGCGGGTAAGTTTTTATTTAATTTTTCTTGTGTTCTTATAATTTTCTTCTTTTCTGGGCGTAAATTATGTAAAAATTGTTCAAATATTTTGTATATCCGAGCCCTTTCGGCTATACTTTTAGCCATTATCAAGGATAATGGCTAAAATTATTTGGAAAATAAAAGTGTTTGGGAAATAAAACATTATTACAACTCTAGATACATACATAACACAATTCATAAATTCAGTTGAAAGTAAAAATAAAATCATCCTTGATATTATAAGAACAAAAGAAAAACTAAATAAAATCTTAACAGTATTACTTTGTCAGTCGTTCTTAATGAAACTTGTATAAAAATACGTAATTATATATATATATATATATATATATATATATATATATATATATATATATATATATATATATATATGTCTCTCTGTGTGTGTGTGTATTGTGGATGTGCGTCTATCCAGATATAGATAAAATATATCTGTCAAGAACATAGATAAAGGAAAGACAAGAGGAAATAATTTTTATGTAACGTACCTCGTCCCCTGAGGAATGTTATATGGTAAGTGCGTAAAATTTATATGGCAACAGAAGTAGTGGGGAGAAAATTATTGTCAATTCAAATTTTGAATTAGATAATGCTCTAAAATATTCTTAAATCTTACTGTGAGAGTCATGGTAAATATGGAGGACGCTAAGTGGCGTAATTTTTACCCTAAAGAGTCTGAAAGAACGAGCATAATATTGCCGTTGGTTATTGATATTTTTTTCGCAGCTGCTTTAGTCACTGTTATATATCAGTTGTGTCAGAATAGAAAACACCTGCACCACTGTACTGAAGTATAAGCACACGTAGACATAAGTGTTTGTTGGTATACGCTGTTGTGGTATATGGAAGGAGAATCTCAAAAGAAATAAAATAATTTTTGAAGTCAATCAATAAATATCGAAAAAAAAAAGATAATGTCACGACGTTGTCAGATTTTTCTTAAAATTATTTTATTCAATTATTTGCAGCAGACATTTTTGCAAACATTTGCTTAAAATTCTTATTTTATTTACACTCTCAGCACCAACAAAAGCCTATTCGCTTTTTTCTTTCTTACCATTTTAACTTATCTCTTTCATTATCTAAATCTAGTTTTCTATTTTGAACATTCTTTTTCCTTTCTTTCTTTTTCTTTTGATACTTTTCTGTCTTGCTTTTGTTTTTATGTTTCTTTCTTTTTATTTGCTTCTTTCTATCTTTTTACCTTTCTCAATTATTTATTACTATCCTTATTTAAACGTATTTTGTTCTATTTTAGTCTTCTATCTTTCTTTTGACACCGTACTCTCTTGTTTTTCTTTTTATGCTGTTTTTTGTTTATTTTTTTCAATTATTTAATACTCACTTTATTTCAACGTATTTTCTTTCTATTTTATACTTCTTTCTTTCTTTCTTTCCATACTTTTCACTTTTTCTTTTCATTCTTTTTTCTTTTCATTTTCATTATTTTTTCTTATACGTTTTTCTTTAGATTTATTTTTTTTGTTTGTTTCCTTTTCGTTGTTTTCTTTCTTTCCTTCTCATTTTTTTTATCTGAATCTCTAACTTTCTTTACTTTGGTTTCCTTCATTTCTTTTTCTGTTCATGTTAAACGGCATCTTGTATTTCTTTTTGTTTTCATTGCTGTTGTCATATCTCTTTCTCCTGTCCTTTAATTCTCTTTTCTTTCTTTCCTTCTCATTTCTTTTATCTGAATCTCTAACTTTCTTTACTTTGGTTTCATTCATTTCTTTTTCTGTTCATGTTAAACGGCATCTTGTATTTCTTATTGTTTTCATTGCTGTTGTCATATCTCTTTCTCCTGTCCTTTAATTCTCTTTTCTTTCTTTCCTTCTCATTTCTTTTATCTGAATCTCTAACTTTCTTTACTTTGGTTTCATTCATTTCTTTTTCTGTTCATGTTAAACGGAATCTTTTATTTCTTTTTGTTTTCATTGCTGTTGTCATATCTCTTTCTCCTGTCCTTTAATTCTCTTTTCTTTCTTTCCTTCTCATTTCTTTTATCTGAATCTCTAACTTTCTTTATTTTGGTTTCATTCATTTCTTTTTCTGTTCATGTTAAACGGCATCTTTTATTTCTTTTTGTTTTCATTGCTGTTGTCATATCTCTTTCTCCTGTCCTTTAATTCTCTTTTCTTTCTTTCCTTCTCATTTCTTTTATCTGAATCTCTAACTTTCTTTACTTTGGTTTCATTCATTTCTTTTTCTGTTCATGTTAAACGGCATCTTTTATTTCTTTTTGTTTTCATTGCTGTTGTCATATCTCTTTCTCCTGTCCTTTAATTCTCTTTTCTTTCTTTCTTTCTCATTTCTTTTATCTGAATCTCTAACTTTCTTTACTTTGGTTTCATTCATTTCTTTTTCTGTTCATGTTAAACGGCATCTTTTATTTCTTTTTGTTTTCATTGCTGTTGTCATATCTCTTTCTCCTGTCCTTTAATTCTCTTTTCTTTCTTTCCTTCTCATTTCTTTTATCTGAATCTCTAACTTTCTTTACTTTGGTTTCATTCATTTCTTTTTCTGTTCATGTTAAACGGCATCTTTTATTTCTTTTTGTTTTCATTGCTGTTGTCATATCTCTTTCTCCTGTCCTTTAATTCTCTTTTCTTTCTTTCCTTCTCATTTCTTTTATCTGAATCTCTAACTTTCTTTATTTTGGTTTCATTCATTTCTTTTTCTGTTCATGTTAAACGGCATCTTTTATTTCTTTTTGTTTTCATTGCTGTTGTCATATCTCTTTCTCCTGTCCTTTAATTCTCTTTTCTTTCTTTCCTTCTCATTTCTTTTATCTGAATCTCTAACTTTCTTTACTTTGGTTTCATTCATTTCTTTTTCTGTTCATGTTAAACGGCATCTTTTATTTCTTTTTGTTTTCATTGCTGTTGTCATATCTCTTTCTCCTGTCCTTTAATTCTCTTTTCTTTCTTTCCTTCTCATTTCTTTTATCTGAATCTCTAACTTTCTTTACTTTGGTTTCATTCATTTCTTTTTCTGTTCATGTTAAACGGCATCTTTTATTTCTTTTTGTTTTCATTGCTGTTGTCATATCTCTTTCTCCTGTCCTTTAATTCTCTTTTCTTTCTTTCCTTCTCATTTCTTTTATCTGAATCTCTAACTTTCTTTACTTTGGTTTCATTCATTTCTTTTTCTGTTCATGTTAAACGGCATCTTTTATTTCTTTTTGTTTTCATTGCTGTTGTCATATCTCTTTCTCCTGTCCTTTAATTCTCTTTTCTTTCTTTCCTTCTCATTTCTTTTATCTGAATCTCTAACTTTCTTTACTTTGGTTTCATTCATTTCTTTTTCTGTTCATGTTAAACGGCATCTTTTATTTCTTTTTGTTTTCATTGCTGTTGCCATATCTCTTTCTCCTGTCCTTTAATTCTCTTTTCTTTCTTTCCTTCTCATTTCTTTTATCTGAATCTCTAACTTTCTTTACTTTGGTTTCATTCATTTCTTTTTCTGTTCATGTTAAACGGCATCTTTTATTTCTTTTTGTTTTCATTGCTGTTGTCATATCTCTTTCTCCTGTCCTTTAATTCTCTTTTCTTTCTTTCCTTCTCATTTCTTTTATCTGAATCTCTAACTTTCTTTACTTTGGTTTCATTCATTTCTTTTTCTGTTCATGTTAAACGGCATCTTTTATTTCTTTTTGTTTTCATTGCTGTTGCCATATCTCTTTCTCCTGTCCTTTAATTCTCTTTTCTTTCTTTCCTTCTCATTTCTTTTATCTGAATCTCTAACTTTCTTTACTTTGGTTTCATTCATTTCTTTTTCTGTTCATGTTAAACGGCATCTTTTATTTCTTTTTGTTTTCATTGCTGTTGTCATATCTCTTTCTCCTGTCCTTTAATTCTCTTTTCTTTCTTTCCTTCTCATTTCTTTTATCTGAATCTCTAACTTTCTTTACTTTGGTTTCATTCATTTCTTTTCTGTTCATGTTAAACGGCATCTTTTATTTCTTTTTGTTTTCATTGCTGTTGTCATATCTCTTTCTCCTGTCCTTTAATTCTCTTTTCTTTCTTTCCTTCTCATTTCTTTTATCTGAATCTCTAACTTTCTTTACTTTGGTTTCATTCATTTCTTTTTCTGTTCATGTTAAACGGCATCTTTTATTTCTTTTTGTTTTCATTGCTGTTGCCATATCTCTTTCTCCTGTCCTTTAATTCTCTTTTCTTTCTTTCCTTCTCATTTCTTTTATCTGAATCTCTAACTTTCTTTACTTTGGTTTCATTCATTTCTTTTTCTGTTCATGTTAAACGGCATCTTTTATTTCTTTTTGTTTTCATTGCTGTTGTCATATCTCTTTCTCCTGTCCTTTAATTCTCTTTTCTTTCTTTCCTTCTCATTTCTTTTATCTGAATGTCTAACTTTCTTTACTTTGGTTTCATTCATTTCTTTTTCTGTTCATGTTAAACGGCATCTTTTATTTCTTTTTGTTTTCATTGCTGTTGCCATATCTCTTTCTCCTGTCCTTTAATTCTCTTTTCTTTCTTTCCTTCTCATTTCTTTTATCTGAATCTCTAACTTTCTTTACTTTGGTTTCCTTCATTTCTTTTTCTGTTCATGTTAAACGGCATCTTTTATTTCTTTTTGTTTTCATTGCTGTTGTCATATCTCTTTCTCCTGTCCTTTAATTCTCTTTTCTTTCTTTCCTTCTCATTTCTTTTATCTGAATCTCTAACTTTCTTTACTTTGGTTTCATTCATTTCTTTTTCTGTTCATGTTAAACGGCATCTTTTATTTCTTTTTGTTTTCATTGCTGTTGTCATATCTCTTTCTCCTGTCCTTTAATTCTCTTTTCTTTCTTTCCTTCTCATTTCTTTTATCTGAATCTCTAACTTTCTTTACTTTGGTTTCCTTCATTTCTTTTTCTGTTCATGTTAAACGGAATCTTTTATTTCTTTTTGTTTTCATTGCTGTTGTCATATCTCTTTCTCCTGTCCTTTAATTCTCTTTTCTTTCTTTCCTTCTCATTTCTTTTATCTGAATCTCTAACTTTCTTTACTTTGGTTTCATTCATTTCTTTTTCTGTTCATGTTAAACGGCATCTTTTATTTCTTTTTGTTTTCATTGCTGTTGCCATATCTCTTTCTCCTGTCCTTTAATTCTCTTTTCTTTCTTTCCTTCTCATTTCTTTTATCTGAATCTCTAACTTTCTTTACTTTGGTTTCATTCATTTCTTTTTCTGTTCATGTTAAACGGCATCTTTTATTTCTTTTTGTTTTCATTGCTGTTGCCATATCTCTTTCTCCTGTCCTTTAATTCTCTTTTCTTTCTTTCCTTCTCATTTCTTTTATCTGAATCTCTAACTTTCTTTACTTTGGTTTCATTCATTTCTTTTTCTGTTCATGTTAAACGGCATTTTTTATTTCTTTTTGTTTTCATTGCTGTTGTCATATCTCTTTCTCCTGTCCTTTAATTCTCTTTTCTTTCTTTCCTTCTCATTTCTTTTATCTGAATCTCTAACTTTCTTTACTTTGGTTTCCTTCATTTCTTTTTCTGTTCATGTTAAACGGCGTCTTTTATTTCTTTTTGTTTTCATTGCTGTTGTCATATCTCTTTCTCCTGTCCTTTAATTCTCTTTTCTTTCTTTCCTTCTCATTTCTTTTATCTGAATCTCTAACTTTCTTTACTTTGGTTTCCTTCATTTCTTTTTCTGTTCATGTTAAACGGCATCTTTTATTTCTTTTTGTTTTCATTGCTGTTGTCATATCTCTTTCTCCTGTCCTTTAATTCTCTTTTCTTTCTTTCCTTCTCATTTCTTTTATCTGAATCTCTAACTTTCTTTACTTTGGTTTCCTTCATTTCTTTTTCTGTTCATGTTAAACGGCATCTTTTATTTCTTTTTGTTTTCATTGCTGTTGTCATATCTCTTTCTCCTGTCCTTTAATTCTCTTTTCTTTCTTTCCTTCTCATTTCTTTTATCTGAATCTCTAACTTTCTTTACTTTGGTTTCATTCATTTCTTTTTCTGTTCATGTTAAACGGCATCTTTTATTTCTTTTTGTTTTCATTGCTGTTGCCATATCTCTTTCTCCTGTCCTTTAATTCTCTTTTCTTTCTTTCCTTCTCATTTCTTTTATCTGAATCTCTAACTTTCTTTACTTTGGTTTCATTCATTTCTTTTTCTGTTCATGTTAAACGGCATCTTTTATTTCTTTTTGTTTTCATTGCTGTTGTCATATCTCTTTCTCCTGTCCTTTAATTCTCTTTTCTTTCTTTCCTTCTCATTTCTTTTATCTGAATCTCTAACTTTCTTTACTTTGGTTTCATTCATTTCTTTTTCTGTTCATGTTAAACGGCATCTTTTATTTCTTTTTGTTTTCATTGCTGTTGTCATATCTCTTTCTCCTGTCCTTTAATTCTCTTTTCTTTCTTTCCTTCTCATTTCTTTTATCTGAATCTCTAACTTTCTTTACTTTGGTTTCCTTCATTTCTTTTTCTGTTCATGTTAAACGGCATCTTTTATTTCTTTTTGTTTTCATTGCTGTTGTCATATCTCTTTCTCCTGTCCTTTAATTCTCTTTTCTTTCTTTCCTTCTCATTTCTTTTATCTGAATCTCTAACTTTCTTTACTTTGGTTTCATTCATTTCTTTTTCTGTTCATGTTAAACGGCATCTTTTATTTCTTTTTGTTTTCATTGCTGTTGCCATATCTCTTTCTCCTGTCCTTTAATTCTCTTTTCTTTCTTTCCTTCTCATTTCTTTTATCTGAATCTCTAACTTTCTTTACTTTGGTTTCATTCATTTCTTTTTCTGTTCATGTTAAACGGCATCTTTTATTTCTTTTTGTTTTCATTGCTGTTGTCATATCTCTTTCTCCTGTCCTTTAATTCTCTTTTCTTTCTTTCCTTCTCATTTCTTTTATCTGAATCTCTAACTTTCTTTACTTTGGTTTCATTCATTTCTTTTTCTGTTCATGTTAAACGGCATCTTTTATTTCTTTTTGTTTTCATTGCTGTTGTCATATCTCTTTCTCCTGTCCTTTAATTCTCTTTTCTTTCTTTCCTTCTCATTTCTTTTATCTGAATCTCTAACTTTCTTTACTTTGGTTTCATTCATTTCTTTTTCTGTTCATGTTAAACGGCATCTTTTATTTCTTTTTGTTTTCATTGCTGTTGTCATATCTCTTTCTCCTGTCCTTTAATTCTCTTTTCTTTCTTTCCTTCTCATTTCTTTTATCTGAATCTCTAACTTTCTTTACTTTGGTTTCTTCATTTCTTTTTTCTGTTCATGTTAAACGGCATCTTTATTTTCTTTTTGTTTTCATTGCTGTTGTCATATCTCTTTCTCCTGTCCTTTAATTCTCTTTTCTTTCTTTCCTTCTCATTTCTTTTATCTGAATCTCTAACTTTCTTTACTTTGGTTTCATTCATTTCTTTTTCTGTTCATGTTAAACGGCATCTTTTATTTCTTTTTGTTTTCATTGCTGTTGTCATATCTCTTTCTCCTGTCCTTTAATTCTCTTTTCTTTCTTTCCTTCTCATTTCTTTTATCTGAATCTCTAACTTTCTTTACTTTGGTTTCATTCATTTCTTTTTCTGTTCATGTTAAACGGCATCTTTTATTTCTTTTTGTTTTCATTGCTGTTTCATATCTCTTTCTCCTGTCCCTTTAATTCTCTTTTCTTTCTTTCCTTCTCATTCCTCTTTTTATCTGAATCTCTAACTTTCTTTACTTTGGTTTCATTCATTTCTTTTTCTGTTCATGTTAAACGGCATCTTTTTATTTCTTTTTGTTTTCATTGCTTGTCATATCTCTTTCTCCTGTCCTTTAATTCTCTTTTCTTTCTTTCCTTCTCATTTCTTTTTATCTGAATCTCTAACTTTCTTTACTTTGGTTTCATTCATTTCTTTTTTCTGTTCATGTTAAACGGCATCTTTTATTTCTTTTGTTTTCATTGCTGTTGTCATATCTCTTTCTCCTGTCCTTTTAATTCTCTTTTCTTTCTTTCCTTCTCATTTCTTTTATCTGAATCTCTAACTTTCTTTACTTTGGTTTCATTCATTTCTTTTTCTGTTCATGTTAAACGGCATCTTTTATTTCTTTTTGTTTTCATTGCTGTTGTCATATCTCTTTCTCCTGTCCTTTAATTCTCTTTTCTTTCTTTCCTTCTCATTTCTTTTATCTGAATCTCTAACTTTCTTTACTTTGGTTTCATTCATTTCTTTTCTGTTCATGTTAAACGGCATCTTTTATTTCTTTTGTTTTCATTGCTGTTGTCATATCTCTTTCTCCTGTCCTTTATTCTCTTTTCTTTCTTTCCTTCTCATTTCTTTTATCTGAATCTCTAACTTTCTTTACTTTGGTTTCATTCATTTCTTTTTCTGTTCATGTTAAACGGCATCTTTTATTTCTTTTTGTTTCATTGCTGTTGTCATATCTCTTTCTCCTGTCCTTTAATTCTCTTTTCTTTCTTTCCTTCTCATTTCTTTTATCTGAATCTCTAACTTTCTTTACTTTGGTTTCATTCATTTCTTTTTCTGTTCATGTTAAAACGGCATCTTTTATTTCTTTTTGTTTTCATTGCTGTTGTCATATCTCTTTCTCCTGTCCTTTAATTCTCTTTTTCTTTCTTTCCTTCTCATTTCTTTTATCTGAATCTCTAACTTTCTTTACTTTGGTTTCCTTCATTTCTTTTTCTGTTCATGTTAAACGGCATCTTTTATTTCTTTTTGTTTTCATTTGCTGTTGTCATATCTCTTTCTCCTGTCCTTTAATTCTCTTTTCTTCTTTCCTTCTCATTTCTTTTATCTGAATCTCTAACTTTCTTTACTTTGGTTTCCTTCATTTCTTTTTCTGTTCATGTTAAACGGCATCTTTTATTTCTTTTTGTTTTCATTGCTGTTGTCATATCTCTTTCTCCTGTCCTTTAATTCTCTTTTCTTTCTTTCCTTCTCATTTCTTTTATCTGAATTTCTAACTTTCTTTACTTTGGTTTCATTCATTTCTTTTTCTGTTCATGTTAAACGGCATCTTTTATTTCTTTTTGTTTTCATTGCTGTTGTCATATCTCTTTCTCCTGTCCTTTAATTCTCTTTTCTTTCTTTCCTTCTCATTTCTTTTATCTGAATCTCTAACTTTCTTTACTTTGGTTTCATTCATTTCTTTTTCTGTTCATGTTAAACGGCATCTTTTATTTCTTTTTGTTTTCATTGCTGTTGCCATATCTCTTTCTCCTGTCCTTTAATTCTCTTTTCTTTCTTTCCTTCTCATTTCTTTTATCTGAATCTCTAACTTTCTTTACTTTGGTTTCCTTCATTTCTTTTTCTGTTCATGTTAAACGGCATCTTTTATTTCTTTTTGTTTTCATTGCTGTTGCCATATCTCTTTCTCCTGTCCTTTAATTCTCTTTTCTTTCTTTCCTTCTCATTTCTTTTATCTGAATCTCTAACTTTCTTTACTTTGGTTTCATTCATTTCTTTTTCTGTTCATGTTAAACGGCATCTTTTATTTCTTTTTGTTTTCATTGCTGTTGTCATATCTCTTTCTCCTGTCCTTTAATTCTCTTTTCTTTCTTTCCTTCTCATTTCTTTTATCTGAATCTCTAACTTTCTTTACTTTGGTTTCATTCATTTCTTTTTCTGTTCATGTTAAACGGCATCTTTTATTTCTTTTTGTTTTCATTGCTGTTGTCATATCTCTTTCTCCTGTCCTTTAATTCTCTTTTCTTTCTTTCCTTCTCATTTCTTTTATCTGAATCTCTAACTTTCTTTACTTTGGTTTCCTTCATTTCTTTTTCTGTTCATGTTAAACGGCATCTTTTATTTCTTTTTGTTTTCATTGCTGTTGTCATATCTCTTTCTCCTGTCCTTTAATTCTCTTTTCTTTCTTTCCTTCTCATTTCTTTTATCTGAATCTCTAACTTTCTTTACTTTGGTTTCCTTCATTTCTTTTTCTGTTCATGTTAAACGGCATCTTTTATTTCTTTTTGTTTTCATTGCTGTTGTCATATCTCTTTCTCCTGTCCTTTAATTCTCTTTTCTTTCTTTCCTTCTCATTTCTTTTATCTGAATCTCTAACTTTCTTTACTTTGGTTTCCTTCATTTCTTTTTCTGTTCATGTTAAACGGCATCTTTTATTTCTTTTTGTTTTCATTGCTGTTGTCATATCTCTTTCTCCTGTCCTTTAATTCTCTTTTCTTTCTTTCCTTCTCATTTCTTTTATCTGAATCTCTAACTTTCTTTACTTTGGTTTCATTCATTTCTTTTTCTGTTCATGTTAAACGGCATCTTTTATTTCTTTTTGTTTTCATTGCTGTTGTCATATCTCTTTCTCCTGTCCTTTAATTCTCTTTTCTTTCTTTCCTTCTCATTTCTTTTATCTGAATCTCTAACTTTCTTTACTTTGGTTTCATTCATTTCTTTTTCTGTTCATGTTAAACGGCATCTTTTATTTCTTTTTGTTTTCATTGCTGTTGCCATATCTCTTTCTCCTGTCCTTTAATTCTCTTTTCTTTCTTTCCTTCTCATTTCTTTTATCTGAATCTCTAACTTTCTTTACTTTGGTTTCATTCATTTCTTTTTCTGTTCATGTTAAACGGCATCTTTTAGTTCTTTTTGTTTTCATTGCTGTTGTCATATCTCTTTCTCCTGTCCTTTAATTCTCTTTTCTTTCTTTCCTTCTCATTTCTTTTATCTGAATCTCTAACTTTCTTTACTTTGGTTTCATTCATTTCTTTTTCTGTTCATGTTAAACGGCATCTTTTATTTCTTTTTGTTTTCATTGCTGTTGCCATATCTCTTTCTCCTGTCCTTTAATTCTCTTTTCTTTCTTTCCTTCTCATTTCTTTTATCTGAATCTCTAACTTTCTTTACTTTGGTTTCATTCATTTCTTTTTCTGTTCATATTAAACGGCATCTTTTATTTCTTTTTGTCTTCATTGCTGTTGCCATATCTCTTTCTCCTGTCCTTTAATTCTCTTTTCTTTCTTTCCTTCTCATTTCTTTTATCTGAATCTCTAACTTTCTTTACTTTGGTTTCATTCATTTCTTTTTCTGTTCATGTTAAACGGCATCTTTTATTTCTTTTTGTTTTCATTGCTGTTGTCATATCTCTTTCTCCTGTCCTTTAATTCTCTTTTCTTTCTTTCCTTCTCATTTCTTTTATCTGAATCTCTAACTTTCTTTGCTTTGGTTTCATTCATTTCTTTTTCTGTTCATGTTAAACGGCATCTTTTATTTCTTTTTGTTTTCATTGCTGTTGCCATATCTCTTTCTCCTGTCCTTTAATTCTCTTTTCTTTCTTTCCTTCTCATTTCTTTTATCTGAATCTCTAACTTTCTTTACTTTGGTTTCATTCATTTCTTTTTCTGTTCATGTTAAACGGCATCTTTTATTTCTTTTTGTTTTCATTGCTGTTGTCATATCTCTTTCTCCTGTCCTTTAATTCTCTTTTCTTTCTTTCCTTCTCATTTCTTTTATCTGAATCTCTAACTTTCTTTACTTTGGTTTCATTCATTTCTTTTTCTGTTCATGTTAAACGGCATCTTTTATTTCTTTTTGTTTTCATTGCTGTTGCCATATCTCTTTCTCCTGTCCTTTAATTCTCTTTTCTTTCTTTCCTTCTCATTTCTTTTATCTGAATCTCTAACTTTCTTTACTTTGGTTTCATTCATTTCTTTTTCTGTTCATGTTAAACGGCATCTTTTATTTCTTTTTGTTTTCATTGCTGTTGTCATATCTCTTTCTCCTGTCCTTTAATTCTCTTTTCTTTCTTTCCTTCTCATTTCTTTTATCTGAATCTCTAACTTTCTTTACTTTGGTTTCCTTCATTTCTTTTTCTGTTCATGTTAAACGGCATCTTTTATTTCTTTTTGTTTTCATTGCTGTTGTCATATCTCTTTCTCCTGTCCTTTAATTCTCTTTTCTTTCTTTCCTTCTCATTTCTTTTATCTGAATCTCTAACTTTCTTTACTTTGGTTTCCTTCATTTCTTTTTCTGTTCATGTTAAACGGCATCTTTTATTTCTTTTTGTTTTCATTGCTGTTGTCATATCTCTTTCTCCTGTCCTTTAATTCTCTTTTCTTTCTTTCCTTCTCATTTCTTTTATCTGAATCTCTAACTTTCTTTACTTTGGTTTCATTCATTTCTTTTTCTGTTCATGTTAAACGGCATCTTTTATTTCTTTTTGTTTTCATTGCTGTTGTCATATCTCTTTCTCCTGTCCTTTAATTCTCTTTTCTTTCTTTCCTTCTCATTTCTTTTATCTGAATCTCTAACTTTCTTTACTTTGGTTTCATTCATTTCTTTTTCTGTTCATCTTAAACGGCATCTTTTATTTCTTTTTGTTTTCATTGCTGTTGTCATATCTCTTTCTCCTGTCCTTTAATTCTCTTTTCTTTCTTTCCTTCTCATTTCTTTTATCTGAATCTCTAACTTTCTTTACTTTGGTTTCATTCATTTCTTTTTCTGTTCATGTTAAACGGCATCTTTTATTTCTTTTTGTTTTCATTGCTGTTGTCATATCTCTTTCTCCTGTCCTTTAATTCTCTTTTCTTTCTTTCCTTCTCATTTCTTTTATCTGAATCTCTAACTTTCTTTACTTTGGTTTCATTCATTTCTTTTTCTGTTCATGTTAAACGGCATCTTTTATTTCTTTTTGTTTTCATTGCTGTTGTCATATCTCTTTCTCCTGTCCTTTAATTCTCTTTTCTTTCTTTCCTTCTCATTTCTTTTATCTGAATCTCTAACTTTCTTTACATTGGTTTCATTCATTTCTTTTTCTGTTCATGTTAAACGGCATCTTTTATTTCTTTTTGTTTTCATTGCTGTTGTCATATCTCTTTCTCCTGTCCTTTAATTCTCTTTTCTTTCTTTCCTTCTCATTTCTTTTATCTGAATCTCTAACTTTCTTTACTTTGGTTTCATTCATTTCTTTTTCTGTTCATCTTAAACGGCATCTTTTATTTCTTTTTGTTTTCATTGCTGTTGTCATATCTCTTTCTCCTGTCCTTTAATTCTCTTTTCTTTCTTTCCTTCTCATTTCTTTTATCTGAATCTCTAACTTTCTTTACTTTGGTTTCCTTCATTTCTTTTTCTGTTCATGTTAAACGGCATCTTTTATTTCTTTTTGTTTTCATTGCTGTTGTCATATCTCTTTCTCCTGTCCTTTAATTCTCTTTTCTTTCTTTCCTTCTCATTTCTTTTATCTGAATCTCTAACTTTCTTTACTTTGGTTTCCTTCATTTCTTTTTCTGTTCATGTTAAACGGCATCTTTTATTTCTTTTTGTTTTCATTGCTGTTGTCATATCTCTTTCTCCTGTCCTTTAATTCTCTTTTCTTTCTTTCCTTCTCATTTCTTTTATCTGAATTTCTAACTTTCTTTACTTTGGTTTCATTCATTTCTTTTTCTGTTCATGTTAAACGGCATCTTTTATTTCTTTTTGTTTTCATTGCTGTTGTCATATCTCTTTCTCCTGTCCTTTAATTCTCTTTTCTTTCTTTCCTTCTCATTTCTTTTATCTGAATCTCTAACTTTCTTTACTTTGGTTTCATTCATTTCTTTTTCTGTTCATGTTAAACGGCATCTTTTATTTCTTTTTGTTTTCATTGCTGTTGCCATATCTCTTTCTCCTGTCCTTTAATTCTCTTTTCTTTCTTTCCTTCTCATTTCTTTTATCTGAATCTCTAACTTTCTTTACTTTGGTTTCCTTCATTTCTTTTTCTGTTCATGTTAAACGGCATCTTTTATTTCTTTTTGTTTTCATTGCTGTTGCCATATCTCTTTCTCCTGTCCTTTAATTCTCTTTTCTTTCTTTCCTTCTCATTTCTTTTATCTGAATCTCTAACTTTCTTTACTTTGGTTTCATTCATTTCTTTTTCTGTTCATGTTAAACGGCATCTTTTATTTCTTTTTGTTTTCATTGCTGTTGTCATATCTCTTTCTCCTGTCCTTTAATTCTCTTTTCTTTCTTTCCTTCTCATTTCTTTTATCTGAATTTCTAACTTTCTTTACTTTGGTTTCATTCATTTCTTTTTCTGTTCATGTTAAACGGCATCTTTTATTTCTTTTTGTTTTCATTGCTGTTGTCATATCTCTTTCTCCTGTCCTTTAATTCTCTTTTCTTTCTTTCCTTCTCATTTCTTTTATCTGAATCTCTAACTTTCTTTACTTTGGTTTCCTTCATTTCTTTTTCTGTTCATGTTAAACGGCATCTTTTATTTCTTTTTGTTTTCATTGCTGTTGTAATATCTCTTTCTCCTGTCCTTTAATTCTCTTTTCTTTCTTTCCTTCTCATTTCTTTTATCTGAATCTCTAACTTTCTTTACTTTGGTTTCCTTCATTTCTTTTTCTGTTCATGTTAAACGGCATCTTTTATTTCTTTTTGTTTTCATTGCTGTTGCCATATCTCTTTCTCCTGTCCTTTAATTCTCTTTTCTTTCTTTCCTTCTCATTTCTTTTATCTGAATCTCTAACTTTCTTTACTTTGGTTTCATTCATTTCTTTTTCTGTTCATGTTAAACGGCATCTTTTATTTCTTTTTGTTTTCATTGCTGTTGTCATATCTCTTTCTCCTGTCCTTTAATTCTCTTTTCTTTCTTTCCTTCTCATTTCTTTTATCTGAATCTCTAACTTTCTTTACTTTGGTTTCCTTCATTTCTTTTTCTGTTCATGTTAAACGGCATCTTTTATTTCTTTTTGTTTTCATTGCTGTTGTCATATCTCTTTCTCCTGTCCTTTAATTCTCTTTTCTTTCTTTCCTTCTCATTTCTTTTATCTGAATCTCTAACTTTCTTTACTTTGGTTTCATTCATTTCTTTTTCTGTTCATGTTAAACGGCATCTTTTATTTCTTTTTGTTTTCATTGCTGTTGTCATATCTCTTTCTCCTGTCCTTTAATTCTCTTTTCTTTCTTTCCTTCTCATTTCTTTTATCTGAATCTCTAACTTTCTTTACTTTGGTTTCATTCATTTCTTTTTCTGTTCATGTTAAACGGCATCTTTTATTTCTTTTTGTCTTCATTGCTGTTGTCATATCTCTTTCTCCTGTCCTTTAATTCTCTTTTCTTTCTTTCCTTCTCATTTCTTTTATCTGAATCTCTAACTTTCTTTACTTTGGTTTCATTCATTTCTTTTTCTGTTCATGTTAAACGGCATCTTTTATTTCTTTTTTTTTCATTGCTGTTGTCATATCTCTTTCTCCTGTCCTTTAATTCTCTTTTCTTTCTTTCCTTCTCATTTCTTTTATCTGAATCTCTAACTTTCTTTACTTTGGTTTCATTCATTTCTTTTTCTGTTCATGTTAAACGGCATCTTTTATTTCTTTTTGTTTTCATTGCTGTTGTCATATCTCTTTCTCCTGTCCTTTAATTCTCTTTTCTTTCTTTCCTTCTCATTTCTTTTATCTGAATCTCTAACTTTCTTTACTTTGGTTTCATTCATTTCTTTTTCTGTTCATGTTAAACGGCATCTTTTATTTCTTTTTGTCTTCATTGCTGTTGCCATATCTCTTTCTCCTGTCCTTTAATTCTCTTTTCTTTCTTTCCTTCTCATTTCTTTTATCTGAATCTCTAACTTTCTTTACTTTGGTTTCATTCATTTCTTTTTCTGTTCATGTTAAACGGCATCTTTTATTTCTTTTTGTTTTCATTGCTGTTGTCATATCTCTTTCTCCTGTCCTTTAATTCTCTTTTCTTTCTTTCCTTCTCATTTCTTTTATCTGATTCTCTAACTTTCTTTACTTTGGTTTCATTCATTTCTTTTTCTGTTCATGTTAAACGGCATCTTTTATTTCTTTTTGTTTTCATTGCTGTTGCCATATCTCTTTCTCCTGTCCTTTAATTCTCTTTTCTTTCTTTCCTTCTCATTTCTTTTATCTGAATCTCTAACTTTCTTTACTTTGGTTTCATTCATTTCTTTTTCTGTTCATGTTAAACGGCATCTTTTATTTCTTTTTGTTTTCATTGCTGTTGTCATATCTCTTTCTCCTGTCCTTTAATTCTCTTTTCTTTCTTTCCTTCTCATTTCTTTTATCTGAATCTCTAACTTTCTTTACTTTGGTTTCATTCATTTCTTTTTCTGTTCATGTTAAACGGCATCTTTTATTTCTTTTTGTTTTCATTGCTGTTGCCATATCTCTTTCTCCTGTCCTTTAATTCTCTTTTCTTTCTTTCCTTCTCATTTCTTTTATCTGAATCTCTAACTTTCTTTACTTTGGTTTCATTCATTTCTTTTTCTGTTCATGTTAAACGGCATCTTTTATTTCTTTTTGTTTTCATTGCTGTTGTCATATCTCTTTCTCCTGTCCTTTAATTCTCTTTTCTTTCTTTCCTTCTCATTTCTTTTATCTGAATCTCTAACTTTCTTTACTTTGGTTTCATTCATTTCTTTTTCTGTTCATGTTAAACGGCATCTTTTATTTCTTTTTGTTTTCATTGCTGTTGTCATATCTCTTTCTCCTGTCCTTTAATTCTCTTTTCTTTCTTTCCTTCTCATTTCTTTTATCTGAATCTCTAACTTTCTTTACTTTGGTTTCATTCATTTCTTTTTCTGTTCATGTTAAACGGCATCTTTTATTTCTTTTTGTTTTCATTGCTGTTGTCATATCTCTTTCTCCTGTCCTTTAATTCTCTTTTCTTTCTTTCCTTCTCATTTCTTTTATCTGAATCTCTAACTTTCTTTACTTTGGTTTCCTTCATTTCTTTTTCTGTTCATGTTAAACGGCATCTTTTATTTCTTTTTGTTTTCATTGCTGTTGTCATATCTCTTTCTCCTGTCCTTTAATTCTCTTTTCTTTCTTTCCTTCTCATTTCTTTTATCTGAATCTCTAACTTTCTTTACTTTGGTTTCATTCATTTCTTTTTCTGTTCATGTTAAACGGCATCTTTTATTTCTTTTTGTTTTCATTGCTGTTGCCATATCTCTTTCTCCTGTCCTTTAATTCTCTTTTCTTTCTTTCCTTCTCATTTCTTTTATCTGAATCTCTAACTTTCTTTACTTTGGTTTCATTCATTTCTTTTTCTGTTCATGTTAAACGCCATCTTTTATTTCTTTTTGTTTTCATTGCTGTTGTCATATCTCTTTCTCCTGTCCTTTAATTCTCTTTTCTTTCTTTCCTTCTCATTTCTTTTATCTGAATCTCTAACTTTCTTTACTTTGGTTTCATTCATTTCTTTTTCTGTTCATGTTAAACGGATTATTTTATTTCTTTTTGTTTTCATTGCTGTTGTCATATCTCTTTCTCCTGTCCTTTAATTCTCTTTTCTTTCTTTCCTTCTCATTTCTTTTATCTGAATCTCTAACTTTCTTTACTTTGGTTTCATTCATTTCTTTTTCTGTTCATGTTAAACGGCATCTTTTATTTCTTTTTGTTTTCATTGCTGTTGTCATATCTCTTTCTCATGTCCTTTAATTCTCTTTTCTTTCTTTCCTTCTCATTTCTTTTATCTGAATCTCTAACTTTCTTTACTTTGGTTTCCTTCATTTCTTTTTCTGTTCATGTTAAACGGCATCTTTTATTTCTTTTTGTTTTCATTGCTGTTGTCATATCTCTTTCTCCTGTCCTTTAATTCTCTTTTCTTTCTTTCCTTCTCATTTCTTTTATCTGAATCTCTAACTTTCTTTACTTTGGTTTCCTTCATTTCTTTTTCTGTTCATGTTAAACGGCATCTTTTATTTCTTTTTGTTTTCATTGCTGTTGTCATATCTCTTTCTCCTGTCCTTTAATTCTCTTTTCTTTCTTTCCTTCTCATTTCTTTTATCTGAATCTCTAACTTTCTTTACTTTGGTTTCCTTCATTTCTTTTTCTGTTCATGTTAAACGGCATCTTTTATTTCTTTTTGTTTTCATTGCTGTTGTCATATCTCTTTCTCCTGTCCTTTAATTCTCTTTTCTTTCTTTCCTTCTCATTTCTTTTATCTGAATCTCTAACTTTCTTTACTTTGGTTTCCTTCATTTCTTTTTCTGTTCATGTTAAACGGCATCTTTTATTTCATTTGTTTTCATTGCTGTTGCCATATCTCTTTCTCCTGTCCTTTAATTCTCTTTTCTTTCTTTCCTTCTCATTTCTTTTATCTGAATCTCTAACTTTCTTTACTTTGGTTTCATTCATTTCTTTTTCTGTTCATGTTAAACGGCATCTTTTATTTCTTTTTGTTTTTATTGCTGTTGTCATATCTCTTTCTCCTGTCCTTTAATTCTCTTTTCTTTCTTTACTTCTCATTTCTTTTATCTGAATCTCTAACTTTCTTTACTTTGGTTTCAATCATTTCTTTTTCTGTTCATGTTAAACGGCATCTTTTATTTCTTTTTGTTTTCATTGCTGTTGTCATATCTCTTTCTCCTGTCCTTTAATTCTCTTTTCTTTCTTTCCTTCTCATTTCTTTTATCTGAATCTCTAACTTTCTTTACTTTGGTTTCCTTCATTTCTTTTTCTGTTCATGTTAAACGGCATCTTTTATTTCTTTTTGTTTTCATTGCTGTTGTCATATCTCTTTCTCCTGTCCTTTAATTCTCTTTTCTTTCTTTCCTTCTCATTTCTTTTATCTGAATCTCTAACTTTCTTTACTTTGGTTTCCTTCATTTCTTTTTCTGTTCATGTTAAACGGCATCTTTTATTTCTTTTTGTTTTCATTGCTGTTGTCATATCTCTTTCTCCTGTCCTTTAATTCTCTTTTCTTTCTTTCCTTCTCATTTCTTTTATCTGAATCTCTAACTTTCTTTACTTTGGTTTCATTCATTTCTTTTTCTGTTCATGTTAAACGGCATCTTTTATTTCTTTTTGTTTTCATTGCTGTTGTCATATCTCTTTCTCCTGTCCTTTAATTCTCTTTTCTTTCTTTCCTTCTCATTTCTTTTATCTGAATCTCTAACTTTCTTTACTTTGGTTTCCTTCATTTCTTTTTCTGTTCATGTTAAACGGCATCTTTTATTTCTTTTTGTTTTCATTGCTGTTGTCATATCTCTTTCTCCTGTCCTTTAATTCTCTTTTCTTTCTTTCCTTCTCATTTCTTTTATCTGAATCTCTAACTTTCTTTACTTTGGTTTCCTTCATTTCTTTATCTGTTCATGTTAAACGGCATCTTTTATTTCTTTTTGTTTTCATTGCTGTTGTCATATCTCTTTCTCCTGTCCTTTAATTCTCTTTTCTTTCTTTCCTTCTCATTTCTTTTATCTGAATCTCTAACTTTCTTTACTTTGGTTTCCTTCATTTCTTTTTCTGTTCATGTTAAACGGCATCTTTTATTTCTTTTTGTTTTCATTGCTGTTGCCATATCTCTTTCTCCTGTCCTTTAATTCTCTTTTCTTTCTTTCCTTCTCATTTCTTTTATCTGAATCTCTAACTTTCTTTACTTTGGTTTCCTTCATTTCTTTTTCTGTTCATGTTAAACGGCATCTTTTATTTCTTTTTGTTTTCATTGCTGTTGTCATATCTCTTTCTCCTGTCCTTTAATTCTCTTTTCTTTCTTTCCTTCTCATTTCTTTTATCTGAATCTCTAACTTTCTTTACTTTGGTTTCATTCATTTCTTTTTCTGTTCATGTTAAACGGCATCTTTTATTTCTTTTTGTTTTCATTGCAGTTGTCATATCTCTTTCTCCTGTCCTTTAATTCTCTTTTCTTTCTTTCCTTCTGATTTCTTTTATCTGAATCTCTAACTTTCTTTACTTTGGTTTCCTTCATTTCTTTTTCTGTTCATGTTAAACGGCATCTTTTATTTCTTTTTGTTTTCATTGCTGTTGTCATATCTCTTTCTCCTGTCCTTTAATTCTCTTTTCTTTCTTTCCTTCTCATTTCTTTTATCTGAATCTCTAACTTTCTTTACTTTGGTTTCATTCATTTCTTTTTCTGTTCATGTTAAACGGCATCTTTTATTTCTTTTTGTTTTCATTGCTGTTGCCATATCTCTTTCTCCTGTCCTTTAATTCTCTTTTCTTTCTTTCCTTCTCATTTCTTTTATCTGAATCTCTAACTTTCTTTACTTTGGTTTCATTCATTTCTTTTTCTGTTCATGTTAAACGGCATCTTTTATTTCTTTTTGTTTTCATTGCTGTTGTCATATCTCTTTCTCCTGTCCTTTAATTCTCTTTTCTTTCTTTCCTTCTCATTTCTTTTATCTGAATCTCTAACTTTCTTTACTTTGGTTTCCTTCATTTCTTTTTCTGTTCATGTTAAACGGCATCTTTTATTTCTTTTTGTTTTCATTGCTGTTGTCATATCTCTTTCTCCTGTCCTTTAATTCTCTTTTCTTTCTTTCCTTCTCATTTCTTTTATCTGAATCTCTAACTTTCTTTACTTTGGTTTCCTTCATTTCTTTTTCTGTTCATGTTAAACGGCATCTTTTATTTCTTTTTGTTTTCATTGCTGTTGTCATATCTCTTTCTCCTGTCCTTTAATTCTCTTTTCTTTCTTTCCTTCTCATTTCTTTTATCTGAATCTCTAACTTTCTTTACTTTGGTTTCATTCATTTCTTTTTCTGTTCATGTTAAACGGCATCTTTTATTTCTTTTTGTTTTCATTGCTGTTGTCATATCTCTTTCTCCTGTCCTTTAATTCTCTTTTCTTTCTTTCCTTCTCATTTCTTTTATCTGAATCTCTAACTTTCTTTACTTTGGTTTCCTTCATTTCTTTTTCTGTTCATGTTAAACGGCATCTTTTATTTCTTTTTGTTTTCATTGCTGTTGTCATATCTCTTTCTCCTGTCCTTTAATTCTCTTTTCTTTCTTTCCTTCTCATTTCTTTTATCTGAATCTCTAACTTTCTTTACTTTGGTTTCCTTCATTTCTTTTTCTGTTCATGTTAAACGGCATCTTTTATTTCTTTTTGTTTTCATTGCTGTTGTCATATCTCTTTCTCCTGTCCTTTAATTCTCTTTTCTTTCTTTCCTTCTCATTTCTTTTATCTGAATCTCTAACTTTCTTTACTTTGGTTTCCTTCATTTCTTTTTCTGTTCATGTTAAACGGCATCTTTTATTTCTTTTTGTTTTCATTGCTGTTGCCATATCTCTTTCTCCTGTCCTTTAATTCTCTTTTCTTTCTTTCCTTCTCATTTCTTTTATCTGAATCTCTAACTTTCTTTACTTTGGTTTCCTTCATTTCTTTTTCTGTTCATGTTAAACGGCATCTTTTATTTCTTTTTGTTTTCATTGCTGTTGTCATATCTCTTTCTCCTGTCCTTTAATTCTCTTTTCTTTCTTTCCTTCTCATTTCTTTTATCTGAATCTCTAACTTTCTTTACTTTGGTTTCATTCATTTCTTTTTCTGTTCATGTTAAACGGCATCTTTTATTTCTTTTTGTTTTCATTGCAGTTGTCATATCTCTTTCTCCTGTCCTTTAATTCTCTTTTCTTTCTTTCCTTCTGATTTCTTTTATCTGAATCTCTAACTTTCTTTACTTTGGTTTCCTTCATTTCTTTTTCTGTTCATGTTAAACGGCATCTTTTATTTCTTTTTGTTTTCATTGCTGTTGTCATATCTCTTTCTCCTGTCCTTTAATTCTCTTTTCTTTCTTTCCTTCTCATTTCTTTTATCTGAATCTCTAACTTTCTTTACTTTGGTTTCCTTCATTTCTTTTTCTGTTCATGTTAAACGGCATCTTTTATTTCTTTTTGTTTTCATTGCTGTTGCCATATCTCTTTCTCCTGTCCTTTAATTCTCTTTTCTTTCTTTCCTTCTCATTTCTTTTATCTGAATCTCTAACTTTCTTTACTTTGGTTTCATTCATTTCTTTTTCTGTTCATGTTAAACGGCATCTTTTATTTCTTTTTGTTTTCATTGCTGTTGTCATATCTCTTTCTCCTGTCCTTTAATTCTCTTTTCTTTCTTTCCTTCTCATTTCTTTTATCTGAATTTCTAACTTTCTTTACTTTGGTTTCATTCATTTCTTTTTCTGTTCATGTTAAACGGCATCTTTTATTTCTTTTTGTTTTCATTGCTGTTGCCATATCTCTTTCTCCTGTCCTTTAATTCTCTTTTCTTTCTTTCCTTCTCATTTCTTTTATCTGAATCTCTAACTTTCTTTACTTTGGTTTCATTCATTTCTTTTTCTGTTCATGTTAAACGGCATCTTTTATTTCTTTTTGTTTTCATTGCTGTTGTCATATCTCTTTCTCCTGTCCTTTAATTCTCTTTTCTTTCTTTCCTTCTCATTTCTTTTATCTGAATCTCTAACTTTCTTTACTTTGGTTTCCTTCATTTCTTTTTCTGTTCATGTTAAACGGCATCTTTTATTTCTTTTTGTTTTCATTGCTGTTGTCATATCTCTTTCTCCTGTCCTTTAATTCTCTTTTCTTTCTTTCCTTCTCATTTCTTTTATCTGAATCTCTAACTTTCTTTACTTTGGTTTCATTCATTTCTTTTTCTGTTCATGTTAAACGGCATCTTTTATTTCTTTTTGTTTTCATTGCTGTTGTCATATCTCTTTCTCCTGTCCTTTAATTCTCTTTTCTTTCTTTCCTTCTCATTTCTTTTATCTGAATCTCTAACTTTCTTTACTTTGGTTTCATTCATTTCTTTTTCTGTTCATGTTAAACGGCATCTTTTATTTCTTTTTGTCTTCATTGCTGTTGTCATATCTCTTTCTCCTGTCCTTTAATTCTCTTTTCTTTCTTTCCTTCTCATTTCTTTTATCTGAATCTCTAACTTTCTTTACTTTGGTTTCATTCATTTCTTTTTCTGTTCATGTTAAACGGCATCTTTTATTTCTTTTTGTTTTCATTGCTGTTGTCATATCTCTTTCTCCTGTCCTTTAATTCTCTTTTCTTTCTTTCCTTCTCATTTCTTTTATCTGAATCTCTAACTTTCTTTACTTTGGTTTCATTCATTTCTTTTTCTGTTCATGTTAAACGGCATCTTTTATTTCTTTTTGTTTTCATTGCTGTTGTCATATCTCTTTCTCCTGTCCTTTAATTCTCTTTTCTTTCTTTCCTTCTCATTTCTTTTATCTGAATCTCTAACTTTCTTTACTTTGGTTTCATTCATTTCTTTTTCTGTTCATGTTAAACGGCATCTTTTATTTCTTTTTGTCTTCATTGCTGTTGCCATATCTCTTTCTCCTGTCCTTTAATTCTCTTTTCTTTCTTTCCTTCTCATTTCTTTTATCTGAATCTCTAACTTTCTTTACTTTGGTTTCATTCATTTCTTTTTCTGTTCATGTTAAACGGCATCTTTTATTTCTTTTTGTTTTCATTGCTGTTGTCATATCTCTTTCTCCTGTCCTTTAATTCTCTTTTCTTTCTTTCCTTCTCATTTCTTTTATCTGATTCTCTAACTTTCTTTACTTTGGTTTCATTCATTTCTTTTTCTGTTCATGTTAAACGGCATCTTTTATTTCTTTTTGTTTTCATTGCTGTTGCCATATCTCTTTCTCCTGTCCTTTAATTCTCTTTTCTTTCTTTCCTTCTCATTTCTTTTATCTGAATCTCTAACTTTCTTTACTTTGGTTTCATTCATTTCTTTTTCTGTTCATGTTAAACGGCATCTTTTATTTCTTTTTGTTTTCATTGCTGTTGTCATATCTCTTTCTCCTGTCCTTTAATTCTCTTTTCTTTCTTTCCTTCTCATTTCTTTTATCTGAATCTCTAACTTTCTTTACTTTGGTTTCATTCATTTCTTTTTCTGTTCATGTTAAACGGCATCTTTTATTTCTTTTTGTTTTCATTGCTGTTGCCATATCTCTTTCTCCTGTCCTTTAATTCTCTTTTCTTTCTTTCCTTCTCATTTCTTTTATCTGAATCTCTAACTTTCTTTACTTTGGTTTCATTCATTTCTTTTTCTGTTCATGTTAAACGGCATCTTTTATTTCTTTTTGTTTTCATTGCTGTTGTCATATCTCTTTCTCCTGTCCTTTAATTCTCTTTTCTTTCTTTCCTTCTCATTTCTTTTATCTGAATCTCTAACTTTCTTTACTTTGGTTTCATTCATTTCTTTTTCTGTTCATGTTAAACGGCATCTTTTATTTCTTTTTGTTTTCATTGCTGTTGTCATATCTCTTTCTCCTGTCCTTTAATTCTCTTTTCTTTCTTTCCTTCTCATTTCTTTTATCTGAATCTCTAACTTTCTTTACTTTGGTTTCATTCATTTCTTTTTCTGTTCATGTTAAACGGCATCTTTTATTTCTTTTTGTTTTCATTGCTGTTGTCATATCTCTTTCTCCTGTCCTTTAATTCTCTTTTCTTTCTTTCCTTCTCATTTCTTTTATCTGAATCTCTAACTTTCTTTACTTTGGTTTCCTTCATTTCTTTTTCTGTTCATGTTAAACGGCATCTTTTATTTCTTTTTGTTTTCATTGCTGTTGTCATATCTCTTTCTCCTGTCCTTTAATTCTCTTTTCTTTCTTTCCTTCTCATTTCTTTTATCTGAATCTCTAACTTTCTTTACTTTGGTTTCATTCATTTCTTTTTCTGTTCATGTTAAACGGCATCTTTTATTTCTTTTTGTTTTCATTGCTGTTGCCATATCTCTTTCTCCTGTCCTTTAATTCTCTTTTCTTTCTTTCCTTCTCATTTCTTTTATCTGAATCTCTAACTTTCTTTACTTTGGTTTCATTCATTTCTTTTTCTGTTCATGTTAAACGCCATCTTTTATTTCTTTTTGTTTTCATTGCTGTTGTCATATCTCTTTCTCCTGTCCTTTAATTCTCTTTTCTTTCTTTCCTTCTCATTTCTTTTATCTGAATCTCTAACTTTCTTTACTTTGGTTTCATTCATTTCTTTTTCTGTTCATGTTAAACGGATTATTTTATTTCTTTTTGTTTTCATTGCTGTTGTCATATCTCTTTCTCCTGTCCTTTAATTCTCTTTTCTTTCTTTCCTTCTCATTTCTTTTATCTGAATCTCTAACTTTCTTTACTTTGGTTTCATTCATTTCTTTTTCTGTTCATGTTAAACGGCATCTTTTATTTCTTTTTGTTTTCATTGCTGTTGTCATATCTCTTTCTCATGTCCTTTAATTCTCTTTTCTTTCTTTCCTTCTCATTTCTTTTATCTGAATCTCTAACTTTCTTTACTTTGGTTTCCTTCATTTCTTTTTCTGTTCATGTTAAACGGCATCTTTTATTTCTTTTTGTTTTCATTGCTGTTGTCATATCTCTTTCTCCTGTCCTTTAATTCTCTTTTCTTTCTTTCCTTCTCATTTCTTTTATCTGAATCTCTAACTTTCTTTACTTTGGTTTCCTTCATTTCTTTTTCTGTTCATGTTAAACGGCATCTTTTATTTCTTTTTGTTTTCATTGCTGTTGTCATATCTCTTTCTCCTGTCCTTTAATTCTCTTTTCTTTCTTTCCTTCTCATTTCTTTTATCTGAATCTCTAACTTTCTTTACTTTGGTTTCCTTCATTTCTTTTTCTGTTCATGTTAAACGGCATCTTTTATTTCATTTGTTTTCATTGCTGTTGCCATATCTCTTTCTCCTGTCCTTTAATTCTCTTTTCTTTCTTTCCTTCTCATTTCTTTTATCTGAATCTCTAACTTTCTTTACTTTGGTTTCATTCATTTCTTTTTCTGTTCATGTTAAACGGCATCTTTTATTTCTTTTTGTTTTTATTGCTGTTGTCATATCTCTTTCTCCTGTCCTTTAATTCTCTTTTCTTTCTTTACTTCTCATTTCTTTTATCTGAATCTCTAACTTTCTTTACTTTGGTTTCAATCATTTCTTTTTCTGTTCATGTTAAACGGCATCTTTTATTTCTTTTTGTTTTCATTGCTGTTGTCATATCTCTTTCTCCTGTCCTTTAATTCTCTTTTCTTTCTTTCCTTCTCATTTCTTTTATCTGAATCTCTAACTTTCTTTACTTTGGTTTCCTTCATTTCTTTTTCTGTTCATGTTAAACGGCATCTTTTATTTCTTTTTGTTTTCATTGCTGTTGTCATATCTCTTTCTCCTGTCCTTTAATTCTCTTTTCTTTCTTTCCTTCTCATTTCTTTTATCTGAATCTCTAACTTTCTTTACTTTGGTTTCCTTCATTTCTTTTTCTGTTCATGTTAAACGGCATCTTTTATTTCTTTTTGTTTTCATTGCTGTTGTCATATCTCTTTCTCCTGTCCTTTAATTCTCTTTTCTTTCTTTCCTTCTCATTTCTTTTATCTGAATCTCTAACTTTCTTTACTTTGGTTTCATTCATTTCTTTTTCTGTTCATGTTAAACGGCATCTTTTATTTCTTTTTGTTTTCATTGCTGTTGTCATATCTCTTTCTCCTGTCCTTTAATTCTCTTTTCTTTCTTTCCTTCTCATTTCTTTTATCTGAATCTCTAACTTTCTTTACTTTGGTTTCCTTCATTTCTTTTTCTGTTCATGTTAAACGGCATCTTTTATTTCTTTTTGTTTTCATTGCTGTTGTCATATCTCTTTCTCCTGTCCTTTAATTCTCTTTTCTTTCTTTCCTTCTCATTTCTTTTATCTGAATCTCTAACTTTCTTTACTTTGGTTTCCTTCATTTCTTTTTCTGTTCATGTTAAACGGCATCTTTTATTTCTTTTTGTTTTCATTGCTGTTGTCATATCTCTTTCTCCTGTCCTTTAATTCTCTTTTCTTTCTTTCCTTCTCATTTCTTTTATCTGAATCTCTAACTTTCTTTACTTTGGTTTCCTTCATTTCTTTTTCTGTTCATGTTAAACGGCATCTTTTATTTCTTTTTGTTTTCATTGCTGTTGCCATATCTCTTTCTCCTGTCCTTTAATTCTCTTTTCTTTCTTTCCTTCTCATTTCTTTTATCTGAATCTCTAACTTTCTTTACTTTGGTTTCCTTCATTTCTTTTTCTGTTCATGTTAAACGGCATCTTTTATTTCTTTTTGTTTTCATTGCTGTTGTCATATCTCTTTCTCCTGTCCTTTAATTCTCTTTTCTTTCTTTCCTTCTCATTTCTTTTATCTGAATCTCTAACTTTCTTTACTTTGGTTTCATTCATTTCTTTTTCTGTTCATGTTAAACGGCATCTTTTATTTCTTTTTGTTTTCATTGCAGTTGTCATATCTCTTTCTCCTGTCCTTTAATTCTCTTTTCTTTCTTTCCTTCTGATTTCTTTTATCTGAATCTCTAACTTTCTTTACTTTGGTTTCCTTCATTTCTTTTTCTGTTCATGTTAAACGGCATCTTTTATTTCTTTTTGTTTTCATTGCTGTTGTCATATCTCTTTCTCCTGTCCTTTAATTCTCTTTTCTTTCTTTCCTTCTCATTTCTTTTATCTGAATCTCTAACTTTCTTTACTTTGGTTTCATTCATTTCTTTTTCTGTTCATGTTAAACGGCATCTTTTATTTCTTTTTGTTTTCATTGCTGTTGCCATATCTCTTTCTCCTGTCCTTTAATTCTCTTTTCTTTCTTTCCTTCTCATTTCTTTTATCTGAATCTCTAACTTTCTATACTTTGGTTTCATTCATTTCTTTTTCTGTTCATGTTAAACGGCATCTTTTATTTCTTTTTGTTTTCATTGCTGTTGTCATATCTCTTTCTCCTGTCCTTTAATTCTCTTTTCTTTCTTTCCTTCTCATTTCTTTTATCTGAATCTCTAACTTTCTTTACTTTGGTTTCCTTCATTTCTTTTTCTGTTCATGTTAAACGGCATCTTTTATTTCTTTTTGTTTTCATTGCTGTTGTCATATCTCTTTCTCCTGTCCTTAAATCTCTTTTCTTTCTTTCCTTCTCATTTCTTTTATCTGAATCTCTAACTTTCTTTACTTTGGTTTCCTTCATTTCTTTTTCTGTTCATGTTAAACGGCATCTTTTATTTCTTTTTGTTTTCATTGCTGTTGTCATATCTCTTTCTCCTGTCCTTTAATTCTCTTTTCTTTCTTTCCTTCTCATTTCTTTTATCTGAATCTCTAACTTTCTTTACTTTGGTTTCATTCATTTCTTTTTCTGTTCATGTTAAACGGCATCTTTTATTTCTTTTTGTTTTCATTGCTGTTGTCATATCTCTTTCTCCTGTCCTTTAATTCTCTTTTCTTTCTTTCCTTCTCATTTCTTTTATCTGAATCTCTAACTTTCTTTACTTTGGTTTCCTTCATTTCTTTTTCTGTTCATGTTAAACGGCATCTTTTATTTCTTTTTGTTTTCATTGCTGTTGTCATATCTCTTTCTCCTGTCCTTTAATTCTCTTTTCTTTCTTTCCTTCTCATTTCTTTTATCTGAATCTCTAACTTTCTTTACTTTGGTTTCCTTCATTTCTTTTTCTGTTCATGTTAAACGGCATCTTTTATTTCTTTTTGTTTTCATTGCTGTTGTCATATCTCTTTCTCCTGTCCTTTAATTCTCTTTTCTTTCTTTCCTTCTCATTTCTTTTATCTGAATCTCTAACTTTCTTTACTTTGGTTTCCTTCATTTCTTTTTCTGTTCATGTTAAACGGCATCTTTTATTTCTTTTTGTTTTCATTGCTGTTGCCATATCTCTTTCTCCTGTCCTTTAATTCTCTTTTCTTTCTTTCCTTCTCATTTCTTTTATCTGAATCTCTAACTTTCTTTACTTTGGTTTCCTTCATTTCTTTTTCTGTTCATGTTAAACGGCATCTTTTATTTCTTTTTGTTTTCATTGCTGTTGTCATATCTCTTTCTCCTGTCCTTTAATTCTCTTTTCTTTCTTTCCTTCTCATTTCTTTTATCTGAATCTCTAACTTTCTTTACTTTGGTTTCATTCATTTCTTTTTCTGTTCATGTTAAACGGCATCTTTTATTTCTTTTTGTTTTCATTGCAGTTGTCATATCTCTTTCTCCTGTCCTTTAATTCTCTTTTCTTTCTTTCCTTCTGATTTCTTTTATCTGAATCTCTAACTTTCTTTACTTTGGTTTCCTTCATTTCTTTTTCTGTTCATGTTAAACGGCATCTTTTATTTCTTTTTGTTTTCATTGCTGTTGTCATATCTCTTTCTCCTGTCCTTTAATTCTCTTTTCTTTCTTTCCTTCTCATTTCTTTTATCTGAATCTCTAACTTTCTTTACTTTGGTTTCATTCATTTCTTTTTCTGTTCATGTTAAACGGCATCTTTTATTTCTTTTTGTTTTCATTGCTGTTGCCATATCTCTTTCACCTGTCCTTTAATTCTCTTTTCTTTCTTTCCTTCTCATTTCTTTTATCTGAATCTCTAACTTTCTTTACTTTGGTTTCATTCATTTCTTTTTCTGTTCATGTTAAACGGCATCTTTTATTTCTTTTTGTTTTCATTGCTGTTGCCATATCTCTTTCTCCTGTCCTTTAATTCTCTTTTCTTTCTTTCCTTCTCATTTCTTTTATCTGAATCTCTAACTTTCTTTACTTTGGGTTTATTCATTTCTTTTTCTGTTCATGTTAAACGGCATCTTTTATTTCTTTTTGTTTTCATTGCTGTTGCCATATCTCTTTCTCCTGTCCTTTAATTCTCTTTTCTTTCTTTCCTTCTCATTTCTTTTATCTGAATCTCTAACTTTCTTTACTTTGGTTTCATTCATTTCTTTTTCTGTTCATGTTAAACGGCATCTTTTATTTCTTTTTGTTTTCATTGCTGTTGTCATATCTCTTTCTCCTGTCCTTTAATTCTCTTTTCTTTCTTTCCTTCTCATTTCTTTTATCTGAATCTCTAACTTTCTTTACTTTGGTTTCCTTCATTTCTTTTTCTGTTCATGTTAAACGGCATCTTTTATTTCTTTTTGTTTTCATTGCTGTTGTCATATCTCTTTCTCCTGTCCTTTAATTCTCTTTTCTTTCTTTCCTTCTCATTTCTTTTATCTGAATCTCTAACTTTCTTTACTTTGGTTTCATTCATTTCTTTTTCTGTTCATGTTAAACGGCATCTTTTATTTCTTTTTGTTTTCATTGCTGTTGTCATATCTCTTTCTCCTGTCCTTTAATTCTCTTTTCTTTCTTTCCTTCTCATTTCTTTTATCTGAATCTCTAACTTTCTTTCCTTTGGTTTCATTCATTTCTTTTTCTGTTCATGTTAAACGGCATCTTTTATTTCTTTTTGTTTTCATTGCTGTTGTCATATCTCTTTCTCCTGTCCTTTAATTCTCTTTTCTTTCTTTCCTTCTCATTTCTTTTATCTGAATCTCTAACTTTCTTTACTTTGGTTTCAATCATTTCTTTTTCTGTTCATGTTAAACGGCATCTTTTATTTCTTTTTGTTTTCATTGCTGTTGTCATATCTCTTTCTCCTGTCCTTTAATTAACTTTTCTTTCTTTCCTTCTCATTTCTTTTATCTGAATCTCTAACTTTCTTTACTTTGGTTTCCTTCATTTCTTTTTCTGTTCATGTTAAACGGCATCTTTTATTTCTTTTTGTTTTCATTGCTGTTGTCATATCTCTTTCTCCTGTCCTTTAATTCTCTTTTCTTTCTTTCCTTCTCATTTCTTTTATCTGAATCTCTAACTTTCTTTACTTTGGTTTCCTTCATTTCTTTTTCTGTTCATGTTAAACGGCATCTTTTATTTCTTTTTGTTTTCATTGCTGTTGCCATATCTCTTTCTCCTGTCCTTTAATTCTCTTTTCTTTCTTTCCTTCTTATTTCTTTTATCTGAATCTCTAACTTTCTTTACTTTGGTTTCCTTCATTTCTTTTTCTGTTCATGTTAAACGGCATCTTTTATTTCTTTTTGTTTTCATTGCTGTTGCCATATCTCTTTCTCCTGTCCTTTAATTCTCTTTTCTTTCTTTCCTTCTCATTTCTTTTATCTGAATCTCTAACTTTCTTTACTTTGGTTTCATTCATTTCTTTTTCTGTTCATGTTAAACGGCATCTTTTATTTCTTTTTGTTTTCATTGCTGTTGCCATATCTCTTTCTCCTGTCCTTTAATTCTCTTTTCTTTCTTTCCTTCTCATTTCTTTTATCTGAATCTCTAACTTTCTTTACTTTGGTTTCATTCATTTCTTTTTCTGTTCATGTTAAACGGCATCTTTTATTTCTTTTTGTTTTCATTGCTGTTGCCATATCTCTTTCTCCTGTCCTTTAATTCTCTTTTCTTTCTTTCCTTCTCATTTCTTTTATCTGAATCTCTAACTTTCTTTACTTTGGTTTCATTCATTTCTTTTTCTGTTCATGTTAAACGGCATTTTTTATTTCTTTTTGTTTTCATTGCTGTTGTCATATCTCTTTCTCCTGTCCTTTAATTCTCTTTTCTTTCTTTCCTTCTCATTTCTTTTATCTGAATCTCTAACTTTCTTTACTTTGGTTTCCTTCATTTCTTTTTCTGTTCATGTTAAACGGCATCTTTTATTTCTTTTTGTTTTCATTGCTGTTGTCATATCTCTTTCTCCTGTCCTTTAATTCTCTTTTCTTTCTTTCCTTCTCATTTCTTTTATCTGAATCTCTAACTTTCTTTACTTTGGTTTCCTTCATTTCTTTTTCTGTTCATGTTAAACGGCATCTTTTATTTCTTTTTGTTTTCATTGCTCTTGTCATATCTCTTTCTCCTGCCCTTTAATTCTCTTTTCTTTCTTTCCTTCTCATTTCTTTTATCTGAATCTCTAACTTTCTTTACTTTGGTTTCCTTCATTTCTTTTTCTGTTCATGTTAAACGGCATCTTTTATTTCTTTTTGTTTTCATTGCTGTTGTCATATCTCTTTCTCCTGTCCTTTAATTCTCTTTTCTTTCTTTCCTTCTCATTTCTTTTATCTGAATCTCTAACTTTCTTTACTTTGGTTTCCTTCATTTCTTTTTCTGTTCATGTTAAACGGCATCTTTTATTTCTTTTTGTTTTCATTGCTGTTGTCATATCTCTTTCTCCTGTCCTTTAATTCTCTTTTCTTTCTTTCCTTCTCATTTCTTTTATCTGAATCTCTAACTTTCTTTACTTTGGTTTCATTCATTTCTTTTTCTGTTCATGTTAAACGGCATCTTTTATTTCTTTTTGTTTTCATTGCTGTTGTCATATCTCTTTCTCCTGTCCTTTAATTCTCTTTTCTTTCTTTCCTTCTCATTTCTTTTATCTGAATCTCTAACTTTCTTTACTTTGGTTTCATTCATTTCTTTTTCTGTTCATGTTAAACGGCATCTTTTATTTCTTTTTGTTTTCATTGCTGTTGCCATATCTCTTTCTCCTGTCCTTTAATTCTCTTTTCTTTCTTTCCTTCTCATTTCTTTTATCTGAATCTCTAACTTTCTTTACTTTGGTTTCATTCATTTCTTTTTCTGTTCATGTTAAACGGCATTTTTTATTTCTTTTTGTTTTCATTGCTGTTGCCATATCTCTTTCTCCTGTCCTTTAATTCTCTTTTCTTTCTTTCCTTCTCATTTCTTTTATCTGAATCTCTAACTTTCTTTACTTTGGTTTCATTCATTTCTTTTTCTGTTCATGTTAAACGGCATCTTTTATTTCTTTTTGTTTTCATTGCTGTTGTCATATCTCTTTCTCCTGTCCTTTAATTCTCTTTTCTTTCTTTCCTTCTCATTTCTTTTATCTGAATCTCTAACTTTCTTTACTTTGGTTTCATTCATTTCTTTTTCTGTTCATGTTAAACGGCATCTTTTATTTCTTTTTGTTTTCATTGCTGTTGTCATATCTCTTTCTCCTGTCCTTTAATTCTCTTTTCTTTCTTTCCTTCTCATTTCTTTTATCTGAATCTCTAACTTTCTTTACTTTGGTTTCATTCATTTCTTTTTCTGTTCATGTTAAACGGCATTTTTTATTTCTTTTTGTTTTCATTGCTGTTGCCATATCTCTTTCTCCTGTCCTTTAATTCTCTTTTCTTTCTTTCCTTCTCATTTCTTTTATCTGAATCTCTAACTTTCTTTACTTTGGTTTCCTTCATTTCTTTTTCTGTTCATGTTAAACGGCATCTTTTATTTCTTTTTGTTTTCATTGCTGTTGTCATATCTCTTTCTCCTGTCATTTAATTCTCTTTTCTTTCTTTCCTTCTCATTTCTTTTATCTGAATCTCTAACTTTCTTTACTTTGGTTTCATTCATTTCTTTTTCTGTTCATGTTAAACGGCATCTTTTATTTCTTTTTGTTTTCATTGCTGTTGTCATATCTCTTTCTCCTGTCCTTTAATTCTCTTTTCTTTCTTTCCTTCTCATTTCTTTTATCTGAATCTCTAACTTTCTTTACTTTGGTTTCATTCATTTCTTTTTCTGTTCATGTTAAACGGCATTTTTTATTTCTTTTTGTTTTCATTGCTGTTGCCATATCTCTTTCTCCTGTCCTTTAATTCTCTTTTCTTTCTTTCCTTCTCATTTCTTTTATCTGAATCTCTAACTTTCTTTACTTTGGTTTCATTCATTTCTTTTTCTGTTCATGTTAAACGGCATCTTTTATTTCTTTTTGTTTTCATTGCTGTTGCCATATCTCTTTCTCCTGTCCTTTAATTCTATTTTCTTTCTTTCCTTCTCATTTCTTTTATCTGAATCTCTAACTTTCTTTACTTTGGTTTCATTCATTTCTTTTTCTGTTCATGTTAAACGGCATTTTTTATTTCTTTTTGTTTTCATTGCTGTTGCCATATCTCTTTCTCCTGTCCTTTAATTCTCTTTTCTTTCTTTCCTTCTCATTTCTTTTATCTGAATCTCTAACTTTCTTTACTTTGGTTTCATTCATTTCTTTTTCTGTTCATGTTAAACGGCATCTTTTATTTCTTTTTGTTTTCATTGCTGTTGTCATATCTCTTTCTCCTGTCCTTTAATTCTCTTTTCTTTCTTTCCTTCTCATTTCTTTTATCTGAATCTCTAACTTTCTTTACTTTGGTTTCCTTCATTTCTTTTTCTGTTCATGTTAAACGGCATCTTTTATTTCTTTTTGTTTTCATTGCTGTTGTCATATCTCTTTCTCCTGTCCTTTAATTCTCTTTTCTTTCTTTCCTTCTCATTTCTTTTATCTGAATCTCTAACTTTCTTTACTTTGGTTTCATTCATTTCTTTTTCTGTTCATGTTAAACGGCATCTTTTATTTCTTTTTGTTTTCATTGCTGTTGCCATATCTCTTTCTCCTGTCCTTTAATTCTCTTTTCTTTCTTTCCTTCTCATTTCTTTTATCTGAATCTCTAACTTTCTTTACTTTGGTTTCATTCATTTCTTTTTCTGTTCATGTTAAACGGCATCTTTTATTTCTTTTTGTTTTCATTGCTGTTGTCATATCTCTTTCTCCTGTCCTTTAATTCTCTTTTCTTTCTTTCCTTCTCATTTCTTTTATCTGAATCTCTAACTTTCTTTACTTTGGTTTCATTCATTTCTTTTTCTGTTCATGTTAAACGGCATCTTTTATTTCTTTTTGTTTTCATTGCTGTTGTCATATCTCTTTCTCCTGTCCTTTAATTCTCTTTTCTTTCTTTCCTTCTCATTTCTTTTATCTGAATCTCTAACTTTCTTTACTTTGGTTTCATTCATTTCTTTTTCTGTTCATGTTAAACGGCATCTTTTATTTCTTTTTGTTTTCATTGCTGTGGTCATATCTCTTTCTCCTGTCCTTTAATTCTCTTTTCTTTCTTTCCTTCTCATTTCTTTTATCTGAATCTCGAACTTTCTTTACTTTGGTTTCCTTCATTTCTTTTTCTGTTCATGTTAAACGGCATCTTTTATTTCTTTTTGTTTTCATTGCTGTTGTCATATCTCTTTCTCCTGTCCTTTAATTCTCTTTTCTTTCTTTCCTTCTCATTTCTTTTATCTGAATCTCTAACTTTCTTTACTTTGGTTTCCTTCATTTCTTTTTCTGTTCATGTTAAACGGCATCTTTTATTTCTTTTTGTTTTCATTGCTGTTGTCATATCTCTTTCTCCTGTCCTTTAATTCTCTTTTCTTTCTTTCCTTCTCATTTCTTTTATCTGAATCTCTAACTTTCTTTACTTTGGTTTCATTCATTTCTTTTTCTGTTCATGTTAAACGGCATCTTTTATTTCTTTTTGTTTTCATTGCTGTTGTCATATCTCTTTCTCCTGTCCTTTAATTCTCTTTTCTTTCTTTCCTTCTCATTTCTTTTATCTGAATCTCTAACTTTCTTTACTTTGGTTTCATTCATTTCTTTTTCTGTTCATGTTAAACGGCATCTTTTATTTCTTTTTGTTTTCATTGCTGTTGCCATATCTCTTTCTCCTGTCCTTTAATTCTCTTTTCTTTCTTTCCTTCTCATTTCTTTTATCTGAATCTCTAACTTTCTTTACTTTGGTTTCATTCATTTCTTTTTCTGTTCATGTTAAACGGCATCTTTTATTTCTTTTTGTTTTCATTGCTGTTGCCATATCTCTTTCTCCTGTCCTTTAATTCTCTTTTCTTTCTTTCCTTCTCATTTCTTTTATCTGAATCTCTAACTTTCTTTACTTTGGTTTCATTCATTTCTTTTTCTGTTCATGTTAAACGGCATTTTTTATTTCTTTTTGTTTTCATTGCTGTTGCCATATCTCTTTCTCCTGTCCTTTAATTCTCTTTTCTTTCTTTCCTTCTCATTTCTTTTATCTGAATCTCTAACTTTCTTTACTTTGGTTTCATTCATTTCTTTTTCTGTTCATGTTAAACGGCATCTTTTATTTCTTTTTGTTTTCATTGCTGTTGCCATATCTCTTTCTCCTGTCCTTTAATTCTCTTTTCTTTCTTTCCTTCTCATTTCTTTTATCTGAATCTCTAACTTTCTTTACTTTGGTTTCATTCATTTCTTTTTCTGTTCATGTTAAACGGCATCTTTTATTTCTTTTTGTTTTCATTGCTGTTGCCATATCTCTTTCTCCTGTCCTTTAATTCTCTTTTCTTTCTTTCCTTCTCATTTCTTTTATCTGAATCTCTAACTTTCTTTACTTTGGTTTCATTCATTTCTTTTTCTGTTCATGTTAAACGGCATCTTTTATTTCTTTTTGTTTTCATTGCTGTTGCCATATCTCTTTCTCCTGTCCTTTAATTCTCTTTTCTTTCTTTCCTTCTCATTTCTTTTATCTGAATCTCTAACTTTCTTTACTTTGGTTTCATTCATTTCTTTTTCTGTTCATGTTAAACGGCATTTTTTATTTCTTTTTGTTTTCATTGCTGTTGCCATATCTCTTTCTCCTGTCCTTTAATTCTCTTTTCTTTCTTTCCTTCTCATTTCTTTTATCTGAATCTCTAACTTTCTTTACTTTGGTTTCATTCATTTCTTTTTCTGTTCATGTTAAACGGCATCTTTTATTTCTTTTTGTTTTCATTGCTGTTGCCATATCTCTTTCTCCTGTCCTTTAATTCTCTTTTCTTTCTTTCCTTCTCATTTCTTTTATCTGAATCTCTAACTTTCTTTACTTTGGTTTCATTCATTTCTTTTTCTGTTCATGTTAAACGGCATTTTTTATTTCTTTTTGTTTTCATTGCTGTTGCCATATCTCTTTCTCCTGTCCTTTAATTCTCTTTTCTTTCTTTCCTTCTCATTTCTTTTATCTGAATCTCTAACTTTCTTTACTTTGGTTTCATTCATTTCTTTTTCTGTTCATGTTAAACGGCATCTTTTATTTCTTTTTGTTTTCATTGCTGTTGCCATATCTCTTTCTCCTGTCCTTTAATTCTCTTTTCTTTCTTTCCTTCTCATTTCTTTTATCTGAATCTCTAACTTTCTTTACTTTGGTTTCATTCATTTCTTTTTCTGTTCATGTTAAACGGCATCTTTTATTTCTTTTTGTTTTCATTGCTGTTGCCATATCTCTTTCTCCTGTCCTTTAATTCTCTTTTCTTTCTTTCCTTCTCATTTCTTTTATCTGAATCTCTAACTTTCTTTACTTTGGTTTCATTCATTTCTTTTTCTGTTCATGTTAAACGGCATTTTTTATTTCTTTTTGTTTTCATTGCTGTTGCCATATCTCTTTCTCCTGTCCTTTAATTCTCTTTTCTTTCTTTCCTTCTCATTTCTTTTATCTGAATCTCTAACTTTCTTTACTTTGGTTTCATTCATTTCTTTTTCTGTTCATGTTAAACGGCATCTTTTATTTCTTTTTGTTTTCATTGCTGTTGCCATATCTCTTTCTCCTGTCCTTTAATTCTCTTTTCTTTCTTTCCTTCTCATTTCTTTTATCTGAATCTCTAACTTTCTTTACTTTGGTTTCATTCATTTCTTTTTCTGTTCATGTTAAACGGCATTTTTTATTTCTTTTTGTTTTCATTGCTGTTGCCATATCTCTTTCTCCTGTCCTTTAATTCTCTTTTCTTTCTTTCCTTCTCATTTCTTTTATCTGAATCTCTAACTTTCTTTACTTTGGTTTCATTCATTTCTTTTTCTGTTCATGTTAAACGGCATCTTTTATTTCTTTTTGTTTTCATTGCTGTTGTCATATCTCTTTCTCCTGTCCTTTAATTCTCTTTTCTTTCTTTCCTTCTCATTTCTTTTATCTGAATCTCTAACTTTCTTTACTTTGGTTTCCTTCATTTCTTTTTCTGTTCATGTTAAACGGCATCTTTTATTTCTTTTTGTTTTCATTGCTGTTGTCATATCTCTTTCTCCTGTCCTTTAATTCTCTTTTCTTTCTTTCCTTCTCATTTCTTTTATCTGAATCTCTAACTTTCTTTACTTTGGTTTCCTTCATTTCTTTTTCTGTTCATGTTAAACGGCATCTTTTATTTCTTTTTGTTTTCATTGCTGTTGTCATATCTCTTTCTCCTGTCCTTTAATTCTCTTTTCTTTCTTTCCTTCTCATTTCTTTTATCTGAATCTCTAACTTTCTTTACTTTGGTTTCATTCATTTCTTTTTCTGTTCATGTTAAACGGCATCTTTTATTTCTTTTTGTTTTCATTGCTGTTGCCATATCTCTTTCTCCTGTCCTTTAATTCTCTTTTCTTTCTTTCCTTCTCATTTCTTTTATCTGAATCTCTAACTTTCTTTACTTTGGTTTCATTCATTTCTTTTTCTGTTCATGTTAAACGGCATCTTTTATTTCTTTTTGTTTTCATTGCTGTTGTCATATCTCTTTCTCCTGTCCTTTAATTCTCTTTTCTTTCTTTCCTTCTCATTTCTTTTATCTGAATCTCTAACTTTCTTTACTTTGGTTTCATTCATTTCTTTTTCTGTTCATGTTAAACGGCATCTTTTATTTCTTTTTGTTTTCATTGCTGTTGTCATATCTCTTTCTCCTGTCCTTTAATTCTCTTTTCTTTCTTTCCTTCTCATTTCTTTTATCTGAATCTCTAACTTTCTTTACTTTGGTTTCATTCATTTCTTTTTCTGTTCATGTTAAACGGCATCTTTTATTTCTTTTTGTTTTCATTGCTGTGGTCATATCTCTTTCTCCTGTCCTTTAATTCTCTTTTCTTTCTTTCCTTCTCATTTCTTTTATCTGAATCTCGAACTTTCTTTACTTTGGTTTCCTTCATTTCTTTTTCTGTTCATGTTAAACGGCATCTTTTATTTCTTTTTGTTTTCATTGCTGTTGTCATATCTCTTTCTCCTGTCCTTTAATTCTCTTTTCTTTCTTTCCTTCTCATTTCTTTTATCTGAATCTCTAACTTTCTTTACTTTGGTTTCCTTCATTTCTTTTTCTGTTCATGTTAAACGGCATCTTTTATTTCTTTTTGTTTTCATTGCTGTTGTCATATCTCTTTCTCCTGTCCTTTAATTCTCTTTTCTTTCTTTCCTTCTCATTTCTTTTATCTGAATCTCTAACTTTCTTTACTTTGGTTTCATTCATTTCTTTTTCTGTTCATGTTAAACGGCATCTTTTATTTCTTTTTGTTTTCATTGCTGTTGTCATATCTCTTTCTCCTGTCCTTTAATTCTCTTTTCTTTCTTTCCTTCTCATTTCTTTTATCTGAATCTCTAACTTTCTTTACTTTGGTTTCATTCATTTCTTTTTCTGTTCATGTTAAACGGCATCTTTTATTTCTTTTTGTTTTCATTGCTGTTGCCATATCTCTTTCTCCTGTCCTTTAATTCTCTTTTCTTTCTTTCCTTCTCATTTCTTTTATCTGAATCTCTAACTTTCTTTACTTTGGTTTCATTCATTTCTTTTTCTGTTCATGTTAAACGGCATCTTTTATTTCTTTTTGTTTTCATTGCTGTTGCCATATCTCTTTCTCCTGTCCTTTAATTCTCTTTTCTTTCTTTCCTTCTCATTTCTTTTATCTGAATCTCTAACTTTCTTTACTTTGGTTTCATTCATTTCTTTTTCTGTTCATGTTAAACGGCATTTTTTATTTCTTTTTGTTTTCATTGCTGTTGTCATATCTCTTTCTCCTGTCCTTTAATTCTCTTTTCTTTCTTTCCTTCTCATTTCTTTTATCTGAATCTCTAACTTTCTTTACTTTGGTTTCCTTCATTTCTTTTTCTGTTCATGTTAAACGGCATCTTTTATTTCTTTTTGTTTTCATTGCTGTTGTCATATCTCTTTCTCCTGTCCTTTAATTCTCTTTTCTTTCTTTCCTTCTCATTTCTTTTATCTGAATCTCTAACTTTCTTTACTTTGGTTTCCTTCATTTCTTTTTCTGTTCATGTTAAACGGCATCTTTTATTTCTTTTTGTTTTCATTGCTGTTGTCATATCTCTTTCTCCTGTCCTTTAATTCTCTTTTCTTTCTTTCCTTCTCATTTCTTTTATCTGAATCTCTAACTTTCTTTACTTTGGTTTCATTCATTTCTTTTTCTGTTCATGTTAAACGGCATCTTTTATTTCTTTTTGTTTTCATTGCTGTTGTCATATCTCTTTCTCCTGTCCTTTAATTCTCTTTTCTTTCTTTCCTTCTCATTTCTTTTATCTGAATCTCTAACTTTCTTTACTTTGGTTTCATTCATTTCTTTTTCTGTTCATGTTAAACGGCATCTTTTATTTCTTTTTGTTTTCATTGCTGTTGTCATATCTCTTTCTCCTGTCCTTTAATTCTCTTTTCTTTCTTTCCTTCTCATTTCTTTTATCTGAATCTCTAACTTTCTTTACTTTGGTTTCATTCATTTCTTTTTCTGTTCATGTTAAAAGGCATCTTTTATTTCTTTTTGTTTTCATTGCTGTTGCCATATCTCTTTCTCCTGTCCTTTAATTCTCTTTTCTTTCTTTCCTTCTCATTTCTTTTATCTGAATCTCTAACTTTCTTTACTTTGGTTTCATTCATTTCTTTTTCTGTTCATGTTAAACGGCATTTTTTATTTCTTTTTGTTTTCATTGCTGTTGTCATATCTCTTTCTCCTGTCCTTTAATTCTCTTTTCTTTCTTTCCTTCTCATTTCTTTTATCTGAATCTCTAACTTTCTTTACTTTGGTTTCCTTCATTTCTTTTTCTGTTCATGTTAAACGGCATCTTTTATTTCTTTTTGTTTTCATTGCTGTTGTCATATCTCTTTCTCCTGTCCTTTAATTCTCTTTTCTTTCTTTCCTTCTCATTTCTTTTATCTGAATCTCTAACTTTCTTTACTTTGGTTTCCTTCATTTCTTTTTCTGTTCATGTTAAACGGCATCTTTTATTTCTTTTTGTTTTCATTGCTGTTGTCATATCTCTTTCTCCTGTCCTTTAATTCTCTTTTCTTTCTTTCCTTCTCATTTCTTTTATCTGAATCTCTAACTTTCTTTACTTTGGTTTCATTCATTTCTTTTTCTGTTCATGTTAAACGGCATCTTTTATTTCTTTTTGTTTTCATTGCTGTTGTCATATCTCTTTCTCCTGTCCTTTAATTCTCTTTTCTTTCTTTCCTTCTCATTTCTTTTATCTGAATCTCTAACTTTCTTTACTTTGGTTTCCTTCATTTCTTTTTCTGTTCATTTTAAACGGCATCTTTTATTTCTTTTTGTTTTCATTGCTGTTGTCATATCTCTTTCTCCTGTCCTTTAATTCTCTTTTCTTTCTTTCCTTCTCATTTCTTTTATCTGAATCTCTAACTTTCTTTACTTTGGTTTCATTCATTTCTTTTTCTGTTCATGTTAAACGGGATCTTTTATTTCTTTTTGTTTTCATTGCTGTTGTCATATCTCTTTCTCCTGTCCTTTAATTCTCTTTTCTTTCTTTCCTTCTCATTTCTTTTATCTGAATCTCTAACTTTCTTTACTTTGGTTTCCTTCATTTCTTTTTCTGTTCATGTTAAACGGCATCTTTTATTTCTTTTTTTTTCATTGCTGTTGTCATATCTCTTTCTCCTGTCCTTTAATTCTCTTTTCTTTCTTTCCTTCTCATTTCTTTTATCTGAATCTCTAACTTTCTTTACTTTGGTTTCATTCATTTCTTTTTCTGTTCATGTTAAACGGCATCTTTTATTTCTTTTTGTTTTCATTGCTGTTGTCATATCTCTTTCTCCTGTCCTTTAATTCTCTTTTCTTTCTTTCCTTCTCATTTCTTTTATCTGAATCTCTAACTTTCTTTACTTTGGTTTCCTTCATTTCTTTTTCTGTTCATGTTAAACGGCATCTTTTATTTCTTTTTGTTTTCATTGCTGTTGTCATATCTCTTTCTCCTGTCCTTTAATTCTCTTTTCTTTCTTTCCTTCTCATTTCTTTTATCTGAATCTCTAACTTTCTTTACTTTGGTTTCATTCATTTCTTTTTCTGTTCATGTTAAACGGCATCTTTTATTTCTTTTTGTTTTCATTGCTGTTGCCATATCTCTTTCTCCTGTCCTTTAATTCTCTTTTCTTTCTTTCCTTCTCATTTCTTTTATCTGAATCTCTAACTTTCTTTACTTCGGTTTCCTTCATTTCTTTTTCTGTTCATGTTAAACGGCATCTTTTATTTCTTTTTGTTTTCATTGCTGTTGTCATATCTCTTTCTCCTGTCCTTTAATTCTCTTTTCTTTCTTTCCTTCTCATTTCTTTTATCTGAATCTCTAACTTTCTTTACTTTGGTTTCCTTCATTTCTTTTTCTGTTCATGTTAAACGGCATCTTTTATTTCTTTTTGTTTTCATTGCTGTTGTCATATCTCTTTCTCCTGTCCTTTAATTCTCTTTTCTTTCTTTCCTTCTCATTTCTTTTATCTGAATCTCTAACTTTCTTTACTTTGGTTTCATTCATTTCTTTTTCTGTTCATGTTAAACGGCATCTTTTATTTCTTTTTGTTTTCATTGCTGTTGTCATATCTCTTTCTACTGTCCTTTAATTCTCTTTTCTTTCTTTCCTTCTCATTTCTTTTATCTGAATCTCTAACTTTCTTTACTTTGGTTTCCTTCATTTCTTTTTCTGTTCATGTTAAACGGCATCTTTTATTTCTTTTTGTTTTCATTGCTGTTGTCATATCTCTTTCTCCTGTCCTTTAATTCTCTTTTCTTTCTTTCCTTCTCATTTCTTTTATCTGAATCTCTAACTTTCTTTACTTTGGTTTCATTCATTTCTTTTTCTGTTCATGTTAAACGGCATCTTTTATTTCTTTTTGTTTTCATTGCTGTTGTCATATCTCTTTCTCCTGTCCTTTAATTCTCTTTTCTTTCTTTCCTTCTCATTTCTTTTATCTGAATCTCTAACTTTCTTTACTTCGGTTTCCTTCATTTCTTTTTCTGTTCCTGTTAAACGGCATCTTTTATTTCTATTTGTTTTCATTGCTGTTGTCATATCTCTTTCTCCTGTCCTTTAATTCTCTTTTCTTTCTTTCCTTCTCATTTCTTTTATCTGAATCTCTAACTTTCTTTACTTTGGTTTCATTCATTTCTTTTTCTGTTCATGTTAAACGGCATCTTTTATTTCTTTTTGTTTTCATTGCTGTTGTCATATCTCTTTCTCCTGTCCTTTAATTCTCTTTTCTTTCTTTCCTTCTCATTTCTTTTATCTGAATCTCTAACTTTCTTTACTTTGGTTTCCTTCATTTCTTTTTCTGTTCATGTTAAACGGCATCTTTTATTTCTTTTTGTTTTCATTGCTGTTGTCATATCTCTTTCTCCTGTCCTTTAATTCTCTTTTCTTTCTTTCCTTCTCATTTCTTTTATCTGAATCTCTAACTTTCTTTACTTCGGTTTCCTTCATTTCTTTTTCTGTTCCTGTTAAACGGCATCTTTTATTTCTATTTGTTTTCATTGCTGTTGTCATATCTCTTTCTCCTGTCCTTTAATTCTCTTTTCTTTCTTTCCTTCTCATTTCTTTTATCTGAATCTCTAACTTTCTTTACTTTGGTTTCATTCATTTCTTTTTCTGTTCATGTTAAACGGCATCTTTTATTTCTTTTTGTTTTCATTGCTGTTGTCATATCTCTTTCTCCTGTCCTTTAATTCTCTTTTCTTTCTTTCCTTCTCATTTCTTTTATCTGAATCTCTAACTTTCTTTACTTTGGTTTCCTTCATTTCTTTTTCTGTTCATGTTAAACGGCATCTTTTATTTCTTTTTGTTTTCATTGCTGTTGTCATATCTCTTTCTCCTGTCCTTTAATTCTCTTTTCTTTCTTTCCTTCTCATTTCTTTTATCTGAATCTCTAACTTTCTTTACTTTGGTTTCATTCATTTCTTTTTCTGTTCATGTTAAACGGCATCTTTTATTTCTTTTTGTTTTCATTGCTGTTGCCATATCTCTTTCTCCTGTCCTTTAATTCTCTTTTCTTTCTTTCCTTCTCATTTCTTTTATCTGAATCTCTAACTTTCTTTACTTCGGTTTCCTTCATTTCTTTTTCTGTTCATGTTAAACGGCATCTTTTATTTCTTTTTGTTTTCATTGCTGTTGTCATATCTCTTTCTCCTGTCCTTTAATTCTCTTTTCTTTCTTTCCTTCTCATTTCTTTTATCTGAATCTCTAACTTTCTTTACTTTGGTTTCCTTCATTTCTTTTTCTGTTCATGTTAAACGGCATCTTTTATTTCTTTTTGTTTTCATTGCTGTTGTCATATCTCTTTCTCCTGTCCTTTAATTCTCTTTTCTTTCTTTCCTTCTCATTTCTTTTATCTGAATCTCTAACTTTCTTTACTTTGGTTTCATTCATTTCTTTTTCTGTTCATGTTAAACGGCATCTTTTATTTCTTTTTGTTTTCATTGCTGTTGTCATATCTCTTTCTCCTGTCCTTTAATTCTCTTTTCTTTCTTTCCTTCTCATTTCTTTTATCTGAATCTCTAACTTTCTTTACTTTGGTTTCCTTCATTTCTTTTTCTGTTCATGTTAAACGGCATCTTTTATTTCTTTTTGTTTTCATTGCTGTTGTCATATCTCTTTCTCCTGTCCTTTAATTCTCTTTTCTTTCTTTCCTTCTCATTTCTTTTATCTGAATCTCTAACTTTCTTTACTTTGGTTTCATTCATTTCTTTTTCTGTTCATGTTAAACGGCATCTTTTATTTCTTTTTGTTTTCATTGCTGTTGTCATATCTCTTTCTCCTGTCCTTTAATTCTCTTTTCTTTCTTTCCTTCTCATTTCTTTTATCTGAATCTCTAACTTTCTTTACTTCGGTTTCCTTCATTTCTTTTTCTGTTCCTGTTAAACGGCATCTTTTATTTCTTTTTGTTTTCATTGCTGTTGTCATATCTCTTTCTCCTGTCCTTTAATTCTCTTTTCTTTCTTTCCTTCTCATTTCTTTTATCTGAATCTCTAACTTTCTTTACTTTGGTTTCATTCATTTCTTTTTCTGTTCATGTTAAACGGCATCTTTTATTTCTTTTTGTTTTCATTGCTGTTGTCATATCTCTTTCTCCTGTCCTTTAATTCTCTTTTCTTTCTTTCCTTCTCATTTCTTTTATCTGAATCTCTAACTTTCTTTACTTTGGTTTCATTCATTTCTTTTTCTGTTCATGTTAAACGGCATCTTTTATTTCTTTTTGTTTTCATTGCTGTTGCCATATCTCTTTCTCCTGTCCTTTAATTCTCTTTTCTTTCTTTCCTTCTCATTTCTTTTATCTGAATCTCTAACTTTCTTTACTTTGGTTTCATTCATTTCTTTTTCTGTTCATGTTAAACGGCATCTTTTATTTCTTTTTGTTTTCATTGCTGTTGTCATATCTCTTTCTCCTGTCCTTTAATTCTCTTTTCTTTCTTTCCTTCTCATTTCTTTTATCTGAATCTCTAACTTTCTTTACTTTGGTTTCATTCATTTCTTTTTCTGTTCATGTTAAACGGCATCTTTTATTTCTTTTTGTTTTCATTGCTGTTGCCATATCTCTTTCTCCTGTCCTTTAATTCTCTTTTCTTTCTTTCCTTCTCATTTCTTTTATCTGAATCTCTAACTTTCTTTACTTTGGTTTCATTCATTTCTTTTTCTGTTCATGTTAAACGGCATCTTTTATTTCTTTTTGTTTTCATTGCTGTTGTCATATCTCTTTCTCCTGTCCTTTAATTCTCTTTTCTTTCTTTCCTTCTCATTTCTTTTATCTGAATCTCTAACTTTCTTTACTTTGGTTTCCTTCATTTCTTTTTCTGTTCATGTTAAACGGCATCTTTTATTTCTTTTTGTTTTCATTGCTGTTGTCATATCTCTTTCTCCTGTCCTTTAATTCTCTTTTCTTTCTTTCCTTCTCATTTCTTTTATCTGAATCTCTAACTTTCTTTACTTTGGTTTCCTTCATTTCTTTTTCTGTTCATGTTAAACGGCATCTTTTATTTCTTTTTGTTTTCATTGCTGTTGTCATATCTCTTTCTCCTGTCCTTTAATTCTCTTTTCTTTCTTTCCTTCTCATTTCTTTTATCTGAATCTCTAACTTTCTTTACTTTGGTTTCATTCATTTCTTTTTCTGTTCATGTTAAACGGCATCTTTTATTTCTTTTTGTTTTCATTGCTGTTGTCATATCTCTTTCTCCTGTCCTTTAATTCTCTTTTCTTTCTTTCCTTCTCATTTCTTTTATCTGAATCTCTAACTTTCTTTACTTTGGTTTCCTTCATTTCTTTTTCTGTTCATGTTAAACGGCATCTTTTATTTCTTTTTGTTTTCATTGCTGTTGTCATATCTCTTTCTCCTGTCCTTTAATTCTCTTTTCTTTCTTTCCTTCTCATTTCTTTTATCTGAATCTCTAACTTTCTTTACTTTGGTTTCATTCATTTCTTTTTCTGTTCATGTTAAACGGCATCTTTTATTTCTTTTTGTTTTCATTGCTGTTGTCATATCTCTTTCTCCTGTCCTTTAATTCTCTTTTCTTTCTTTCCTTCTCATTTCTTTTATCTGAATCTCTAACTTTCTTTACTTTGGTTTCATTCATTTCTTTTTCTGTTCATGTTAAACGGCATCTTTTATTTCTTTTTGTTTTCATTGCTGTTGCCATATCTCTTTCTCCTGTCCTTTAATTCTCTTTTCTTTCTTTCCTTCTCATTTCTTTTATCTGAATCTCTAACTTTCTTTACTTTGGTTTCATTCATTTCTTTTTCTGTTCATGTTAAACGGCATTTTTTATTTCTTTTTGTTTTCATTGCTGTTGTCATATCTCTTTCTCCTGTCCTTTAATTCTCTTTTCTTTCTTTCCTTCTCATTTCTTTTATCTGAATCTCTAACTTTCTTTACTTTGGTTTCCTTCATTTCTTTTTCTGTTCATGTTAAACGGCATCTTTTATTTCTTTTTGTTTTCATTGCTGTTGTCATATCTCTTTCTCCTGTCCTTTAATTCTCTTTTCTTTCTTTCCTTCTCATTTCTTTTATCTGAATCTCTAACTTTCTTTACTTTGGTTTCCTTCATTTCTTTTTCTGTTCATGTTAAACGGCATCTTTTATTTCTTTTTGTTTTCATTGCTGTTGTCATATCTCTTTCTCCTGTCCTTTAATTCTCTTTTCTTTCTTTCCTTCTCATTTCTTTTATCTGAATCTCTAACTTTCTTTACTTTGGTTTCATTCATTTCTTTTTCTGTTCATGTTAAACGGCATCTTTTATTTCTTTTTGTTTTCATTGCTGTTGCCATATCTCTTTCTCCTGTCCTTTAATTCTCTTTTCTTTCTTTCCTTCTCATTTCTTTTATCTGAATCTCTAACTTTCTTTACTTCGGTTTCCTTCATTTCTTTTTCTGTTCATGTTAAACGGCATCTTTTATTTCTTTTTGTTTTCATTGCTGTTGTCATATCTCTTTCTCCTGTCCTTTAATTCTCTTTTCTTTCTTTCCTTCTCATTTCTTTTATCTGAATCTCTAACTTTCTTTACTTTGGTTTCCTTCATTTCTTTTTCTGTTCATGTTAAACGGCATCTTTTATTTCTTTTTGTTTTCATTGCTGTTGTCATATCTCTTTCTCCTGTCCTTTAATTCTCTTTTCTTTCTTTCCTTCTCATTTCTTTTATCTGAATCTCTAACTTTCTTTACTTTGGTTTCATTCATTTCTTTTTCTGTTCATGTTAAACGGCATCTTTTATTTCTTTTTGTTTTCATTGCTGTTGTCATATCTCTTTCTCCTGTCCTTTAATTCTCTTTTCTTTCTTTCCTTCTCATTTCTTTTATCTGAATCTCTAACTTTCTTTACTTTGGTTTCCTTCATTTCTTTTTCTGTTCATGTTAAACGGCATCTTTTATTTCTTTTTGTTTTCATTGCTGTTGTCATATCTCTTTCTCCTGTCCTTTAATTCTCTTTTCTTTCTTTCCTTCTCATTTCTTTTATCTGAATCTCTAACTTTCTTTACTTTGGTTTCATTCATTTCTTTTTCTGTTCATGTTAAACGGCATCTTTTATTTCTTTTTGTTTTCATTGCTGTTGCCATATCTCTTTCTCCTGTCCTTTAATTCTCTTTTCTTTCTTTCCTTCTCATTTCTTTTATCTGAATCTCTAACTTTCTTTACTTTGGTTTCATTCATTTCTTTTTCTGTTCATGTTAAACGGCATCTTTTATTTCTTTTTGTTTTCATTGCTGTTGCCATATCTCTTTCTCCTGTCCTTTAATTCTCTTTTCTTTCTTTCCTTCTCATTTCTTTTATCTGAATCTCTAACTTTCTTTACTTTGGTTTCATTCATTTCTTTTTCTGTTCATGTTAAACGGCATCTTTTATTTCTTTTTGTTTTCATTGCTCTTGCCATATCTCTTTCTCCTGTCCTTTAATTCTCTTTTCTTTCTTTCCTTCTCATTTCTTTTATCTGAATCTCTAACTTTCTTTACTTTGGTTTCATTCATTTCTTTTTCTGTTCATGTTAAACGGCATCTTTTATTTCTTTTTGTTTTCATTGCTGTTGCCATATCTCTTTCTCCTGTCCTTTAATTCTCTTTTCTTTCTTTCTTTCCTTCTCATTTCTTTTTAGATCTTCATTTTTCTTTCTTTCTTTTCATTTCTTGCTTTTTCCTTTATTTTCTTTTCTTTCATTATTTCTTTTATTATTTTACCTCATCTCCTCCACATTTTATGATTTCTTTATTTATGTCTCCTTCTTTCTTTCTTTTTTTCTTTCTTTCTCGTCCGCTCATCTGTTGTTTTCTTCTTTCTTAATTTTTACCTTCAAAAGCCTTTATTTATTTATTTTCTAAAGTGATTTCCACTCATTAATTCTTTCCTTCTTCCTCTCTTTTTTCTCTTTATCTTTTCTCTTCTATTTTTTTCTCTTTCGTTTCTTTAAAACCATTTCTCTTTTTTTCTGTATATTTTGTTGCTTTCATTTTTCAAGTTTTAATTTTTTTCATGGTCAAGCCAGACAACTGACGAATCACTATTGTGTATATTTCAAAAGGTAAGAAGTAAACAATTTTTTATATTTTGAAAACGAATTTATTTCTTACTGTCCGTTGTTTTATTTTTATTTTAGGACTGTATTCTTATAAAAAATTTTGGACGAGTCCTTTTACTTTCCCTGATTGCCCTGGACATAGGTTAATATTACCAATAAATACAAATAAATAAAATTACAAGACACAGTCTGAGGCAAAAGTTTCTGTCAGGGTCATTTTTTCTTATATTCTTAACTGATCACTTCTTCTTTTACTGCTTGTAGACAAAATGACCCCAATCTAATATGGCTTCGAGATTATTGTACAGTTTCAACCTTGAAATTAGCTTCCTAAATATATTAATCTCTGAGGAAATAATACCCTTCGAAACTTTGGCCCTTATAAATTCGAAGTATTCTTGAAAATATAATTCAAATAGGGGCAAGTAAAAAATATGAGGTGGATAAAAAATTACGATGTTTGCCCATTTGTTCAGATTTCGATAAATAGATCCAGATAATAAATTATCAGTATTCCTTCGTGGTGTTTCCAAAAACGTTTCTAATAGTATCAGATTTTAGTGCCTTAATAAACATAGTATCAACAGCCACCCTGGGGATATAAAACAAGCAAATCCTTAAAGTATCTCTCTTCCGGGTTTTCATCCTTTCAAAGTGTTTGTGTTCCCTCAATTTTAAAGTATTATCCCTACTTTTAATAACTAACAGACTATAAGTTTTTTAAAACTAATAAATACATTAGATTTACTGAATAATTTATACACACCTTATAAAAAACCCAATATTAATCCTTTGTATATACACCCTAAATCTAATCAGCCACCATCTATAATTAAAGATATGCCTTTATCTATCTAAAAGAGAATAAGTCCAAATTCAGCAAATGAGAAAATTTTTTATGAACATAGTAATTTCTATAAGGTTCTTATAATAGGGGCGACAAATTCCCAAACTCAATTATATGAAAAATGAAAGTATAAACAATTGAAAAAACAGAAGTAGAAAAATCATTTGGTATACACACCTGTACAACCAAATGGCAAAAAATAAATTAGGAAAAAAAATCCTTGCATTAATCGTTAAACACTTTCCTAGAGACAGTAAACTCAATAAAATTTTTAATAAAAAATATCCTAAAATTAAGTTACAATTGTACGGAAAACTTGGAAATGATTATAAAGTATCATAATGCTAATATCTTGAGTAAACACTTAGACCAAAATCATAAAAATTTAGACAGTAAAATATAAAGAAATGAAAATAAAGGAAAATTCTGTAACTAGAAATCCTCAAAACTGTCCTCTTAATAATAAATATAGCACTAAATGAGTTGTGTACCAATGCAACATCTCATCAATTGAAGATCCAGACGAAGTTACAGTCTACATTGGATGCACAAGGCTTGAGTTCAAGAGCGTTTTAACAAACATCAAAGCTCTTTTAAAATAAGTAAATACCGGAATCAAACGCCCATATCTAAATATTTCTGGCACTTAAATCAAACCAATAAAACACCTACTGTAAAATGGAAATTACTAAGAAAAGCTAGAATTTGTGGGTCATTAAATGTCCCATGTCCTGTGTGCATACATAAGAAATTATATATTGTTATGGTCATGAAAAATAAAAATTTGCTTAATCAAAGAAATGAAATAGCTATTTTCTGCAGACACTGTCAAAGATTTTTCTGATATAATAATTAACTATGATAAAAAAAAGATGAAAACTGAAACGTACATACTTAAACTTGACCTTTGAATAATAATTTTTAAATAAGAAAGTATTTCTAATGTATTTATATGTTTTAAAAACGTATAGTATATTAGTTAAAAAAAGTAGGGATAATACTTTAAAACAGGGAATAGATTTAAAAATACGACATACTCATATTCAAACGAACTATTTGAGAAAATCTTTGTGTATAAAATTAGAAATTAAACAGTAAAATAAAGATGCCAAAAAACCTATGCCAATAAAAAACCCATTCGACATGCGAAAAAAGGATGTCATCATTTGTTGAACAGGCATCCCTACCCGACCTTAACTTAACCTGATTGTGAAAGTAGCTTAGATTTGTACACTATTTACATTATTCGGATTATCGTCATATTTATTACAACGTTTCGGCCGTTGTACGCCCCGGCCTTCTTCAAGTGGTTGGACTGTTGAACTGAACCCTTTATTTCGCTCACTGGTGTAGACTGTCCTAGTTCCACGTGCCATGTCTAATGGATGTCAGTTATCAGTTATCTCCTGTTAATTTCACTCTCCAAGATATCCATCGCCTTAACCAGGTCTTGAACTCACACTCTGTGGGTCCTGTCACTGGATCTAACTAACGCCTTTATCCACTGTGTCATATGTCCTTGAGGACATCTGTGTGTGAATTTCTGGGTATTATAAACCTAATGTCTTCAGCAACCATTTTTTACCAGTGCTCATATTGCAATTTTTGCTATTATCAATCCATGTTTTTACCAGAGCTCATATTGTAATTATTGCTTTTTACTGGTTCCCATATTGTATTCAGTTCTATGCTTGGTCGGTTCAAGAGATTTTTGTGGCGTTGCATATGTGCTGATTCCTTAAGTTTACGAATTTTCTAATCATGTTCTTTGTCTTTGATCTCAACTTGATCCCAAAGAGGGCGGTGATCTCCCTTTTCTCTTCATATGTGGTCAGCCACGCCTGATTTTTCCACTTCACCTCGTGTTACATTTTTCTGGTGTTCTTGAATCCTTACCGTAAGGGGGCAGCCTGTCCCCCGCCCTTTATATTTCTTTCAGCAACTGCACGGGATAGCGTACATACAGTCTTTAGAACTTCAAGAACAAGGATCACTTCGCACTTAAGATGTATCGGCAGTTATCGCAGCGTTACCCTTTTTTGTACATTACACCCATTGAATTTAATAATTCGTTGTGTTGCTTCCCTTCTTCAAGTGTGTCTGTCTTTGTCTTTGACTTTGTGGGATTAACTGTAAAATCTTCATAGTAATTTAATAATAACAGTCAATAATACTATTAAAACAACGACTACTACAAATAAATACTAAAACTATACTAATTTTAATGAATTGTATCACAAAGGACAATTGTGGAAAATAGTCATATTTATCATCATTGAAAAACTGAGATGCAAATATTAAGTATCCAATAAGAATTATGTTTCTCGTTCTATAATTGCAATTGGTGATAATACAATGAGTCGTTCTGGATAATAGGGGAGACATGCTGTCATATATTTGCAACCTCTGCAAGAAAAGCAAATCAACAGCAAAACACATGAGCAACATTAGCATCTTGTATGACCCTAATCTCTGCTACTCCACAACGATCTCTGTCATGGTGTCATTTAAACATGGATAATGTTTCAGGCTCCCCGCGTTCAAAGTCATTTTAACAATTGACCATGTTTAAATGCCTATAACTATTAAATGCCTTACAATTGCCAATTGGTTGATTAGAAAGAGGAATAAAAAGAGCATACGCTCATGTGTATTAAATAAAATTTTTCTTGATTGTTATCAACGTAGAACGGCATCATTACTATGGAAGACTATAATTATTATACTTTTATGCAAATGACTCGTTGGTTATTTCCCTGGGTGCTGTTTCAATCTTCCATCTGGTTTGACGAAAGAAAGAAATTATTTCCCAATGTTATGTGCAAGTTTACAAAAAGTGGCAAAAGGATCGATATTTAATTAAGTTTGAAAGGACAAGCGGAGGCGATGTGAGCAGAGAAATTGATTTGAGATAACCTCTCAAGAAAGAAGAGTCTTGTCTGTTTAGAGGATCAGCATTGGAAATTTCTCCTTTTATCAAACCTCGATAACTTTTTTCTGGAACTGGTGTCAAATATGTAGATATTTCTATCACATCAGACAAACCCCGGCAGTCGCATTGCCACTTCTTCACAGAAGACCACCCTCTCTTCTTAAATTAAACAAAGAAAATTTGTTTCATCAATGTTATGGGATCGTACCCAAAATAATAATAATAATGGACTATTCCATACTTAATAAATACTGCACTTTAGGAGTAGGCAAGGAGTCAGTAGTTCAAGTTCTGACCGGCTTTTCGGTTGAACGCTCTGCCTTCGGGCGGGGAGGAACCCGAACGAGGCTACGCCGAAGGGCGGATTCTCTTTCAGGGAGATAAACCGGCCCTGAACCCGTTTATACGGGTCTCAATGGGCATATTTTTGGGCCGAGCCCACGGGCTCGGGGAGACCACGTTAAACCGGCCTTGTGCCACATGATGCTCATGTGGGGGGTGACTAAACATAGTCAGTAGTTCAAGTCGAGTCAAGAGTCGAGTCTGAGGCATTCCGAAACAGAGTCGCGTTCAGACAATTACTGCAAGACATTGGAATAGTGATACTGGTCGAGACTACATTGTTCTCTCTACTAAACCTGATTGTTCATACTAACACTTCTACTTCTCTGTATATATTCATGTTTGTAATGTATCTGTGTTATTCCATACCTGTGTGCGAGTTCTTCTTTATTGGTTCTACCTTGGACTATCACCGTCGTACAAGGAATCGGGCCATAACAATCAGTAAGTATAAAAGGATCTTAAAACGACGAAAAAGCCTATCATTATTAAGTGGTAAAACACTTAGAGTTAAAATAATATTGAAAAGGATATCAAAGAAGGAATGCTTGTAAAATGATAAAAGGAATAACACCCAGTTTAGAAAGCTTTAAAACAAAACACATCCAGTTCACATATATAATAGTGACTGCAACTTAGAGTACATTGTCATGTTCATGTGCACGCAAGTGGCTCTTTAACCCTGTGCACTCTTATTTACATAAATATCAAATGGTGTAATGAGAGTTTTGAAGGTTAGTTTGCCTTGATAAAGTCTATTAGTGTATCTCTTTAGACCAGCTGATGACTTGTCGCAAAACTGACACAAGGCGCCAGTTTGTCTGGGAGGGAGGGGTTCAGTCTGAGAAAAATAGTCTATATTATTGTGACGATGGTATCTTATGTAATTAGTTAAACTAGCTTTGGACAGGCAAATTCTGCTGCAAAAAGTACATTTATGCTGAGAGTCTAGAGACAACAGATTAGCATCACCTTTCTTTAAGGTACGTTTCACTTTTGCAAGCTCAAACCTTTTCTCTTCAAAACTGTTACAACCATTAAACAAGTTTCTGCCAGTTATAGACCTATCACCTACCTCTTTCTCCCAATTACTTGTACTTATCCCAAGATTTTTAAGGTTGTTTTAATGCCATCTTTGAAGCATTTTTTGGGGGGTGGGTGAAGGACGTTTGCAGCTTGTCAGTTCGCTAGAAAACAACTATTTTGGGAGGCGATCATCCTCCATCCTTATAATGTGACCAGCCCAGTACCATTTGATTATGCGTTAGCATGTTTTCAATACTAAACGTATGTTACCCTTCCTAAAATTGCTGTGTCTGGCACAAAAGATTGCCACTTAATATCTATTACGTTGGTACAAAAATAATGACGTAATAATGTCGTTTTTTGACGTATTTTTTAACGTCAAAAACGACATTATTACGTCATTATTTTTGCACCAACCTAATAAAATCCTCCGAAGGCACTTTTGATGAAAACGTTCCAAAGTTTGGATGTGTCGTCGATATGTGGTTCATGTCCCTGAGGAGTATAGTAGAGCAGTTAAAATGCACGTCTCATACACACTTAACTTAGTTTTGACTGAAATACCTTACTTCATTACCTTCGTCAAACCATCCTAATAATTGTGCACTGGTATTAAAAACTGTTTCTTAAATTGAGTCTATGTACCATCAAATACAGAATTCTCATATAGAATTCTCAAATGCATTCAGTAAATCTTCACACAAATTTGGATCACATAACCTAGAAATATTAATAGGTTTTTGTACAGATACTCCATTTACCCGCATTTTTCGTCGAATGCGTAATTTTAATTTTCCTCTAACCATCATATGATCACTACCATACTCGGCCCCACGCCTTACCCTGACGTTACAAACATCCTGCAGGTGACGTTTACGACAAATAACAGTCCAGACTATGACCATGATTTGAGCGAGGATGTATCCAAGTGATTTGTACTGAAAGAAAGTATTTCCAATTGAAGTTCAAATTCAGTTCATAACCGAAGAAGACTTTTGCTGTTCATTTTACCAAAGTCCATATTTGACAATAGCATCCCAGGTGTTACTATCTTTACCTCCCCTGGCATTAAAATCACCAAGTAAGACAATCTTATCTGCCCTTTGAATTTTTGTCAAAACATTTCTGAGATCTTAGTAGAAAGCCATCACAGTTTCTTCAGTATTTGTTAGAGTTGGCGCATCGACGGAGATGATGGTCACAAACCGCTTATGAGACAAAGGAAGCTTAAACACTATGACACGGTCCATTGAGATTGCTCCAGGTACTTTGTCAAATCAGATCTGATAGCAAATACAACATCTGCTTCACACTTTATGCCATCAGATTTCCTTTCCAGAAGAATGTGTATCCAGCATCTTTTTCAATCAGATGGTCTTCCTCACATAAACGGGTTTCAGAAAGAGCGGCAATATCGATTTGATAACGGGCTAACGCTTTAGCAACAAGAAGAGTGCTCATTTCAGCACGATTGGAATTTGACGATCAAGAAGTGTTCTTATATTCCAACAATACTAATTACAGTATTTTGAAAAATATTTTGGAGAGTGTAAACTTTCTGCATTTGTCCTGCACGAAGCAACAACCGTCATCAAAAGGAAACTGATTAGTAAAAAGAATGAACAGAAAATATATTAATGAGAGAGATAATTTTTAGGTCACCTTTTCTAGACCTCTTCACCGAAAGGGGTGAGCAGTGCACTCTCTAAAAAGAGCTGCTCAGTCAATTGTGGCTCCACTGAAATAAGTTGCTGTCCATTCAACAAGTGACGATGTTATGATAAGTCTTGGGCCGCCCATGTGCAGAGTTGTGACAGTGGACAGTTTGTTAGACTTGCCCACGTCGCCAAGCCCTCATCGCCATAGGACTTAGAAACAAGAGATATCTGCACATGATTGCTGTTGATACTACGTCTTTGTGTTGTGTCTCTCCTCCTCTACCAACAAATATTCAATGACAAGCTGATGGCTATATGACTGAACAATGAGAGAGGTCGCAGGTATTATATCAGAGAAGGACCTCTTAGAGAGAGAAAGAGAGTGCAACTGCACCTAAGGGGCCTCTGACTTCCACTGGGCTTACCGCGAGCCTAGGAACCATTCCAATTATTTCTACTTTCCGTGCATTATGAAAACTATTTGACCCATACATGGGGCCATGATAGTTACTACCACTCCGGGCCAGAGTGGCGTGGAATTAATGGTATTTAAGGGGTAACTTCACCTTCCTCAAGGCCCAAATAGTAAATCTAGATACACACCTCCGGTTACAGATATGTCATACCATACTCAGGACACACACACACACACACACACACACACACACACACACATATATATATATATATATATATATATATATATATATATATATATATATGAAAAAATTACTTAACTTTTAAATATCAATTTTTTCCCGGAAATTTTACGAAGAAACTTCAAAGTCGGGAAAAAATTGATATTTAAAAGTTAAGCAGTTTTTCATATAATAATATTAACGCTCTATTTTTAATATTATTTAAATATTTTTAATATTGAGCACTATATATAAAAATATCTGTTGTTTCTTAAATCTCTCACACACACACACACGCATATATATATATATATATATATATATATATATAGTGGAGGGATGTCCAAACTTTTTCGGAAGTGCCTCTCTTTTCTTTTACATCCGAAAGTTTCTGTCTATGAAGTTATGATCCCCTTCTCTCTTTTATATTTCTTTTTTCTTTTTTTGTTTCGTTGATAGATGAAATGACCAAGCGAATGTTGAACCTTATTTTATTCATTTTGCATATATTCTGATGGTATAGTTTTGCCAAATGGTTCGTTCGAACCTTTATGAAATACTATCTATCTATACACTATCTCTGTCTCTGTCTCTGTCTCTCTCTCTCTCTCTCTCTATATATATATATATATATATATATATATATATATATATATATATATATATATATTAATAAAAAGAAAGAACAGTAAGATATATAATCCGGTGTTCTTATAGATATTTTTATTTTTTACAAAATAGTGCTCAATGTAAATTTACAGAGCATTAATATTTTAATTTAATTTTGTACTTATATTAAAGTACAAAATTAAATTCGGGGCTTTTAGCTTCCATTTTTGAAACATGGTTGGAACTGTGTAGCGAAAACCATATTTTAAGTCTATTAACTTATAATATATATATATATATATATATATATATATATATATATATATATATATATATATATAAAATCAAAATAAGAAAATACGCGCTCCGGCAGGAATCGAACCTGCGCCCCACTTTCTAGGAAAGAACACTGTTCGATCTCATGCGTTTTAACTATACACTTTTTCTCTCTTTTAAAGAAGACACACGCTCTCTTTAATATATTTCTCTCCAAATCCCATATTTCTTGTCTCGTATTTGAAACGTATTCAAACAATTTTCAAAGAATTCATGGATTTATCTCTCTATTAAGATGTCTTGTATACGAAGGCCAATAGAATTAACACACACCGTTTCAAAGTAAAAATATAAAATGGCGTCTATTTGAAATACGAGTATCCACTAATAATAACGTTTGAAATAATATATATATATATGTTTGTGTGTGTGTTGTAGATGTGTGCGCTGCGTGTGTTTGTTTGTTAGGTAGGTCCTTTTTTTTACTGTGGGTAAGTTAGCTTCTTTTTCAATCTCAGTTTGGCACTGAAAGGGAAAAGAACAAGAATAATTCGAAATATTTGATTTTAATAACTGAAGAGCTATTTTCAAGCTGGAAGTAAGCTCTATGAAAGGCGGCAATGAACCATAATTGGCACATTCGAAATAACGGTAAAAATGGTGGTCTTCTACTTGAAACATTTTTTGGCACAACATGACAAATATAGATGTGTTGATATTTACAATTAGAACTTTGGATGGAAGATGAAAGAATATGAGAATCTGTTTGAAAACGTTCCACTCTATATGAAATCAAAGAGATTTACCTATGATTGGCTGAAATTGGTCTATCATCGTGAGGCACCAAAAAATCAGAATTACAGACTTTCAAATATAACGACCAAACTATGACCAAATTCTCTCTTTGGTCGTTTTCACAATGAAGCCCTGAAATGCTCTATAGACGACAAACAGTCGCATAGAAAAGATGATACACTAATTCTAGACGCACTTACCTACCAATTAAACTTGGTACTGTCTTGGTTGGTTAAATCATAATTCATAGCAGGGAAATTACTTTCAGAACGCTATAAATGTATTAGGAATTAGGATACGAAATTAAAAAACTATGTGATCAATTCGAAGAAAACGTTGTCTCTAAAATCAGAGAACCAGTGGAGTTTTATTTATTATAGCATAAAAAAATAGTGTAGCACTCGTGAAAATCAGAATTAATGGCGCTGTTTTTCAAATAGTAGTCGCCATACCATGTGGAATGTCTTAAAAGCACTTTAGCAATTTTCATCAACAACGGCTTTGTAAATTTATGACCATTAAATATGAATAACTGTCATAAAAGATATCGTTCAATCAATCATGATCAGCATTACATATTGTGATAACTATTTTTTATTAAATGTATACCGAATACAAAGCTTTAGAGCTATTTAAGGTAGAGCATTACTGAATGAGGTTATAGCAAGAAGAAATAAGTCAGTCCTGGGTGTGACGATAAAATACATCCAGCAGCAAGGCCTCTGATAGGGTGGTTTTGCACTCTAAGCACCAGAATGGGGTCAAAACAGTAGGAACGTATAAATTTTTTTATATTAGGTTGGTGCAAAAATAATGACGTAATAATGTCGTTTTTTGACGTATTTTTAACGTCAAAAAACGACATTATTACGTCATTATTTTTGCACCAACCTAATAGCAAAAATAACAGCAACGCAATAGAATTTTATAAAAAATTAAATATATATATATATATATATATATATATATATATATATATATATATATATTTAATTCTTTGCAAAATTATATATATATATATATATATATATATATATATTTATATATGTGTGTGTGTCTACACATGCACATGATTCATTTTCAAGCGATTTCTGGAATAACTTATTTTGAATTTACTGGGTTTATAAGCAGAAACAATCTTGATATTATTAGTTGTCAAGGTTATGGGAAATTTAAATCATTATTAATAAGGGATGTTAGGGTAATTTGGTTCCATCGACAAAATTTGTATCAAATCTAAGCTGTCTATATTCCTGAGATGAGGTATTATGTACACTATTTACAATATTTGAACTATTGTCCTCATCTTTGTCGACATATTTATTACAACGTTTCGGCCGTTGTACGCTCCGGCCTTCTTCAGTTGGTTGGAATGTGGAACTGAACCCTTTATTTCGCTCACTGGGGCAGACTGTTCTAGTTATACGTGTCATGTCTAATGGATGTAGTTATCAGTTATCTCCTGTTAATTCCACTCTCTAAGTTCTCCACCGCCTTAACCAGGTCGACACACAATAGGTAAAAAGAAGGCTTTCAACTATCATTTATATTTGCAGACATAACTGTTAGAAGAATGTTCGAGGAACAAGTGGGATTTTCAGCCTCGTGGCTTCTGTACTCCATTAACATGGGAAAGGATGGCTCTGATAAACGTATGGTCACTAAGTCTGTCACTTGCAAAAGAAGATTTCAGGATCGAGTTTACCGAATCGTAAAGGGGTAGCTCATTTTACTATGCATTTCAAATTCATGTACTGCACTTACTTTATTAGGTATACTATTCTAGTAACGGAATATAGGCATTTAAATATGATCATGGTCATGCAAATTCTTGGGATCAATATTTCACGTTATATTGATAACGTATATATTCGTCAACAGCAGGCAACATAAAATTTGGAAAGCTGTATAAGTACTTCTACATCAACGGAAGTGTTTCTTGAATAAATAGAAGAAAAATAATGATATTGAAAAACCAAACGTAAATAGAGGCATAAAATAGAACAGATTGTGAGGCTGATGGACTAAATTTGTTTGCATCTTTAAGAGAATTTGTAGAAGTGTCAAAAGCACGAGACAAAAATAAAACTATAGCAAACCAAACAAACACATATGCCTATACACTTACAAGCACATAGACACACACACACACACACACATACAACAGACACAGATATGACGAATGTGCAATAATTCATTTTGCGAATATTGACTTTTGTACCTGATAAATATGTAACCCGAATAAATAAAATAAAAACAAATTAAAAAATGTTTTCAACACTTTATTCCATTAAAAGCCCTGCTTTGATTTCCTTTTTACTAACTTCACTCCTGAATAAAGAGAGAACGAAAAAGACATCGATGCGGATGGACTTTAAAAAAACAATCAACTCCCAGGTTGAAATCCAAGTATTTAATATTGAATTTTATATTCCTATAAATATTTTAATTTTATTTACAATGTGAGTTTATGGCCTTTGGATATCTTGTGTTTTCCGGCTTGTAAAATTTCCTTTCAGCCAATAACATAACAGCCTGTCCGGATTATACACCGTATTGTATCTAAAAGCGACTGTATTCACTTCCTACCATGTTCAAATAGGATGAAGTTCAATAAAAAGAAATGATAACATTATAAAGAGCGTAATGTTGCATTTTTAATTGTGTAAATGCTGTGACATCAGAACCCGATCCAGAGTCTTATCCCGGTCACGACGCCAGCTGCGACGTCGGCCACTCCCGTTCATTCGTTTGGGTAGGTGTCGCTCCAAACGTGATTTTACTCTTCTTTTCTTCAACTGGGACACCCTCTCCCTTAAGAACGTCAAGTAATGGCAGTAAATAAATAAATAAAATCAGTGACAGCAGATCAATTCGTAAGTAGCAAAATCATTAAACATAGGGAGAAGATTTTCAGTTGTTTAAATGCAATGTTATTTGTTAAAAACGTAATCATTATTATTAGGTTGGTGCAAAAATAATATCGTTTTTTTGACGTTAAAAAATACGTCAAAAACGATATTATTTTTGCACCAATCTAATGGCAATACTAAAATACGAAATGTAAACTGATTCTTTTATTATTTATTCAAAGAAATTCATATTCTAAGCACAATCTGTTAAATTTCTAAACTAAAGTAATATCTATCTATAAAAGGCAGGATGTGTGTGTGTGTGTGTGTGTGTGTAACGAATGCACGGCCGCAATTTTCGACGGATTTGCACCAAAATTTTCCTGTACATGCTCCAAGTTAGCGAGAAGGCCAAAACCGACATTGCATTTCCCAACTCCCATCGATAGTGGAAATAATCGATTTTTTCATGCTTTTACGGCAGTTTTCATGTAGTTTGCGGCCATTTTCTACTGGCCAGAGTGAGAGCCTATAGCTGGCTGCCACGAATAGGCAGGAAGATTCTATTCGCCAGCGTGAGAGCCAACATCTGACTGACACGAATGTTAACTAGCATACTAGCATGCAAAAAAAAAATCGATAGCTGCATTCGTCACAGGTGGGAAAAATTTAAATCTGCATGGCACTTTACTCCAATTGGCTCATTCGCTTGCTTAAACTCAACGTTGATTCTGATTCGGCAGAACTGGGTTTGGTATGAAAAAGAATTTGCTGTTAACATTCTTTTTTCATTCGGTTTTTCCAGTTACGAGTCCTTTTTTTAAAGCTGATCGTTTTGTGTTCATTTTGTTTAGTTCTTTTTTCGTAACAGATTTAATGTTTAGTATAGAGCTTAGAAAAAATTCGCAGTGTGAAATAGGCAAGAAGTAAGGTATGTAGCAACATCAGCACGGCAAAGGACACTCCTTTAAAGGCAAGGAAGGGCAAAAATATTTTAATTCAAGTGATAGCGATTGCTGTATGAGTCGTGCGATTTTTGAATCAAGCACTGGCTACGCCGGGCCATGCTGCTAGTATCTAATCAAGGTTATCGTGATCAGTCGATGAAATAAGGCAGATTTCGTGTTTCATGAGCTCTTAGAATAAGGCAAAGGAATCAGTTATTTATTTTCAGGAATATATAAAAAGTAAAGATTCAATCTACAAAAATGAGCAATTTTTTCAGAAGTTAAAATAAAACTGGTAAATCGTAAATCTTTAGGCTACATCGACACCGAGGTTTTGTGGAATTAAATTATTTTAATCTTTTTTTGTGACGGGGTGAAGATTTCATGAGTCACCATTTGTCGAATAAAAATAATGAGAGAAAGAGTTGCTGCGTGTTCAAATAAATGATGACATTTATTTAACATAAAATACATAAATTTTCAATTCCAACTGCTATGACGAAATAAAAGTTCATATTTAGAAAGTTCTTCTCACTGACTGAAAAGGAAATGAACATAGACTTTCAGTGAAGACGGGGAGAAAGTGTAGTTGGGAGGCAGAAATGCAGGACGACGAGGTTGATTTGTGTCTCTGTCGTGCTGTCAATCCTTTTGCCGAGCTGAATGGATGTCTGGTTCATGTTGCTTCGCGTAGGATGCAGAAATTTATGTTTATTTATTGGCAGGAGCTAATTTTATTTGCTATTCTTTATTTTTACAAATTTGAAAATCTGAAATATGTTTGAAACCGAAAGGCTGCGCGGAGCCTTTGCGCGGTGTGTTTATTTTTGTCATTTGATCTTTTTGATTTGAAATCTTTAACTTCCGCTAACTCTACAAGTTTATTATTATGTTCAATCAAACACCTTATAAGTGGCCAAATCGTTTAAACATAAGAGAAGATAATTTCATCAGATTTCAAAACGTAGTAAAAAATGATTCAAATAAAGGGATTTTGCCAATGCCAATAATGGTTATTACATATTCAACAGATGAATTGGATTTAAAGGCGTTTCCGTCTTTATATCTGCATCATAACTTTACATAACATTTAATTACTACAGAGTGTAAATGGAGGTTAGATGGCAAGAGACTGGACATACTAATCAATTCGTAAGAAATATGGTGTATAATGTATCATATTTGAAAATCAAGATAAATTGATCAGATTTGCTTGCCTTTTGCAGACACGGCGAAATAAATCCTTCTTTCATGCACATTTCATTGAATACGACAGACAAGATGCTTTCATTTAGTTTTTATACAATTTCTCATGTGATCTAATATTTATTTTTTTCTTTTCGGATGATAAATTATATAAACATTGTCCAATTGCTCTTTTTATTCGAGCGCTTTCGGGTATACATTTAGCCATTTTCAAGGTTGAAATATATTAACTGTCAACAAGAAATAGTTTGCTGTATGTATCTATTTATATAATGCTTTCATTTTCAAAACAAGGTCAAAATATTGTGTCCATGTTCATACTCGATATTAATGAGTGTCGTTTTTTGTTTTTATTAATAAGGCTTCCATTATTTTTTTAGTCTTTTTTGCATTTAAATGATGCTATTATATTTCTGTTGTCAAAAAGTATGTTACGAATAGGGTCCGGAAGGTCTCCATGAATATTTAAATAGGATCTAAAATTTCTACCTGCGCTCCAACATATGAAGAAATAAAATAAAAACGATCCGGGAACTACTCAAAAAAATTGTATATAAAAAATAGTATATCTGACGATATCACAAAATACATTTGAATGCTTGAAGGTGGTCCTCAATGATGAAAGCCGTCTTCATCGCTGATTTCGGGGTTCTTATTCATCATATCAGCTCCGACAGCCACCCACGACCTGTCAACATTCAACAGGTCGCCACCGTGTAAAGGATTGTGCTAGTACTCATGACAGAATTTATACTTTCTGCTCTTTAAAAAAAAAAAAATTAAATAAGATGAAAAAAATAAAATAAAATAAAATGATAAATAAATAAAATAACAACCAACGGAAGCGTCCAAAATTGCTTGCTCTGTCCCAATCAAAATATTGACGATACATTTAGTTGTTCACTAAAATGGGGGCGTCTTTTGTTTTGTTTTTTTGGGGTTTTTTTTACCTTTCCCTCCTCTCTCTTTTTTTGTTTTATATAAATTGCTTGCTTCGCACCAATTAAAAAAAAAAAAAATGTAATCATTTTCAAAAATAATTTATACTACTTCATTAAAAATAATAAATATATTAGGTTGGTGCAAAAATAATGACGTTTTCTCACATAGTAACATATGTGAGAAAACGACATTATTTTTGCACCAATCTAACACAAAAAAGTATAAAAATATCAGAAATATACGTTTAATAAAGCATTAACAACAATACATTTTATGATCTTGAAACTATATCTCTAAAGTCCTACCCTTTACCCTGAAAGTATAAAATGATCTACAGAATATTTACATTTCTGCATTAAATAATCGACAGAGCTTGACATGCCGCTGAACATAATCAACTAACAAACAAGTACATGCATAAAAGCAGAGTATCATCTACCATTTATTCAATTGTGAAAGCAGAATAAAATCTATCATTTTTATTACTTCAAAACGCCCAAGAAAATTAAATTTTGGTATTAAATGCTCCATAAGTAGTTGATATGCCGTTGAACAAACAAATCAGTCAATCTATTACTTTAATTCAACTGCTTAATAAAGTTGAACGTTATTACGTGTTCCGAACCTGTAATCTAGTGTCCAAAACATACAAATCATTATTAGTTTATATTTGAATTAAGCTTACAAACATATCATGTGGAAACATTGGTTACCGTACGACCACCGACGGTAAGCAACGCCTGGTCAGTACCTAGATGGGCGACCGCTTGAGAATACCAGGTGCTGTAAGCGTGGATGTGCGGATGGCGTAATGGATAACGGTTCGGAATTGAAGAACAGAGAGCCCAGTTCTAGTTCCAGTTCCAGATCCAGTTGGGTTCGTTATGTTCATTTACGTAAAAATAAACTTGTAAAATTTCTCTTCTTCTCCAGCAATGGGTTAATTAGTAGGACATGTATGAGTAAATCATTATTATCTCCAATATTTCTTGCAATCTCAAAACAAATTTTCTGGCTTTAAATAACCTCAAAATTGTTGATAATCCTTAAAAACCAAATTAATCAAACAATCAATTAAACCATTTCTCGGACCTCACCAACTTAAGAAGGAATCCAGAAGATTTGTCTAAAGAAAAATGGTCAATGGCACACTGGTCTAAGGAATATTGGTCTAAGGAATATTGGTCTAAGGAATATTGGTCTAAGGAACACTGGTCTAAGGAATATTGGTCTAAGGAATATTCGTCTAAACAATTTACGTCTAAGAAATATTCGTCTAGAGAATTATAGTCTAATGTGGGTTCTATTAATAGACAATGTATATCAATAAATGCACGTTTATCACCAGCCATTAATGTTGCTATAAATGTCTTAAATATTATTCTGTAATATAATGAATATTAATAAAATTGAATATTTTCTACATGAATAAAATATTAATTTATTAAAAAATATTATTATATTGATCAATGCTCCTTACACGGTTAGTCCATAGACCAATGTCCTTAGACGGATATTCCTTAGACAAATATCCTTAACCGAGGATTCCTTAGACAAATGTCCTTAGACAGGTTTCTCTTGATCAATATTCGTTAGGCGAACATTCCTAAATCCACTTTAGAAATATGCCATATCGATAAGACATATATTCAAAAGATGTTTCAGGAGCTTTGACATGCGATCCTGCATATTCTATGAATTAAAACTGTCGGTTTTTAAATATAAGCTGGTATATCACTTGGCGAATTTGATACAACACAAATCTTTCAAATCTGTATCTGCAATGTCATATGGATGATTTAATAATGAAAATCTAATCTGTCAACTGTTATTTTCGGGTGAATATATCTACACATATCCCTGTAGTTGTCACAGACGAATGCTCGCTTTTATCTTACACCCGTCTCTCATTCAATTTACGTGTATATACAATTATGTACGCCACCGCACACGTGCGCACACACATTATATATATATATATATATATATATATATATATATATATATATATATATGCATTTTTATGTTTATACATTCTTTTTATAGATAAACATAAAAATGACTTAATATAATTGTCGGGCTTTGTTAATTTCATAAGTGGTGACGTCATTTGTTTACATTTTGATACGCCATGAGCAGATATGAATGTACGTAAGAGATTCATCGATGATTGAAGTTTAAAAGCAGTAAAATCGACCTTGCTAACCGAACGCTCCTCTGTGGCCCAATTGGTTAAAAGCACGTCAAGCTAAATGTATATGTAGAATACAGATTCGATTCCCGTCGGAGGACGAATATTTTCTATGAAAATGTTTCGGACATTCAGGCTGATAAATGTTATTAATACTGTTTATTATAAAACAGAGTATTTACTTAAATATTTGTATCTATAAAAAGAATGTATAAACATAAAAATATTTTTAAATAATTGTCGGACTTTGTCCATTTCATAATATATATATATATAGACAAACAAGTTTGATAAAAAATGACAAGAGCTGTCTGTTTAAATTTTTATTATATTTTTTCCAACTTTCGGATAAGATATTGAGTATTGTGCTCGTAGTTGTGGGTAAACAGTCCGACATTCATTTATGTTTTGTTCAAGTACTTTCGACGTTCGCAGTCATTGTCAAGAAGCCAAGGAAAAAAACAGATTAGATTAATTGACAAGGTCTAGAAAATGCTTAGATAAACAAGTATCACAAAGATGGGTCATAATGATTCAAAGCAAAGAATACAACGAGCAATTCTGTATTTAATAGCGTTCAGTTTATTTGTTAGTAGAATAGAAAGATAAAAAGATGTCGAACAATGAATAAATTCTCGTAATTCCAAATCACCGGACAACTTCGGACTGTACGAAAAAGCACGGAAAAAAGATATAAAAGCCAATCCGCATCATCACCTAAGGTTCTTTATCGATTTGTCATGTGATTCGTTTTATGTCAACATATTTCGATCACACAAGCAATGATCCTTTTTGGTTAGATTAGGTGTTTGTATGTATTCCTTCTGCTGAGATGATGTGGCGTCTGATATATCTATGCTTCCGATATCATGAATTATATATCTAGTAAAATAAACTCAGCATCTTTAGGTTGAGAGGACCTACATGGGACACAATATCTCGTGGAAATAAAATCTTTTTATTATTCTGTTCAATCGAACATTTTATTATTGGCAAAATCATTAAACGTCGGGAAGAGATCAATTCCCTAGATTTCAACAAGTAGTAAAATATGTATGTGCATAATGGGATTTAGTCACTTTTAACAATGGTAATTACATCATCAACAAATAAATTTAAATTTCTTTTACTCAATGTGAAAGCGTCTGTAAATCTCTGTCGTAACTTTCCATGGCATCTAACTGCGTTTATAGTTGAAATTACTGGACATACTGATCAGTTCGTAAGAAATGTTGGAAAACGAATCATATTTGTAGATCAGGATAGATTAATTATATTTGTTTTCCCTTTTGAAGAGACAGCAAATAAGAATTTGAAGTTAGACATCTATTCGTAGCTATTTTATATAAGTATAGCTAGCCTATTTTACACATGACTTATTACGTACGTTATCTATCTATCTAAACATGTTTTTATAAATTATGTATGATCTATCTATCTATCTATCTATCTATCTATCTATCTATCTATGCACTATTGAATAATAAGGTATCATTACCTTCTTGTAAATATGGCCGATTGTATACGTTATCTACCCCTATTTCTCTCACCCTATCTATTTATCTATCTACTGTATATTTAAGCATTATTACCTTTTATACACAGGGCCGACTATATATAATCTATCTATCTATCTATATTGCATATTTAAGTATTATTACCTTATGGTACAAATGGTCGTTATCTATCTATCTATCTATCTATCTTTCTTTCTTTCTATCTATCTATCTATCTATCTATCTATCTATTTTCTATTGTATATTTTGGCATAATCACCTTGTAGATACTGCCGAATATATGCTCTTTCTCTTTATCTCTATCCCTCTATCTATGTGCTCATGTAAATGTATCCAGTACATTTTCTTCCACAAATTAAAGAGTACATTTGGAAGTTTTTATTTGCTGTTCTTATCTGAATATTGATATCTTAAGTTATTTTGATCTTGGTCGTGATTGTTTTGAACGTTTGGGTCAACACTGTTCTTTGGCCTTCGTCAAGTCCTTGTTCTTTTCGGTAATATTTGCCTATGGTTCTCGATTATTTATTGTCCTTTAAATTTCCCAGATGTGGGTTTAAAAATCGAAGTGCATTATAAGTAGGTACCTCCACTAAAGTTTAAAATGAATTTGAAAAAATGAAAAAAGCATTCTTGAATCTTTCATTTTTAGCTTTAACTGTAAGCTAAATGATTAAATTTACTATTTCCAGTAAGCAAAATACTATGGTGTATTTCAAATAGAAATTATTTTGAGTGGAATCTCAACTTTTTGGTTGCTTTCAGAAAATCATTTAAAATCGTCCATTTTTCATACATTTGTATAAGAAAGTTAATTCTTAGTTTTAAAAATCTCCCAAAAATAAAATATAGTTTTCTGAAACTTTATTTGAGGAATATTAGCTAAATTATAAATTTAAAAAGTATAATTAATTTAACTTGAAAAAAAATATTTATTTTAAGTTTCAAATAACAGGCAATTGGATTTTTTAAACAAACAGTAGCGGTGACTACGCGCTTATCACAGTCGCATGTCACCCGTTGATCTCTTAACAAGTAATGACAAAATATGTCAATAACTTGACTGTTGTTCTACAGAGACTTCATCTATTAAAACATAATTTAAGAAAATAACGGGTGTGCGCCTTTTTTATATAATATTTAAGTGCTCAGTAATCTTACAGATATTGGAAAATATTCTCCGTAATCTAATTTTTGGATTGTTGAATTTAAATTTCCTATAGTCATCGCTCTTATTTTCTAATTATGTCGTGTATGGTCGACCATACGTTCAAACAAGAGTATTTTACATAATATTTTGTATACATTTGTTTAAAGAAATATTGGGTGCAAACTATTTTATTGGCTTTTCAATTTTTGATTCGTAAATATAGTTTTCACTTAAGAGCAATATCACCTAACTGGAGTTAAATAGTGCAGAATTCTAAACTATTTATAATATTATAAATTATTATAATTAAAATTAAAGAAATGAAAACAATTCCTGTAAAGAGGCACTAATCATTGAAAAACAATTCTTAAGGCAATAGTGATCTTAATAAATCTTATTTATAGAAGCAATTAAAAGCTTTTCTAATTAAATAATGTCATAGTTTTATTGCACTTTTTTATTTTATGATTCAGAGCAGATTTTCGGTATTTGTATGTCCTGTTTTACAAAATACTGACGATTTAAGTTCTCAAAGGAGTCCTGCTTTTAAATAATAAAACAAATTTTGAGAGTGAAATTCAATTTCTCGAAATTTCCTGAAATTAATTATGTATGAGATAACATAAGTAATATATATATATATATATATATATATATATATATATATATATATATATATATATATATATTACCAAGATTTTTTTTAATTCAAAAAATAATTTCATGCATTTGTGAATAAGTTCTGAAAGTTTTATTAAAATCCGACAGTTTGATTTTTACAAGAATTTTCAAATAATTATGCTTTACATCTGAAAAAAGCGAAAAATACTAAGCGTAAATATTACCTCGACCGCTGACGTAAAAAAAAATATTTCATCCAAAATTTCGAACGTACTAGAAAGGAGAAAAAAAAATAATAAAATAATCAAAATATGCTTTGCACTTCTTGATAACAACATAAACATTTTGACGAAAAAATTTTTATTTTTATTAATTTTGGGGCCTTTTTTCAACATGCTATGTTTTTTTTTGTTTTTTTTGTTTTTTTTTTTGTTTTTTTTTTCAGCGAATTAGAGGAGGTACCAAATTACACGTGTATTGAACTTAAAGACAGCTGAGTGCGATCTAGAAATGGGCTATGCTGCATACTATATCGACGGGTGAGGTGATGTGTAAAAAAATATCGAAGTTCTTGCTAAGAATTTATATATTATTATTTTTTGTTTTAATTATTGTTCATTAGTAAGAATATCGGCGAGTGATTAAAATGTTAGTATTCCGGTCATGAGACTCGATTATAGCTAATCTTTTCATCCACACAAATCATGTGGACCCGACTGTATTCCTGCAATTGTATTCAAGAAAGGAGCTCCTAATCCCTGTTCTTAAGCTCTACAATAAATATATTGCTGTTTCTTTGTTTATCGTTGGAAATCGTCTTCTTTAGTTTCTATTTTAATAACTCGGCTAAAACTTTCGAACAATTTAAAATTCGCAGGGTCTTCTTTGAGACAAACAATGACTTTCGCTACTCTAGTTCAAATACTGATGTGCTAACGGTTATTTCTGAAAGAGTCTGTTAAGCTTTAGATAAGACTTGTGGTATTTGAAATGTTTTAAAGGGTTTTTCATGCTGGTCTCCTTCACATGTTGAAAAGTTATGGCGTTTCTGCTTGACCTTTTTGATTTGATTCAATCTTATCAAATCGCAAAATGAAGGTTGTCTTGAACGGCCACTCTTCTAGATCTTTCTATGTAAATGTGGGCGTCTCCCAAGGATCTCTCCTCGAACCCTCTTTATAGTAAATTTTATCAATGACTTTCCCTATGTAATCAGTTCTCTACGTTGTATCTAGAATATTTACTCCTGTCATGATAGACAATCTGATATATTCAATAAATTGACAGCTGATACTGAAGATGACCTTCTATCTTTTGTTACCTTACGCAGAAATGCCTTGTTAATTTGAAAACCTCCAAAAATACCTGCTCCCGTTGAATTGTCTGAAAGAACCATTTTGTTTTTCATCAGAATATCTGACGCTAACATTCAAGAGAGTAACGCATTATATATTGTTTGCCTCATATTTTGTCCGGGCAGGAATTGGATGATTATATCGAACTAATTTCTAAGTCTGCTTGTTCACAGTATCAGGATAGACAATTTTTTACCCGAATCTCTCTTGCACTTTCATAAGTCTACTATTCACTTTTGCATTGAAAATTGTTCCCAAAGATGAATTTACAATATTATCGATCCCGTACTGGCATCTCGTCTCATTCTTCCGCTCAACCGTGCTGTTAGTTCTTTCTGCTTTTTCTGTAAGTATATTAATAGCAATTGTTCTGACGAGCTTTCTTTTTTGTTTCCTGAACTTAATGAATTTAAATGCAGTAATAAACCGGTATCAAGATCTCATCATTTTACTGTTGAATTTGCTCAATGTAACCGTAAATTCACTTCTAATAGTTTCTTCTCACGCACTGTTCGCCCATGGAATTCTTTTCCATATTCATGCCTTCCTGTAAACTGCAATCAGTAAAAATTAAAATGCAACGTCAATCATCATCTCTTCTTGAATCCTGTTCTTTTTATTTCTTTCCTTTTTCCTAAGTAGCGATTTCTTAGTTTCCTTCACTCTATTGGCTTTTGTCCTCAGCACTCTCCTGTGTCTTTGTGACTTTATCTCCTTGCTTGAATTGAAATGGATAAAAACGTATTTCCTCATACTCGTTTTGTCAATATATTGACCTGGGGAGATGATCACAATGTGTGGTACCTTTTTGGAAGTGCCCGAAAAGTATGTTGCGATTTGACCCAAGACTTTTGTGTGAAACTGATTACACGAAGCCGTCTATCCTTGGGTGAGCATGAATTCACAAGTCATCGTGACCGAGGCTTTCGATTAGGAGGATTGAAATGGTTTTCTTCAGCTAATGGTCACGCTAGATTATGTATTCTCTTCCAGAAAGTGTAACTAAGGTTTGATTAGCGTAGTTTCAGTAACAACTGATATCTAGCTGTTGAAGAAACACATGTGTCTGAGCGGGTGTCTGAAACAGGGATTAGTTAGCCATCCTACCAGATTGGTGTAATCAGAAATGAGAAGCCACTCATTATATTATTAGTAGTAAAATTTTCGATAAGAATTTCATGTTACTTTTCTCAATATTTTTCTATCAAACAACATACTTTCTTATCTATCTTATATTCATTATCTATCTAATTTTATTCATTATCTGTGTTAGAGAGATAGATAATGAATAGACTATCTTATACTAATAATTACCTATCTTATTTTATTCATTATCTGTATTAGTCTATTCATTATCTATCTCTCTATCTTATACTAATAATTATCTATCTATCTATCTATCTATCTATCTATCTATCTATCTATCTATCTATCTACTTTATTTAAGCAGTACGTATACTTCCGCATATGTTTACACCCACCTACCTAACAGAGCAAAACTTCTTAATAATGGCGATCCTCTTAGATCTTCTTCGTGATCTTCTCTTGGTCGGCTCTTTGAGGTTTATAATTCAGATGATAGGATTGTTATTCTTAGGAATCTATTTAACAACCATGACCTAAAACAAAGACAAAGTCCAAATGTCAGTTTTTAACCGAATATACGATAATCTCAAAGCAAAGTCTTGTGCAACTAATGACAGAATATATACCAACAATAATACCAGTGAGCATCAAAATCTAATATAATGATTAAATAAAGACATATACGATAATAATTGAAAATTCTAACGAATAGAAAGCAAATGTTTATAAAAACCTGTATAATAAAAAGCGAGTTTACTGAAAACATTAAGTCGATTACAAATTGATTATCATATTTGAATTATAACTTTTTGTGGGATAAAAAGTCACAAGAATATGAGAACGAAGATTTATATTAATAAAGCCATTTAACTGGCACATGTTGCATCTCTGTCTTCGGGCAGAGGGCGGCTCAGTTGTGTGTCTGTCTGCGGTCAGAGACGCGACTGAAGGAAAAAAATACTGAGAAGTACCCGGTCCCGAGTAACAGCCGAAGAATTTCACTAGAGAGGTGAGGATCGATAGGCATACCGGGCGCTCGACAATTTCGCTCGGGTTCCCCACATTAAACCTGATCCCTTGTCTCACAGCACATCTCAGTGGGGAGACTAGGGTAAATACTACTTACACACAAACATACACAAACACATAATCTGAAAATAACCCAAGACGTGTAACTGACATTTATCATGCAGTGTTAATTTCTGTATTCAAATTGTCGATATATACATGACAGTTCAAAAGTTTGAGGTATTCCCTGGTATTTTTTTAAATTGGCCCCAAAAGTAGTTGTTTTGTACTTTAAATAATGTAATGGAAATATACGTGTTTAAGAAAACTAAGACATGATTTTTTATTAGAAATTTTAATATGACGAAAAGAAAAAAAGCATTTTATGATTACATTTTGCTCTCATTAAAAAATCCTCTTTTAGCATTGATTACGGCAGTAAAAAATTTTGGCATTCGTTGCAAAAGTTTCTCAAAGTATAAATTTGATACAGTGTAACCCGGATATAAGAGAGTTGTCGGGACCGGAGACGAGGTCTCTTATATCCGGGTTTGGTCTAAATTATATACATTAACACAGGCTCTAATTTGGGACTAGAGAAAAATCTATCTTATATCCGGGCTTCTCTTATATCAGGGTCTCTTATATCCGGGTTACACTGTAATTGATTCATTGTTTTTTCAATGACTCTGAGAGCTATTTTCTTTTCTTTCTTTTCTTTTCTTTTTTTTTTTTTTCAGTCTTCTGCCAAATTCATCCCATGGTAATTCTATGAGTTGCTTCAAACTTTTGAACTGTAGTGTAGATACTGACCACTTTTCCTCCATACATACACATACGCCCACGCATGCACACACACGGATATACTTAAATATGAATAAACATTTTCTAAAGAATTAATGTATTTATTTTTGATCTGACTTTTTAATTACGTCAAGCATTATTATAGTGGAGACTTCGTATTTGAAATAGACGTCCCATTTTTATTTATTAAACATATTGCATTTATATAAGCAATTAAAAGATTTTCTAATGTACTAATTTTCTTGCATTTTATATTACTTTGCAAAGGTTAGGTCGCAGTAGGCTTAGCCTCAAAATCTAGGGTGCCTTCAGCCAAAGTGTATAATATTTTTGACACTGTCATAGTCCTTTCTTACACATGCTGTCATAACGCGTTGTAGACTCTAAATAACTCTTAAGTAATTTTAAACACTCGTCAACATCCTCAGTTTTACTCAAATTGTTTAATTTTCCCAATTGAGAATAGGGGATTTGGAGGGGCCTCACTAGTGGAATAGCCCAAAGCCTCACTTCATCTAAATCCGGCCCTGGGTTAGCTGATATTGTTATTAAGTAAAAACTATATTTACTATATTTACTAAATGAAAAAGGCTTAGTGCAATTCATCGACGCCCCCACCATTATTTTAAAAAATAATTTTTAATTCTTTTTTGTACCGTTTATACACAAATATTTTTGTAAATACGGATGTCCACACAAACATTATCAGAAAATAAGAGCAACAGCTATAGTTAATTTAATGCTAACATCTCTAAAATTCAATAAATCCCATCTCGATTACGGAGAAGTTTATCCTATTTAGTTTAAAATTATTGGATAGTTCAAAATTATATCAAAAAGGTGCTCACGTTATATTCTTCAAGTAAATTTTGCCTATATGTCTATCGTAGAAAAAAATTAGATAAACTTCAGTCTATCAGTCAAGCTGTCAGTAATTTAAATAAACAGCTACCGCCGTTTAAAAATGCATTTCTGCGATATTTTAAACTTAAAGTTAGTAATATTTGTTTCAAATCAAATTAAACTTTAAATCGACTAATGTTCCTCAAATAAAATTTCAGAAAATTATATTTCATTTTTGAAAGATTTTTAATAAATAGAATTACATTGTGATAAACTATAGCTAAAATGGCTCTAAAATGAGCGATTTTAACAAACCTCGAAACGGAAACCTTTTCCAATCAATTTAAATTAATTTTGAAATACAAGAAAAGTATTTTGCTTATTGAAAATATTAAATTTATACGTATGATATACGTCTGCAAAACTTTACAAATTCCATACAACATTCATGTGA
>OZ010609.1:37364638-37384638 GCA_963932145.1 Acanthosepion lycidas | reverse complement strand
AACTAAAACCATTTTGATAATTTAATAGAAAAGATTTATTTATTAAGATATTTCCAGATTGAAATTCTATTCTCATCATATTTCTATAGAGAAGTAAGATACTTTTAGGATACTTTCTTAGTCCTATTCGAACTGAAATGCTACAGTCCTAAGACTGTAGTGATTCAGTCCAATGGAAGACCTCTCAAATTTATGACTAGAACATTTGCCACAATTTTAACTTCAAGAAGATTTCTTTTGTCAGTATAAATTATGTTCATCACGGAAAACTTTCTTTCAACCATTGCAGAACTTACTGCAATGGTATTAATTATATTTTACCTATCATATATCGGCTATTACTATATAAGATTATTTTCGGATAATCTAACAATCGGTTCACTACTCTTTTATAAGAATCGGTTCTTATGAACCGGTAGGAAGCCACGTATGGTTTTTCTTCATCACATTCACTACACTCCTATATTATCATATATAACTTATATATTACTTGCAGTAGTTTTAAACAAAGCAGTTAAATTTTGTTTGAATTGCTTAGATGAGTTATTATCATTACCATTATTATTACGAATTATTTACATTTAATTTTTGTTGCTATTAAACGCAAAGTTCAAAGGATTTTAAAACATTCTACGACAATTTTATAAGTATCATTGATTAAAAAAGCCGCCATTGAACTCATTTCTTCCATCTTTGTGGGGATCGTCGTATTCTTCAAATAATATCCAGTTTATAGCAACATAACCGAGCAGCAAATGAAAATTAAATTCAGTCCCATTGTTACATTATTGCCGATCCAATTTTCACCATCCCGTATTGTTTTCTTGTATCTAATGGCAGCGCGCAAGGGTACCTTTTTTTACATGTAACATTGTCATTATTCATTTTTGTCTTTTCTTTCTTCATCTAATTATTGTTGATTTTTATTGCTCAGGTTTTTTTTTATATTCTAAGATCGATACGTTAAAAATCATCCTTTACTCATATTGCATTCATTAATGTTGCCAATGTTTATTTTAAAAATAATTAGACGAAATCGAATTTAAAATTGGAAAACTTAAAATATTGGCGTAATTTCCTACCTTTTTAATGCTGACAACTGCATAAATTATAATTTAGAAGTATATTCGCTTACTGGCCCCGTCTGTTTTTAATATAATTTACTATTCAAAATTGTCTATTCTCCTATATTTATCTGTCTTAAGTATTTTGCTTAACATTTTATGTAACCAAATAAAACTTTGAAAAATATCTATAAATATATTAAAGCCTCTTTTTAACAAAATATAAATTGCAATTTTAAAAAATAAAAAAATATATACATGTTAAATTAAGGAGAAGGTTAGCACAGATTAGACAAAGAGTATTAAGTATATTTCAAATATAAGGTTAGAGCTAAGGTTAGCTATTCGGTATATTTCAAGGCTTGGATTTCCGAATATCATAGAATCCGATTTTATAAGAAGAAAGTCTTTAAGGAGTTCACGAGTTAAAAGAGGTGCTCTGTCTGCAATCGGGATTCATTGTAAATCGATTGCTCGATGTGGCATTTACAGATTTACTCCCCTTAATCTGTAACGAATTCCCGAAGATAAGATATAAAAAAGTGTAGAGATGCAAAAGGCAATAATCTCCCTTTGATTGAGATGAAGTCACATTGGTCACGTGACGGCCCCTTAACGACGTCAGTGACGAAAGTTGTCAATTCATCACTCAGGTTTATGGAGTCAAATCGAGCGTTTACTTTTATTTTTTTAAATTTAATTTAATTTTTTTTTAGCACTGACTAAGGCTAAACTAGGCTCGCCAGGGGAATCCGCCGTGTTGGCAGCTCACAATCCCATAGTGCCATTTTCCCGGTGGAAAAAATATGTCCTCACCAGAAACATTTAGAAACTATTTCCGGCTCGCAGTCTTTATGTCAAGAAATACTCATGACTCACTGTTTTCGTTCCGTTAGGAATATTGTTTCTTTCATTTTTTTTTTCTTCATTTTTTGCATACAAACCATATTAACTGGTCATTTCGACGTGATATGAACAAATAGCAAATAAGAAATAATCATTTCTTGCCTAGTTCTCCCATTAACTGGTGTACTCAACCTGAAAACTAACGAAGTATTAACTAGCAACTTCCCTGAAGTATCAAGTAACAAAATACAGTTTTAACACGTATTTCTTATAACGGTAAATGTCAGAATTGAAAGGACAATATTATTGTCACAGAAAGGTTCAGAGACTCAAAAACTCGCATTTGGTTTTCATGTTAAGTAATTTCTATGTAGTGATGCTTGTACATTCATTTTAATTTTTTTTTCTTCATCAGAGATCGTATAGAACGAAAAACTCGACCTCCAGTGCTGATTTCTTTTTGCCTCTATTTTAATTTTGAGATAATTATAGCAGAGTTAAAAAAAAAAAAAAGAAAAAAAAGACTTTTCCTAATTGACTAACGGGTGTTAAGGGCTGTTTTTTTTTGTTCACTCTTTTAATAGCATATCTTTTTGTCACATTTCTCATATTTTAAGAGCCACGTGGGTATTTTTTCACCAAACGTACACTTTCTATTATTAAAGTTAAGTGTATCATGTACACCTTTTTATAAGCTGCTATTTGGCGTGGTAATGACGAATCTAAGCAATACATATTTTTGTAGTTACATGAATATTGGGTGTTAATGGTATTTACACCGTTGTACACACATTTAACATATTTAACGACAGAAAACTGTTTTTATATTTTCATGATGATTTTTCTTCAATATGGCAGCCTTCTTCCTCATCTCCAACCTTTGATTTTGGCAAGCTTCAAATACGACCATGCTTCTCCCTATTCCAATAGTATATCTGCTCTTTCCGCCGTAACGTGTAACACGTGGTAGTAAACCTCGACTTTTCAGTCCAGCTGGGATAGCAAATTAGTAGCAGTAGACAAGCGTAAATTAGGATGATATTTAATTTAGATTTTTTCTCACGTGTATTCACATGGTCATCACAATGTATTTTATTGTTCCCTTAGGCTTTTTTTTTCTTTCAGTGATAATGCAGGATATCTAATTAAACTTTCATGTGTGGGCAGAATTCTCCCATGGCAGCATTTCAAAAAATTAAATCAATATAATCTAGACACCTCCACAGATTCACGATACCTATGGTTTAAAATAATTTTTAAAAAACGGAAATTTTCCCTTGAAACTTTTATTTTAATTTTAATTTCAAACTAAAAGATTAAATTTAATATTTCAATTAAGAAAAATACTTTGTTGTATTGCAAAACTAATTTAAATTGACTGGAAGGAGATTTTTTTAAATTTTTTTTTAAAAACTGATTACAACGCCATTTTTAGTGAGATTTTTTTTTCTTTTTTTTTTTAAGCTGATTACAACGCCATTTTTAGCCCTCGTTCTCTTTATTAAAAACAAAATCTTCAAAAAATAAAATATACTTTTCTGAAACTTTATTTGAGGAATATTAGCTGACTTAAAGTATAATTAATCTAATTTGAAACAAATCCTTTTGAATTTAAGTTTAAAATATTGGAGAAATGCATTTTCTAACACAGCGGTAGCTAGTTATTTAAGGAGTTGGCATGTTAACACCTTGATGACAGACTTTTATTTGATGTTTTCCTACAGTGTCTGTATCTGTAAAAATAATTAAAGTTAACGTAAGCACCTTTTTATATCATTTTTAAGTACTCAGTAATCTTAAAAAATTAGAAAAATATTCTCAGTAATCTAATGCTTTATTCAATTTTAGATAATTATAGGCTTTAAATTTACTATAGTTATCGCCCTTGTTTTCTTATAATGTCGTGTATGAACACCAGTAGAAAAAATCAGCACCTTTATACACATACAAAAAAAAAATCAAAATTCTTTTAAAAATATTGGTGTTTGATGATTTGTACTAAGTTTTTCCATTTATTATTAGTAAATATAGTTGTTAGTCAATAACAGTATCACCGGGGTCAAAGTAGTTCATGAATTTAAGATTTGAAATTTATTAAATCATTCTAATTAAAATTGTTAAAAAGTGAAAACAATTTTTGTAAAAATACATTATTCATCAATTTTTTTTTTATTATATTGTCCATAATATATCTTATTTGTATAAATAATTAAAAGCTTTTTTAATTAAACAATGTCTTAGTTTTATTGCATGTTTTATTTTACTATTCAGAACAGATTTTCGGTAACTGGCATTCTGTTTTTCATAAAATTGATTTAAATTCTCCAAGGAGTTCTGCTTTTAACTAATATAAACATTACAGGGGATGAAAATGTATTTTTTTTAAAAATTAAATAAGTATGTAGAACGTAACAGATGTAAAAAAACATTTTACCAAGATTTTCTCAAAAAAAAAAAATTCTAAAATAATCTCATTCATTTCTAATTAAGTCCTGAACATTTAATTAAAATTCGACAATCATTTGATTTTTGCAAGAATTTCCAAACCATTGTTTTTCACCGCAAAAAAAGAAAGACTCTAAAATTTCTTATACTAATCTTTTAAAAAAATTAACTAAAATTTCGAACGTACTAAAACGGATTAAAAATATAATTCCTCTTCATAATAACATAACGATTTTGACCATAAAACTTTGTTTTTATCAAGTTTGGTACAGTTTTTTCATCGTGGTAAGGTATTTTGCTGTGAATTATTGGAGATAGGTAATATTGTCCTATGTAGTTAAATTTTATCATATTATCTGACGCCTTTTCTACTTGCGTAAAAAATCAACGGCCAGTGGAAACCGTTTATTTTTTTCGCTAGAAAACATCCTTGTCGATAACATGGCCAACGGCATTAATGCTTTCCTGCTAAATACTCATATATACGTAGCTTCCTTCATGAGATCGCTAAAAAGAGTATAGCATGACGAAAAAGACGCCAAACTTGACGAAAACAAAACTTTATCATCTAAATATTTATGTCATTATTAAGAGGAAAGATCAAAGTATTTTGGGGACATTTTTTTTTACATTTTTTAATCGTTCCTAGCACGTCCAAAATTTTCATTAAAATATTGTTTTTTACCCAGCAAAACTGACAGATAATCAATCATGTCAGCCATTTTCTTCCAATTCATTAAGAAAATGAAAATCTCAGTTTGAAATTCTTTTAAAATCAATTATAATTTTTTCAAAACTTTTTTTAAGAAAATCAGAAATTATAATGTTTATCTAAAATATTTTGAACCAAGCTTAACTTAGTTTCTGCGCCGCAAAGACGTAGGGTGAAAATAAAACAAAGCAGGTCATAAACTTTCGCGTCACTTGACAGAGGACGAAAGACATTCATGACGTTTTTATAGCTTAAGTGAGGATAATTCCTTCTACGGAAGGAGAGAAGTGAAGTCATTTAGATTTAAGTGAACAAATTATTTACCTCGTTATTTTTAAGGAAAAATTTCAGCTTTTTAAAATTTTTTGTACTTAGGTTTCACCTTTACGTTTACGATGCTTTATGGAAAATATATTATAAAGAAATTAAAATAGGACTGTTGGGAGTGAGATTAAATTTCATAAGAAAAGTATCTAATTAATTTATAGGTAACTTTCTTATGAAATTTTTATCAGAAGTGTACATAAAATACAAATTTAAATTCCATAAGATTAAACTGATACTTGTAGGTACCCTTCTCAGTTGAAATTGAAGAATTAAATTAACTTCTCCACGCGTGTTTCGCAAAAATAAATCTATATCTCAAAAGGACATTTACGAAAGTGAATACGGCTTTTACCTAATTTTATAATATTTTAACAACTTAAATGTAAAAATCTATTATAATTAAAGAAATAACAAATAATTGTATTAAAAATTCAGTATTCAAGTTAAATACTAGACAGAAACTCGATCCACGTGGCGTTTGATACTTCCGGTCTTCCGTAGATTTGATTTACATTGTTATTATTGATACAAATTATATATATATATATATATATATATATATATATATATATATATATATATATATATATATATATATACACACACTGGTGTTCGTTAGTTTGTAAGAAGCTTTAGAAATTATAATCTGTAAATATATATCTACTTAATAACAACATTCGTCAAATTCTACAAACTTTTCCCTAATTTTAGAAGAATTAACAACATTTAATGTAAAAATAATAAAATATTTCAGAAATAATAAATAATGTTTTAAAAATTCATTTTTCATCGAAATATCTTTTTGCTTTCAGACAATATTATCCATGTTCATTAAAATAAATAAAAGCAATTAAAAGCTTTTGAAATTAAATAATATTTTTGTTTTATTGAGTTTTGTATGTTACAATTTCAGAGACGATTTTCAGGTAGAGGTGGTCCGACTAAATAAAACAAAAACAAAAAATCAAACATGATTTGGTTTTCTCAAAGCCCCGTGCTTTTAACTAATATAATGACTAATCTTCCCAAAATTGAAATTATAGAGCTTTCGTACAATTAGTTGCGGGGCGGGGACACATATGAAAAAAAAATTGCCATGACTTTAAAAAAGGAAAACATATTTATAATAAGTTCCATCATTTGTGAATAGTTTCTGAAAGTTTCATTAAAATCTGACAATTATTTTTATTTTTGCAAGATTTTCAAAATTAATGTCTGTCATAGAGAAAAAAACGCGCTAAAATTTTGTTATTTTACTAGTTCCAGTGATACAAAGAAAAACAAGGTTTTTTTTAATCAAAATTTAGAATGTTCTAAAAAGAAGGAAAAATTTTAAAAAATAATTAAAAATTACTTTGATCTTTCCTCTTAATAATAACATAAACATTTAGACGCTAAAATTTTGTTTTCGTCAATCTTGGCGTCTTTTTCATCAAGCTATGCTCTGTTTTTTCGCGATTTCATGAAGGTACCTCCAAGCGTATTAAACTTAAAACATTTTTTACCTGATTATTTGAGCATAAATTTATTTGATGTAAATACTAAGTTTACGTTTTCGTTTTGAGATAAAGCGGGTTTTTATATATAATGTACAATATTTATTTATATAATCAATTTTACTTATTCCGATTTATATGCCCGCTTGTTTTTCAATGAAGAAAAACATGAATGACTTTGAAAAAAATGGCATTCAGCAGAACATTTTGATTGAAGGAAAAACTGAAAGCACGCAAACACGTCCACGCACATCTACACACAGAGTTAGTAGGTATAAATTTCGTGTTTGATATGCCTACTGTAGTTTATTACAGAAATAAACTGGAGACATGAATTTAAGAGCTTCCATCTGTAGACACAGACACACACAGACACACACACACACACACACAGACACACACACACACACACACACACACACATATATATATATATATATATATATATATATATATATATATATATATATAGTTTATGCAAAACTAGGTAATCCGTATGGGTAGACCCAAGGAGGATGAGATCCAGAGAGCTCAATGTAAATTCAGAGCAAATATGTCTGAATAAAAACAGACCACATTAAGATTCCATGTAATAAATTATTTCACCACAGCCCTTTTAAAGGACTGCGGATCATCAGACTTTACTTCCAAAGGTTGAAATGAAATTTTTTTTTTCATTTCAAGAATTAAAACCTGAACAGTTACGATAGGAGGCAAACGTCGTACCAACTGTACTAACAGGCATCAGTGACAAAGAGGTAGCGAACTAAACTCGATATTGCGGCGCTCGTTCACATATTACGTGGTGGAACTCATCCAAGTTTCCTTTACTCATAGGACTGTGCCTCCGAGAGCCACGACTACTATCAACAAGCCGCTCCATCCAGAGCATTAGAAGCCAGTTCAAGCAAGGATATACAAATGATAGAAAGTAAGGAGGATTTGAGATATTCACCGAGTCTAGAAGAAACCTCAACAGAATGTAGAAAGCACTGGACGGCCGTTTCATCCTATGAGTGCTGAATACACATATAAAAAGATAAAAAATTAACATGTAGCGCTTTTAAGTATAAAAAATTAGGAAATCGGCCGATTCTGCTACTTTGGTTTCAACCTTTTGAGATCTTCAGGCGATTTCGGTCAATTGGTTACGTCACAATTTACTTTTTAAAAATGAAAAAAATATGAACGCTAATTTTATAGCAGGCGGAAATTCCAATTTAGACTCTTTAGAGGGAGGACACCACAGCAATATATTTGGACAGTGTCATTCTACCAACACAATTAGGTTGGGATGATTCCATTTTCGACTTTAAAACTAACAAAACATAGAAGAGAGAAAATCTTTACAAATTTACTCATCATGTCGGTTTGCGATACTAATTTCATGATGCGTATGTTGTTTGATTGATTCATATTGAAAATCTGAAAACAAAAACAATAAAGTAAACTTTGTAAAATGGATTACATATTCTTTCTTTGAAAAGTATTAAGACATATACAATTGAGGTATTGTACGTTCAATTGGCCATGAAATCTGGTTTCGTATGCGAAAATGACTCATTTTGCATTAGTAATAACTGTGTTTGCGAACGTGCCATTATTGGTTGGCCAGAGAAGACTGGATCAGTAAAGAAAATTGGTGCCAAAAAGCAATCAATTTTCCCGATTATCACTTCCTGTTTATTTCCAATTTTTCCTTTGTTTTCTTCCCGTTCTTTTCTGAAACTGCTAAATGACCGCAGGCTGGAATTGGTTCAGAAAATAGATTCTATGAAATTGTTACTGATTTCGTCTTTAATATGATTTTATCACTATTTTCTTTAGGAACTATTCTTAATTTTGACCTTTTTTTATGTCGTAGAACTTCTTTCTGCAAAATGGAAATAATAAATACAGGCTATGCTTATAAAAAAAGACTTATTTTTTGCTCGTTTACAGGTATAGGTAGCTTTCTTGATAAAGTTGTATGGTCATCGTATGTAGACTAATAAGGAAACGGGTCTCTCATCTCACACGTAACATTATTTTTTTTTTACTTAACCCCGAACTTCGTAAATTACTATCGGCTATTATGTCTGTGATTTGGGGGTTTTCTCCGAACGTAGATTCTACATTCTTGCTTGGATGTAAGAGACTATCTTTCTCTTTCCTGGCGTTTCTCACACTTGCATATTCCAGATGCAGCAGGGCTTTACATTTTCGAGGTAGCCACTTCTAGTAAAGTCAAGAATGTACAGCTGGATTCTAGAAGGTTATCTCAAATCGCCGATATACCTGACTTCTTCGAAGTTCTGTTGTAGCAGTGGGTGTAAAGTTCATATTGACAACAGGTTAGTTGAATCACGTACATCAAAGTCACCAACCTTTGTTTCTAAAATTTTGTCAGGATTAGACTGATTCTTTATAGTCAATATCAATATGATGCATGAAACCAACGAATAATAACGCTTCTAGGGATCTGCTATCCAGTGCAAATATTCTGTTTTTCTGTCAAGAAATATAAAACAAATAAGAATAGGAAATGTCAAATTATTTTATTTTAATGAATGGAGAGAAATCGATTTCCGCTTCATCGGGGTCAAGTAAGTAAGGTAGCAGATCTATTGTAACTGGTTAGTACGAAGAATATGGAGCCCCTAAAGGGTAGAAATGTAATCTTATTTGACGTAGGCAACTATTAACTAAACTTTTACATGGAATATGCTGTCTACCGGCTCTTTCTGTCGTTTCTAATCACAAGTTATATCGGTAACAGTTCATCATCCATTTCTATTCTTTTCTGTATCCGCAACTATCAGCACTGTTTGCTTATATACAAATTATACATCAAGTCATTGCTTATTGAATCTATTGCTCGACTTGAACTAGTCCTCGGATGCGTCAAGCCTTTCTTCCAACGGCTTTCGTTGTCCTGAAACTCAAAACAGTGCATAGTTTCTCATTTTTACGAGTATTTTTGCATATATAAATTTAAGGGGGGTATAATTATTTACTCAGAGTTATAACTACCTACAAACTGTTTTATTTGAGTAAACATGGAATTATAGTCGATTTTCCTTTTTTATTGTCACTTGGCTACATTTTAATTGACTCAATATATATATATAAATTAAAAATTATTTAAAGATAAGGTAACATCAATCAGCTAAGTAAAAAACTTTTACTCATATATATATGTGTGTGTGTGCGCGCAATGCAATTTGTTAAACTTCACTTTTGTCATTTGGCAAATAGGCGTCATCAGAAAAATTAATTTTATTTCAACAAAATATACACTAACGATAAAAAACGTGATTCGTTTTAAGCAGATTTAGGAATATTGGTCGAAAGAATATTGATTTAAGGGAAACCTGTCAAAGGACATTGGTCTATGGACTATCCGTGTAATAATATTTTTAATAAATTAATATTTTATTCATGTAGAAAATACACAATTTTATTGATATTCATTATATTACAGAATAATATTTAAGACATTTATAGCAACATTAATTGCTGATGATAAACGTGGTTTATAAGCATTTATTGACATACATTGTTTTTATATTAATAGAACCCACATTAGACTATAATTCTCTCGACGAATATTCCTTAGACGTACATTGTTTAGTGTTCCATAGACCAATATTCCTTTGACCAATATTCCTTAGACCAATATTCCTTAGACCAGTCTTCCTTAGACCAGTCTTCCTTAGACAAATATTCCTTAGACGGATATTCCCCAGAAAAAAATGTTCTGTATTCAGTTTTAAGCATATGGCAGCTTGCTTGTTACTTTAACTGTGTCGTTATAGATTTCAGATTTTAACAAATTTCAATCCAAATTATGTAGGTATTTGTACATATACTTTGGTATTTCACTTAGCAGTATACGGTGCTTAGTGAAATATTTCTTCGTTTGCTATTATTAAAACTTTCTATAGGTTTCGTCACGGATTTAGGCCGACAGCCTCAGTTCATTTCTCGCACTGATAAATCTTTCACATCGATAATTGGTTATTTTTCTACCACAGACAACTGGCGACTTATATTAATCGCACTTGAATGGGAGCAAACTATTTATCGGGGCATTTCGGCGCTGATCTGCCCTAGCTGACTCGCCCAAATAATTTTGTCTTTACGAAAGTTACTTAAGTCTTTGTTGTTATCTATAACGGGGAAGGGGCATTTACCATATCGAAATGAAATAGTTGAGGCTAGGTTTACCTGCTTATAAGCCACAGGCGTAGATATATGAAGGCTTTATGAGATGTTATTCTTGCCGTATGTCAGATAAGTGCGCATCATTATACGGAGGGAGAAAGAGTAGGTATACAATAATGGAAAAGACAGTAATCGATCCGTTGGTATATAATCCGGATGGATCCTAGTAATATTATTTATTAAAACTGATCCACAGAGAACTCGATGTATTTATTATAAAAGAGCATACGTATTTTTACAGCAACAAAAAAAATTAAAAAAAAATAAACATGGGAATAGTCTATTTCAAGCTGGTCTGTACGCAGCTATCATCAGCTCCTGCGTTTGTGTGTATATATATATATATATATATATATATATATATATATATATATATATATATATGTATGTGTGTGCGTGCGTGCGTGCGTGCATGTGTGTGATGGATAAATTGCCACCATTTTTATATTTTTAATTTCGTGCATTCATATTGTTATTTTTACTTTATTGACTGCACAATATTGTAAGCTCAGTTGGGCACCGTCTGTGAGAAAAAGAGCAAAAAGACGTAATTCACTCCACCAGAAATTTGGAAATGGCATGCTGTACTGCTTGAAATTCGCACCGTAAGCTGCAATGCAAACATTTCAAAGATTTATGTGTCAATCTGAGAACAGTGCAGAGAATTCGGAAAGGTTTCGATAAGTCTAATTGTGATTACAAAGCTGTTTGAAGGGATCACGAGTGATGGAAACGTTATGCATTCATTCATCTTCCCACAGAACTTCAGACTCTATACGGAGGCCTATATCGTGCCTTGAGAAGGCAGTGCTGCCCTCGGTCAAGATGGTGGCTGCTGAAATACCAAATGTCTGGCAGCAGGACTCTGCACCATGTTACACAAGGAGAAAAACCCAGTCACAATTTCTGCGACCACATCGCCCCATGCAAGTCAGTAAAGCCACTAAGATACAAGGGGATACAGGATGGGGAAGAAGTAGAAACGTAATAATGAGCGGAAACAGAAAGCGTAATCTGGAGGACAGTAGATAGCGATTTACATTGCATTTAAATTTTTGTAGATTAAAGTTGACTGAAAAGCATGAATCCGAAAGGGAGTTCCACAAATGAGAAGTGCGAGAAAAGAAACTGTTAGCATAGAATTTACAGCTACATCTAGCCAGTTCAACTGTCAAATGATGAAATCTTGACGCCAGTCTAGTGCTGCGCTTAAATTAAAAAAGTCTAGGTACCATAATGAAGAGCTCCACCGGACAATTACCATAGAAGTATTTATAGAAAAGACACAGAGAGTTAACCATGCGGCAGTGGGAAAGTGACTGAAGCCGAGCCGCCAGATCAGAATCAATAATATTGCTGATGTTTCTATAGATCTTATCAAGGAGCTCAAGGTAAATAGCCAAGGCGCCAGAGAATATGTGGCAGAAATATTCTAAATATCGGCGAATGGTAGACTTATATATATATAAAGTAGATTCTGGAGAGAAAGATTGTTTCACACGACACAGTGAACCGACTTTCATAACAGTTGGCTTCGCAATGGATTCGATATTGTCTTTCAACTTCATGTCTGCTGAAAACGTGAGCACGAGAAGAAGCAAGGAATCACTTTACTGGAGGTTAGCGTCAGCCATGCTTATGGAAAGCAGAGAGTGGTCTGTCAGATTATTAATGGAGAGAATTTTCGTTTTGGAGGTGTTAAAATTAACAAGTCATTTTTGCTTCAGTTAACAACGGAGTTGAGGTCGTTTTGGACACCGGATGCAATTTTGACCTTGTCGAATTGATCAGCGTTACTATTGAGGCAGGAGTAAATCGTTGTTTCATCCGCATAGATGTCAAGTTGAGATCTGATGTCATCGGAAATGTCATTGATGAGAATTAAAAATAGAGTAGAACCAAAGATGAAGCCCTGGGGGACACCCACGTTAGTACGAAATGAGACGAGTGACAGTTCGGGATAAGTTTCATTTCCCAATTTGATAGGAAAGACTGGATCTGTTCAAAAAAGTTTCTGGAGACACCGTAACCTTTCAGCTTGTGGAGAAGACCTGAATGCCACACCCTGTCAAAGGCTTTTGAGATGTTTAATGCTACATACAGCCTGGGCTTCACTGTTTTTATGTTGGACATGATGGACTCTTATTCGAAATTATCGTCAGTACATCAGCAGTTGACAAAACAAAAAGAAACAAAAGTTATATTACTTGTCTGAGAAAAGTCCTTGCGATGAGAGATGATGAACCAATTCAGCATTGATTAGGGCCTGTAGGAGTTTCTCAAAAAGAGGTAGAAGGCTAATAGGCCGATAGTAGGAAGGTTCGGTCGGCTCACCAGATTTACTAAAAACTGGAACAAAAGACGATGACTTCGAGCAGGTATGAAAGCAGGAGACAGCGAGGCATTTATTATAGAGTTTAAAGAGAACAGGAGCCAATTCGGGAGCACATCCTTAATGACTATTACCAGAATACGATCGGATCAAGGTTAGGGATAGTAGCAGAGACCATGGCAGGGACTATGTGCATATCACTCAACAAAATGGGAAGTTAGGCAGGGATATTCCGGATGAATCAAGATTAGAGTTTACGGAGAATTTACGGGCAAAGCATTCAGCTTTATTAGCAGAGGATGTTAACACCTCGAATTGATTGAAAAGATGAGGAATGGAAAACTTACTCTTATACACTATTACAGAGTCGCCAGTAATCATGAGAGTCAAAGTTGTTAGAGGCTATGCTGTGACTCACTCTCTCGCCAAACAGGAACTTAGCTTCTTTGACGACTCGCTTACGTTTATTACAAGCATTAACGATAGGCGCCTGCTGAGACGAGAGATAGTATAGCCGAAAATTGTGGTTCCTTTGTGTTATAGTGGCTCTGACATTCTGGTGTGCACCATAGAAAAGATTGAGATTTCACCTGGTATTTAAGAGAAGGGATGAAAGCGTCCATGTCGGCTTTGACGCAAGAAGAAACCTAGATAGCGTACTTTTCAGTTAAGAAGTTAAAGATATGAGTCCAAGAAAGGTCACGAAGGAAATCCCGGAGTCAATCAGCAATGCTGGTAACGGAGCGAAGTCCTATGGATAGGAGGTTCCTGTTTAATAGATGATTGCAACGAAATACTAATAGCTACTACAGAATGGTCCGAGTTACCTGAGTTACCTTACTTATCCTGAACTCGTCTCATTTCGTACTAACGTGGGTGTCCCCCAGGGCTCCATCTTTGGTTCTACTCTATTTTTAATTCTCATCAATGACATTTCCGATGACATCAGCTCTCAACTTGACATCTACGCGGATGACACAACGAGGGCAGTGTTGCCAAGCTCGACAAGAACGAGGAGGGTAGGTAAGAAATAAATCACGTAGAGTATCCTGTTGCTTGGTTTAGCTAGGGAAACGAGTGTGGAAGTCTGCGATTTAAGTAAGAGATTGGGCAATGGAAAAACTTAAGTCTGAATTCCGGCAACATCAGTGCCTTTATAATGTTCAAGTTACGTGTCGTAGTAAACATTAAAGTCCCCGAACATAAAGTTGTTCGCAGATGGATAAAGAGAAAGTGACTTTTCTATACTATTAGTAATTATGTCCAATATACTGTAGTCCGGGGGAAGCGATAAAGGAAACGACGCAGCTAACAGAGTAGTAATTGTTAGTGTCTCATATCCACTTTCGAAAGACAGATATATATATATATATATATATATATATATATATATATATATATATATATATATATATACCTCCAAAGAAAAGCAACCACTAATGTTTAAAATGAATTTTAAAAAAATGAGAATTCTTTCTTGAGACATTTTAGTTTTAATTTCAAGCTAATGTTAAATTTAATATTTCCAATAAGTAAAATACTCTGAAATCGTCCATATTGAAAAATCTGTCAACACAATATAATTCTTTTTATTAAAAAACTTTCAAAAATAAAATATATTTTTCTCAAGCTTTATTTGAGGAACATTAAAAATTTAAAGTTTAACTAATCCGATTTGAAACAAAATATCGCAGAGAAGCATTTTTTAACAAGGAGATGTTTACAATTTTCTCCCAGGACTTATGTTTGGGGATTATTTCTAAAGGGACATTCGGTAACAATTACAGTTATGCCCCCTTTAAAATTAGCAGTTAAACTTTTTAAGTACTCAGTAATGTAAAGACTTATATTCTAAACAATCTAATATTTTTAGGAATTTTAGGTACTTTGATTATATAGTCTTACGAAGAAGCTTAACGAAGACATGTTAGATAATTACCAATAAATTTTAACTTACCGCTCTTATTTTCTGATAGTCGCGTTTAGACATCCGTATTTAAAAAATAAACACATAAGCTAAATTCATTTTTTTAAAATCGTTGCATTGTAGTGAGCTTTTCCATTTAGGATTAGTAAATACAGTCTTAATTTAATCACAATATCAGGAAAACAATTCCTGAAAAATTCATTATTCCTCAAAAATATTTTCTTTAAGCAATAGTATTTATAATATATTTTATGCACAAAATTAAAAGCTTTTCTTATTAAATAATGTCTTAGTTTCATTGCATTTTTTTCTTACGATTCAGAGCAAATTTTCTGAAACTGGGTTTCCAGTTTGCCTAAGACTGAGGACTAATTAATGACTAATATAAAGCGATACAAAAAAGAATTTCTTGAAATTTCATAAAATCAAATAAGTAGGGATTAATAGGTAAAAAAATAGGTTCACCAGGTTTTTCTAAATAGAAACATTATAAAAAAATGTTCATTTATTTGTGAATAAGGCCAGAAAGTTTCTAAAATCTGACAATTACCTGATTTATTGAAGAATATCTAAAGCAAAAAGACGCTAACATTTCCAAGAATAATTTATGCACACGCATCCACCTCTGAAAAACAATAATTTAATCAAAAATTCGAAGGATCTAACAATGTATGTTCCTTTTTGTAGCGTATCTTTTGTGGTACACACACACACACACACACACACACATATATATATATATATATATATATATATATATATATATATAGAGAGAGAGAGAGGGAGAGAGAGAGAGCGAGAGATAGATAGAGAGAGATAGAGAGAGCGAGAGAGAGAAATAAATAAACCGATGCACAATAGAGCCCAATAAATGCAAACTAGAAAAAGGGAGAATTATGCGTGTCGTTTCTGTATGCTCATGCGCGCGACTATGTGTGCGTAGTGTGGGGTCGGGTAACTTTATTCCTCAGCGTCTTGATTATACATTAGAATATTAGATTCAATGCGCTATTTAGTAATAAATTCTAAATTAACGGAAGTATCCGAATTGGTCATGGCTTTGAAGAAAAACATAATTGTTTACTGAAGATATAGGCGTGTTGTGGGTAATTTTTAACCTTTTAAAGTGTTTGTTTTAAGGATCCAGTTACATCTGTCATCAGGAGATAATTAGGCGTCTTCCTTTTTATTTTTACGCTCTATCATAATGCAGGGACTGTTTTTTTTACGTCCGTTTCAATTCAGGTTAAATGAGTTGCGTAGTAATTATTTATTATTATTAATAATGGCACTGTAGCAGTAACGAAAACTTTTAGTAATAATAATAATAATAATAATAAATGGAAAGTAAGAAGCCATCTTTATCTCTATTAATGTAACTGAATATTTCATTCATTTACGATAATCTTACTTATTATAAAACGCAAATTGTGTGTGTGTGTGTGTGTGTGTACGTTTATATATTGGATCGGATTTCCTACATATTTCAACCGATTTCAACAAAACTTCATAGGACTACTTAAAATTACCTTGCGGTGGTTCTGACAGCGCCAAACATTGGAAAAACACAATTGTTTTTGCACAAGATCAATTTGAAAACACGATTAAGAGGCATTAATGAAAGGGGGACAACTCATATCGAGTTATACTTATTAATATCGAGTTATCGAGTTATACTTATTATAAAACCCAGGTTGGTTGGTTGTGTGTGTGTGTGTGTGTGGTTGTTTATATATGGGATCAGATTTCCTACATTTTTCAACAAAACTTCACTTTTTGGGGCAGGTAGTGTTTCTTATTGTCTTGCACACTTTTTTCTTTATTTTTACATTCAGAATGCTTTAAAAATTCCATTTACAAGACAATTGTTTATAACAAAATTCTATTCAATCGTAGACTCATAACGATTGAAAACAATGTTTTTGTTTGAGTTTGGGTTTGACCGATTCGTAAAAAAAAAAAAAAAAAAAACTAATTAAGACATGCGTGTCCGTCAACCTTAAACAATAATCTTTGTCAATTTTATTTTTCAGTCTTTATGATGGTCTATTTCTTACTGTTACATCACCGGGCAACGCCGGGCTCTACTGCTAGTCTATATTAAATAAGTGATAATTCTCTCTCCACCAAACGCCGCTTATGTGTCTTCGCTTGCACGTATGTAATGTATATATGTTTGTGTGTGAGTGTGAGTGACTCATGTGTACTTGTGCCATTTAATGTATACACAAGTTCACTCACGCACATATTCAAACACACAATTTTACTGCGTTTGAAATAGAAACTGAGAATATTTTCCCCTCCCCCCCCTAAGTCTGAACAAACCTGGGACTGAGCAATAAAATTATTAACTTGCAGACAAGGAAACATTTTTTTTTTAAATTATACGATTTTTAATATCATATAATTTGAATTATTTCATTGAACTTTTCTGAAATTATTCGGTAATTAATAGAATTATTTGAAGAGTTATTTTTTTAATTTTAAAGAATAATTTTAAAGGATTGTCACTGACTTAAAATATACACGTACGCACTGAAACATACATTCCCATACAATTTGAATGAAAATGAAATGGACATCAGCGTTGTGAATGCTAATTTCCCTCTGAGTAACAGTAAAAAAGTATTAGTCGAAATGTGTGGATTTTTATGCCATCTATAATTTAAACTGAACATATTTTTAGATAAATATATTATTTTAGATATAAAAAATCTTTACATTTGAAATTCGATCATCTTTCCGTCAACGAAGCAACCAGTGCCAAATTAGTAATATCAGCAGTATTAATAATAATACTAATAGTAATAACAATAATTCTGCCCATACCAAACAAGCTAATGTAGACAAACTTAGTATCCATCAGTGGCTACGTAGAGCAGGGTTAAATGCCAAAGGTTTTATTCTTGCTGCACAGGACCATTGCTTGCTAATTAGAAATTATCAGGCACACATACTGAAAAATTGTGTTAGCCAAAAATGTAGATTCTGTGATAAATATTCAGAAACACTACACAATATTGAATCAGGTTGCTCGGTACTGGCACCCACTGAATATAAAACCCAGCCTGACAGAGTGTGCCAATATCAGCAATGGAAAATCTGCAACTTTTACGGAAAGGAAACTGCAAGAAATTGGTATGAACTCTACCCAGACGTGATTACAGAGACAGAATCAATAACAATTTTATGGGATTTTACAATACACACAAACAGAACCATTAAATTTAATCGCAATTTTATGGGATTTTACAATACACACAAACAGAACAATTAAATTTAACCGCAATTTTATGGGATTTTACAACACACACACACACAGAACCATTAAATTTAATCGCAATTTAATGGAATTTTATATTACACACACACAGAACCATTAAATTTAATCCCAATTGTATGGGATTGTACAATACACACAGAACCATTAAATTTAATCGCAATTTTATGGGATTTTACAATACAAACAAACAGAACAATTAAATTTAATCGCAATTTAATGGGATTTTACAATACACACGAGCACAACAATTAAATTTAATCGTCCAGACTTCGTGATTAGAGACTTCAAAGACAAAAATATATCTTTATTGATATGAAAGTCCTTGCAGACTTTAATATATCTCAGAAGATCTTCAAAAATCTATCAAAATACAAGAACCTTGAAATGGAAATTTAAAAAATGTGGCACATGAGAACATTAACAATTCTAGTTGGAGTTGGAGTCTTTTGATTGATTGGAAACGATTCCAATAGACTCATTAAAGTGATTCCTAGAAGCTCATGCCTTAAAGAAATAAAAGAAAAATGCTCTCATTAGTGCAGGCTACCCCTTACGTAGGGCTTTATCGATGTAAAATGTGTGTGATTTTTGTTTCAGTAGAACCATTTCTGATCTTAGGTCTCTGGTTGGGACCCGGAAAAAATGTTGGTACAACAGCAATCAAATGAAATACTACTACTACTACTAATAATAATAACATTTTAATTATTTGTAATCGTTGTATTATTTTAACTATACTACCTTCTTTTACGCGTCAAGTCCTTTAAGGATGAGCATAGCTCTCTTCCTGTCTTTTTTTCTACTGAGAAGGAACAGTAAGATTCTTTTGCCCTGACAAAAACATTTTGGAAAATACAGATATTAAATTACCAAAAAGTCGATTTCCTGTCTTTTGTTGCTCTGAGTATTTTGTTTTGCCTTTTAATATTTATTCTATTCAGCCATTGATTCTATATAGGTTACTCTCTCTTTCATCGAATCCAGGTAAAAGAGTTAAAAAAAAAGTTGCGGGAAAAAACATGGAACAAAGTCACAGGAAAAGACACAGGAGAAAAAGAAACAAATAAAAAATACTGAAATCGAATAAGAGTTATGGTGAAATAGAGTTAACATAAAGATAAAAATTGGCTGATATGCATCGATTTAACGACGTTGAAAAACCGGTTTCTATACGATCACTGAAGTTAAGTAACGTTGAAATTGGTCAGTGCCTACAAGGGTGACCGCTACTGTTTACCAATGCTGTAAACTTGCATGTACGTTTGGTGTAATGGATAACGACTCGGAATTGGTCATCGACGAATTGAGTTCCAATTCTAGTCGGGTTCGTTAACCCGAAAATGCCCTTGGGAAAGGTATGAA
>OZ010609.1:37329638-37354638 GCA_963932145.1 Acanthosepion lycidas | reverse complement strand
TATATATAATGCTTTTATCTATGTGTTTATCTATTGTCGAGAAAATCTCGACCCAAGACAAAGAAAAAAAAACAAAATCCGTGATGGTAAATATCCACTTCTGCTACGTAGCTTCTTCGTCAGATAACTTGCGTCGTATAACAAAAGTTAAAAAAAAATGAGGAAAAACATTCTTCTATATAACCACTTCAGTGATCACGTGATAGCAAGTCACGAGACCTTGTAAGTATAAAAAATTGATAAAAAGAAGGTAACAACTTTTAATATCCAGAACAACAACCCAGTTAAGTACCTTACTCCTCCCACCTGAACAGCCAGTTTTTTCACACTATCTATAAAGTAACAAAAAAGTCCTTACCGTTTTTGATATATTAGAAAGAAAGGTATGCAATAAATTTGACATACTTTTATTCCGCATCGTAATCCCCATCAGTACCTAGAATCTTTTACAAATGTGCATCCAGATGTGCAATGTTCTGGAGGTAAAAACAGGTGTCTTTGACGCAAAGACGCCTGTGAGTGACTGTCTCATTTGCGAAGGATTTCCCACGAAGGTGGGTGTCCAGTGGATAGAATAAGTGGTAAGCTGTATTCCGGAGAGTAAGGTGACTGGCACAGTGTCTCCCGTCAAGTCGCTGAATGGTATGTCTGGCAACCTGCGCCTGGTATTGTCATGGAGGAAGAGTACACCCTTGAGATTAACCAATGCTGGCTCTTTCTACTTCGTATGCAGATCCTCATCGATAGCTTGCCTCGAGGGTAGAAATTCAAGGTGCATCACTTGTCGAATCGTCAACCAGGTACAAAGCATGATCTTGTGTGGGTGTAGTGGTGGTCTTGTGGTGTGAGGCACAGTACCCCATGGTGACAACCAATATCTGATACTCTTTTCGTCACTGGTGAGCATACGATCAACTATGGCTACGTTGCAATGCCGAGAAAGCAAGCAGAAACAGGCTGTCACTCATTGTTACCTGTTTGGGTACCCAGTTGCTCAACTACTATGCTTCCTCTATGCTGTGCAAGAGAAGATCTGGCTCTTTCATCAGAAATCTGGAAGCGTTCAGTAAGTTCACCAAAGGGTTTGGCTGTTGTCTTCATCTATGACCGCGCGCCTTCAGAGCCTCATTATCCGCGACGTGTGTGGCCGGCCATAGCGGGGTTCATTAGAAAGGGGTAGATCACTCGACCTGAATTTCTAGAACCAATTCCCAGCTGTGCGTTCACTCACAACATTATCTTGACGTATTCGGCGGCTTGATGCGGCTGCGGACAAACCCACCTTAAAGTCATAAAGCAGACAACCCCGAACGAGCTCCTTCGACACCGCCATGTTTCCTCGCTGCCGCTTGAAGTATGATGTGTGTGCGCAACACATCTGCATTAGTAAAAGACAATGCCACCACATCCACCCTTAAACCCCACTGCATTTCTGGCACGTGGCATACTCATTTGCGTATCAGTGATCACTTCTTCCCGCAAGACGTAAAAAACGGCAATGATATTTTGGTTACCTTATATCTAACTAAAGGGATAGATAGATAGATAGATAGATAGATAGATAGATAGATAGATAGATAGATAGATAGATACGGACAGAATGAGATAGATAGATAGATAGATAGATAGATAGATAGATAGATAGATAGATACGGACAGAATGAGATAGATAGATAGATAGATAGATAGATAGATAGATAGATAGATACGGACAGAATGAGATAGATAGATAGATAGATAGATAGATAGATAGATAGATAGATAGATAGATAGATAGATACTATCAGAATGAGATAGATAGATAGATCGATAGATAGATAGATAGATAGATACTATCAGAATGAGATAGATAGATAGATAGATAGATAGATAGATACTATCAGAATGAGATAGATAGATAGATACTATCAGAATGAGATAGATATATAGATACAGACAGAATGATATAGATAGATATATAGATACAGACAGAATGAGATAGATAGATAGATAGATAGATAGATACGGACAGAATGAGATAGATAGATAGATAGATTTCAGCTGTACTTTTTTGTTCATATATATATATATATATATATATATATATATATATATATATATATAGTTTCTCTCATTTATTTCATTAAAATAACGCAAGACCTTTAAATGTTAGAAACAATCAAAATAGTTTTGAATTTTCTATTTCATTACATTTCGTTGATTTTGGATAATTTACTTCAGGATGAATTTTTGACATTTGGAATGTTTGTCGCTTCTTTTCCAATGAGACAGAAAAAAGCAAATGTCTTCCTGACGTTTACCATGACAAAAAGAACATCATGAAAATTAAATGGCTGTTTTGCGATGAGATCTTCCATTTGTGAGACATGAAAGAATGTAAATTGAGTTGAACATAATAATTATAATAAAAAGGAAATCAAAATATTTTCTAAAAATCTGAATGACTTTTTAATGACATAAAGCGAAGTTCAACTTTTATCAAAACACTTAAGAGGGTATTTATGCAACTGATCTTCAAAGAGGGTCTTTTAAGATGAATGAAAAGGAAACCATCAAAAGAAAATATAACATTTACCGATTTGAGTGGAATAACCTTTTTTTCTGGAAATAAAAGAAAGGAAACCAGTTTGATAAACAATATTGTAATATATATTTTGGAAAACATTAAAATACAATCGGGGAAAAAGTTATTTGAGAAAAGTGAGAGAAAATGCAAACTGACTTGGTAGACGAAAACAATCCACAGTAAAGGAAAAGAGACTTATTTTTTATTTTATTTTCTATATATTAAAGCATTGATGTTAGTAGGAACACAAAAGAAGGATGATTTTATGTATGAAAATGAAACAAAAACAAATTGAACAATAAACAAATTCATAAATGATACCAATGAAACAATCACATTATTATTAATATTATTATTATTAGAAGTAGTGGTATTTGAATGACTCAGCAAAATGCAATACACCATCTTTTCTAAATTATATGCAGATTATAAATGCATATTAAAAATTTCATGAAGAACGTTATGTTCTTTAAGTCATCAAACTGTGACTTCTATTTATGAATTCACGACAAATAAAAAGTACTTTTGATTTTCAATAACTTTCTGAAGGAAATATTCCTTATCAACATAAGGCTCATAATTTCTTCTAGACTCTTCATTTAATCCTTACATGTTTTCTCCTATGCCTGTGGTAAAATGTCTGTAGCTAAATACTGGCCATGGTAACAGGATATTTCAGATTTATCTAAAATTGCATATTGTATTATGCATAAGCTTGTTTTCGTTAAAAATATGAATCGATATTAAAATAAAAACAAATTTGTAATTGGATTTTGAATTATATGTAGCTTATGGATAATATTTTGTTTGAATAATTAAAATGTTCAAAATTAGAATAATGAATGATGGATCTGTGGGTAATAAGTAAAAGTGTAAGTGTTTATTTGCTTTGTAAGGTAAGTTTTTTTTATAATGTTCTTCAAACAATTAGACATAGTTTTCCCTTGTGTGAAAGCTTTGGTGAGCCGAAACTTCAAATTTAAAGCGTTCTGAAATATCGAGTTTTCACCCAATATGAAGATTAACGACGTTAAGTAATTCTCTGCAGAAAGAATCTTCACATTCTCTCAGAGAGTGAGGGAAAAGAGAGAGAGAAAGAGAGAGGGTGGGTGGGAGTTTGGAGAGAAAGTGAGGGAAAGAGAGAAAGAGAGAGAAGTTCCTAAAATACAAAAGATTCTGAAGAATTCCAAATTTCTAATTGTTTCGCGTCTGATCACAAGAGAAATTGTTATACTGTCTAAATCCCGTGTTCTACACAATACCATCTTTCAGTCAATGACAACAATTTTTTTTCAGACGTTTTATTTTTTCCCGATTCTCTTCAGAAATTTCTTTTCTAAGAAAGCAAGTTTTCTTTGATTAAAAACTGATTGTTTTGTCAGAGAATTGAAGATGAGTTGTTAGTACCCAATAACCTTTTTAACTGTCTTCCTATTTGTTATTTTCTCAAAAGGTTTCAGCCGGTCAATTCTCATTCAAGTGAATGTGTCTAATGCACAATTTCTCTGATCTTTTGTAATCCAATTTCTCGCTCGCGTTCCATTATCATCGATACTTTTTATTAACTCCTACTTTAAGTGTTGACTTTAGGTTTTACGCTTTTTCTTGTTTTCTTTCTATTCTTATTGTTTAAATTCTTCACGACTGTAAATTCCGAAATTGAGCATCAAACTGTTTTGAAAGCACGTGTCTTTGCTGTGTAGTTGCATTCGATCTCAATTCATATTAGCATCATTGTTGAGCCTTCCGAAGTGTTTTTTTATAATGCCGCCATTTCTAATTTTCATGATATTCACTTGTGTCAACAATTCTGACTTCATTCCAGAAAAGATTTAGAAAAATCAATTTTTATTCTCCTAACATGTAACAATTGTTCTTGATCACTTAGTTAAGTTTACGCTAAATCTGTTGTTTCGGCAATTTCTGCTGATTGTTGCTGACCTTGTTTTGTCAGTGACGTGTTTACTGCTGATCCCATTTAGATTAAGCGGGGAGGGGGGGATGCTACAGCCTTTGTCAAACGAGAGAAAGAAAAGGAGAATGAAATTACGCTGTTGTATCAAAACGAAAAAGTAAACAACAACAATAACTTCCAGCAATTTGAATACAATTTTTAAAAAAATAGTAATAATTAGGAGAAAGAAAAAAAAAAGCTGTTCTTAGAAGGGTTAAAGAGAGTTCTTAAAGGGTCTATTGAAATAAAATTTGAGAAAACAAATATCAGTGTATATTTTGACATGTGAGTGTGTTCGTAATATTTGTAGGTATATATATATATATATATATATATATATATATATATATATATATATATATATATGTAAGCAAATATAAATGGATATAAATCCGACAGAATGGAGAAAAATATTTGGAAAAAAAACAAACAAAAATCCTTAAATGCAATTATGTTGTTTTAATATGAATGAAATGTCAACTCCTGACGTTTCGGTTTAATAAACCTTCTTCAGGACAATATTCATTAAAATACAATTAACATAATCAGTTAATAATCATTTAAAATTTTCAGTTATCTGTTTTGGATAAGTCTTGTTTTTATGTCCATCGTCTTTGTCATGTTGAACTGATTATGTTAATTGTATTTTAATGAATATTGTCCTGAAGAATGTTTATTAAACCGAAACGTCAGACGTTGACATTTCATTCATATTAAAACAACATAATTGAATTTAAGGATTTTTGTTTGTTTTTTTCCAAATATTTTTCATATATATATATATATATATATATATATATATATATATATATGAAGAGAAGAAGTACAACTATTCTTACCTTAAAACTTTTCGTTCGCTGAGGGACTTTATCATAGTTTTTCCTCTTGATATCCTTCATTTGCAGATATACTGTATTTGAATATATATATATATATATATATATATATATATATATATATATATATATATATATATATATGTATGTATGTATGTGTGTGTGTGTGTGTGTGTGAGTATTTAAGGATAGAAGTAACTCATATAAGGAGTTTTTTTTTCTGCGGTCGACGTAGTTGTTGTTTGGGGCAAAACTTTCACTTTTACTTGTGTTGCTCTGTATGAGTGGGGGTCACTGCTGTTGATACTCGTGTGTGTCGTACCTGCTTGTAATTTTTGTGAATTCTTCTGTGTGAGTTCGCTGTGAGTCCCCCGAATGGCTTTGAGTGCGTTCTTATATAGCCCGGAGATAGATTCCAAACGAAATCCCAAATATTTTTTAGTCGTGTTTTCATTGGTTAGGAAGTGTCACGTGACGTTCTTACTGCTACGTCCGCATGTGACAACAGTAAATCTGTTTTTTCATGTCTATTTTTAATTTTGGTGAAATTGAGATTTTGAAAATGTATTTTAATTTACGTATTTATTTATATTTATTTTACCAACAAATCAAATAACATGTTCATGATTCTTCCGTCTTTATTGTAAAGGGATTTAGCAGCCATTAGCTGATATTGCTTATGTAAATTATATTAATAATCTGGAATACCAGTGACCATTATCAGTTTCTTTTTTCTTGTGCCTTTTTTTTTAAGCATTTCACCCCAAGCAAGGCGTGAGTGCCACTAGCACGCAAGGTGTTACAGAGAGTGGGAGCAAGAGTAAACAGGCATAAAAGAGGAAAGGATGAAGAGAATGACAGGGAATAGATCAAGGCATCTGAAGATGTCGATTGACATTGCATTTGAATAATTAAAGATTATAGCTATCAGGGAAGCAAGTAAGAAGAAGGGGATTCCACAAGTACGAGACATGAAGATATCGGAGTAGAAGAGACGGCTATATTTAATATATCGGCTGTGAAAAGGGGGAACTGACATACCAACCTAATAACACGTTTAAATTCATGTAGTTTGGGAACTAGCGAAATTAGCTCGTCGGAGCAGTTATCGTGAAAGTATTTGTAGAAAAGACAGAGGGAAGCGACGGCACTTCTGTTACAAAGTGGCTGTAGACGAGATGCCAGATCATGACCAATCACAGTGCATATCCCTCTCTGTATTTTGTCGAGGACCTTGAGACAAACAGCGGGGGCTCCAGACCATATATGGCAGCAATATTTCATGGAAGGGCGAATGACTGATTTACAGATTTGAAGGATGAACTCGGGCGAGAAAGACTTTCTGGTGCGAAACACAGAAACAATTTTCTTTGCGGTAGATTAAGCTGTTAATTCAATATATTTGTTCCATATCATGTCAGCGGACAAAGCGAGAACATGTAGGCGCAGAAAGGCGCACATGTAGAGTTGAGCATCAGATATTTTAATGAGAGGCAGGGAGGGTTCTCTGTGGCGGGTAACAGAGAGCAGTTTTGTTTTTGAGACATTAAAGTTTACCAACCATTTCTTGCCCCACAGGATTAAATAGTGGTGTCGTCTACACAGATACCTACTTGATAATTGATGACATCGGGGAGATCGGTAATGAAGATCAGAATCAGTGTAGGATCCAGGATATAGCGTTGGGGAACACCTGCGTTCGTGAGAAAGGAACTGGAGAAGAATAAGTTTAGGACAAGCTTCATTATACGGTTTGACAGTAATGATTGTATTAAGTCAAATAATCGTCCCGAAATTCCATATTCCTGAAGCTTACGAAGAAGGTCGGTATGCCAAACTCTCTCAACCGATTTAGAGATATCTATTAGGTTGGTGCAAAAAATAATTTCGTTTTCTAACATATGTTACTATGTGAGAAAACGAAATTATTTTTGCACCAACCTAATAAAGCCACATCTCTTGCTTCTCCGTTATTGTGAAGTGCTTGGTAAACAAATTCAGTTATGGCCGTGAGCACATCAGCAGTAGATCGGGCAAAGTGGGGACCATATTGCTGGTCAGAGAGCAGAGGTAAGGTGCTTAACCACTTCGGTGTTGATTAAAGCTTAGAAAACTTTGCCGAAGAGTGGCAGGAGACTGTTAGGACGATGGGTCAGAAGGGTCTCCAGAGATTTTAAAGACAGGTACAACAGGTGAAGAGTTTCAACAAGCTGGAAAGCAAGGGTTGTTGAGGCAGTAGTTATATAGTTTAGAGAGAGAGGAACCGATTCAGGAGCACATTTATTTAGAACAACAGCTGGTATCACGTCCCCACCGCTAGCCTTATGTGAGTAATTTAGAGACGATGACAATATCATCGATAGGGTTATGTGCAACTCGCTCAATAGAGCCTCAGTTCTAGAGGAAAACAGAGTCGAGCGTTGAATTGGATGAGAATTTCCGCGCAAATCATTCAGCATTATTAGCTAAGGAAGTCAGCACCTCAAATTGATTGAATAAAGTAGGTATTGCGGATTTTAAGAGTTTTTACAGAGAAATTATTTTGAATGAGTGAAAGCAGTGGGCATTTGTATCAAGTACTTTTGAAAAGACGCAAAGCGTAAATTCTCGTCGTAGACCAGAATTGCAATTCGGCTCATTCATTTTCATTTTCATTTTTATTTTTATGTACCATTTTAGACATAGACGCTGTGATTACTTTTAATTGCATTCCAGAAGTTTTTGACAAACTATAAATCAGTATTTGTTAACTTAATACCTTATAAATAAATTATATTTTGAGTTTTAACCGTAAGAACTTTTCTCAATCGATGAATTAGTTAGGATGCGTTAATAAAGCTACTTTCATTGAGAGCCTTGTCATACATTCTCTCCAGGAGAACTTATCTATGATTAGAAACGGTGAGTAAGTATCTGAAATATTTATTAATTTATGCCATACATTGAACCCGATTTGAAGAAAGCTACTTAAGGAAATAATTTCTAGTTTTCAAAATAATAATATAGATCCCAATCAATGTCTGCTGCGCCTGAAAAAGCCCTATGCACGGTTCATGCCAATGTCTGTATACTCTAAAAACAACTCTGAGGATAATATAACCAGTTTAGTTATATAGTAAAGCATTTCCCATGTAAGGATACAAAAGATAATTATCTCGCTTTGATCGAAAGGAAGTCATATGAGTCACTTCCTAGTGTGACGAAAATGGTCAGTCAGTCAAATTCCAGTTACTTTTTCAGCCTGGACCAAGGGGCTAAATATGCCTCCTCCAGTCACGTTGTGCAGATAACAAGCTCATGGCGCCGTTTTCCTATGGAAATATATTTTCAGCCAAATATAGAGAATATTTCAGGCTCGAAGTCCTCAAGTTTGGAAGAACTCTGTTTTCTGTTTACGGGATATATCCTCAGTAACGACATAGCAGATGAATCTGGCCCACTCGAATCTGTTATTCTAAATATGGCTTCTCCAGAAACACCGAAGAATCTGCGGCAGCTTCAGTTCCCGTTGAGTATTATTATGCGTAAGACTCATTCTCTTTTCTTTCTGCTTATTGTTGTTGCATGCATGTCATAGTTTCTCTGCGTGAGACCCTATGTATATATAATTTTGTGTACGGTTTAGTGGCATAACAATTAGAGAACCAATCATGTTTGTCATTTCTTATTCTTTCAACTATTCCATTCTGTCTCTTAAATAAGGTGTTATTATAGCATGAATATAATAAAGCCCATAATGAAGGAACTGGAAATAGGAGAATAAACCTTTCTTCCATAGCTCAGCCATTATCTGGCTCAGCCTGATTTGACATAATATTATTAATCTCCGTTACGCTCATTAACTGTTCAGTGTTCGAGTCCATTTAAAAAAAAGCCTGGAATTAAATGGCAAACAGAACCTAACCAAAATATGCAAATAATCTGTATTGTGAACAAACAGATTTTATTTGACTTGATAACAGATTAAATGTGTACATTAAAATGGAAAGAAATATGAAAACGAATGTTTATTCATCCTGTACAACTGGAACAGTCTCGTAAAATTTGAGAACCTACAATGATTTATCTTAGTCAGGCATAAACTTAACAGCATACGCGGATTGTAGGTATTATGTTCGTGGCATATTTCGAATAGATAGAAAGACTTATTAGACAATGTAGCCAATGAAAATAAGAAGAGAAGACTAACATTTAATTGTAAAATGACGTGGTGTGTGGCTTTGAACAAAAATGACAGCTTACGTTGTGTGAACGTCAAAATTTATTAATTGTCGAATTTCAACCACGTGGGCATTCTTATAAATGAAAATAGGATACAGAAATTTGAGGGTTCATAAAATTGTCAAAATATACTTTTCAGGAAGTAGTTAAATTAAAACAGGAGCGAAAAATAACATTAGTTTGGAGTGCGTAGCCATAATCAAATGCAAAATAAGTAACAGAATTATCAAACACAGAATTGACAAAGTTTGCAATGAGCAATAACAAGAAAAAGAAAAGAACAGGGAAAAATAATATAAAGCAAGCAAACAATATATGCAAGACAAATTAACAAGAGTAAGGAAAAGCAACAGTAATATAGCAAAAAATTCACAAACTAAGTATTGGGGGTTGATACACAAAAGCAAGTTTGGGAAAGCAAACGTAGCGTTCTAAGACAAGACAGGCAGGTGAAACAAAGAACCAGCCTATTTTGTTAATTAGGAAAAAATCCCAGCCTGCCTTTGTGTGCTTCTGCCTATAAAGTGGGGACCTCATGGGTAACTACCGAGTCAGCAGAAGCCGTATTTAGCGGTCGTCTGAGACAATCCAGTAGTAATATGCAGCTGCACTTATTCTTACAGTGACTGCACTCAACGAAGTAATATATACATTATAACAAACTGATTATTCTAAATGTTCATTCTATTTTTCCATGTGTCTTTTTTTAAATAAGAGAGGTAAATTCATTATATGGTTATAAAATTACAAAAATAAAATAAAAGATTACGCTTTCCAAGCACTCCTCTAATTATCTCTCCAAGAATTTCAGCTGTCTTTTACTGATTCTTTGTAGAAGTGTTATTGTTGCCATTTTAAGACTTTCTTGTTGCTTACTCGCTCCGTCCATGGAATTTTCATTCTGTAGAATCACATTTCTGCTTTCTCTTGTTCTATCCTCCTCCGTGGGGAAATTGTCCAATATCCACTGTCATATAAGAGGATGGATATCATATAGCAATTCACCAGTCTTTGTTTTTAACGACGTTTATCCATTTCTAAACACGTTAGCTTTTGGAATGCTTCTTTCGCAAGACAAATGTCTGTTCGGATCTCGGTGTCGTATTTTCCCTCCTCTGTTAAAAAGTTTCCCAGATATTTGAACTTCTGCACCTCTTTGATGTTGACGGCAGAAATTTGTAACTTGCATCTTGGGCTTTTTCTCCTGCTGATGACCATACTTTCTATCAGTTTTATCTATAGTCCTTTTTTGTTTGTTTGTTTTCTTCTACCATTCTGTCTAGGAGGTTCTGCAGTTTTCTTTCTGAGTCAGCCATTAACAAAGTGTCATATACAATAGCAATCTACAACATGACTTACTCTAAGATTGACTGAACAGAATTAAGTAACAGACGTATTACAACACTTTCCTTCACACATATAAATATATATATATGCGTATATTTGGTTTTGGCACCAACTAAAAAAAATAATTCATCCCCTCAATTTCTCTCCCTCGCAAACATACGCTAATTCATTGGCTCCAAAAATGAATTCATTCGCTCTATCTAATTCTCTCTCTTTCTTACATACAAACACGAGTATATATGTTATGTGTGCGTGTGAGAGGGAGGGAGAAAGAAAAAAGACCGACAAAGGCAGGAAGAATAGATGCTTTAGGAGATACACAACTACCCATCTCCCACACGCATATGTAGATAGATATAATATTGGAAAGAGTGTTTTCGAGAATTTAATTAATTCTTTCTATTCATCTCACTCTCTCTCTTACAGTCGCGGGCACACATACATAGACACTTCATGTCAAACACACACTCTCTCTCTCGATATACACACACACACACACACACATATATATATATATATATATATATATATATGTAAATGTCTTAAAATAATTGCTGGACTTAAAAAAATTCAAAATGTGTGACGTCATTTGTTTACATTTGGATACACCATTAGCAGATGTGAATGTACGTGAGAGAATCATGGAAGATTGTAGTTTAAAGACAGTAAAATCGACATCGGAAGCCGAACACTCCTCTGTGACCCAATCGGTTAAAGACTCGTCAGGCTATGAGACTGTTCCGTGTAGGATACAGTTTCGATTCCTGTTGGAGGACGAATATTTTCTATGAAAATTTCTCGGACATTCAGGCCGGTAAATGGTGTTTAATATTGTTTATTATAAACAGAGTATTTACTTAAATATTTATATCTATAAAAAGAATGTATAAACATAAAAATGTTTTTATATATAAGTGTACATTGAAGTCAACACCCAGATTTATTTTTCATGCTTGAATACAATCACCAAACCTGTCGATTCTGGGTATTGACTTCAATGTCCCCTTTTATATTTACATATACTCTAGTTCTGATATTTTGCACTTTTTACTTTACAACTATATTTTATTATATATATATATATATATATATATATATATATATGTATTTGTGTGTGTGTACGTACGTATGTGTGTGTGTGTTTGTACTCCAAAAATCCATTTCTCATAAAAGTACATATTCTACAATTTAGCATATTGCTTTTCACTCCCTCAAATTCACAAATTTCAAGTTTATATAAATCATGTATCAACTTTTATGATTTGGTTATGCCAAGGATATGCCCAAGATCTCGTCGCTATTCGCGCCCACATGTAGTTTTTCCTATGGATGAAATATTTGTATCAGCGTTCGATCCCCGGTAAAAGATCAGGATTTACAATTCTGATTTACAAGTTAGGATTTCAATCAATTAATGAAGAGAGCAGACGTTTCCATACACGTGACATTTAACATTCATTGACCTCACAGCATTATTGACGGTGGAAATGTATTAAATTTTTTCTTAAAACAGTTTTTTCTGGAAAATAGTCTTCTGAAGTTTATTAGCTATTAACGCTCTTTCAAGTAATGATGAAAATTTCTTTCTGTTACGATATGGACGTGCGTTTTCGCCTTACTAAGCGTATGGTGACAGAACAAAGAAAAAACAACGAAAATTTAAACGAATAAAACATTGTATTTACATAAAATACAATAAATGAAAAATCAGTGTAAATTTCTTTCGTATGAAAAAAAGAAAAGAAAAAAGAGAGAGATAAGTTGGGTTCTAAAGGCGTACGGAAGGATAGAGAGGATAAATTGTGACTTACTGGGGTGACAACGTTGGCGAGCAGGTTAAGTCTGATGTCTTTGGGAGATTGTTTTTTGACGAGCGTGTCAACTCGGGCCAAAATGCCGTCCAACTGCCGAAAGTCGCTTTGGTGGGCTTTTATGTCCTTTTTCAATCTCAAATCGGTTCCAGTTTTCATTTTGTTTCTTTAGACAGGAGTGGGTGATATTGGGTGGAAATACTGGATTGTATTGCTTTGTTTTTTTTCTTTGAGTTTTGAATAAACGGAAGATATGTGCGTAGCCTTGTGCAGTTGACGTATTTTTAGTTGAGATTTGGGCGTTCGGAGGGTTCACATCCGTAAAATGGTGGAAGTTAGTGTAGCGTGAATCAGAAGATCTGATTTTCGAAGAAATGTAACATTTCCTAATCATTAGCTTAAGAATGTAGAAAGTTAGAATCTTGACTATATCATTATTTCCCTTCCAGTTACGGGTACGACCCATTTAATTTCTTGCTGCTGGAAATCTTCAAGTGATGCTCTTTTGTTATTTGGTGAAGCTTTTTGTGATTATGTATCCCCAGACTACAAAGTCTGATGAAGGGTTGTCTTTGAAACCTAAATGATACATTCACTTGAAGCCATTTTAAACCATTGATATGAGAAAACGATTATTTAGATATTTCTGAAGGAGTTTGATATCATATATGTTATCGATATGGCGTCCACATGTGAAATTTGACCTGAGGCAGCTATTTAAGAAAATATTTGATCTTATACAATACACCTCAATAAGCCTGAATAGGCAAAATGTTTAATAAGCTTCGCCGCGAACAGCTGAGTTAAATTACGAGGGAGCAGTTTTACCAAGTTATGTATTTATCTTCTTCTTCACTTGATTAGCGTCATATTTAGAAGCGGCGAGGAGTCACCTGAGGTTTATATAAAAGCTATTGATTAAACGAAGTACTGGAATACACAATAAAATAAGAGTTGGCTCATTTCCGTTTGATATGTGGAAACAGGTAAACCATATCTTCAAAATAGCGGCGAATGAATGAGCAGTATGTCTGACTCTACGCGCCTGTGTGACCTTTATCCGATAATCAAGCAAATGTCCCGACAATCTCCTTTGAGCATCCGGGAAATTTATCACGTTTGACTTTTGAGTTCTTCAATAGCGTATTTTAGCAGATACAGTTAATAAAATCTTTCTGTCGTCATAAAAGCCAAATTATTGATTAGTTCTGGCGCAAGATACTCTACCCCTTACTATCGATCATTCTACTAAACATAATCGCAAAGTGCCTTTGACTTTCTGCCTCTCTCTCTCCATATATACAGGGTGTTTCAAAAATACTTTCAGAAACTTTGGTTGCAAGTTCCTCACACCAAAATAGGAACAAAAGTCCATATAAACATATGTCTCCAAATCCTTCGCTTTTGAGTTCTTAAATCTACAACGCAAGATAAAATCCAAAAATACTTTTCCAAAATTTCGGGGAGGTTTCCTGGCACCAAAACAAGGTAAAATTTCCATATAAATATATGTCCAAAACGCCATGGTTGTACCTCAATACAGTACCTAATAAATGTTCAAAATGTATTCGGCTAGCATTTACACATACATGCACTGGTCGGATCATTGACCCACAAGACACATTGATGAAGTTTTTAAGGAGGTGTTTGGGTCCGCATTTTTATATAAGGTCAGTAAAATTTCAAGGTTTTTACATTTAATTATAAGTATTTTCTCAAGCAGACAAAGGTTACAAGCGTCCCTGAAGTTCTTATGAGTTTGAACTCTGGATATGAATTTCCACTACAATTGCGGTGTGAGATCTGTCAGTAAGATCCCAATAATATTTCGATGAAGCTGTTTGATTTTTGAGGGACCTATTGCTGAAGGAAATATATCTCTCTAAATATAATTAATAAACCTTTAATTCAAATCTCTTAGGTTTTTAACTTAAAATTCTTGGTTAATTAAACAAAAAGCTTATACTAATTTACATTTAATTTTTAAAAAATCACACCGAACTAACTACACTTTAAGCCCTTCAACCATCCTCAAATGGCATACTGAGGTCAGTATGTCAAAATAGGTCAACACACTCTGCCTTTCCCCACTCTGTAATTAAATAGCAATGAAGATGAGAGCTGTTTTTTTCAAAAGCTCTCTTGAAATAAAAATGCCTATGGGATTTTAAGTGTTTGATATTCTTTAATGAATAAATAATAATAAATAATATATATATATATATATATATATATATATATATATATATATATATATATATATGGCGTAAAAATTGCGTTTAAACATGACACAAACTGTCGCTGCTGGGTGTTGACTTCAGTGTTCACATTTATATCTACATACGCTCTATTCCTGATATTTACACTTTAACCAATTCATATAGCATAACAACATCATTATCATATATATATATATATATATATATATATATATATATATATATATATATATTAGTGGTAAATATACACATATATATGCAATCATATATCTAAAATATATAAATATATATACATACATACGCACATATATATTTGTATAAAAATAATTCCAAGATGATAGAATCTAGGTAGATTATTTTATCATATATATATATATATATATATATATATATATATATATATATATATATATATATATATATATATATATATATCCTAGAACTCCCTTATAAAGCTATTGGCTTTCATTTAAAATCAGTTCATGATACAATATTATGAGTAACAATATTATCAATTTTATCATTAATTACATATATTTTAATTTTTTATTTGCAATACAAGTTAATTAATCCTGCGTGAATATATCACAACTGTGCCGTTTATCTTTTCAGTATCTTAAACATTATTTTTGTCAAGTTTGAAATGTACTATATAAAACGTTCCTCAGGGTCAAGCCTAAATATATAATTGATCCCGCTACAATGAAGCTTACAGTCCTGATCTCTAGCACGACCCCCCAAAGATCTTATGTGAAAGCGAATAATATTTTGAACTATACACAGTAACGCATATTATTGTCTGTGAAGTTAATCAATACCGTTGTTATGTAAAATCCATGTCAAATAAAAATATAGCTAATGCTCTGGAAGGAAAAGAATTGAATATTTTTGCATGATCAAATCAGAGAGCACTGAAGAAATATTTACCGAAAGCAAATATTTGCTTTTTTTCATTATAAAATTGTCATTTTAATTTGAAACTGTCCATAATATTTTATCATATTCGAATGGTTGTATTTCATAATTAGACAAACAATGATGTGTTTGCTGCTTTACATCATTTTCGAAATGGTGATTCAGTCGGAAATTCAATAATAGACTTTAAATTATAAAAGAGTAATTTAACAATATCAGTATGACATAGGAGGCCTATCCTTCTTCCCGGACTATAACTTGGCTTTGATTTGAATTCAGACATCGGTCTTACACCTTTTAGAATCGAATTGAAAACCAGTATCACATTAAAGGCGTTCCATTTAAGTAACAGTAGACACAAATTTAGTATTTACCAAATAATTTTCAATGGTGAAGGCATGTGACACTATTTAGCTATGGTAATTGGCTAATTAATTAAGGATAGAAATTAAAAACGGGAAATACTTAAGGCGAGAAAGGGCTATACCGAAAGATAGACTGAGCGACTTTAAAAAGAAGAATTTATTTTATTTACAAAAGAAAGATACTTTTCGCAAAAGACAGAAAACCAGCAAGAAAAAGTGAGCCTATGATTCTGTGAAAGTAATTAATGTCACGATAAGTGAGTGACGCATCAAACGAAACAGAATTCTAAAAGATAAACAAAAGTCGGCCAACGCATGCGACCGTGGAGGAAATTTGGCTTGGGACCACCCTGGAGAGTGGCCATTGATTATCTTTCAGAGATATCATTTAACATTAATTCCTGATTCCAGCGAGGGAAGTCATCTGGCTTATGTACGAATCTTGACATGAAAAAAAGAGAGTCGAAAAGGGGAACATTATTATTGCTTATTCAAACGGTTGACTCGAAAATGAGCATCTGGTGATAAGAGAATTTTATGACATTGAGGGGATTGGTATGAGATACCAATGCGGGAGAGGCAGAGTCTGGGAGGATAACTCTCCTCCGACCTTCCCTCACGGACGAGGTAGGAACCCCGAGGTGGACAGTAACTAATTTTCCTGACCTAAGAACAAAAATTGTCAAAGAATCCAAACCACGACAGGCCCCCACACCGGAGTTTGTCGGTGTCCATATAAACGACCGTCTCTAAGCAGCTAGGCAGAGAGTTTGTCCAGAGTTTTCGGAGAGTTCGGAGTTCCAGACAGTTCGAGTTTGGAGTTAGTTCGAGAGTGTTGCTTCGCAGAAGCTGACCAAAAGATTTCCACGTCGTTTTCAACTCAGTCTTCCTACCAAAAGCAAGTTTTTATTGACGAACGACTTAAGGTACCATAACTCGCTTAAGAAACGCAAAAACTGTGTGTGTGTGTGTGTGTGTAATAATTCATATATATATATATATATATATATATCTGTAAAACGACAATATGAATAAAAGACAGAAAGAAAACTTATTTTAACCGACGTGTTTCTTTCTGTGATGGATTTTTCCAAAGCAAATATAAGAATTTTATTTTGGAACAAATATTTATACACAAATGTAAAAATGTCGTTAGTTTTTCAGAATTTTCAAATTTAAGAACCCTTAATAAATATAAATCAGGCGAACTGAAAATGAAGGTAAATTATAAAGGATCCTAACCGACGTAATTTAATATCTAGTCAACGAACGTGAATAAATGTTAGTGTTTTTTAAATATTTTATTTAATAATGCAATTAATATTTATATTATTTTAATTTCAGGAAGTAACTTATGTATTTTACATTTTAAATAACAGGTTTTTAATTAAACCATTTAAATTAAAAGAAAACGGATAAATTAAAACATTCAAACTCATTAACTGCTAACAAGGGCATTGACTATGCATGGGATTTGAGGTTGTACTGCTTATCTATTAACACAGACAATTCTAAACAGACGGCGGTGGACATGTGGAGGAAGAACACCTGATCCACAGTGTATACGGGGATGTCAAATGTATCAATAATTGTAGAAATGGAAATCAGATTCATTTGCCATCTACTATCATGTACCATTCGAGAATCAATAATCCATTTCACAATGCCTTGTGCCACCTCGCCACTGACTTACAGAGATCAGAACACAAATGATAACCACAAAAAAACAACGAAGTTTATTTTTTAAAGATTGAATAAAAAAATTATTTTCTATAAAATGACTGAAAAATATCAATAAATTGTCAATAATAAAATATTATTCAAAGATCTTCCGAGCAATGCCGTATATCCCCGCTAGTATATATATATAGGAGAAAGGATACTGAAAAGTTCTACGGTTGACCATGGAGAAATTACTACTAAAAATTCTGTTATTTTGTCTTTGAATCAAATTTTAGGGGATGGATTGGACTGAGATATTTCATTACCTTTTCTTATAGGGATCCAGAATATTCGTCTAAGGAAAGCTGGTCTAAGGAACACTCGTTTAAAGAATATACGTTTAAGAAATATTCGGCTAGAAAATATTGGTCGAATGCAAGTTTTTACTAACCTGAAAATAGTTACTAAACCAAAAATGTCCATAAGTCCATGAGAGCTTGCTATAAGTATCTTAAATATTATTCTGTAATATAGTGAATTTTACTAAAATTGGGTATTTTGTACGGGAATAAAGAGATAATTTATTAAAAACTATTATTATAGGCCAATGGTCTTTAGACGAGTATTCCTTAGATAAATGTCCTTAGACAAGCTTCCCTTAGACCAATATTCTTTAAACCAATTTTCCTTAAACCAATATTCTTTAGACGTATGTTCCTAAATCTTCTCGTATGCCATTACATACGTACATTTAAAATTTCTAAAAAAACAATGAAAGAATGAAATTAATAAACATTATTCTCTATAATAATAATAAAGTTGTAAGAAATGGTAAATGTAGCATCTTTGAATGATACTTTTCCTTTAGTTTGATGTGATTGTAAATTCTAGTGACTCAAGTTAATTTCTTGCTTTTCAGTTCCATTTTCTCTCCTCTAAATTTTTTTTTTTAAACTTGTATTTCAAGTTTTAATCCCCCCCAAGACCTTAAGCGGACACCCGTGTCTATTTTTTTTTCACCCTAGACATCCCATATCTCAGTCGGTGCGTGTATATGTACATGTCTGCTAATCTCTCTCTGTCTGTCTCTCTCTCTCTCTCTCTATATATATATATATATATATATATAGAATGTACATATGTATATGTCCACACTGACAGGGATCATATTGTATTATATCTGTGTTATTTTTTTCATGGCTACAGGTGTAATTTTCCTACAATGCTCTGCCCTTTGACTATCATCTGTTTGAGTGAAAATTTTAAAATATATCTTTTAGCGGCAAGTAGGTTGAGAGATGACCGGAAAAGTATAACTTTTATTCCCTTGCTCCTACCCCTCTGTTGAATGAATTCTTTGATATTCCCCCCTACCAATCTGTAGTATAAGTCCAGCCTACCCCATAAAATTTGATAAGTATCTGTCGTTGGCGACGGAAAATTGAACATTTGTGGAAAGTCACTTGTGCCATGCAATTCACCTTTCTTTTTCATTTATTTTTTTTTTATGTCTATATACTGAAATCTAATTATCCCACTTGGAGGTGTGACTCCGACTTATACTAAGTTAAAACTTAGTATTGTCTACCCAACTGAATACCATACACTGTTATGAACTATTCTAACTTCGATATATTAATAAACCCACAATCTCATTATCTGGGCTTGCTCTTGGACCTTCTTCGAGTCTCGTCCTAAAGCTGGTAATCTGAACAAAATTACCCCTTGGTTAAAACGCATCTCTACTAATTTTAATGAATACGAATAATATCTCATACCGGATCGGCCGTCAACCGGGACAACAAGGGCCGCGTCCCTCAGAGAGGAACCAGTCTGAGGTCGAAAAGTCTGTCACTGGAACAAACTCTTCGACACACGAAGAGTCACTAGGTCACCAAACCCGGATTATCGCCAACCTTGGACCAAGTGTCTCAATACCAAATCGACTAGTAAAAAGTAAACGAACGAAATGGAGCCGCGAAGAGTATCGACAAGTCATGACATCCTTCTTCACTGCACTCGAAAACCCAGCAAAGAACACCACCAATCAAACATACCAAATATGGAGAAATATGGTGGGAAATGATATAAGACCTAACCTCAATCCAAACATGCTTGCCAATGTCCGCAGAGATATCATGCGAAACGACAGACTGTCAAAGGCAGAAATAGATAAGATAAAATTAGATATAAGACAAAATACTATGACCCATCACTCAAACTCTATTGAGACGAATGTTGAAATAAAGAATGCGACAGAGGATGAGGTGGACGCTAAAGCGAATGAAATACGAAATAATCTCCCAGGAAATGAAACCGAAGATTCTATCTTAGACACAACCTGTAGTTCTCCAGAAATTGTCACTGAAGATGACTCCAGGTACATTAATTTAGAATTCCTTGAAAACCACGAAGCTGAAATCACCGAAGCGAAAAATGACGTCATCCAAGTACTCAGCAGAGTAACTTTCATACAATTGTCAGACAGAGACCAGCTCCCGAAAATCCATAGGACAAATCCCAACAAGCACATCGTGAAAATATACAATGCTGCCCTGGAAACACTGTTAACAGATAAACCACCGGGAAACATCACAGAAGTTAACAACGTCATATACGCAACAGCTCTAGCAGCGACTCGGAAGCTTGGGGTCAAGACAATAAATAAAATTAACAGACACAGAGAACCAGCTTGAAAAACCAAACTGATACGAGAAATAAAACAAATCAGATGTGAGCTGTCTATATTAGATGAGCTCACCAGAAACCCTAATATTTCCACACGTAAATCCAAAAAGATCAAACGGAAATATAGCATTAAATCCCTAATTGATATTCCATCAATCAAGGAAATGCTGAAACAGAAACTTCAGCTAAAGGCACAGAGAACAAAACGATACGAGAAACGTTGTAGGTTCTATCGCCAAAATAAAATATTCCGAACAGATCTTAAGAAATTTTACAGGGAAATTGGAAAGGCACCTATACATGTCGAAACGCCACCATCGATTGATAATGTACAGACATTTTGGGAAAATACTTCGAGCAACCCAAAGGAATGTAACCCAAATGCAGAATGGATACGGCGTGAAGAAGAACGACTGCTGGATACACCTCTGCAAGAATGGGAAAATATATCCACAGATGATGTTAGGCAAGCACTAACGAAATCCCAAAAATGGAAATCCCCAGGAAATGACAAGTTGCCCAATTTCTGGCTGTATAATCTCTCATCTACCCATGAAATTCTTGCAGAAACGTTATCAACGCTTGTAAATAATCCCAATAAAATCCCGGAATGGTTTACTGAAGGTATTACATACCTCATACCAAAAACAACTGAAACAGACGACCCGAAAAATTATAAACCGATACCATGTCTCTCCACAACGTATAAGTTGATCACGTCTGTACCGACGAACCGTACTTATTCCTTTTTCGAAACAAACAGCATTCTCCCACTGGAACAGAAGGGATGCAGTAGAGGTTCATATGGCTGCAAAGATCAACTTCTGATAAATAAAATGATCCTGGAAAATTGCAGGAGACGACGCAGAAATCTCAGTGCAGCGTGGATTGATTATCGTAAAGCCTTTGATAGTGTTCCACATTCTTGGATCCTTAAGACTTTGGAAATGTACAAAGTCTCCCCTGTGGTATTAAACTTTCTTAAGCACAGCATGGGGATGTGGAACACAAAACTATACCTTAGGCACTCTGGGGGCACTGCCATATCCAACCGTCTGAATATCCGACTTGGAATCTTTCAAGGAGACTCTCTGTCACCCGTTCTGTTTTGTTTATCCTTAACCCCTCTTACACATGAACTGAACAACAGTAGCTATGGTTACAAAATAAATAAGAAAATATTCAATCACCTACTATACATGGATGATCTCAAACTCTTTGCCAAAGACGACAATGAGTTGAAAGGCCTCCTCAATATTGTAAAATACTTCAGTGACGACATAGGTATGGACTTCGGATTAGATAAATGTGCAAAAGTAACATTCAAGAAAGGTAGAATTACAGAAACACCCTCAATAGATTTAGATTTTGTCACAAAGATTAGGGAATTGGAGCATGATGAAGCTTATAAGTACCTAGGAATTAGCGAAGGAGATGGCATACAACACCCCAAATGAAAGAAAAAATAAGAAAAGAGTACTACAGTACGTCTGATAAATACTGAACTAAACTCAAAAAATAGAATATCAGCTATAAACACATTGGCTGTCCCAGTGGTGCATTACAGCTTTAATGTCCTTAACTGGACCATAGCTGAAATTAAGCGAATGGATGCCAAAACGAGAAAGCTTCTCACTTGCTATCGCATGCATCATCCCAAAGCTGATGTTGATCGTCTGTATGTGCCCACATCCGAAGGAGGCAGAGGATTAGTTCAACTAGAACTGTCCTACAAAACTAGAACAATTGGCCTCCAAAGATACTTCGAAACTATAGAAGACTGGATGATGGTATGCGTCAAGGAACATGAAAGTAGTAAGCGTCTTTACTCCGTAATGAAAGAAGCCAACAAATTCAAAATGGAGTTTCAAATGGGCGTAGAGATGCAACTACAGCACAATACACCGGCTGAAACTGCAAAATACTTAAAAAAGACAGCAAAGACGAATGCAACCGACCAGATACAGAAGCGATGGCAAGATAAACCGCTTCATGGCCAATACTCTGCCCGTATCAAACAAGCTGATGTAGACAAAACTCGTACCCATCAGTGGCTACGCAGTGCAGGGTTGAAAGCGGAAACTGAAGGTTTTATCCTTGCTGCGCAGGACCAATGCTTGCTAACTAGGAATTATCAAGCACATATACTAAAATATTGTGTCAGCCCAAAATGCAGATTCTGTGATAAATATCCAGAAACGATTGATCATCTTGTATCATGTTGCACTGAATATAAAACCCGACATGACAGAGTGGGCCAATATCTGCACTGGAAAATCTGCAACTTCTACAGGAAGGAAACTGAAAGAAACTGGTATGAACACCACCCAAACCCGGTTACGGAGATAGGACCTGTTACAATTCTATGGGACTACACAATTCACACTGACAGAACAATCAAGGCCAACCTCCCAGATATTGTTATTAAAGACCACAAACAAAAACGGTGCCTCCTTATTGATATGGCAGTTTCTGCTGACTGCAATGTATCTTTGAAGATATTCAAAAAGCTGTCAAAATACAAGGACCTTGAAATAGAAATCTCGAAAATGTGGCATATGGGAACATCAACAATCCCTGTTGTAGTTGGAGCCCTAGGACTAGTTGGAAAAAGATTGCAGTAGACTAATTGCAGGGATTCCTGGAAGCCCATGCCTCAAGGAGATACAAAAAATTGTTCTGACAAGTACAGCCCACACTTTACGAAGGGCTCTATCTATGTAATTTTTATTTTATTTTATTTTATTCTATTTTTTTTTTTGTCAGTGAAAAGTGTCATGATGCCATTTCTAACCTTATGTCCCTGGGTGTGACCCGGAAAGAAATGTGTAGACGCCAGAAAGCAAAGAAAATAAAAATAATATTAATAATAATAATAATAACAACACTGACCGAAAGTAATCAAACATCGATAAATTTCTTTAAAAATTTAATCTGGATGTAGTGTAAATTATATTTTTGTAAGTTCAACAAAGAATGTTTGTATATATACACAGATGTGTTAAGTCATGCAAGCAGTAGAGTTAAACTGTTAATGGTAGATGATATTGTACACTAACGTCCGGGTAATTTATCGGACGGACAGGCAGAATTGACAGTATTTTAGAATTTTAAGTAAATCAGCTTATTTAACTAGAAAGTAATTCTTAAAAATTAAACATTTCAAAAGTACAATATTTTATTGATTTTTTAGGTACTTCTGTTAACGAAAATTTGTCCAAAGCCTGCACTGTTTCCGACCATATAACTGAATCTAAAAAAGAAAAAAAAATAATTTCACTATATTTCGCACCGAAAAAGAATAAATGATTATATTTAAAAAAAAAAAAAAATGAAAGAAATTATTTCGTAAAATATATATAAAAAAAAATTGAAATTTTGATAATGTGACGATGATAGTCGGTCAGTCAGAGGATTTGGCACGAAATCTACGCAATTTATGAGGCCGGATCCTCGCTATCAGGAGAAACAACTCTTTAAACACAGGACATTATTTCTGAATCGTGCCTCTGTAGTTTTGACGGAAACATTTTAAATACATTTTTGGCATATCAAAAAATTATTGTAAAAATAGAAACTCTTTGGAGAATGAAATAAACTTTCAAGTTTAAGGTCTGTAAAGATAGATATTTTGATAAAAGTATTTCCAAAGATACACATTTTCAAATTTAGTTTTAAAATATTTAACAATTTTATAACATTTTGTATTTAAAATTAAAGAAATAAAACAATTCTAGTGAAAATTCATTTTTCATTGAAACAATATTTTAGCTTTAGACAACAATGTCCTTAAGATATATTATTCATAAAAGCCATTCAAAGATTTTTTAATTAAATATGTTTTTGTTTTATTGGGTTTTGTATTTTACAATTCAGAGCTAAAGTTTGGGTAGAAACGCTTTTCAATTTACAAAAACCTCGATGATTTATATTCTTCAAAGTCTGTATTTAATCTAATAAAAATTAAGAAAGTGTACATATTCGTGTTTTTTGAGTTTTCATAAAATTAAGGGGAGGGGCAACAGATGTAAAAAAAATATTTTTACCTTGACTTTCTAAGAAAGAAACCTTTCTAAAATAATTTAATTCATTTTTTAATAAGTTCTGAAAGTTTAATTAAAATCCGATAATTATTTGGTCTTTGCAACAATTTCAAATTTTAATGTGTTTTTCGAGTGAAAAAGCGCCAAAAAAGACTAATGTTAAATATTACGCGATAGGTGACGTAAAAAAAAAAAAGATTTTCAACAAAAATTTGAAACGTGCTTGAAAGGAATAAGAAATTTTTTTAAAAATAATTTAAAAATACTTTGGTCTTTCTTCTTATTAATAACAAACTTTTTCACTTAGTTTTTATTAAATTTGGGGCCTTTTTCATCATGCTATGCTGTTTTTTGGGCGAATTATTCAAGCTAC
>OZ010609.1:37097138-37324638 GCA_963932145.1 Acanthosepion lycidas | reverse complement strand
AAATGTGGCACACGAGGACATCAACAATTGTAGATTCTTGTTTGATTGGAAAAGTTTCTAATTGACTCACTGAAGGGATTCCTGGTAGCGCATGTCTTAAAGAAATACAAAGAATTGTGCTTACAAGTACAGCTCACAGATTACGAAAGGCTTTATCTATACAAAATGTGCGTGATCTTAGGTTTTACTTTTCATTTTCTTTCAAAAAAATGCTCAGTGGAAAATGCCATGATGCCATTTCTGACCTTAGGTCTCTGGTTGGGACCCGGAAAGAAATATACACCAAAAATCAAAGGAAATATAACAAGAATAATAACAACAGTGATGATGATGATGATGATGATGATGATAAGGTAAGGCATAGCGGCTCTCATAGTGTTTCTGATCTTAATTGATCTGAAGTGTTATCATGTGCACCTTTTGTCTTCGTGAATTAAGATGGGCTAAAACAAAGACCACGCTAAATTCCAGAGATTTGCGTGTCAGTTGTCTGACCATAACAGTTGGATTTCCAAACAAACAAAATGGCCCTGTGCATCTCTATTCATGAGCGGGAGTAGTGGGGGGGAGTAACTTTTTTTTTTTAGGTTGGAAGGAAAAACATCCAATCCGACTTGGGAGTCACATCTAGATATTTGGGAACATTCTCAATTGGAATGAGTTAACTGATCTGTTATTTTTAACTGGAACTCGCCTGCAAATTCTTGCCCTGCTTTTATTGACTAAACCTGCTGTAGGAGGAGATAGGTTTAACGTTCGGTTCATAATCCTCCCCGGACTTTTGAGCAGGAGCAGAGGTTTATACTATGTTTCCCGTTTAAGATTTTGTTTCCAGTTCTTTTCTCGTTCTCTTTCACTCTCAGTAACCCCTTCGTCTTAGTGACATTATCGTCTTGCTTATGGTGAATTGATTAAAGAAAATAAATATCGCGCATATTTAACTGAGATCCACATGCCTAGTATATCCTATTCAGACAGTGTCATAATGAGTATGTTGAGCTTCATATATTTTACCTCAGCAAAGGAATGTTTTATTTGGTAAAAAAAAACTACGAAAAAATAGTTCAAACAAATATTTGATGTAACATTTAATATGAGCACATAACAAAGACACACGACATGAGCCGAATTTAAGAACAAATTATAAGTTTATTGCTATCACACAAAATATTGCATGAATTACACAAATATGATGGCTAATAACAAGTATGTAAAAATAATCAATGCAAATGAAATATACCATTCTACAATAAAAATTATAATGCAGCATCTGGTCCTCAGAAAAGAAAATTATATACAAAATGTAGAAAAGGAGAAAATACTTCTCTGAATAGTTTTCAAAGTATTGGTAAAATTTTCGAAGGAAAGTTCGTGATAATAGCGAAGAATAGAACAATCACACCAGTCGAAGATTTTTCCTTGATGTGGGAGCGGCTTGATGTTGAAGCGAATTTGCTGTTCCTTTTCATTCTCGTTTGTTGGTTGTTAAATTTCTTCTGTATTGTTTTTCTTTCTTAACCGGGGCGGCCTGGGTTCCAGCAGCAGATGTTCATCGACTCCTTCAATTAACTCCAAGGACTCCGTTTATAACCTACAGGTAGGCTCCGAATTCACCTCTCTGAATTTGGAGGGAAAACTTTTGATTGGTTCTGGATGAAAAACAAACGCAGCCGTTTTCCTACAAAGCGAAATGTACCAAAAATATTTTTGAAATTAAAAAATTACGCAAGAGCCCAACGCAGTGTCTGCTTTCTCTCAGAAAAGCCGACGATATACACTCAAGTAGTTTCAATTTCTTATATCAGCATCACAATTTGGGTCTGCTGTTCTCTCACTCAACCATAGCAGGACCCATGTAAATTACACGGATTTAGTAGTAAATCTTTTAATGCTGCACTTTGAACTTTTCAACCTTATGTCCATTCCAATATAGTTAAAAGAAAACTGACACTTAGACATTCTTTTAGAAATACCGAAATGTCTTCAACAGATCGTCAGGTCACGAAAGAGGATTTTTAACGAAATATTAATAATGAGCAGGAAGAGAAAAGAGTAATCAAAAGGATAATAGTGATTGACATTGCATTTAAATTTTTGCAGATTAAAGTTGGCTGGAAATCATTGATCCGGAAGGAAGTTCCACAAGTGAGAAGTGCGAAAAAGAAATTGTTAGCTCAACAGTAAATTGATGAGATCTCGACGCCAGTCTAGTACTGCGGTTAAATTCAAAAAGTCTAAGTACCACAGTGAAGAGCTCATCCGAAAAATTTCCATGAAAGTATTTATAGAAAAGACACAGAGGGGTAATCTTACGGCGATTGGAAAGTGACTGAAGTCGAGTCGCCAGATCAGGTTCAATAATATTGCTGATTCTTCTTTGGATTTTATCGAGGATTTTAAGGTAAATAGCAAGGGCACCGCACTATATGTGACATCAATATTCTAAGCAGGTTTAAAATGAAGTTTAATTAAAATAAAATAATAATAGAAAGCACACGTTAAATTAAAATCAATCATAAACGTCCGAACAGGAAAGCTGAATTTTATATGACGGACAAAATATACTGTAAAAATGACTGAAATGAAAACGAATTCACGAAGAAAAGATAAAGAAAGAAATATTTTAATTTTCAAATATTACGAGGGCGAAATCGTCCTCAACAATTCTTTAGGTCGCGAAACATGACAAACTAACGTCCTTTATCTAAGATGGCCACTCTCCAATCACTGTGTCGAATTATGTTTCTGTCTCTCTACGTCTCTGTCTCTCTTTCTGTTTCTCTCTCTATGTACCTCTCTCTTTCTCTTTGCCTCTTTCCCAAGCGTGTCAAGCGTATTAATATATGGTGCATTCTCCTATCGTGAAAGATAAATGAGGGTCAGCAGTGGATGGTGCCTTTCGTTTTACACTTATGCATGCTAGCAGAGGATATTGTAGAGAAAATCAGGGAAAGACATATTTCATTTGTGCTTTAAGTGCAATACTAGCCCAGCCTTGCCACACTGACAGATGAAATTTGTTAAAGCAGGATTTTGATAGCGTCTTTGCTTCAGGTGATCACTGTGCTTCAGTATACTCTCCTCAAAACTTAATGAAAAATTAATATATATATATTGATATACATTAATATATATATATATATATATATATATATATATATATATATATATATATACACACACATACACACACACATATATATATATATATAGGGAGACAGAGTTGACGATAATATTATTATAGTTGATGATAATTATCATTATAATAATAATAATCGAAGGTTTTATTCTTGCTGCACATTGCTGTACAGGACTAAGTATGTCCACTGTTTTCGTGGAAAAACAGCATAGCGTAAATGAAAAATACCACAAACTTAAAGAAAATAAAGTATTATCGTCAAAATGCTTATGTTATTATTAAGATGAAAGAAAAAAGTATTTTTTAATTATTTTTTGATATTTTTTATTATTTTCTAACACGTTCGAAATTTTGGTTAAAGTCTTCTTTTGTTTACGTCATCACGGTGACGTTAAAATAACATTGTTTTTTTTTGCGCTTTTTTTTCCCGTTGAAAACACATTGATTTGGTAATACTTGTAAAAATCAAATAATTGTCCGATCTTAATGAAATTTTTAGGACTTACTCACAAATGAATGAAATTATTTTTGCAATATTTTGTTTTCAGAAAATTTTGGTAAAAATTTTTTTTTTAAATATGATACCCCCCACTTATTTAATTTCATGAAATTTCGCCCAAAACCTTTTTGGCTCCTCAATTTTTTTTTTTTTGTTAAAAGAAGGAGTCTTTGGAGATGGTAAATAACCTACTTTTTTTTTTCAAATTTGAGCTATTTAACTGAAAATCTTGTCTGAATTGAAAAATAATGAATCCAATAAAACTATGATATTACTTAATTAGAAAAGCTTTTAATTGCTTTTGTAAATAAGTAATATTAAGGACATTATTGTCTGAAGAAATAATTTTTTTCTGATGAATAATTAATTTTTACAAGAATTTTTTTCGTTTTTTAAGAAATTTTAATTATAATAATGTATAATAGTTTAACATTTCAATTCAGAGCAGATTTTCAGTTAGCACAAATTTGAAAAAAAACGTAGGTGATTTACTATCTCTAATGACTCACTTTAAACAAAAAACAATTTTCAGGAAATAAAAAGGTTTTGAACGAAATTTCAGGACAATAAGTGCGGTGAAACATATTTAAAAAAAAAATATTTTTTACCAAATGTTTCTACAAAGAAATATTTCAAAAATAATTTCATTCATTTGTGAATAAGTCCTGAAAATTTCATTAAAATCGGACAATTACTTGAATTTTACGAGAATTTCCAAATCAATGTGTTTTCAACGGGAAAAAAAGCGCAAAAAAAACAATGTTATTTTAACGTCACCGCGATGACGTAAACAAAAGAAGACTAACCAAAATTTCGAACGTGTTAGAAAATATTAAATATTTAAAAAAAAAAAAAAAAATACTTTGGTCTTTCATCTTAATAATAACATAAGCATTTTGACGATAAAACTTTATTTTCGTTAAGTTTGTGGCATTTTTTATTACGCTATGCTGTTTTCCCGCGAAAAAGTGGAGGTACCTACAGTTATATATGTACATGAAAGATTTATTTCTGTCGGGTACTTCACGAGTTTATGGGTCCGCTCTGTTTGTTATAGAAATTCATTGTAAATCGATCCAACCTTTTAAAAATCGTTTTCTAACAATGCTACAGTTACATATTCGATGTATTTCCTAGTTAGGGAGCCCTAATATCTCATAAGACCCGACTGTAAATGAAGAAACCTTTAGAAGGGTGTTTTTTAAAGTTTGCGCTAAAACGTAAAATCAAACGACGGAGATCGTATAGGAAGACAGATTAAGTTGTAAAACATTTTCTAAAATTGCTACGGTCACATATTCGCTATATTTCATCGTTAGGGAGACCTTGTATCTCATAAAACCCGACGTTTTGTGAAGAAAGTCTCAATTTGACATTAACACTTGAATTAATTGTTCTTTAAATTTTTTATTTTATTTATGAGAGTGGAATTTTCTCGACCTTTGGATTTCTTTTTTCTCGTTGGATTTTTTGTCTCTTTACCTTAACGGATATTGGCTTTTACTGAAAGAAAGAGAAAGAAGAAATAAGTAATTATTTACCAATCAGCTAGAATTGTAAAATATGAAGGAGGCGGATAATGCCAGTTAATAGCAAAACGTTTGGAATTGTCCTGAAGAACTGGCAAAAAAGTCAGAATCTGGAAATTCAAGGATTAATTTATAGATTTGATTTTACAGTCTATTAACCCTTTGTGGATTAATTAAATACGAAACATATTTTTGGGATTATAAGAATAATTATTTTTTTGTGAGTGAATATTGTATCAACCATTAATTTTTGTGTATAACAAAGATTTTCTTTTGTTAATCGTACTATTTAACCTGTTGCCGGTGAGGGAGGACTTACTTTCATGTAACGAACCCGACCATAATTTGAACTCGGTTCTCCGATTTCTCGTTCTGACTCGCTATCCATTACACTACCGAACAATAAACCACGCAGTTCAAGTATAATTGGAAACAGAATATCGAGTGCCTGGGTATTGGGGAGATTTACTGTCGCTTAACATCCAGTGTAGGCTTCAATATAATACTGATGTGTGTACACAATATCTAATAATAATAATGAATGCAAAAGCTACTCTGTCAATAAGTAACGTACGAGAATAACATAGATAATCATTACTTTATATTTAGACAACCAAAGTAGTCAGTAATCGATCGTTTTGTAAATATTTGTCGATAGAAAACACCTTATTGTAGATTCTCTGCTTTTAGATAAACAGTAATTTATTTGACAGAAACTGTAATCGGAATAAAGTAAATCATATTGCCCAAAGTAAAAAAGCAATATTTGCGTGCTGAAATAATATTTTCTACAGGTCAAGTGAGATTAAGATACGAAGGCAATAAAACCTATTGTCAAGAAGAAAAAGGATTTTTGAATAACTGCTACCTATTTAAAGAGCACTTGCACGCACTTTAGCAAACATGGAGAATCATATTTGAATCATGCAAGAGAAGAGAAATAAAGATAACATCCAACAAAAAAAACAAAATAGACGAAAAAGCAGGTTGTGTGAAAAACCAAAGTTAAACTCAAAGACCGTATTCAAAATTAAACCAAATGTATTCAATTTCATTGGCTGAATTAATCGAAGAATGATATAAAGATATACAGGTTTGGAACAAAAGTTGGAAGCGTTTTTAAGTAAATTTCAAAAACAATATGTTGATATGTATACATATATTGATTTAACCTTATAAATACCATTTTATTCCACCACTTTCCACTTAATGATGCTATTCTTACAGCTTAAACTATACATAATGCTCCAACCAATTTAATAAAAAACTAGCATAATACATTAAAATAACATCATTAAAGACATTTAAATATAAATAACACAGAATATATTTATACAATTCGCTAAACTACATTGGAACTTTTTTATAAACAAATATCCCAGAAGTTTGACAAATACTTGATAGATGAGAACTATGTCGGTGTGTCATTGTAAAACGTAAATCTGTGTGACTTGAAAATTGTATTACGTAACGTAAATAAATAAATAGATGTACGTTGTTTTGTCGCCGTTATGTATTCTGAAATAAATGTGAGGAAGTAACAAAATACGTATAATAAAAATGTAATTATTATTATTATTGCATTTGATGTTGTATAATGTGAGTAATAATCAATATTACAAATATTCTATTGCAAATACAAATATGTTTAATTAATGATAAAATTGATAATATTTTTATCTCATCATTTTGTATCATGAACTGCTTTTAAAAGGCACCCAACAAATGTATTTATGCGTGCTCAAGTATTTACTAAATGTCAGTCATTTATACGAAATCACGTGTTCAAACGCCACGCGTAGAAAAAGACTACGAAGTTTGTTTTTTTTTAACCTTCTACATTAGTATTTCTATATACCCGGATGGGTCGAAACATCATGAAAAGCAATATGTGGCAAAAATGATAGTGTTTTGTAACAACTATGCATGTCAGGATAAAAATATGCCATGGATGTAATCCATTTTCCGATATTTTCTTTTGATGTTTTGAATGGCGCAGATATGGATAAAAAAGTTGAGATATTTTCGCAAAGATGACATTACTATTCCCAGGAGGCTATATCAGAGCAGTTTTGAAACGTCACGTCTTGTTGGGTGTCCATGTTTGGTTCTGGTGACTTCCTATCGGCTGGAATTGTAACATTAGACGTCCAATACTTATCGATGCGGGAAAACGAAAGAGGTTTACCACCAGCTACGAGCAAGCAACGGCTTCTCTCGTTCAAACTAAATATACTTTTAAACATGGTAAAGGAATATGACAGAGCACACAATATATCGATAGTTGGCACACATGGGCTTGTTTAGGCTCAGGCCAGTCAGAATATGATCGAATCCATTACCTAAAGTGCCTTCAATGGGTACTCAATATTCAAAAGTGAACTTTGTATCAATAGAAGAAAGTCGCCTGTTATAAAGAGTTGATTTTATCTAAATAAGATCAGCGGCAAGGTAACTTACCGTAGTTATTTTGAAGATACGATACACTGTGGAAAAGCAAACTGGCAGAAGCAGTGTGATTGTTTCAAAAATGTTCTGATGTATGACAATGCATTCTATTCCTCATGTAGGAAATAATTTGTTGCGTGCCACCTGTCTCCAAATTGTTGTAACTGTCACATCTACTGACAATGAGCTTTGCTAGAGTTTGAAAACGTCGCGCCAATTCCAGTTATCACTCCGTTAATCGCTATGTAAATGCATATTCTTATCAGTGTATACTAGGAAAAGACTATCCTTTCACAAGTATTGGCTAACGAAAAGTAAACCAGAATACTGCCCTGCAGTCTTTGGATTAGGCAGATATCATCTTGTAACGGGTTAAGATTAGCTACTTGAAGTATATAATAAAGAACTTAGGTCATAGCTTGGCGACCCGATTCTTGTCTGTGGCTTCGTTCATATGTTGTTGTTGAACCAGCATAACTACATGCGGATGCTTGTTAGTTTATGTTAAAGTATTTTCTCAGAATATTCTTTTTTTTTTTTTTTTTCATTTTATCCCCTTGACTCGTACATCCATCGCTGATCTCATCGATCTGAGTCTATTCTTTTGTACTGATCTATCAATCATTTTAAGCCTTCCTTGTTCTTCAGCATAGGGTTTGTTACTACTTACATGCATACGCTGATCAAGTCCTGACTGATTAAGCATAAACCCATCTAACTTGGAATGCTGGCGAAACACCTTCTTACCCTCATAGAAATCAGGAAACATTTGTAAAATCTGGAATGTTATATAATAAAAAAATCAATCATTTAATACTCCGTATGTATTCAACATTTCACTTAATTCGTATGACACATCTCGTAGCTAATGATTAAAATTTGCAATACTGACAAGCTATATGTGTATGTGGGTGGGTGGGCGCACGCGCGTATGTGTATGAATGTATGCATTGTTTGCATTTGCTACAGCTATGAGGGAAAATTGGTCTATACCGGAAATAGAACATTGTCTATAGAGAGGAATCAACACTGTGAGTCGAATGTTAGGTTCACGCGTCGGGGTCTGACGATTGCTAAAAGGCATGAAACTGACAGTCAATATGCACTGTTAATTTCTATGCAACAGTCGACCTCCCATCACACACTCACATACTCACACAAATATATATATATATATATATATATATATATATATATATATATATATATATATGAATAAATCAAACATTTTTATTAAATTCAACTGTTAAATTTAAGTTTAATTTTTTAAATATTTTCCAATTTACTAATAAATTGTCGTACATCAGAATCAAATATATGGCGACGCTGTCCAAAGTGTATTTGACATCGCAAAAATATAAATGTTTTCAGTGTTATAGAGGGATAAAAATTATTAGATTCCTCCTGGTAGTTCAATATCCGGTTAAGGCAGTGGAGAACTTTCAGAGGGAAAATTAGCAGGAGATAACTGATAACTGACATCCATCAAACATGGCACGTGGAACTAGAACAGTCTACACAGTGATCGAAATAAAGGGTTCAGTTCGAAATTTCAATCACCTGAAGAAGGCCGGAGCGTACAACGGCCGAAACGTTGTGATAAATATGGCGACAAAGATGAGGACAATAGTCCGCATAATGTAAATACTGTACATAATACCTCATCTCAGAAATATAGACAGAATATAAAAAACTATGCACTCACACACATATGTATAAAAGATTTTGAAACAGAGCTCCGAAGTCATGAGCTGATGCATTTATACAAAAAATTCCTCTCATGCACATATGAAGCTGGTTAAAAAATGTATGTAGATTTCAATTAATCCCCCCCACACCGATGCATTTATAACACCTTTGCTTTTCTCCTCTTCACTCCTCCTCTTCTTCGCATCCTCTTCCTCTTCCTCCTTTTCTATCACACACAATAATCTAGCGTTCATTATTTTTTTAACAAAGTGTCAGGAGGTCAAGTGATAAAAATTTCCAAAGGTAATGAAATCAACTCTTGCCCTAATTTTTAAAGTATATATATATATATATATATATATATATATATATATATTAGTGAATATACATAATATCCAACTTCGATAGCACGACTGGGTGTTTTATGCAGGTGCTGCAGTCTTCTGGTGCAAATATGTGTGTGTGTGTATGTTGTTTTTGGATGCGCGCGTGTGTGCATAGAAAGAAAGAAAGAAAGAAAGAAAGAAAGAAAGAAAGATACATACATACAGAGAGTGAAGGGAAATTTTTTAAGGTAAAAAGCAAGGATTTTTTGTAAAGTATGCAGAAATATTAAACAGCGATTTTATATCTAAAGTTCGTACCGATTACAAAATTTAAATTTCCCTGTTCAGTATTTTTATAATGAGAGGCCAACAACACATGTACAAAATAACTCGTATTATGCGTGTTTTTTCGAATTCACATGCACATACGCACATATAAAAAGATACTTTAATTGGCAAATGTTCCAAACTGTGTATTGTTAAAATAATCATAGTAAAGAGGCGCCCATATAAATATATATATATATATATATATATATATATATATATATATATATATTAGTCAGTTTAATCACCTAGAAATGATAGTGTTTGTCACTTGCTTAGTTGAGACACTAGTGTATATGCATATGAAACGGCACCTTTTATGGGGTTTCATATTCAGTTGTGGTGTCTACCTATCAAGTGGAGCCTGAGCAGAGAAAGACTACTAACCAATAATTATCAATGCCAGAAATGAAAGGAAATTTTCTGCTATCTACAAGCTAACAACGGCTTCTGAATATAGTTTTAAACACGATGAACTAATATGTCACAACAAAATATACATCAGTTCATGTTGCTTATGATGCTTTATAGACACAGGCCAGATAATAAGAGTCAGCTTAATCACGCAGAAAAGAAAGCTCTCTCACTCTCTCTCTCTCTCTCTCTCTCTATATATATATATATATATATATATATATATATATATATATATATATATATATATATATATATATATATGTGTGTGTGTGTCTTGTTGCTATCATTTAACTCCAAGTTAGGCGATAAAATCACGATGACACAGCGGGTTAATTAAAGTGAATGTAACTGAAAAAAAAAAACTTTATTGAGTAGAAAGTTCAATAAAAAACAGCATCCAAAAAGACGCAAGACGACTATTAATGTTGCATTTAAATTTTTGAAGATCGTAGTTGACAGGAAAGCAATGAGACTAAAGAGAGTTCCACTGCCGAGAAGTGGGAGAGAAGAAACTATTTGAATAGAACTTACGGTTACATCTACACAAAAAATTCATGAAACCTAGCTACCAATCTAGTACTACCCTTTTATATATTAAATGAGTATTATTTGCGAATATTTTTCAGAAAATATCACTTGCTTCCTTGGGTTTTTGATTACAGATGAGATTTATTTCGCCTTTGCAAGTTACGCCTATAAAAGTAACATTAGTATCAAGATTATAACGTTTTTTCTGAGCGCTTATCAATGACTTCGATTCAGAAGCAAAAATTAATGTTGCGGAAAACCTTGAGCGATCGAGCTTGAAAATGCATTCAGTTATTCAAACGACCCTCGTTTAGGCATTTTTCTTCTATACCCATCTCTTATCTTCAAGCTCATCGACACTCAAAACTTCTCGGCAAATCAATAAATCGAAGACAGCTTGGTTAATAGCTTCTGACACTCTATCAGTAAACTTCAATCAATAAAGACAGAAAATTTGGTGAGTTATTACCTATCTGTCACAAATGTCAAAAGGCACCACAATCTTACCGTTTTACGTAACGTGGACTATTAAGGAACTTATTCTCACTTGTTATGGGACGCTGACAATATCTTTGTCACTAACAAAAGTTAGAGAGTAATATGGCAGTTGAATATTTTTTGTTAAGATTTTTGAAGACCTCAACTAGCAGTTCCAACATATAAACCATTGACATTTATAGATTTTGGTTCTCAATCAGAGAATTTTAAATAAGAGTTAAAGTTCAATTGAAAATCGTTAATTGACGTCTTTTAAAAAAATGTCTAAAAACTCTAAGGTTAAAATTCCACAAACATTTCTTTTCCCTTTTTAGGGAATCGGTTATGTTAATATCATTTCACAGACCAAATATCACAATTGCGTTACCCTGATGCTGTCGATTTTGAACTGATTTCAGCGGATGTTAGACATTTTGAAAACATGGCGAATTCGTCCGGCATCGAGTAACAGTTATCCCCAAACCAGATGCTTTGTCTGTGTTTGAGCTTCCGATGATGAAGATTTATAATAATGACAGAATCCAATGCAAGTAGGTGGCAAGCCAAAGGGCTCCAAACATGCTACCCTTCCATCCGTTTGCGGTGGGGTAGCATTGTCAGATTAATGCATTGCGTGTGGGTGGTCATTTTGTAGAATTTCTATGACTGATGGGTATGACGTATTGTTAGCGCTTGACTAACACCGAAGCCATGATCCTGAAAGCCCCACTCTATTGGATGGGGCATGTTATCCTGATGTAAAATGACAGAATCCCAAATAAACTTCTCTATAGCGAACTCTCAAAGGAAAAGTGAAAGAATGCTAAGTCACTGAAATGTTTCAAAGATTGCACCAAACCCAACATTGCCCCCAAGCAGCTTGCAGTTTGTGCACAATATCGAACTGTATGACAGGCAAACCGAGCTGAGAGCATCAATGCGGCCCTTGCAGAAACGAAGGAATTAATAGAGGCACCGCAACCCACGGGCTAGGAAAGACATTTTATATTAAAATGATGTTAACAAATGGGTACACCGTAGTTGTGTAATAGCTGGTGTGACTGTTTTATTCACTAAATTTTGAATTGTCAGAAAATGTTTGGCATCGAGTGAGCTGGCAAAATATTCCTGATAAACTTTCGTTACTTTCGCAAAATTGTGATAACCCCGAATGTTCTTTTACTACCATTGCTTTGCCCATTTATAGCTGTTTTTGTTTAACACCTAGGGAACCGTACAAGTCTCTCGAATGCCCATCTACTTAGTAAACCGCTGTAATCAGATCCTGGAGCAGTATTTTTCAACCTATTTACGCAACGGCACACCTAGGAGGAAATGAAAATATCACACTTTGCAAATTTTTTAAAAGGCATGCATTTATTATAAAATAAAGCCCTAACACACACAAACATGAACTTATTTTATTTCCCTGTTTCTATACAGCTACTTGTGCATCTTATTTAGTGTGAAACCTACAATATCAATTCATAATTAAATATAACTTTGTAAAAATGTTGAATTAAATAAAGAATATTGAATACAATTACATTAATAAAGGTTAATATTCATTTATTCAAATAAAGGAAAATATAAAAAAGTTTAATTAAAAAAGTAAAATACTTTTTAAAAATGAATACTAAAACAAAGTATTTAAAAGAACACAATCGAAGAATAGTGAAAAGAATTATTTGAAAAAAAGTTTAATACTTATTCATTTATTCAAATACTAATGCTGTAGCATTACTACTTCTACACATACATAAACAGGATGACTGAAAAGTAACTGTCTATTTTATGTATGATGGACTCTCCCGTCTAACTATAGTTTTTACAAGATGGGAGAGTTCATTATACATAAAATAGGGAGTTACTTTTTAATCACCCTTTATATGCATGCCGTGAAAGTATTTCGCGGCACACTTAAGAGGATCACGCGGCACACTGGTGTTCATCGGCGCGGCGGTTGAAATTCCCTTAAAGATATCTCTATGTATGTTGCTTATAACATGTTGGTGTTATTTATATATTAACTAGCTGCATGGCCCGGCGTTGCCCGTGCTTGATTCAAAAATCGTATGACTCATGCAGCAATCACTATCACTTGACTTAAAATATTTTTGCCCTTCCTTGCCTTTAAAGGAGTGCCCTTTACCGTGCTGATGTTGCTACATACCTTACTTCTTGCCTACCTCACACTGCGAATTTTTTCTAAGCTCTATACTAAACATTAAATCTGTTACGAAAAAAGAACTAAACAAAATGAACACAAAACGGTCAGCTTTAAAAAAGGACTCGTAACTGTAAAAAGCGAATGAAAAAAGAATGTTAACAATAAATACTTTTTCACACCCAAACCAGTTCTGCGGAATCAGAATCAACGTTGAGTTTAAGCAAGCGAATGAGCCAATTGGAGTAAAGTGCCATGCAGATTTAAATTTTTCCCTACTTGTGACGAATGCAGCTATCGATTATTTTTGCATGCTAGCATGCTAGTTAACATTCGTGTCAGTCAGCTGTTGGCTCTCATGATGGCCAGTAGATTCTTCCTGCCTATTCGTTGCAGCCAGCTATAGACTCTCACTCTGGCCAGTAGAAAATGGCCGCAAACTACATGAAAAGTGCCGTAGAAGCATGAAAAAATCGATTATTTCCACTATCGATGAGATTTGGGAAATGCAAAGTGAGTCTTGGCCTTGCTACTAACTTGGAGCATGTGCATCTAAATTTTGGTGCAAATCCGTCGAAGATTGCGGCCGTGCATTCGTTGCACACACACACACACACACACACACACACACACACACACACACACACCCTGCCTTATATATATATATATATATATATATATATATATATATATATATATATATATATATTGAGCACTTTTTTTTATTATTTTAGCCGTTGGTCGGGAGAGCTTTACTTTTGATTGTGGTAGATGCTTTTGTCAGTACCCTAATTACTTTATATTCAATGTTTTTTCGGGTTTTTTTTTTTAAGCATTTCACCCCAAGCAAGTCAGCAGTGCCATTATCACACGGGAGGGGGGTTATGGAGAGTGAAAATGAGAGAAAAGAGTGGGCGTAGGGGGGGATTGAAGAAAGAAAAAAAGAATAGGTATCAACGCAACAAAACATGGTGACTGAGGTTGCATTTAGGTTTTTAATCATTGTAGTTATCAGGGAAGCAAGTGAGAGGAATGGAGTTCCAATATGGTGAAGTGCGAGGAAAGAAACTGTTAGAAGGGCGGTTACATTTAATTATTTCAACAGTAAAAAGTTGGGACCTAGATGCCAATCTAGTACTACAATTAAATTTAAAAAAAAAACAACTTCTGGCCGGGTGTGATACTCTTACCCGTGCTTTCAAATTGATTTAATGCAAAAACAATTGTGTTTTTCCAATTTATGGTGCTGTCAGAACCACCGCCGGGTAATTTTACGTAGTCCTGTGGAGCTTTTCTTGAAATCGGTTGAAAAATGTAGGAAATACGATCCCATATATAAACGTACAGACACACACACACAATCTGCGTTTTATAATAATTAAAATTACAATATGATAGCTTGGACTAGGTGATTATTTATATTTATGAGAATAAAATGAAAATCTTGGTTTTTAATCAAATTTTCTTAGAGTGAAATTGTTCTCATTTTGAAATTGATTCGTCAAATCTGAGATTGGCTATGTTCAATATGAAGTTGAAAAGCATTTCTTTTTAATTAAAATCTGAACGAAATTGCATATCATATTTTTTTTACACACGTCACAGTTTCCCTTTATTGAAAATATTAGTAAGATCATCTCCAGACTTGAGTGAAAGTGTTTCTATATTACAAATTATATGATCTTCTTTGGAGAAACTGACCCATTTCTGTCCGTCATGCGGTGATTTATGCGCGCTATAAACTTCTATTTTACGGCTGAATTCCTCCAATGATTATCTTCTTCCTTACAATTTGGCTTTTTATGATTCATTCTGTTGATTTCTCTCTCGTGCAGATATGAAATGTTGTTCTTCTTCGAACATAAATATTTATCGATGCACTCATTTGATAGGAAACGTATCATTCGATTTTTTGCTTTGATTATTTTCAATAATGTATATGTGGACTCATGATATAAACTGATAAAATCAGTGTATGCCTTGTCTTTCATTTATAATCGCAGTGGAGAGATTTTCTCAGATGTTGCTTGCTGCTGCCCAGACAAATATAATAAGCGATGTTACATTTTGATTTAGATCAGCAAAACTTCCTGGAATGATATGTTTGTAGACAAAAAAATAAAATAAAAACAAATAAAAATTATTTGCTTTGTTTTATTTCTCTTATATGAAACTAGCTTAAAATGAAACTATATAAAACTAGCTTAAAAAACTCACTCCTTCTGGATTTTTAAGCTAGTTCGCGTGTAGGGTTAATTGAGACTCTAGCCTAAAACTAAATGGACATCTGGTCCAGCTTAGAAAACAGCAATGATAACTTTTGAAGAAATAACTTTGAATTTCTCAATTCACTCCATGGAACTTCAAAACCTCACTTTAACTCTGTTCCGGCCAAAAGACCGATTTGGGCTGAAATTTCAATTTAGGCCTAAAATGAAGTTTTTTAAAATCACAAACTGCGTGGGACTTCAAAACCTCACGTCACAAAATCTCTGACTTTAACTCTGATTCATTTTGAAGAAATAAAATTGATTCCCTTAATTCACAAAGTCTGGGAGATATTTTAAACTGAATTTAAAACAAAAAAAAAAATTAAATTCAGAATGTACAGTGTAACCAGGATATAAGAGACCCGGATATAAGAGAAACCCGGATATAAGAGAAATTTTATCTGGTCCCAAATTAGAGCCTGTGTTAATGTATACAAAATAGACCAAACCCTGATATAAGAGAAACCCGGATATAAGAGACGTACCCGGTCCCGACAACTCTCTTATATCCGGGTTACACTGTATTTGTTTTATGTTAAACTTAAAATCACCATTTTTTTTCAGTTATTTTAAAATTTGAATTTTTAACTGTTTCCTCCTCATCTGGACACAAATCCCAATGCTGGAAGATCAAGGGTAGATTTTCAATCCAGGGATAATCCTGATTCCAAAAATGTATAACATGTCTATGTAGAGCAAGTGTAGCCCGAGTGGGAGGAGTTTCAGACACACGGACGAACAGATAGAATTTATTTAGATAACATTTGATTAAAAATTCTGACACTGAAATGCCGTATAAGTTTGATCATTGACTCTCTTTCCTTCATATGGCAACCAGTCTAGGAAGGATAAAACTTTAAAACCACAATAAACAAGTAATGGTACTTAATCGGTTATGGTGCTCGTCACGTGATATGACGTCGATTCATTTAATGTCGAATTTAACATGAGGCAACTAGCGAAGATAAAACTCACTGTTCAGCGATAACAGTCAACAAAGCCAATCACTCTAAGACTTACTCCAATCTGCTGTTGGTTGGTTGGCTTCTTGAGTTATTTAATGACGAATTTTGTATGGGGTACACAGCGAGGATCGAACCCACAACTCATCTGTTGGACCAACAAAATTAGTCTAGCGAACAACTAAACTATGCCGATTCGTGGTCTGTTGATTTTACGACATGTCAAGCCTTTTGGGTTTTATTAAATGTTGAATTTTGTATGGGGCACTCAGTGAGGATCGAACCCACAACTCAGCTGTATCAGCCAACAAGACTAGTCTTGCGAACAACTAACCTATGCCGATTCTTGGTTCGTTGAGTTTACGACAAGTCAACCCTTCTGGAGTTATTTAATATCGAATTTTGTATGGGGCAACCAGTTAGGATCGAGCTCACAATTCAATTGTAATGTTCAACCAGACGAGCTAGGCCAACAAACCAATGTGAGTATTTAAAGCAAAATGGTGTTTGTTACATTATGTACATTTATCAATAGAAAATCGTTTGAAAAAAGACCGGTTTTATCTCCTACTAAGCGTGGTGACTTAATCGAGTGTGTTCACTGGGATGCATCAAAAGGACGACCATCGAAAGAATAGGTGCCAACAATGTGCAGATACAGGAAATTGCGAAGGCTTTTCAGCTTTTTCGAAAATGCAAAAGCAGTGATTATCGGTCATTGATTTATAGCCATTGATTTACGTGACATGCAAAATGATCATTGAGAAAGTTAAGCAGAAAGAACAATCACTGAAGCAAATAACATCGACGACATGGAAATTAGTTTAGTGGTCAAAGACCAGGGATTTTTCTGTTGATATTGGGACCAACTTGAACCGGAAGATTCCTTCAGGAAGCGAACCAGCTCGTATACAGGCTAAGTCAAAAGTAATGCCTATATTATGTGGAGTCGTGTTGTTAGAGAGGGTACTCTGAATATTGGAAAGAAAACAGCTTATCATAGTTGCTTAACCTTCAGTACACTGTATTATTAATATTACTTTCATTTCCATTGCCTTCTTTTTCAAGAATTCTCCATTGCAGTAAGCTTACTGCTAATTTCACTCAAAGTTGTTTCTGTTGCCATAGCAGGATATGACAACACAACTATGAAATTCAATCACACTATTATTCAGGGATCGGAGTCACATTCAGTGGCAGGATAAACTTTTTGTACAGCAAATGAAGTCATATACAGAGTGATAAAGGTTAATAATTTCCCTGTTTAAATGGTTTGGTAAACATGTCTTCTTGCATATTATAATACAGACGGCAATCAAACTGATAAACGTGAAAACAGAAACGAAGTACTACATTTACGTCACCCTGTATACATCAAAACTCAAGGAATCTCATGATTCAATACCAGCAACCTTTTTGGAGATGGGTAGCACCAAAGTTGACAAAATTGTCCTCTAAAAGGATTTAATTAGAAAGAGAATTAGGGAGTTGCTGACGTAACGAACGCGAATATGAAGCAGCGCAGGTCGCCCGATTAAAGTTTGAAAGTCTAAGTCCACATTCAGACGTATCCGGGCTGTAATGGATCATTTACAACGCATATTGGAATATCCAATCGGCAATCAGACATGGTATTCTCTTTGGACAATCACTGAAGAGAAATTATCTGCAGAATTAACTGGAACTTAAAAAACTGACTGAATGAGGCGGACAAACACAAACTATCCGGCCACAATGATCTTTAATACAGATACGAAAAGTGTAATGGTAGATACGAAATCTAGCCTTTTAAAATACATTATCAAGAAGTCACCGGTTACTCTAAACAAAAAGTTCTTACAGAATTCTGGCGTACTCTAGAAAATGACTACTTGATTGGTTCCCTATAAGGACAAGATTTAATAGTAGCTCGATATTTTAGTTATTTTTGAACACCCAGTTCATCAGGGTTTCCCCAGATGTTAGGACTTCCGATTTCTTTAGTGCAACATGAAGACAGGAATCCAGAAAAACATGATCAATATATTTCTGTTTGTGTCGTTTTCGTATGAAATAGGTGTGTGGTGGCGAACGATCTGTACGCAGAAGAACCTATCACTAATTTTACAGACCGGTATGAAATGAAAGAACGACCAGAGGACTTTACCTTTGGAATTATAAGACGTGAAATAACGAATAATACAATAAAAACGTCACATCTTGAATCATACCCGATATGCGTGTTGACATGCAAAACACGAAAACACGGCTATCGTATATAGTGCAAGTATTTTTTAGTGTTTTACGAAAGAATAGGGTGCCGCGATATACACAGATAATTTTTTGAAGAGGTTAAAAAGCATGCATTTTCAGCACTATACACAGGTTAAATTTTTTTTTTTGGAGGTGTTAAAATTCATGTATATCTGGTGTCCATAACCAACCTGGCAGGCCTACATTCTCACGGCTAACCAAAAATGTACAGGTAAGCATCTTTAGCCTGCCTCCCTGAACCTAGATTATTTCTTTCTGTTACTACATGAACGGCAGATAGTGTGTCGATTAAAATCTACAAATACCTTCTATAAATGAATAATTAGCAATATTTTTTTGGTCTTTTTTCCAGTGTGCTTTCATCTTCGTTCGGACATTTTTTTTCATCACTAAGGTATTGCTTTTCCAATGACACCTCATTTGTCTGATACCGCGTATTTATACCTGTACATGTTTCAGTTGTGTTTCTCTATTTATATTTATCTATATTTACTACTATTATTTATATTTACTACTATTATTTCATCTTATAATTTTCCGTTACATATTCTTAAAGTATTTTGATGTAAGGCAAACGATGGTTGCAAAATGAAAGAAACTGGCTACGGGTAAAAGGGCTACCGTAGTCAGGCATGAACGAAAACAAAAATACCATATCTAAAGCTCTGTGTTAGATATTTTACAGTAAGTGTTTTTTCTCACCATTTTGGAGTAGCTTCGTCCAGAAAACAGGGAACACCATTGATCTTTATCTATAAAAGGCAGGATGTATGCGTGTGTGTGTGTGTGTAACGAATGCATGGCCGTAATTTTCGACGGATTTGCACCAAAATTTACATGCACAAAGTTAGCGAGAAGGCCAAGACTGACTTTGCATTTCCCAACTCCCATCGATTTTTTCATGCCTCTACAGCAGTTTTCATGTAGTTTGTGGCCATTTTCTACTGGCCAGAGTGAGAGCCCATAGCTGGCTGCCACGAAAAAAAAAATGCAAAAATATCGATAGCTGTATTCGTCACAAGTGGGAAAAATTTAAATCTGCATGACACTTTACTTCAATTGGCTCATTCGCTTGCTTAAACTCAATGTTGATTCTGATTCCGCAGAACTGGGTTTAGGTGTGAAAAAGTATTTGTTCTTTTTTCATTCGGTTTTTCCATTTACGAGTCTTTTTTTAAAGCTGATCGTTTTGTGTTCATTTTGTTTAGTTCTTTTTTCGTAATAGATTTAATGTTTAGTATAGAGCTTAGAAAAAATTCGCAGTGTGAGATAGGCAAGAAGTAAGGCATGTAGCAACATCAGCACGGTAAAGGGCACTCCTTTAAAGGCAAGGAAGGGCAAAATATTTTAAGTTAAGTGATAGCGATTGCTGAATCAAGCACTGGCAACGCCGGGACATGCTGCTAGTTTACTATAGAATATATCCATGGTGATGCCCAGTACTGTAATATTTGACTACGTAGTCCTACTAGTATTAATCAGGAGCTTGGGCCGCATTATACGCAAGATATAAGAAAAACCAAGCTTTTCACAAGAACATTCAGTGGTCGCACTATACATGAATTAGGCTTATGCACGTGTCTATACCGTACACATATGCCATATATACTTGTATATAAGCTTAAGATAGTGCTGAAAGGTTTCGCCACTTCCCCAAATCTGACAAAATGATCAAACTTCCTAATTGAAGGGATCGCTGTTAAATCGTGTACTTTTCAGCATTCCATCGTAGACGGTGTAATCTAATTCAATTAATATTATCGGATCTAATTAAACTTGTTATTGGAATGATTGGATCTCATTTTGCTATCGCTGGTCAAACATTCCATCCTTTGTAGTCCTGTCCCGCTCCAGTCTTTGTTCTACCAATTAGGCGAGTTACTTGATGACTTCCTCTGTCCTTATGGCTTTCAATTCTCCAAGCCGTCTTTCTTCATGATGTATCCGAGAAATTTCTGCTATTTCTTTCTGATTTTAAATATAAAGGTACTTTCTGTTCCGGTTTTCCTTAAAACTTTCTTGTTGGGAATAATGGCATCAAATAGACATTTCTTCCAGCCAATAAGTACACCTTATTTCCTTCAAGAAGTCAATATCATTTTTTCTCATTTCCCAAAACATATTACTACTCCAAAAGTGAAAATATTCCTAGTTTTAAAACATCAGCCTCCTGAAATGATGTTTACCCTATTGCTACACGGTTAACCTGTTTATGTTCAGCGATACACGTTATCTATCCTACATATCCTCATGATATGCCAGTCTTAAATCGACGCCCATAAAATAGCTCCATTCAGTAAGTCTTGTGTGATTCCTGCGTGTAAAATCTTAATAAAAGAAAAGGACATGTCATATGTATAAAAACTGATTTTGGACAGGCATTGTAGCATACTTTGAAATCTGAACTGCGAACGTGGAGTTTTCTATTCTTTGGTTTCCAGCAAAACCATTTTCGTTTGCATTTTTTTAAAATTCATGCTATTTAAAATTATAATCAAATATGAAGAATTAAGAGTAAAAAAAAAAAGGTATTTTTAAAAATATTTCACTATTTGCACTGAATAATCGTAAATGGTAACTGAACTGCACCTTCCTCAGGCAATGGGTTAAAATATTCAGGTTGAGTGTGGATTTCAACAAGAAAGATTCGAGTTATTTTGAATTTGTTAGAAATTTAGGAGTTTAGGAGCTGTTAAAGTAGTGCTACTTTCAACCCGGCTTGTAAATGAGCACACACAAATATATATATATATATATATATATATATATATATATATATATATATATATATATATATATATATATATATATCAAATGGACTAATTCCGACAATTATTTTAATATATTTTCTGTTTATACCTCATCGTTTATAGGTACAAATATTTATGTAAATGCTTTGTTTATAATAAACAGTATTAAAACAACATTTACATTTAATACTGTTTGTTATAAAGAGAGCATTTATTTAAATATTTGTATGTATAAAAATAACATATAAACAGAAAATCTCTATCTCTATCTATTTCTCTCACTCGCTCTGTCACAGTCTCTGATATATATATATATATATATATCAGAAACTCTTGAACTTTCTTGAACCCGGGTTTCTGTCGAAAAGCCTTCTTCAATCACTGTTTCTTCTATAACACTCACAATTATACTCGTCCGGGTTCCTCTCTGTTCAGAGGCAGAGAGTTCGATATATATATATATATATATATATATATATATATATATATATATATATATATCGTTGAATATGAATGTCAAGGAAATTTTTAGTTTTTCCAGCGTTCTTTTTGTAGGAGAAAGAGAGAGCAAACAATATCCGAGAGTTGGGTTTTATGGGAGATAAGTAAAATATCCGGAAGAGGCATGACACGTGGAACTAGAACAATCTACCCCGGTGGTCGAAATAAAAGGTTCTGTTCGAAATTCCAATTACCCGAAGAATGCCGGAGTGTACAACGATCGAAACGTCGGGAATATGATGACAAAAATGAAGATAACACTCCGAAGAATAAACACAGGCGGGTAGTGTGAGAAAAGAATCTGTTGGCGTAGAAGTGGTGGTTGGATTTAGGTATTTTAACATTAAAAGGGTGGGACCTAGATGCCAATAGAGCAGCATGCTTAAATTTATGTAGTCAGGGCAATATTCAGTAGATAAGGGGCGGATTCATACCCCCCTCTTGTAAGACTATTTCCGCGTATGTGAACATAACAAACCCAACTGGAATTGGAACTCGACATTTCGATTTCCAATCACAAGCCGCATTTTATTACACCAGCCGCACATCTTAACTTACAGGACGTGATCTGCCCATTTTGTCCGTGAGAATCGTAAAAGCGCTTTGGGCTGATCGATCATAGGTAAGCAGAACTATCTCTCCAATCCGTTTCTCATTATCTTTGAGTTTATAGAATCAGAGAACAATAAAATGCAGTAGAGTGGTAGGGGCAACGGGTGGGCAAAGGCACCCGCTTTCATATCCGATACTCGCAGACACTGTAGTGCTCAGCTAGTTCTTAGCCTTTGGATAAATGTCTAATTTCTAAAAGCTGTCATGAGTTATAAAAAAAGAGAAAACTAAAGTCCCTGACGTTTTACGCTCCGGCCTTCTTCAGGTGATATACGTTGGAATTTCGAATCGGTCACTTTATTTCGTCCGAACAATCTAAAAAGTTACAATGCCTCATCTCAGAAATATCGACAGATGAGAAAAAAAAAAGGCTAAACAAAATATATGCGTGTGTGTATACATGTGTGTGTGCGTATGTATGTGTGTGTGTGTGCGTATGTATGTGTGTGTGCGTGTGCGTATGTATGTGTGTGCGTGCGTATGTATGTGTGTGTGTGTGCGGATATATGTGTGTGTGTGCGTATGTATGTGTGTGTGTGTGTGTGTGCGTATGTATGTGTGTGTTCATGCGTTCGGATATTTTTCTGGTTTGCCGGATTAATTTCAATAAGGATTTTCCGACGTCTTAGGATAGATTTCGGCTTTCAAATATAAACTATTGGATAATTTATGTTGAAATTCTTCCTGAAAACCAGACTAATGATCCAAATTTAAATAAAATAAATGATTTTAAAGCATTTAACCAAAGTACTACCGATGGTATTCAACAAAACGTGTATAAATGAAGAATTAATGGTTTACTTCAAAGTCAAACAATATTAAATTTATTACGGCAAATAAACAAAATATATACAATTGCTTCTCCCTCTCTGTCTGTATGTCTGTCTGACTGTCTCCGTTTGTCCGCCTCTCCCTCTCTCTCTCTCTATATATATTAATGAATATGCATAATATCCAACATCAATAGCACGATTCAGATGCAATTGCATGAAACTCCGAGTCGTGATATTGGCGTTGGATATTATGCATATTTACTAATATATATATATATATATATAGCGCTGTCACATAACATTGAGCAGTGTGTTTATAACACTTGAGGTAAAAATTTATTTATACTTACGTGCAAGTATATGTGTGTATGTATATTTTCTTTCATAATCATGCCTATATATATATATATATATATATATATATATATATATATATATATATATGAAAGAAAATTAATGACAAAGCGAAAAACTATTTTTCGTCAAATGCGTTTCATCCTTTAAGACTTCGAACTTTGTCATTAATACCCTATGATATATAAATATGTGTATATATATATATATATATATATATATATATATATATATATATATATATATATATGTGTGTGTGTGTGTGTGTGTGTGTGTGAAAATATATAGAAAATAGGAAAGAACTCGTTAGGTGAATAATCCAAAGTTCTTTAGTATTTTTGTTATTGTTTAAAAAAACAGTGCTCGATACAAAAGTAGAGCCTAAATATAATTATTTATTTAAAAATATGATTTCATCGCTACATAAGAGTTCTCATGTTTCAAAACAAGAGCCGAAAACTTCAATATAATTATTTGAATTAAATTGAATTGAATTAAAATTTGTTTACATATATATATATATATATATATATATATATATATATATATATATATATATATATATATTTCTTACATTTATTGGAGATGAAAGCCGATTACTGAAGATTGAACGTCTATATATATACGAGTCATAGACAGTGTGTGTGGAAATAGGCATCAACACTACAAATGTCTGTCAGTTTCGTGGTTCAACACAATCTTCAATGCAAGCGTCTTGTATACATAGCGAATTTGTTATGAGGGTTATTTGGAGTAAAGTTGAAATTGGATGGAGGAAATTTGTCTTTACCATTTTTTCTCTTTTTACTTACCGCTAATGGTAATTGTTATCAATAGTCATTACCTCCAGAATCTTTATTTATGCTGGTTGGGTGGTTGGAGAAAGAGTGAATGCACATAGTCTTGGTTTATGTATAAAACCAGTCTATATTGCCTACATATAGGTACCACCACTAAAATAAAGATACCTAAGTTTAAAATGAATTTTTGAAAAAAAGTCTGCTTGAAGATTTCAGTTTAGCTTTAATTCAAAACTAAAAAAATTAAATTTACGTAAGCAAAATATTGTAGTGTAGTAATATTGTAGTAGTGTATTTCAAACAGAAATTATATTGATTGGAATCGATTTTTAATTATTTCCTAAAATAGCTGATTGCCGCCCTTTTTTTATTTGTCTTTCATCGCAATATATTAAAAAAAATTTCCAAAATAAAATATACTTTCCTGAAACTTCATTTGAGGAATATTAGGTGATTTAAAGTATAATTCATCTGATTTGAAATAAATATCATTTGCTTTAAGTTTAAAATATAGCGGAAATGTTTTCTTTAAACCAAACTAGTAGCTTTTCTTTTTAACCAACAGTAGCTATATTTACATGTTTGACTAATGATAACAAGGTGATGATAGGTGATGTAAGTTCCACACACGCACACTCACACACTCACACACACACACACACACACACACACACACACACACACACACACACACATGAATTCGTAACTTTTAGATCCTAATTTAACTTAGTCTGTGAAGGTAATTCTTTCTACCCCCCTCTCCAGGCTACGGTTATATTATTGTGACCTGTGAGCTGATACTGTTTTTCTTATTCTCCAGGTTAATTTGTCCGTTTTGTTTCAGGTTTTTCAATGATTTATAGTACGCTTTCGATAGAACTATAACCAAGTTTGTATTTCATTTGAATATATGTATGAGAATCTTATCGCTCATAATTATGTAAATAACTCTGGAAACGTTAATCATAGGCAATAAGTTTTGGGTGAAAAAACAGAAAAATGGGATTGATATCCACTGCACACACACACAGCGCACGCGCATGCGCACGCACACATGGGCAGTAGTTTGAAAGAAGCAGATATCAATGTACATGAAAAAAACGAAACAAATTCCATGTATTTAAAACGAACCATTCAGAGCAATATGCATCTTTTTCCAGCTTCCTTTGTCAATCAGTGTCAAATCTGATGGATGAGGATATCGTTGTACTTAATTCCCAAGCACTACTTTTCTTCTTGTGTTCTTGGGTTTCTCTCCAAATACACAGTCTAGAAAATATCTGTACAGACTGCAAATGATTACAAGATAACTGCCGAAACTAAAACAACCATTCCTATCACAGTAGAGTTACATTTTTACTTTCACTTAAAGCCACTCTAATGACGATAGGGTTTTGCTTTTAGTATCAATAATAATAATAATAATAATAATAATAATAATAATAATAATAATAATAACTACCCCAATTCGAGCATACTGAGCAATGCTACAGTTACAAGCGAGATTCTGTATTAGAGAAAGTAAAAACATATATAAAAATGGAGCTTCTAATTCAGTCTGGTATTTTATTATAAACAAATAAAAGGCAAAAAAGATTGGATTTCTCGGTTCCAGTGAACTATAGAGTAAAATTCAAAGAAAGCAAAAAGCTAGTTAACTATCATGACCTTGCCAGCTGAATGAAGAAAAATGAGAACAGGAAGGTGACAGTTGCGCTCTTAGTTGATGGACTATAGAAGAGTGCTGAAGTTCAGAGAAGATTTGCTGTCAATCTACAGTCTAACCTACATGTTACTACTGGCATGAAAACTTAAGTGCGAATAATAATAATAATAATAATAATAATAATAATAATAATAATAATAATAATTATTATTAATGGTAATTGGCGTATTGGGATCAACCCAATCAATTACAACTGTGCGACTTTCTTCACCAGTGGGGATACCACTTGATGTCTTCCAAATATAAGTTTTTTTTTCAGCACTGTGCATATTTTGAGGGAAAAAGTTTTGTCTGAGGTCCGTGTTGTGAATTGACAGATAACTTAATGCGCCCGTCTTATTTTAAAACTTTACTACTACTACTACTACTACTACTACTACTACTACTACTACTACTACTACTACTACGATTATAAAAATATATATGATTGTATAGGAAAAGTAATACATTGGGAATTGCATGAATGTTGGGGTTTGCGCACCATGGTTATATGCATATAGAAGTGTTAGGAAATATAAAAAAAAAAAATAAAATTCTCGAGCGTCTTGAAATTCAAAGAATCCTCCAAATGACCTGAAGAATGATATCTTCGAGGATACAGTGGAACACTCGTTGGGACCATTGCCTTGATATGCCATAAGTTATAACTCTCATTCAAATATGATGTTTTGTAGTGGAATGTATAGCGCTCGAACATCATTCCACACATCATGTTGCCCTTCGTACAATATAAAGGCAATATACAGTCTCACTAGAATAAAGTTCATCCATGCTACTAAACACACACATTACAATGTAGACATTTCTCTGAATGAGACGATCATTATAAACTCTCGCAGAATATATACAATAGGATGAAGTTTGTGTTAAAGAAAGATATCTATTAGGCAAAGAAGTTTTAAAATTGATTTTGCGTTTACAATGGCTGTGTAACATCACCCACAAATTCAGTTACTCAAATAATTGCTGATAATTTCAAATTAAAAATCACCCCAAAACATATTCAATCATAAAAGACATACTTAAGTAAAAAATAAGAATAATAAAATTAATTTATTTGCTGGTACAACGTAGTAAGCAAGATACAATTTATATTGGTGAAACAACAAAGTTAATAAAGGTATCTATGAAACTGCAAAAAACTTGTAGACAAGATAGAAAAGGGAAGTGGAAAATACCTAAAAATTATTTGAAGCCAGAATGTATGGCTCTCAGCAGGAGAAACAGCACAAAATACAAGATAAAAATTGGAAATGTCTAAAAAAACTATATATATATTTTTTCCGTTTAAAACTTACATATGACGCCACTTTGAACTGGTTCCAATTTCAATTCCAGCAATCTAAAAACAAACAGAATTTAGTGAAAAGAAGGAAAAAAATCTTGCTTAACCTACTGAAAACACCCAGTTCTTGACAGTGACTGTGATAGTCGAAAGTTCTTGAATATAACAGAAAAAGCATGAACTTACTATTCATAACTTCAATCCCGATATACAATAACTCATTCGGAAACTGGTAAGTTATAATAAAATTTGAATAGACAGAACTTGTCAGTGAAATTTATTATAACTTATTTGGATCAATCACTGCTTAGATATTTTATTGCTTTATATATTTTATGTAAAAAAAACAAAAAACTATGCAAAGTGGAAAAAGCTTTCGTATGACTAAAGAGGTCCTAAACGCTTTACACAAAAACCTTTTCCCACTTACCATTTAGCTGCTGACCAGCTATATATATATATATATATATATATATATATATGTGTGTGTGTGTGTGTGTGTGTGTGTGTGTGTAAATAACCCCATTAATTCGCTGAAAAATGACCATACAATGATGAAATATGTGCCCCAAATTTGATAAAAAGAAAGTTTTATCGTCAAAATGCTTATGTTATTATTAAGAGGAAAGTATTTTTTAATTATTTTATTAAATTTATCAATCCTTTCTAGCACGTTCGAAATTTAAATTAAAAACCTTGTTTTTCTTGCGTCAGCGACGATAAGAGGTAGGAATTGATTGGTAATTGATTAGTCTAGGAAATTTTAGCGTCTATTTTTGCCGAAAAAACACATTGATTTGGAAGTTCTTGTAAAAATCAATTGTCGGACTTTAATGAAACTTTCAGGACTTATTCACAACTGAAATAAATTATTTTACAAACTTTTTTAGAAAATCTTCATAAAAATATTTTTTACATCTGTTAGCACCCCCCACCACATTTACTTAATTTTATGAAATTTTGAGAAATTAAATTTCACTACCTTAATATTTATATTAGCTAAAAGCAGAACTCTTTGGAGAATTTAAATCTCAGTTTCTGTTCCTCAAACCTTTTTCCGAAAAATCTGCCGTGAATCGTAAAATGAAAAATGCAATAAAAATATAACATTATTTAATTAGAAACGCTTTTAATTGCTTTCATAAATAAGTTATATTAAGAAAATTATTTTTACAAGAATTTTTTTCATTTTAAAATTTAATTACAATAATTTAGTTTTAAATCTTTTAAATTTTTGTATTAATTTCACCCCTTTAGATGATATTATTATGTAAAATCTATACTTGCTTATAGATTGAAACGCTTCTTATAATTCATTAAACACCAATATATTTAAAAGAATTTTAATTTTTTGTATTTATATAAACGTGCCGAATTTTGTAGATACGGTTGTTCATACACGACATTATCAGAAAATAAGATCGATAACTATAATAAATTTAAAGCCAAAGTATCTAAAATTTAATAAAACATTCGATTACGGAGAATATGTTCTTAATTTTTTAAAAATCACTGAGTAGTTAAAGATTATTCAAAAGATGCTCACATCATTCCCACTGCATAATGTACATGCGCCTCCCTCTGAAGAACAACCAAGTATGTAACGCTTTTCAGTGTGTACGCTCCAACTCTACAAGCTGAACCTGTAGAAAAAGACAAGTTCTACTCTGAGCTCCACAGCCGTCTCCAAAGCACCCCTGCAGACGACAAGGTAATAATTCTTGACGATTTCATTGCCAGAGTGGGCCAAGATGCAGATCCGTAGAAAGGAGTACTTGGCAGTTTTTACGGTGTTTTGAACTGCAATGACAACGGGTGGTTGCTGCTAGAGCTTTGCACTGAGAAGCAACTTTTCATTACCTACACCATCTTCCAGTAAAAGGACAGTCTTAGAAAAACCTGGATGCATCCTCGGTCCAAACATTGGCACCTCATAGTTATACCAGCGAGACCTCAAAGACGTCCTTCACACCAAAGTGATGCCCACTGCAGAATGTCACACCGACCATCGACTATAGCCTAATACTTAGACTGAACTTCAAATCCAAACCAAGGAAGGGAGCCCCCCCCCCCCGAAAAAGTTCAATCTGACCAAGCTTCTGTCAGCTGAAGTAAAAGCTGACTTTCATGCTTTTCTAGGGGCCCAAGCTTGAAAACGGTAACTGTCCAGTAGACCCCTCAGCTGAAACACTCTGCGATTAACTGAAGACTGCCATCCTGCAGATATCTGAAGAAGTTCTGGGTTTTACCATCTGGAAGTACAAAGATTGATTCGATGAGAAAAACCAAGAGATTCAGTAACACTACCGCAGAGAGAACCCAGCTATGCAAGGTGGCTACAGAGGCTCCTACGAAGCCCTCAAGGCAGTGCATGGCTCGACTACCCGGGTCCAGAGTCCCTTGCGCAGTGCGGATGGACAGGTGTTTTTCACAAACAAGGCAGAAATGGACGAACTACCGTCTGTGGAAGAAATTACCGAAGCCATTGAGCAGTTGAGGAGTGGTAAGGCATCGGGCGTCGACGGGATTCCATCAGAGATCTAGAAAGATGGAGGATCAGTATTACACAGAAAGCTCCACGAACTCCTTGTCTGTTGTTGGGAGCAGGGCAAACTTCCAAGTGACCTCCGCGATGCAGTCATCGTCACATTGTACAAAAACAATGGAGAAAAGTCAGATTCCTCCAACTATCGGAGGATCACTCTCCTTTTCATAGCAGGACAAATCCTTGCTCGTGTTCTCCTGAACAGATTGGGCCCGCCATCGTTGAAGACCACCTACCAGAAACTCAGTGTGGCTTCAGAGCCAACAGGGTCACCATAGACATGGCGTTCGACCTCAGACAGCTTTATCCAACTGCACAAAGACCAGCGCAGACAAGTCAGGTTGAACAGCGACCTATCTGTACCCTTCCCCATAGTCAATGGCGTGAGACAGGGTCCTGGTCCTGGCACTGACTCTGTTTACCATCTTTTTCAGCATGAGGCTTAAACAGGCCACAGAAGACCTTAACAATGACGATGTTGTGTACATCCACTACCGTTTTAACGGCAGTTAGTTTAACTTCAGGCGACTGCAAGCCCAGTCAAAGACACTAGAGCAGCTGTTCCGTGATCTATTCAATGACGTCGCTGCCCTCGTCACCTACACCGAAAGAGCTCTGCAGTGCATAACATCCTGCTTCGCAGAGGCTGCCCAGCTCATCGGACTCGAGATCAGCTCGAAGAAGACGGAAGTCCTCCGCCAGCCCGCACCCCCGAGAAGAGTACCGACCTACCCACATCATCAGCGAAACTGAGCTGAAAGCAGTTCACCAGTACACTTACCTGCGGTGTACATCACATCGGATGCCAAGATCGACAGGGAAGTAAACAACAGACTGGCCAAGGCAAACAGCGCTTTTGGCAAAAGATTCTGGATTCTGTACGGCTCCGAGTCATAGATAACCTACCGTCACCACCTACGACTCCGTGATCGCTTCCATCAGCGCTGTCTCTGTACCATCCTCAACATTCACTGAAGTAACTACGTCACCAACGTTGAGGTCCTCGAACAGGCGCAAATCACCAGGATTGAAGCCATGTTAATGAAGTCACAGGTACGCTGGGTAGGGCACGTCTCCAGAATGGGGGACCATCGCCTACCCAAGATAGCCCTGTATGGCGTACTCTTCACTGGCCACCGTTAGAAGGGCACCAAGGAAGCGTTATAAGTCTTTCGGTACCTACCACATTGACCATCACCAGTTGTCCACACTTGCTGCTGACCGTCAAGCCTGGCGCCGCACCGTTCACCAGGCCGTCTCCACATTTGAGGATTCTTGCAGGGCCAACCTGAAGGAGAAACACCGAGGGAGGGAGGACCGGGAAGCCTCAGGGCCTATACCAGACCAGACCTTTAATTGCAGTCGCTGCGGCTAGACTTTCCTGTCCCGTATCGTCCTGGGCGGCCATCAGCGTGACTGCTGTCGTCGTGAACAGCCCACTTCATAAATCTTTGTTCGCGAAGCCAAGCCAAGAGAGAAACGGAGAATATATTCCTAATTTTTTAAAGGTCACTGAGTAGTTAAAGATTTTACAAAAAGGCGCTCATGTTATATTCTTTAATTATTGTTTACATATAAAGCCTCCCCGTAAAACAACATTAGATAAATTTCATCTGTCATCAAGATGACAACACATCAACATCTTAAATAAGCAGCTATCACCTTGTTAAAAATGAATTTCTGAAGTATTTTAAACTTAAAGTAAATAGCATTTACTTCCAAATCAGATTAATTATACATATTAAATCAGCTAATATTTCTTAAATAATGTTTCAGAAAAGTATATTTAATTTTTGGAAGATTTTTTTTGAAAGCGAGAATTACATTGCGACAAACGCGGGCTAAAAATGCCATTGAAATCAAATTTTTATCAAATAAAAATCTCTTTCCAGTTAATTTAAATTAGTTTTGAAGTTGTTGTAACTTAGGGAAGGTTACTGAATAGAATAATCAAACGAAGGTTGGAAATGAAGTATAATACTTAAGACAAGAACAACACAAAGGCGCGTAGAAGAAGTAGTCAACTGCTAGAAGTGAGTCAAGTGAATTCCACAATGAATCTTCAACTGCAGGATATCTACCAAGGACCCCACGAGGTCAGGTGTGGCACAAGGCCGAATTTAATGTTGGGTATCCGAGCCTGTAGGCTCGACCCAAAATTCCCCGTAGACCCCGTATAGAACGGAGTCCGGTAGTTGTTTCCCGAGACGAGACTCTGCCCTTCGAGATAGCCTCGGCTGTGGATTCTTTCTGCAGACCAACATACAGTATTTACTACAGTATTTATGTGAATGGGGATAAACCCGTTATCACCCATAGGTATGCTACAGCAGAAGTACAGCAAAGTATTACTGGAAATATTACATTTAATCTATGAGCTTGAAATAAAACTAAATTCAAAGTTTCAAGAAAGATTTTTCATTCAAAAAATAATTTTAAACCTTAGGTAACGCAAATCTGTATATATATATATATATATATATATATATATATATATATAGAGAGAGAGAGAGAGAGAGAGATATGGAGAGATATGGCTTATTGTGAGGCTATTCTAATATATTTTACAGCTAGGCAGTTTATTCTTTACTTTCGAGTTTCTAGTTAATAACCTCTAATTCTTTTGTCATTCTGTGTTCATCTTAATTTATTTTTCATTTTCATATTTCTATTTACTTTATAGAAATCCTCTAGAAAGCCATATTTTTTGTTAGTTTGGTTTCTTTTCTTTCTCGTTTATTAACTTGGGACACTATCCAATTGTAATCTTTAATTCCAACAATCGGCTTTATTTACTCGACGGGGTTACGAAAACTCATCTTAGATTTTCGCTTCTTCTATCTTTTCACCCTTACATGTCGTCTTGTGAAATTGCCTTTCGTTAGAATAAAAACAACGGAATAATTATATTGAGCTTTTGCTATATGCAGATATCGTCATCTTTTAACTTGTTTATATCTTTTGTCTTTTTTACATACATTGTATATTTATTGATAGATTCCACTGTAGATTTACATGTAAAGACGCAGAATGACTCTTTTCAAGTTCATTAGTGGCAATCTAATAAAAGTTGGTTCCACTACTGAGTATTTTGTGTCTGTATCCTTCCAGTTGTTAAGACTGTTCTCATTACATGTACGATTGGTCTCTTTAAATAACGCTGACTCATTTCATCATTTCACTCAAGTTTTATCAATTTATCAATGGCACCCTAAACAATACGAAGATCGATAATTAACTATACAACGAGGAACGATGTAAAGCTATAGTTACACCAATACAACACTTAGATGGGAGTCCAGATGTCATAAAATCACATTCATTATAATGATGAAGATCTTACATATGAACAATAAAAATCCTAGGAAAAGTCATTGAGATCGAAATAATGAAAACGTTAGTTTAAAAACAATGAATATGCTATATAAAACAGTGAAAGTTTTAGATAAAGACGATGAAAATATTAGCTTACAAACAATGAAAATGTTAGATAAAACAGTGAAAGTATAAGATAATGGCGATGAAGATATCAACAAAAAGGAAAATCTGATGCAATGAAAATTCTGATGAAAATCTTTGAGCAATTTTATAAATATCGATGGTGCTACAAGCCACATAAGAATCAACATATTGGTCGAGGGTTTAAAATGAATGGGAAAACGGCTCTCTCTGTAAAAGCCAATATTTATTTTTATGAAACGTCTTCTCGGAATAAATGTAAAAAAAAAACGATTCATCAATAACTTTTGAATGTTTTATTAAAACTGAATTTAATTTACATTGATAACGTGTCCATGTTCATTCTGTTTATGAAACGGAATGATTTTCTTTTATTTTGGAGATTAACTTCATTGTAGAACATATTTTGCATTTTGTTCCATTAGCTTCCTCAATGAAAAACCTTCTCCCACAATTTCTATTAGGTTGGTGCAAAAATAATGACGTAATAATGTTGTTTTTGACGTATTTTTTAACGTCAAAAAACGACATTATTACGTCATTATTTTTGCACCAACCTAATATCTACCCCGGCAAAGAAATTCTCCATGTGCCTTTTATAGTCTTCCAGTGAACTGAAACTTCTTTTCCATTCAGGGAAATCTGTCAAGAAATCTCTCAAAACCGAAAAATTTTAATTCAAAGCGTGAATAAAATATGGTGGAAGGTGAAAACAGCCCAGTTTTAACCTGGCCATCAGGGAAACATAGAATTAAGGCTTATCTTGTAGATTTTTCTTTCACTTTTTAAAATCATTTCACTCCAAGCAAGTTGATAATGCCACTAGGATGCAGGGGGTTACATGGGGTGAAGGAGAACGAGAAGAAATTAGTGAGAAGTGAGAAAAACGACAATAAAAGAACAGTATTCATTAGAAGAGAAAATGATGATGGCCCCGTTGGCGTGGAATCAACATCTTGGAAGGGAGTTCTACAGGCGAGAAAATGCGTGAAAAGGCAGAGAAGATTATCTCTGGTGATTTAATGAAAGCAGTTTGTATTTTGGAGGAGTTAAAATTTACAAGCCATTTTTTGCCATAGTTAACCACTGTCTGGAAGTCCTTTTCAAGAGAATTTACCAGTTTTACATTGTCAGATCAGTCGGACTTTCTAGTAAGACAGGAACAAATAGTTGTGTCGCCTGCAGAGATACCTAGTTGGGAACTGATGACATCCGGAAAGGTGTTGAAGATCAGAAACAGCGTAGGTCCGAGGACAGAGCGCTGACGAACCTTCTCCATTAGTAAGAAATGTACTAAGCGACACGACCTTTAAAGAAACGATTGGAATATATCAAATATTCGCCCAGGGATAGCGTAGTTATTAAGCTTGTGGATAAGATCAGCATACCAAACTCGGTCAGCGGTTTTGTGATATCTTAGGCCACAGGACAAGCTTCGCCGTTGTTACCCAAAGCGTAATAGACGAATTCAGTTTAATACGGAGAATTTTTGGCCGAGCCTACGGGCTCGCATTACCCCACATTAAACTCGGCCTTGTGCCACATCCTACCTCGTGGAGAGGCTTGTAAATATCGTCTAGATGGGATTTGTCACTCAGCTCGGATTGTCGAAGTCTCTGCATTCAGGCAGAGCGGAACCCGGATGAGGCTATGCCGAAGAGCAGAGTCTCGTTTGAGGGGAGGTAGACAGACCCGAACCCGTTTATGCGTGTTCTACGGGGATGTTTTGGCCGAGCATACGGGCTTGGATTGCCCAACATTAGATTCAGCCTTGTGCCACATCCTACATCGTGGGGAGGCGGGTAAGTATTGTCTAGCTGGGATCTGTTGAGTATGACTCAGACTTATTCGAGAACTACCGACCTTCCAATAGTAGCACTCACTAATGCATTGACTTGCGACGATCGTGCGCATAACAAGACAAGGATTCATACCTTTCCTAAGGTATTAGCACGTAAGTGAATGTAATGGATTCAACTTGAATTCGAACTCGGCTCTCCGAGTCCTCAATCCAAACCGTTATCCAGTACTCCACCGTGCCTGCTTCCCAACTATGGGTAAATTGCAGGACGGACCGGGTTCTATAGCCCTGGGTGGCAACTGGTCTACCGCAGAAGGAAATGGCAACCTACTGCGGGAAAAATCTGCCTCGTCAGTCACGTATCGAAAGATACATGATCGCCTAAGCGTGTATCATGTATGGCACATAACTGATATAAATGCTACACAACACAAATTTAAAATTGAAAATAAATTCTAGTTTATGTTCTCAACTTGGATTTCTCTAAAGATTAAACGAACAACCAAAAATATTAAATAAAGAGCTTCTTGAATAAACTTTGCGTAGACAAACTGCAGTCCTATATTCACTTATACGGCAAGTGTAGAATTTAGACAAAAAAAAAAAATACTAAAACAAATCACTGTTTGGGTTTTAATCAAAATGTCATTAATGATGGATTGCTGCTTAAGTGGACATTATGTCGATTCGTATAGTTATGTGTCCATACTCACACTCGAGTGGAGATCGCTGTGTGCAGAAAAATTATATATGTAATCGGATATAAATATACTTGGGTAGATTTAAAAAAAAAACGAAGTCGACGTAGTTATAAGCTGAATTTAGATAAGAGATTTTCACTGTATATAACGAACTATATAGATTTAGTGGTGTAACATTTGGTTAAATGTACTGAACAGGAATATTATGCTGAAAGATAAATATTTGCTATCGAAAATAAATAAAGGCTCTTCTATTTTTACTTTACAGACTTCCTATATGTTCCTATATATATATATATATATATATATATATATATATATATATATATATATATATATATAACGAACGAACATTATCTGTGAGTCCAAATGTCCCTTAAGCAACAATGTTCCTGATCAAACCGAATTCATTAATAATTACATTAGTCACACGACTCCATGCCGACACTTAATAATATTAACTACGAACATGGCCACAATGAGCTGCGTTTGGAATATAAAAGATCTCTATAACACTGAAAACATACAACCAAACTGAAAAAAAATCATCCTTGATAATGGCTAAAAGTATAGCCGAAAGCGCTCGGAATTATAGGACATTTGGACGGTTGCTAAAAACTGTGTCCAAAAAAAGAAAACACGTGTTCGAACACAAGAAAAATTAAATAAAAAGCTTAATCGTAGTACTCTGTTTGTCGTTTTTAATGAAACATGCATAAATGAAGGATTGCTGCCTAAATACACAATGCATATGTGTGTGTGTGTGTGTGTGTGTGTAATAAAAATGTGCGAGGATAGAGCAAGTTTAAATATAAAAGTGGACACTGAAGCCAGCATCGAGTGATGATAGTCTGTTTAATGCAGTGACTCATCTAGATAGTGACCAGACTTAACTTCGTTTATCGTACGGGAACCGGTGTTTTAACGAGATGTGGCCGTAAGGCTCAACAACAAAGAAGTACAGAAGTACAGGGCAAGTTTGTAACAGAGGATGGAAAATGCAACATCGGAATTCGAAAGAGCATCGAAATATCAAATGATGCATTCCACAAGCTAAACAAAGCAGTAAAAAACTGGGAAGTTTTTAGAAACAGAATACTGGACAATTTCCTCACAGACGATGGGAAAACTGGAGGCAACAAATCTGGTTCGACAGAAGGATGCTGAAAACATCATGCCTGGAACGTGTAAGAAAGTTTTAAGCAAAATAGAAACAAATAGGATATTTATACTCAAAAATTCAGACGCATGGTGTACTACGAAATAGCGGTTCGGATTGAGGAGTCGGAGAGCCGAGTTCGAATTACAGTCAGATCCATTACCTTCATTTACGTGCTAATACACCTGGGAAAGATATGAATCCTCTTCTCGCCCTCAGCTATAGGTAAATAGCGGGACAGACCGGGTTCTATAGCCTTGGATGGCAACTGGTCTACTGCAGAAAGAAATGGCAACCTACTGCGGAAAAAATCTGCCTACTCTGTCATGTATCGAGAGGTACATGATCGCCTACGCGTGTATCACGCATGGCACCTAACTGACTGATATTCAAATTCAGAGACTGCTGTAATTTCTAGAACGCATAATGAGGAAGGAGGGCTTGGAGATTTTAATACTCACAGGACATATCGAAGGCAAAGAGGACAGTTGATGACGAGCTTGTGTGAATGGATGCTTTAACTGGGTGTTAGAAGGTCTGAGAAAAAATCATAAGTTACTACAATTAATAAGAGGCTGTGGAAAGTCATGTTCTTCCATATTCTGAACGGACACGATACATCGAAGAAGACATATCTTGAGAGCGCGAGAGGTTACCGTAATTGCAGTAAATGTATGTTAATCATTAACAAAAGACGGACCAAAGCCTTTTCCAGATATATTGTCATATAAATTATACAGGGTGCAGCAGAAATACCTCCCAAATATGCCCCCACGAAATACCTTCCACATAATGATAAGACATTAGTGTCAATGGTGTCTTCATTTAGCTAATATGTTACCATTAAGTGGTAGATATTTCTGTGGGGTATATTTGGGTAGTATTTTTGTCGCAGACAGTACAATCCCAAAAACATTCGTTACACACCAATATCTTTTTAGAAGAACCATTTGCTAAAAAAAGCACCGACATATTTAACTCGCTTGAAGAAATTCTACGCTAATCTTTCTTTTCATTAAAGTTTATAAATTGGCGTAAGAGAGGAAGAGAGAGAGGGAGGGAGAAAGAGAGAGATAAAAATAGTCAATCGCTTCTAAATTAACTTTCTCCCGCCTCTCTCTACTTCACTAATTATGCATAAAATATAATTAGTTCTCAACTGTTGTAATTACTCTTTTTTTCACTAAGTCAGAAATACTGATTGATTTGGAACCGAGAGACAAATGCCAGTTAATAAAAGAAAATAATAATAAAAAAAGAACTAATATGTATCATTGGTCAAGTGGTTAGAATTCAGGTGTTGACCGTTCTTTTACTTAGCTCACATTCAATTACTCACTCGCACCTTTGACCAATAAATTTACTTAGATAATATTCCAGTAGAAATGCTGTATGAAATGCGCATGCTCATAAAAGTAGCAAGTCGACGCTAACACAATTACAGCCAGGATTTACGTTGCCTCACCTCGGGTCGACTTGGGTGCTTATTTTTAATCCAGACTTTTAAATCGATGCTTAACCTTTTGACAACAGCTTTATAAATAATTGATTTATTCTTTTATGCAGTGTCCCTAATTGTCCAGTTCTTGTCGAGCTATATATTTCATTATGGATTTGATGCAAATCCATTATCTTAGTTTATGAATCTAATTTACTTGAGAGGAAAACCGGGTAGGTTACATATCATTAAATTGATCGGTCATGTATTCGAAAACACACCTGAAGATGTGAACAGGGATTACAAATACACGCTATTAATATAAGACACAAATTCAGTGAAAACGCTGAAACATTTCCATGTATGTTCTGCACTACTTTAAGCCAAATATCAACAGGAGCTCTTATAGGTTAACTGTCCTGCTGTATGGCAGCGAATGCTGGACAATCTCCTCAAAGATGAAGAAGAGACTTGATGCAACAGAAAAGTGGTTCTGTAGAAAGATACTGAGGATACCACAAAGAAGTTTTCGAGAGAATGAAATAAAAAAGAAAATTTATACTTAACATCAGGAAGAGACAGTTGAGCTTTCTGAGGTACCTAATGAGGAAGGACGGCTTGGAAAACCTGATCCTCATGGAGCAGATTGAGAGAAAGTGGGACAGCGGAAAGTAGCGCGTAACATACTTGATGAGATTGAAGAAATGTATGGTAGAACAGGGTTTGGGAGATATATAAAAACACAAAACCTATTAAGACCTACAAAGAACAGGAAGATGTGGAGAGCCAGGACCACCTATAAGTCACATAATTGAAGATTATTATTATAGATGGAATCGAAATCACACAGTGACAAATAAATATTGTTGTGTACCATGGATTTTCTCAATAGGATTAACACAGTATAATATATATATATATCTTTTTTCTTTGTTTTTTTTTTAATAATTTCACTTCAATCAAGGCAATATAACCACTAAGAAGCGAGGAGGTTACTGAGTGTGAGAGAATATGAGTGAAAGAAAACATTATTAAGAGGAGAGATCAATAAAAGAACGGGGATTAAGAAGACAGAAGATAACGATTGACCTTACATTTAAATGTTTGAAGTTCAAAATTAACAAGAAAAAGGAAGATAATTTCACAAAGAGGAAGTGCGTGTTGTGATTCTCTTAGGGCCTTTAATTGCATTCGAAAACACATCAGAAGAAGTGAACTCTCGATGCCCGCTTTGGAAGTGTTAGAGAGAGGAAAAGTTGTGAAAATAGAGGTAGTTTAAGAGAGTAAATGTAAATAAAATTATAAGTCTTTTATAATCTTTTCCAAATTGAGATTTTAATCCGAAATCAACGATGAGTACCAGAGGAAAATAAGGGAGAGTTCAGCAACCGATGACATATTTGAGGGCATGCTTTTCCTCGGGTTGTGAAAAGAATTGAAAAATATCACGATTTTGCAGGGTGGTTGTATTACTTGTATTAAATCACACGAGATATCTTATTACTGTTAATTCGTCATAGATAATAATGGCTGACAAAAGGACGTAATATTATTCTTCTGATTGGGCTGGTAATATCGTTATAGGAAAGTGATTTCACCTTCTGTTTCATTCCTTACAACAGTAATTAGCCATCGAGTAATGAACGAAAGAAGTTCTTTCTTTTGGTCTTTTAAAAATGAAAGCTCAGTGAAACTAAGCAGCTTTGACTGAAATTCAAACAAATTACTCCGATTCAGTTTCTATGCTGTTTTCGTTGTACCACTGTACATCATGTTTCTATCTATCTATCTATCTATCTATCTATCTATCTATTTGATTCTACTTATCTATCACAGATACACACACGCACGCAGACACACACACACACACACACACACACACATATATATATATATATATATATATATATATATATATATATATATATATATATATATATTCCTATTAGCACTTTATTAAACAGTGAATTTAACATGTTATAAAATGTAAATACCGATTCCGGTCCTTAAGCACATTTTCTTTATTAAGACTTTCTATTAATAGGCTGGTAGGCATTAATTTCAGTATTTAAAAAACAGATGTCTAGTTAAACACGTATACCGAGTAAATGTAACGTTTATAAAAGCAATAAGAAAAAAAAATCCATTATTTCTTGAATTTAGGCTTCGATTCCGTGGAAACGGGCGAACAATAACTGGACAGTACTAAAAATAAGAACTAGTCGAGATATCTCAAGACATGAGTAGTGGGATGAGAGCAGTCTACCCCCGTAGATTAAATAAATGGTTCAGTTCGGAATTCCCTATCGGTTGCCCGGATCGAAATACGCCTGATGATAACAATAAGAAACGTTATGATAACAACAACAAAGATGAGGACAATAGAGCGAATGTAAATAGCGTAAATAATAACTCCTTCTTCCAGAAGTTCAGATGGAAGGTGATCAAGTTGTATATACATAAATTGATGTTGACATGAAATATACGCACTGAAGTATGTTGCTCATAAAATGGATGAGCAATTGACTATTATTAATATTTATATTCTGTGTGGCTTTATTCGGTAAATTTCACCAGCATCCGACATTTGAATTCATGATGTTCCAGGTATTTGCGCTCAGGCTATTTTAAGCATTCTATTGTGTTTCAGAATATTGGCGATACCTATAAGTTAAAATACTACACATGCATGTTCTCTCCGGTCTCCGTGTCTTTGTTTTCTTATGCAATTTTCCCCTGTGCTCTGCGTCGACATACTTGATCGTTCTTCGAGCTTCCAACGCCTACCAAGTTGAAAGTTCATTCCCTGTTGCCTCCTCATTTCTGACATCCACAGGCTACTGTCGGCCCAGGTTCTTTCTTTCTCTCTCTCTCTCTCTCTCTCTCTCTCTCTCTCTCTCTCTCTCTCTCTCTCTCTCTATCTCTACTATTTTGACATAATTCCACAAATTACTTCCATTGTCAGTCATATAAGATTTTAATGAAGATTCTCATTTAAATCTTTCCGACGCTCTTCAGATCTTTGTTTTAGTGTGTGTCTGGCTTCACTTTTTGCATCTAAACTATCGCGAATCTGTTTTCGGTTGTTATTGGTGAAAAATCATATTTTGTGCTTATTAGTAAATATTTTAATTTGTGGATGGCATAATTTGTTTTTTGAGTCTATTTATTTTACAGAATCTATTTTCACTCATTTCCGATATCGAAACGATAGTGGTCCCTTCATGCTATCTCTCTCTCTCTCTCTCTCTCTCTATATATATATATATATATATATATATATATATATATATTTAATTCGATGTTATAAACATTCTGGAAATCTCTTTTATCTTTATTCTTTCTTAGTGCACACTGTTAGCGGAACGGCCATGTTTACATTGTAAGAACAGCATGAAAACTAGCGTGATCAAGCTCAAACTTCGATCGCGTGAGCAAAATAGTGCCAACTATAAGTACGCATGAGCAGAAAACAGTGTGACAAACCTAAAGATATGTTATGATGAAAGCGTGGATAATTTTTGACTTACCTTCGTCTATCTATCTATCTATCTATCTATCTATCTATCTATCTATCTATCTATCACTTAAATAGTTTACTTATATATATATATATATATATATATATATATATATATATATATATATATATATATATCATAAATTTGAAAAAGCTTTTGTAACGGATTTCATCCGCTAGGCCTTCATCAGACTGGTTTTGTTTACGTTGTTATAACGCTGGTAGTTTCAAAATTTAGAAATAACTTTTTTTTTCTTGCAGTCTATTCAAATTCATCTAGATTCTTTCCTTTTTTTTTCCATGAACCAAACCCCGTCCGATGAAGTCCTAACGAATAAAAATGCAACACAAAAAATTTTCCAGTTTGTCATGCATCTTTTCTTTCAAAACCATTCTTGATATAAAAAAATTTACATATCATTATGCCATACTATCGACATGATAAATACCAAACAACAAAACAATATGAAAATTTTTTTAATATCAGCCAGACTTTTAAAAACCAATAAAATTTCTTATGAAATCATCGAAGAAGAAGTCATCTCACGATGCTCACATAAAATATTAAGAACATCCCATCATATATTTCCAATCTACGCATGTCATATCTTAAAATCATTCACTGAAAAACTGGGAGAAGTGGAAAAAGTAATTTAAAAAAACTGCAAATGCTAAACTCCAACTCCGCAAAAACAATATTTTACTTTTAACAAAGTCAGAAATGATTGAATGAATAAACAACAACCAAACCAAAAGCCCAAGAAAAAACACAACTCTGTTTACGCTAATAACAGGTGAAAATATGTGGAATGATCAGATCTAATAGAGAATATTTCAGATAAAGTTATCCAAAATTGAAGTGAAAGCCCTCTGTTTCGTTTTGAAATTCTCCAATGGAATTCGTAATCGACACAATAATAATAAAAAATGTCATAGACAGAATGATACAGATTTCACCAAGGAATAATTACTGCCACGATAGAAACCAACAACGAAAAAACATTACCACAACGACATTTAGACCCACTAAGGAACCTAAGAAAAAAATTAGAAAATCTATATTTCACCAGTGGACAAGGAGAGTAGAATTATCATAAGGAATAAAAACTCATACAAAAAAAAAAAAAAAAATCAATTAACTACTAGACAATATCGACAGATATGAAAAAATAAACGAAAAGAAATTGTTACTGAAACACAAAATTGAGAAAAACGTTTAGAAAACTGGTTAAAAATGAAGACAAATCATGATATAAACTAACAGAATATCACCCTTGAATAGTCAAGCATTACGGTCTCCCTAAAACCTACAAAACCGGCATCCTTTAGCGGCCTATAATTAAGAAATAGGCAGCATTCCTTCAAGAACTAGTTAAAGCCATAAGAAAGATTTTATCTCCACTCCTTGTAACAAAAGTCCATCACATATAAAAAAATTCAGGCAACCTTGTTGAAAAACTAAGGGAAACAAACAGGACTAACAAACTTATGGGCAGTTGAGATATAAAATCACTTTAAACTAATGTCCCGGTTGAAAAATGCTCAAATCTCTTAAAAAAACATCTAGCACAATAAAAAATAAACATTTCATTTCCAATAGCTAAAATAATCAAAATTTCCAATTTGTATTAAATCTTTACTTTCAAAACTGTTCTTGATATATCAAAATTTATATATCGTTATCCCAAATATATATATATATATATATATATATATATATATATATATATATATATATCGATAGATAGATAGATAGATAGATAGAGAGAGAGAGAGAGAGAGAGAGAGAGAGAGAGAGAGAGAGAGAGAGAGAGAGAGAGAGAGAAAGAATTACGACTGAGTAGTATGTTCGTTCCTCACTGTATGTCCCATACTTTTGGCTTTGGGCTGCGTCTAAACTACGCTTAGAAAATCCCCATAATGTTGAATATCGATTCGTTTTCTATCTCTGTCTGCCTGTCTCTATTTTTCTGTCTAATTATATAAATATTTCTTTTTCTACCTTGCTATGTTCTATTTCAAATTAGTAAGGTATACCTTAAGAATTGTAGAGAGCCATGATCGTCAACGCCCAGAAGAGCGACAGCACATAGAAGAAGAAAAATGTATATCCATGCAAAATTTTAAGGCAGTAAATATATAGTGACATTTTTTATCAAATTATTTGACTTGTTTCTCGCGCTTAAAATCCTGTTCCAGCCCCTAAATGATTTTAGAAAAGCAATTATATTGAAAGATTCATAGCAAAGGTTTCCTGTCGGCAAAAGAAAACATTTCAACATTTATTACCAAACTGTTTACAAAAAGAAACTGGATGTTACGTCAACAATATGTTTTCAGCCCTAATGCTTACAAGATAATGGCTGAAATTAAGTTCTGCCATCGGATTTGTGGCTTTCAATGTCTATAAACATTAGGTGACCTTGCCAATGATAAGTATTCATTCTCAACTCGATTTTCCGCTGTTTTCATTTTTCATCCACGACTACTGTCTCAACAATGACCTCATAAGATAGAAAATCCAAAAGCTTGATTTCTGTTCAACGTGACCAGAATATCTTTGCAATTGAGTCGGATGACGTCAATTTACATTTAAATCTTTTTATCGATTGCATTTGCTTATTAACCTGCCTTGATAGAAAATGATTTAGAAAGATTTGAACACAGAAAAAAAATTATTTGACTTCATTATAAATGATTAACTTCATTCATCTTGTAATTTATTCATGGTTGAACAAAATCATTATTTCCAAAAGGTTTAGCCAAAAGGTGAATGTCGAACTAAGTGAAATACTGAATTCACAAGTAACTTTCAAAGAATAAAAACTAAAACTAATGGTTTGTGCTTATCTGAGCAACAACAATCGACTTAAGTGATTTTCTAAAATATTGACGTTTTGTAGATTCATCCTAATTATGTGATTTTTTCTCCAATCAAATTCAGTTATCTGTATCGTCTGAAGAATTACAAAGCAAATAAAAACAGTTCCAAAAGATTAGAAGACCAAAACTATTTAAGACAGGTACATAGACATTGCAAACTTTTATTGCGAAGCACTTAAAGATTATTGCAACAGAAGAGAAACTACTTATGTTTGGCAGTGAGTCAATATAAGTGCTCGGTATTAGGAGGAATGTTGAAACGCTCTTGTCCCGATACGCTAAACAAAATGACTAAATATCAGAATTTGGAGGGAAATCCCTTCAGGTGCTTTATGTAGGTTATAATAAGAAATATATTATGAAAAACTTTATTAACCAAGCAAAAATAATTTCTTCGCACGCAATGTTTTATAAATAAATGAAAAACAAAAACAAAACACTTATGAATATTATATCGTCGACCATGTCGTCAACAAGAAACTAAAATTATATTGAAAAAACAAACGTGAAATAAAGACAAAGAAAATTATTATTAACTTTGCTGTTAACAGATAAAGCCTAAGACATTTTAATCATTTCACCGCAAGCAAGGCGATGGTGCCACAGGGGATTTATTGCGAGTGAAAAAAATAAGACTTGTGAGGAGAAAAGACAATATAAAAAGAGGTTCCAGGAAGACAGAAGATGGCGATTGAAATTGCGTGTACATTGTAGATAGCAGGGAAACAAGAAATTTGAAGAGAGTTCCAGAGTCGAGAAGCACGAGAAAAGATACTATTAGAATAGAACTCACAGTTGCATTTAATTTTTTTTAGATTGTATATTGCTGGGAAGAAAAAGACAGAGGGAAGCCACGTCACGTCGGTGCGAATGGGACAGAAGTCGATATGCCAGGTCAAGATCGATTACATTACAGAATCTCGATATATATACACACACACACACACACACACACACACACACACACACACACACACACACACATATATATATATATATATATATATATATATATATATATATATATATACCAGGAGCACAATACCAGATATTGCAGTGATATTCAATTTACGGCCGAATGGCAAATTAATAAATCTGCAAGATGGATTCTGACAAGAAAAAATGTCTGGCAAGACACAGTAAACTAACTTTCTTACCGGTAGATCTAGCAACCGATTCAATATAAACACTATAATACGAACGTGAGACCAAGAAGGCACAATCAGTTGCTTTCATGGAGATTAACATCAGCCATGCTGATGTCAGAAAAAAGCTTCTCTATGGTAACTTAAAGATAGCAGTTTAATTTTGGAAGTGATAAAATTAAGAAGCCATTCCTTGCCCCAGTTAACAACTGATTGGTGGTCATTCTGTTGAAAAGCTGACAGTTTTACTTTGTCGGATCTTTCGACTGACTTACTATTAAGATAGGAATAAATAGTTGTCTCATCAGTAGAAATACCTATTTAGGAACTGATGATATGTATGTCTAAGGATAGAGCACTGGGGGAGAAATTAATGGGAAATGATTTAAAAGCCTCTTCATTCAACGTAACTTTCATGAGCCGATTAATTACGAACGACTGAATTAATCCCTTGTGCTTGCGGAGAAGGCCAGCACGCCAAACTCTTTACAAAAATAATCCAAGCGTTATAATTATTCACTGGCTATGAATTGAGGGCCCAATTTGATTAGAATGTAAGTTTAATGTTAATGTGTATGCAATAAAAAAGTATGTGTAAATTTTGTTCATGTCCTGCGGCTCTCAGACACCCGACATTTATGGTATGTCGCTCTTACAGTAAGCAAGGTTGACCCCCCCGCTTTAGTACTTTGTCAAAAAGAGTAAAAAAAAAAAAACTAAATTCGATAGAAGTTTCACTAATGTTAAACAAAATGAAAAAAAAAAGAGATTAAAATATAATTGACAGTTACATATCACTTAATGATTGCAGCAGATACCTACAAAAAGCATATTATAAAAGGTCAGACTGTTTTGTGTACAATAATCTTCAACTCTTACGCAACTTTCTATTTCCCGCCTTCGTTATATTTCCCGCCTTCGTTATATTAGGTTGGTGCAAAAATAATGTCGTTTTCTCACATAGTAACATATGTGAGAAAACGACATTATTTTTGCACCAACATAATATTTCTTGAACGTTTTTATATTCTATTTTCTCTGTTATTTTTTTTTGTTAAACTTTTTAATTTCTCATTGTTTCGCTTTGATTTCTCACGCTTGTTTTTGAAGGTTTCCTTTTCTTTTCTCTCGGATTTAAGTTTATTTCATATTTCTTCTCCCAATTGTTTTTTTTTCTCTAATTGTTTTCTTTTTCCATACTTTATTGTTAAAACTATTTTCTCTTCAATTTCCTTTTGTTTCGTGTCTTATTTCTTATTCTTATTTAATTTCGACATTCCCTTATTACGGAGTAAAGACGCTTACGACTTTCATCATCATCATCATCATCATCATCATCATCATCATCTTCTTCTTCTTCTTCTTCTTCTTCTTCTTCTTCTTCTTCTTCTTTTGATTTCTAAAATATTCAGATTTCTTTCCGGGTTCTAACCAGAGATCTAAGGTCAGAAATGGCATCATACAATTTTCCACGGAGCATTTCTGGAAAACAAAACCTAAGATCACAATCATTTTACATAGGTAAGAGCTGTACTTGTGAGTACATTTTTTTCATTTCGTAAATGCTTTTGTTACCAGGGATCCCTTTAAAGAGTCCATCGGATTCTTTTCTAATAAAACCGAAGCTTCAACTACAATTTGAATTGTTGATGTCTTCCTGTACCACATTTCTGAGATTTCGATGTTAACGTCCTTGTATTTAGATAGTTTTTTTAGAGATCTTTAGAGATATTATTATTATTATTATTATTATTGTTTTATTTCCTTTGTTTTCTTGTGTATCCTCATTTTTTCCGTGTCCCGACTAGAGACCTAAGGTCAGAAATCGCATATGTCATTTTTCACTGAGCAGTTTTGAAAAAAATCACATATATTTTACATAAACAAAGCTCTCCGTAAGGTGTGGGCTGTTCTTGTAAGAACAATTTTTTGTATTACTTTAAAGCATGGGCTACAAGAGATTCCTTCAATCAGTCTACTGGAATCTTTTCCAATCAATCCGAGGACTGCAATAACAACTGGAATTGTTAATGTCTTCATGCGCAACATTATTTTATATTTCGATTTCAAGGTCGTTGTAAATTAATAGTTTTTTGAAGATCTTCAAGGATACATTGCAGTCTACAGGGACTGCCATGTTAATAAGGAGACACATTTTGTTTTGTGGTCTCTAATCACGATGTCAGGGCTGTGTGGATTTTAAAGTCCCATAAAATTTTTACAAGCCCTATCCACGTAACCAGGTCTGAGTAGTGTTCATACTAATTTCTTGCAGTTTCCTTTCCGTAAGTGTTTCAGATTTTCCCAGTGCAGCTATTGACACAGCCTGTCGTGCCGTGTTTTATATTCAGTGCAATACCGGGTAAATTGATATAAGATGGGCAATTGTTTCTGGATATTTATCACACAACCTGCATTTTAGGCTAACAAAATTTTTCAGTATGGGTGCTCGGTAATTTCTAGTTAGCAAGCATTGGGCCCCGTGCAGCAAGGATTAAAACCTTCCGTTTCAGTTTTTAAACTTGCACTACGAAGTCACTGATGGATACGCGGTTTGTCTACATCAGTCTACGGTTCGTTTGATTCGTGCAGAGTATTGACCGTGATTGGTAACATTTGCCTTTGCTTTTTTTTTTTAATTATTTTGCAGCTTCAGTCGGGTTTATTATACTTTACATTTATTTATTCAGCCACTTGATTCTCCATTTTGAACTTGTTGGCTTCCTTTATGACTGCATTTATTATTATTATTATTATTATTATTATTTTGATTTCTGGGGTGTACACATTTCTTTCCTGGTCCCGTCCATAGACCTAAGGTTAGAAATGGCATCATGACACTTTCCACTGACAAATATATATATATATATATATATATATATATATATATATATATATATATATATATATTTGTCAGTGGAAAGTGTCATGATGCCATTTCTAATATATATATATATATATATATATATATATATATATATATATATATATATAAAGTAAAGTATAGGCTGTACTTGTAAGAACAATCTTTTGTATCTCCTTGAGGCATGGGCTTCCAAGAATCCCTTCAATTAGTCTACTGGAATCTTTTCCAACCAATCCGATGGCTCCAACTAGAACAGGTATTGTTGATGTTCCCATGTGCCACATTTTTGAGATTTCGGTTTCAAGGTCCGTGTATTTTGACAGCTTTTTGAATATATTCAAAGATATATTGCAGTCTGCAGGGACTGCCATGTCAATAAGGGGGCATTTTTTTGTTTGTGGTGTCTAATAACAATGTCTAGGCGGTTGGCTTTGATTGTTCTGTCAGTGTGTATTCTGTAGTCCCATAGAATTGTAACAGGTCCTATCTCCGTAACGGGTCTGGATGGTGTTCATAGCAGTTTCTTTCAGTTTCCTTCCCGTAGAAGTTGCATAATTCCAGTGCAGATATTGGCCCACTCTGTCATGCCGGGTTTTATACTCAGTGGGTGCCAATATCGTGCAACCTGATACAAGATGATCAATCGTTTCTGGATATCTGCATTTTGGGCTAACACTATATTTTAGTATATGTGCTTGATAATTTCTAGTTAACAAGCATTGGTACAGTGCAGCAAGGATAAAACCTTCAGTTTCAGCTTTCAACCCTGCACTACGTAACCACTGATGGGTACGGGTTTTGTCTACGTCAGCTTGTTTGATACGGGCAGAGTATTGGCCATGAAGCGCTTTATCTTGCCATTGTTTCTGTATCTGGTCGGTTGCATTTGTATTTGATCTCTTTTTAAGTATTTTGCAGCTTCGGACGGTGTATTGTGCTTTCCTTGTATTTCTGCACCCATTTGAAACTGCATTTTGAACTTCTTGGCTTCCTTTATTACGAAGTAAAGACGCTTACTACTTTCATGTTCTCCGACAGATAAGCTCATACAGTCTTCTGTAGTTTCCAAGTATCTTTGGAGGCCAATTGTTCTAGTTTTGTAGGACAGTTCTAGTTGAACTAATCCTCTGTCTGCTTCGGATCTGGGCACATACAGACGATCAACATCAGCTTTGGGATGATGCATGCCGTAGTAAGTGAGAAGCTTTTTCGTTTTGGCGTCCATTCGCTTAATTTCAGCTATGCTCCATTTAAGGATATTAAAGCTGTATTGCACCACAGGGACAGCCAAGGTGTTTATGGCTGATGTTCTGTTTTTTGAGTTTAGCTCGGTATTTATTACCAGACGTACACGCCTGTAGTACTCCTTTCTTACCTTCTCCTTCATTTAGGGGTGTTGTATGCCATCTCCTTTGCTAATTCCTAGGTACTTATAAGCTTCATCATCGTCCAGTTCCATAATCTTTGTGACAATTTTTATTATTATTATCATTATTATTATTATTATTATTATTTCGATTTCTGCTATGGTCACACTATCTACTAAGTCTGTGGGCAGTTAGTTGTGTGTTGTCATGAATACATTTCATGACTTGTTTTTCCAAACTCCATAACATCTTTAACGTTACATATACAAATTTCTTCTTAGTGTGTAGGTTGTATTTATCAAGACATTTTTTGCATTTCTCTGAAGCTGGGATTTCCAGGGAATTATTTCAATGTGCTGTTGTGTCGCTTTACATCATTCCAAGCATACCTACTATGACTGGTACTATTCTTGTTTTCAATTTCTACATTCTTCTTCTTCTTCTTCTTCTTCTTATTATTATTATTATTATTATTATTATTATTATTATTATTATTGTTATTATTATTATTATTATTCCGCACATTTTCTTTTTGCGTTCAACTCATTTTTTCTTTCGTCTTCTTTCCTTTTTTTTTCTCTCTCTCTCTGTTTTGTTTTTTCTTCTTTTTTCCCTATTCTATAAATCTTCCATACATTCATTTTCACGTCTTCCATTTAAAATTAATCTAAAAGAAATATTATTTCGCCAACATTCTCAAATCATCCATCGTCCATAAAATGAATAAATTATCAAGAAAACTACTGCGATTAATTTTGCCGTGAGAGTGTCATTGATTTTAGAGATGATATAATTACTTTAGTTGCAGAAAACCAATTCAGTTCAATTTAATGTCCTATATAAGAATATAATAATTTTTCCTTCCTTAGATGAAGAAGATTTAGATGATCAGATTCTCTTTAAGTAGTGCTTGCCTCAGCTCTCGTCATAGTGAGACAAGTTAGACCCGACATGGAATTAACGCAAGAATTCTTGATTCAAATTGCGTTGATTCGTGAGAATCAAATCACGCAATCTCCAGCGAGAAGAAAGTAGCGGGAATATTGGTGAACTAAGTTGACAGTGGTAGATTCGGTCTCATGAGGCATTAAGCAAGCGGGCAGTAGAGGTCGGCGGATATTTAGTTAGCGTGCAAAAATTGCCGTAATCGATAATATTGTCGGCGCCACACTAGATGGAAAAGCCTCTTTCCAAATAAGGAGATAACAAACTTGAAATAGGAACATATCAAAATACAGAAACACAGATATGCGTATATCGATACATATGTATTAGTGATTTAGCGGAGAAGTATATATATATATATATATATATATATATATATATATATATATACCAATCTATATATATTAATATCCCAATTATAATAATTAGCCCAGAATTAAAGAAAATAAAAATTAACACACACACACACACACATATATATATATATATATATATATATATATTGACATCCAAATTCACACACACACATACACATATATATATATATATATATATATATATATATATATATATATATATATATATATTTGTTTGAATAAAAACAGACCACGTTAAGGTTCCATGTAATAAATTATTTCAGCATAACCCCTTTAACAGGGCTCTGGATCATCAGCCTTTACTTCCAAAAATTGAAATGAAAAATGAAAAATGAAAAGAAATTCACACATTTTTGACGGACCTCATCAAGTATACGTAAAATTAACGAAGTGAGGAAGTGAGGTGGGAAAGAGGATATGAATGTGTCATATGTAGCATTTCAAATTCTTATTTTTAATTTTTAACTCCAATGTGTCGGCTAGATGTTTTTCGAATTTATTGTGTCTAGTCTCAAGATATAGATGGCTAAGGAGTGGAGGGGTGGAGACCGACTTTAAAGGAAGAAGCTACACTACTTTCAAAAGGACAATTTTCTTTCAAATTTTTTAGACGCTGTTAATTCGCGTTACTTTAACGGGCATGCTTGGGAGGTTAAAGTTTGTTTTTTTTAGATACAGAAAATAAATTCGATTTCAATTTTTGGAAGTAAAGTCTGATGATCCAAAGCCCTGTTAAAGAGGTTATGGTGAAATAATTTATTACATGGAACCTTAACGTGGTCTGTTTTTATTCAAACATATCTGCTCTGAAGTTTACATTGAGCTCTCCGGATATCATCCTCCTCGGGTCTACCCATACGGATTACCTAAGTTTGCATAAACTATATATATATATATATATATATATATATATATATATATATATATATTATCTTGAGCCAGACAAACCTGGTTAGGTTTGTCTGGCTCACTAGGTTTATCTAGGTCTGCTCTACGGTTGTATTGGGCTCATTTGTTAGTTAGTTGTTTACTCGTATCGGTTTTTTTCTTTAGGCTTTAAAGCTGTATCTGTGCGATTTTTTTCGACAGACTTTCATGTTTCTTTCTTTTTTATAATTCTTTTTTTCACTCGAGATTGATTTGATTATTGGCAAATGAAAACGAGTATAGTTACCTATATTTGTATATATATATATATATATATATATATATATATATATATATATATATTAAATAAAAACAGACAACTTTAAAGTTTCATGTAATAAATTATTTCACCACAGCCCTTTCAGCCTTCGGAAGTAAAGTCTGATGATCCGCAGTCCTTTTAAAAAGGCCTGTGGTGAAATAATTTATTACATGGATCCTTAAAGTGGTCTGTTTTTATTTAAATTATTTGCTCTGGATGTACATTGAGCTCTCTGGATTTTATCCTTCTTGGGTTTACCCAGACGCATTACCTAGTTTTTCATAAACTAAATATATATATATATATATATATATATATATATATATATATATATATATATATATATATATATATATGAATTGGGATCAGTTATGGATTGGAATCCTACTGAAGGATAGGAAAAGGAACAAATAGAAAACCTTTATAAATCTGTCAGGTTTCGTTTTTATTAAAGCTTCATTAGAGAATAAGATAGAGGGGAAAAAAGAAAGAATAAGTGTGCGAGAAAAAATTCTGCTATTTTTAATTTCTCCATACACAATGGGTATCTGTATGTGTATATGTATGCATGAGTGTATGTGCATCGATATATATATATATATATATATATATATATATATATATATATATATATATATATATATATATATATGTGCACACGTATCTGTATGTATGTGCGAGTAGATATAGATATGTTGTTGTGTATGTGTGTGTCTACGTATGTGTTTTGGGGCGTATATATTGTAGGCCTTACTAGATTAAATATTCCTTAATTTTTATATGTTTATGTTAAATTTGTAACCTGTAGTTGATATTACTTGCTTTGTCAAATTTTCTCTATTAAACATTGGTTCTCTTATAAATGCCCTTCGGTTTTAGTTTGACCCCACCCCATCTCTCTCTCTCTCTCTCTCTCTCTCTCTCTCTCTCGCTCATCTTCTGGATTTTAAGTTTAGATCATATCGTTTTTTATTGTGCGTAGTGTCACCACAAGTGTATACACACGTTTCCGTTGTCTGTTTTAATGTAGGTCCGAGATTCGGTAACGAATTATGTATCGAATAATTAACATTATCAATTCAACATGACAAAGACGATAATGTTAATTATATTTTATGAATATGTCCTGAAGATGGTTTATTAGACCGAAACGTCCGACGTTGACATTATATTAACATTAAAACAGCATAATTGCATATATGGTTTTTTGTTTGTTTTTCCGTATATTTTTCTTCATACTGTCGGATCTATATCCATATATTTGCTTACACACACACACACACACACACACACACACACACACACACACACACACACACATATATATATATATATATATATATATATATATATATATCAGGGGTTGCCGAACTTGATTAATGTAGAAGCCACATGAGATAAAGTTCAGATGCTTGAGAACCATAAGTCATGAGCGTTTTTATTACATGCGCATTAACATTAAACTTTTAATCCAATGGGTCTATAAGGCGTAACAGTTTTCCTATTTATATTTTATATTTACTGTGATGAAAAAAGGAGCTCAGCCAACATGAAAATATATGTATATGTATAGTGGCGACTCTGGGAGTCGGGTTTCTCGGGTTTCAAAACAACAAAAATCTTTCGCGGTGCGTCTTTTACATTCTTAATTTCGGGTAGTTCCAAAATTAATTATTTTACTTATGTACCTCAAAATATTAACCGAAATACATTTCGCTGATATTGTTCATAATAAAGAAGAAAGAACAAATAAATAAATAAAAAAAACTGAAGTATGAAAGTAAGTATATAAAAAAAAAAAGAATTAATGTAGCTAGACAAGCTGGAAAAATACTTAATAGACAATACATTTCTTGCTTTAAATTTATAAATAATCTTTTTAAAATCTCTAATGACTTCTATACCCTTTCAAAGAACCCATTTTTATTTTAACTTATTGTTTTCAAATACATATTTTAAATAATTTATTCCGTACAGTATAGTTTAGCGGAATGTATCGATTGAAAAGGGGCAAAAAATTTAGCCGGACCTAAATTCGTCGAAAATTAGAGAAAGTAGCGGCTTTAACTCGACGATTAGATGTTTGGGGTAATGAGTGTAACTGGGGTAGTGTTGAGGAAATATGATATCATTAAGCAGTACTAATTAAAAATGAACAATAAATTAAACAAATAATTCACAGAGAGAGAGAGAGAGAGAGAGAGAGAGAGAGAGGGAAAGATTTACATAAACACACTAACACACTGACATATATAAGAAAAAACACATTCAAGATAGATACACACGTTTTACGTGTCTGGAAATTTTTTTTTAAATAAATATTAATTTTATAGAATTATTACAATTAATTTTAATTTACCAATATATATATATATATATATATATATATATATATATATATATAATTTCATGCACATTTTTAAAAAGGAATCATTTTAGAATCTAAGTTAGACCAATAGTAGGTATATGTGTATTTATTAACATACACACACACAATCATATATATATATATATATATATATATATATATATATATATATATATATATATATATATATATTCCTCACAAAGAAGGATAATGGACGAACTAGCGTTTTTATTTATATTTTCCAACAATATTCATTATTTATTTAAAAAAAAAAAAATCCTTATTCGTCTATTGCATGACCGTTAGTGTCTGGTAATGTCCGGGAGAGAAAGACAATTTTTTTTCCGACGGCACGTTCCGTAGTCGGGTTGGTGATCGAATGAAACACCAAATTTTCCTCCCTCCCTCTTTTCTTCTGCTTTAAGTGTGCGGTTAGATTCAGCATGGGTGGTCACTTGGAAGATGCTTTTTGCACCAGGAAATCCTGACATCAGCTTCCGCTTCCTATTTGTGGTAGTCGGTTTTGTAAATAACTTTAGACCCTTTTTTGAAGATAGTTCCATGATCCGTCTCTTTTGCCTTGAGCAGCGGACCTTAAACAGACATGTATACTCCCACTAAACCTACACCTGCGAAGTTAAATTTTGATGATAGTAGATCATCGTCAAGCAGATTTAGTTAATGTTTTGCATGGACGCTGGAAGTGAATGCCACAACGAGATTATATATTCACACAGAAATCCGTAAATTAATTCCTATGCCATGACCGCTTTTAGAAACATTGAAATATTCAGTCCACGTATTCACTGTAATTCACTTCTGCAAAGAGACTAACGGATAAAAACAACATTTTTCTTCTAAACTGTTAGTTTGGATTGTATAAAAATATGATTGATCTTTAGGTTCAGATTCAGTGACTGATCCGGGAGGAATATAATTTCAAAGCCGTTTTCCTTAGCCATCTCTTTTTTGCACCGGAAGTCAAGCAATTCATAATGACGAATATTTTGGGATTTAACCATATCTAAGTTTAATGATTATGCTGGTAAACCGCTACAGATGTGGAAAATGGAATCGGCATAGCGCCTTCAATCTCCCTACATGGTCGTTACATTTATTTTCGCCCGAGATTAATCTAGGATAAATCGTGGCATTATGGTGCAATTAGCAGAGCACACTGGCCCATCTCGCCTTGTTTGGCAACCCGTCTAAGAGAACAACAAGCCTGAATTCTAAATGGTTTGGGCGTGGCGTTTAAAACATTACCGAAAAAACAACAGCAACACGGAGCGTCGAGAGTCGGTGGCCCCATACTCCACAGGGTGTCTTCATTGAAGAGAAAATTCATCATGCTGTAATGGGTAAAAAAATATTCTTTCATATCAATTAGCAAGTTCCATTCTTACACGGTGTCCCATTTTTGTTGCCTTCTATCAAAACTAAATCACACTTAGTAAATAATTTGACTGCTTCGAGTTAGGTAAACATAAGTGTACTAAACTGGTGGACTATTAGTACCGAATACAAAGTTTACTGCTCGATTATGTTTTGATAGAAGATATTTGAAATTATACAAAATTAAAACTTCATAAATAATATCATAATATTAGTTCCATGACTAACTCTGATCTGACGCATATATTCGGAGCTAATCTCCATAAATTTTATTTACTATTTATTTATGTTTTCCTATTTGGGATTGTGTTTGCGGTTCCTCCTGGGGTCTGCTTCAACTACGTGCTTCTGTCGTTTTCAGCCTCAACACCAAAGTCTTATTCATTAACTGTTATTATTTTCCCCACTCTCAATTGGAGTAGAGGTTTATCCCTTGTATCATTGTTAAAACAGGATTTCTAGTTCCCTGTAAAGTCTATTTCAACTCTATATTTCTAACGTCCCTATCAGAACTCAGGAATTTTCTCACTGCATTACTTATTCCTCTTTATTACGCAACAAAACTCCACACAGTAAACCTCTTTCTTGAGTGGCTTTCAGGCCTTGTATTGGGTGATCATTTAAAAAAATTATTATCATTATTATTATTATTATTATTATTATTATTATTATCTAATCTACTTTAGCACATGGAATTTTACTGATAATCAGAAAAAGAGTAGATAATTCCTCATACTGTACGGTTCAGACTCTACCCAGATCTTTTGAACAGCAGTAGTTGTTCCTTGTTTAGGATTGGGTTTCCGATTCCTTCAACTCTGTACTTCTGGTGTCCTTGCCTGAAATCTGAAATTTTATTCAGTAATTATTATTACTTTTTCCTCTCCCAAAGGAGTAGATATGTTTTCCTATCGTCCGGTTCAAACTCTTCCCCAGTCTTCTGAAACGGAGTATAGGTTTATATTTTGTTTCCTGTTTAGGATTGGGTTTCTGGTTCCTTTTAAAGTCTACTTCAACTCTATATCGGAACTCTGAATTGTTTTTCACTATTTATTTATTTTTTCTCTTCCCCTAATAGATATAGATAGGCTCACCTATTGCCCGATTCACACATCACCCCGTTATTTTAAAGAGGAGCAGAGATTTATCCCTTGTTTCCTCTTTAGGATTGGTTTTCCGTTTCCTTCTAAAGTCTTCTTCAATTCTATACTGCTAAAGTCTCAGACTGAACTTCGAAATTTTATTCAGTAATTAAATCTTAACCTCTTCAAATCTATAATTAGCTATTATCATCCCTGCATAGATACAAGGACTTCGATTCTTGCCCTTTTTTTTTACAAGAATACAACTCCACACTGTAGCCCTCTACCTTGAGTGACCCTTGGGCCTTGTATTGGGTGAACATTAATAAAAAGTAAAAAAAAAACATGCCCAATACAAGTGGCCTTTTGTCAAAGTAAATTAAACTTAGTAAATAACAAAACCTTTTCATTGAGAAAATGGCCCATATTAAAATCTTGTGGCATTCTTTATCTCATATTAAAGTGCTACTTGCAGTATTCTTTAACAATGTCGAGCAATGTAGATGATTTTTATCACTCGATTTTCGATAATTCTTTTCAGAAATATCGCTGACCAATAGTTTGCTTTCATCTCGATTGAACACTTGAATTTTTCTTAATAAGAAGGTACCAAGTAGCAACGGTTTTTGAGATTTCAGACACTCAAGAGGAATTTTGTCATACCTATTTGAGTGAAAACACCCTTGAGGCAATCTCCGCCCCGCAAGACACTTCACAGTCTGATAATATTAAAATATTCGGGCGGGGCCTATGCCCCAGTACTTGCTTAAAAGAGTCCATCTAATTCATGTCATTTCACCTAAGAGTAGGGAAGGGTCGGGTAGACTGAAAATTGTTTTCGTGGTACTGTTTGGATAATTCCTTTCAAAACAAACATAGGAACAGAATTTTCTCTGGTCACAGAAGGTCATTTTATAGAAGGGGCCTACAGTATGATTGTTAGTGCCATATTAGTACTTAAATTAGTAATTCTTATGAAGCATTATTTTGTTGAAATGATATACAAGCAATGTATATCATTGCTTGAACCTGCTTTAAATGCTCTGGATGGAGCGACTTGGTGATAGTAGTCGTGGCTCTTGGGGGCACAGCCCTATGGGTATAGAAAAACTCAGATGAGTTCCACCACGGAATAGGTGAGCGAGCGGCGCTATATCGAGTCTGATTTGCTACCTATTCGTCACCGAGGCCCGTTGGAACAGTTGGTATGTTTGCATGATGACGTAACTGTCAGGGTTTCAATTCTCGGTAGTGGATGCGCACTGCTGATGAGTCCCAAATATAGGACGAAACAGCTGTCCAGTGCTTTCTGCATTCTTCTAGACTCGATGAATTGCTTAATTATATATATATATATATATATATATATATATATATATCTATATATATATATATATAGAGAGAGAGAGAGAGATAGAGAGGTACCTCCAAAGAAAAGCGCTACGTACGGTTTAAAACGAAAACCTTTTTCTTGAAGCTATTATTTTAGTTAAAATTTAAGCTAATTAGTTGCACATTCAACATTTGAAGAGTTAGAGAAACTTAATAGCTAATTAAGTAAAACCTCTATTATGGAATCTATATAAATCAATGCAAAATTGGAGCTCAATTCTCACACAAATTCTGAGATTAAAAATGAACCTGCTTTACATTATAGTAATTTACAAAAATTATTTAATCTGTCTCCTCACTAAGACGAGTAGTGACACAAAGTCTTTTAAGAAGGTGGAGACCCGAGCGAATACACCCGGACCAGGAACAAAAATTGCCCTCAGCCCCCGCAATCATCGGTTGCGCTTGCCTCGGTGCGAGCGCCGATCGCTCTCTCTGGTGCAATGTGAATGGCGCGGCCTCGGGCAGCTGTTCCCCAGGCTCTAATTCCTTAATATATGTGTTATATGTTATCTACTTATAGGCAATCTCGCTCTTCAAGTTTAATTAATTTGCATATTGATTTCAAAAAAGTTTATTTCATTAACTTCCTTCATTTGTATTCTTTTATTCGAGAATTGTTTTGATTTCCATATGAAAAAAATATTTCTTTTTTAAGAATAACGTCTTATATAGTGCAGAAAAGTGTTTGAAATTTGCATTTTAGTTGGTCTTGAACAAGTTGGCGTCTATTTGTAAAACTTTACTTAACTGTAACAAGACAATTTGTGAATGAAGTGTTCATTTACAATTTTGTTTCAAAGATTTCAAGTGGTGAATATATCTTACTTTGCGAAGCCTTCGAGAATGTCAACCATTAATTTTTTATGTAAAACAGTTACAGAAAATCTGCTCTGAATCGTAAAATAGATAATGCAATAAAACGAAGCCATTATTTCATTAGAAAAGATTTTAACCGATTTTATGAATAATATATATTATGGGCATTATTATCTTAAGAACATTTTTTCAATGAATAATGATTTTTCCGAGAATTGTTTTCATTTTTTTTAATTGTAATTATAACAATGTGTAAAGTTTTACATCTCTTAAACTTCTGTATTACTTTGCAGCGGTTAAATGATATTCTTTTTAAGTAAAACTATATTTATTAATCATAAATGCAAAAGCTTATTACATTTCAGCGACCTCCACAATTTTAAAAACAATTTTTAATTTTTTTTTTTGTGTGTGTGTATAAACGAGTCTATCTTTTGTCATTATCAGAAAATAAGAGCGATGCCTTGATTAAATATAAAATTTAATGGTAATTCTATAATTTCTTCTATAAGCATCTTCCTGGATAAGATTATAAAGCCAAAGTACCTAAAATTCGGTAAAATGTTAAATTACTTATTTTCTTAAAATTTTAAGATTACTGGGTAGTTAAAAAAATTATATAAAAATGGCGCTCACGTATATTATACAGTTATGTCTAGAGTAGAAATAATTCCCAAAGTTAAGTCTGTTGAAAAAATTGTCAACACATCAAAAAGTCATTCACCTCCCCGTTAAAACATGTTTTTCTGAGATATTTAAATTGAAAGTGTGTAATATTTGTTTCAAATAAGTTTAAACTTTAAATTAAGCACCTCCACAGATTTTGAGAGATACCTAATTTAAATTACTTTTCAAATACAAGCAAAGTATTCGGTTTATTGAAAATATTAAATCTAATTTACTAGCTTTAAATTAAAACTAAAATAAAAGCGTTAATAAAGATCTTTCATTTATAAGAGTTTTTTTAAACCTTAGGTATCGCTTTTCTTTGGAGGTACCTATACTAATATATATTAGATGATCAGGTAGATAGTAAAAAAAAAATCATAGAGACGAATGTAAAGGGAAAGACATAAAAATGGTAAAATAAAAATATGCAATGTCCATTCTCATTTTTATTTTGTTATACTGGTTGTGGATTTTTTTTTCAATGAAGATAAGTAAAGTAGATAATAAAATAGTGAACTGAGACACCTTTTATTCTTGCCACTAATCGGTCATAAATTTTGACTGAATCAGGACAAAGGAAAACCTTTCGAGTCGACGCTTATATGAAAAGCATAGAAATATTTGTATAAATAATCCGATTTAACATATATATATATATATATATATATATATATATATATATATATATATATATATTTATTTATATATATATGTGTGTAGGTGTGTGTATGTATGTGTGTATGCGCGAGTGTCTGTGTTTATATACATATACATATATATATATATATATATATATATATATATATGTATGTATATATATATATATATATATATATATATATATATATATATGTATATATATATATATATATATATATATATATATATGTATATATATATATATATATATATATATATATATATATATATATATGTGTATGTATCGAGCATTGTTTTTTAAAAATAAAAATAACTGCTAAGAACACTGTATTATAAATCTTACGGTTCTTTATTATTATTTTAATATATATATATATATATATATATATATATATATATATATATATAGAGAGAGAGAGAGAGAGAGATAGATAGATAGATAGATAGATAGATAGATACATAGATACATAGATACATATATGCATATACTTTTGTGTGTTTATATAGACATATATATATGTGAGTGTGTATTTATATATATATATATATGTATATATACATATGTGTGTGTTTATATAAACGTATATATATATATATATATATATATATATATATATATATATATATATATATATATATATATATATATATATATGGTGTGTGGGTGTTCGTTTGCGTGGATGTGTCCCTCTGTGTATATTTACCGCTGAATAGTAATGTGGAGGAAATAAATGTGATTGTAAATTCCAAACAATAAGAGTGTAATCCATTTCCTTATATACATAAACTTTCGATGTGATATGACAATTCTGAAAAGTTTTACTTCTTTATAAGAAGGATTTTAGAATATTCTTCTGGGGTAATTTTCTTCGAAATAAGCTAGATTCCATCTCCTAATGGAGCACTGCATATTCTACGCACGATCTGAATTTTTGTCCTTTTTTTCATGATGCTGAATAAAAGAGTGACGTTTCGACTGTCTATGAAAGGAAGAGATCCACAGCAGCACTTTATTAAAGTTTTGATGAAAGCGTAAAAGAACAACACGAAGAAACCATCTGGAAATAAAAAATAAAAAAAATGAACATGTCGACTTCATTTTTTTTTATTTTTTATTTCCAGATGTCGACTTTTCTCAATTATTCAAGTTCACTTTATGGTCTCAAAGTAATGCAACGCTATTTTAATTTAAGAAAAGGTAGTAAAATTTTTATTTTTCCAAATACTCATTTGATAGAGAATATGTTACGGAATGAAAACCTTTTTAGCCAAAAATTGGAGTCGAGCGCTTAACACATCGCAACAGGATGTTTTCCTGATCACTACAATCTTAACCTGTTCAAATCTCGGGTTAATTGTTATCTTCCACTGCTATGTACACAAATAAACTCCTAACGTTACCCTCTACCTCGAGTGGCCTCCGAGCCTTGTAAAGCGTGAACCTTTCATTAAAAAAATAAAATAAAATATAAACGATCAGCGTTAAAGGAAAGGATTATGAGAAGTAGTTATCCTGTCTACTGACCATCATTAAAGAAGTATTTCTCATAATCGAGCAGGATAATGTAGCTATTTGCAATGCTAGGCTTTGTATACAATGAGCTGAATGCAAGAAACTATGCTGTCATATTGGCTCACATTCTATTCAATTTACAATTCCATTGAGAACTTGTGAGGCATCTTTTCAATAAGCGCCTTTGTGTCAAGAAAACAGCTTAATCTGTTGCTTGGGTGAAATTCTACAGGAAGATGGGAAAAATGTATGCTCTTAAAGTTAAACAAGCAAATAGATGTTTTAAGGTCAAAAGTAAAACATTGCAATTGCAAGTTTAATTTTAAACAAATATTTTGATGTCTTATAGTTACTTTCCTAGTGTTCAATTTTACTTGAAAAAAATATGGAAAGTTCTTACCTTACTTCATATTTCCCGAATGTAATATGTTGCGCTTTAACACCATCCCAGATTCTCATACAAACACGGATATGTACGAGGTGTGGGTTGGCGCGCTGGGGGTCGGTTTGGTTGGATCTGGAACAATGATCGGTCACATAGATTTTCTCAAATCAGAATAAATGGTCAAGTATCAGAAATATTTTGATGGGGCTTCTTGATACGGCAGACAACGTTTTGGTAGATGAGCGTATATATATATATATATATATATATATATATATATATATATAGATAGATAGATAGATAGAGAGAGAGAGAGAAATATGTAGGTAGCTCCACAAAATCGCTAAAAATCAGCATACTGTGATGAAAGAAAACTCCAAACATTTTCTCATCCTAATCTTTATGTTATTATTAAAAGGAAAGTTCTAAGAATTTTTTGAATATTTAATTAAATTTTTTAATCCTTTTTAGAACATTCGAAATGTTGATTAAAATTATTGTTTTTCTTGCGTCAACGTATTAGAAATTAGCATAGAGAATTTTAGAGTCTTTTTTGCGGTGACAGGCATGAAATTTGCAAAAATAAAAAATTGTCGAATTTTAATGAAATTTTCAGGACTTATTCACAAATAAATGAAAACATGATAATTATTAGTAACTATATTAGTTAAAACCAGATCTATTTGAATAATTTAATCAACATTTTTTTTTTTTTTGTAAAATTGGACCCCGTCTTACTAAAATCTGCTCTGAATCGTAAAATGAAAAATGCAATAAATCTAAGCCATTACTTAATCAGAAAAGCTTTTAACTGCTTTTATAAATAGGATGTATTATGGACACTATTGTCTTAAGAAAATATTTTCAATGAATAATGAATTTTACAAGAATTGTTTTCATTTTATAAAATTTAAACAGAATAATTTTAAAAAATTATAAATCTTTAAAAATTCTGTATTAATTTGTACCAGTTTTCTTAGGTGATATTGTTATTACGTAAAATCTATATTTACTAATCATAAATGGAAACGCTACTACAATAAAGCGACCGCCAGTATATTAAAAAGAATTTTGAATTTTTTATGTGTAACGAAACGAAACGATTTTTTAAATAATCACTACATTATCAGAGGATAAGAGCGATAACTATAGTAAAGTTAAAGTCAAAATGACTAAAATTCAATAAAAAAAAATTACAAGATTAGTTTTCATTATTTCACAATTTTAATTAATTTATAATATTTTTAAATCTTTTAAAATTCTGTTCTAATCGCGTAACTCTTATGAAATATAGTTATTAAGTAAAACTTTATTTAATAATCAAATATCGTAAAGCTTATAATTTGATGGACCTGAATATTTAAAAAAATATTTTGAATTGTTTTGTATATGTATAAACGTGCCAAATTTTATACATAAGGTCGCCCATATACGACACTATCAGAAAAAAAGAGCAATAACTACAATAAATTTAGAGCAAAAATTCTCTAAAATTCAATAAAACAATAGATTATGGAGGATATTTTCTTAAACGATTAAGATTACCGAGTAGTGAAAAGGTGCTCACGTTATATCCCTCAATTAATTTTTTAAGGTTAAAGCCCCAGTAGAACAACATCAGACATAATCTGTCATTGATCTCTCATGGGGGTGTTTAAAAGCTGTCAACATAAATACACAAGTTACCATCTTGTTAAAAAATGCATTTCTGTCATATTTTGAAAATAAAGTAAATGATAGTTGTTTCAAATCAGACTAATTACAATTTAAATCAATTAACATTCCCAAGTAAACTTTCAAAAAAATATATTTATTTCTTATTTTTTAATCGGTATCACCCAATGCAAGGCAGTAAAGCCACTAAGACACAAGGAGTTACAAGTTATGGAAGAATTAGGAACTGAATCATTAATAATGAGCAGATGCAGAAGGTAGTAATAAGGTAGACAGTAGATAGCGATTGACATTGCATTTAAATTTTTGCCTGGAAAGCATGGAACCAGAAGCGAGTTATACAAGCGAGAAATCCGAGAAAATACACTGTTAGCATAGAATTTACGGATACATCTAACGAGCTCAACTGTAAATTGATGAGATCTCAAAAAGTCTAGGAACCATGGGAAAGAGCTTGTCTGAACAATTATTATGAAAGTATTTATAGAAAAGACACAGAGAGGCAATCTTACGGCGGTTGGAATGTAACTGAAGCCGAGCCGCCAGCCCAGTAACGATAATATTGCTGATTCTTCTTTGGATTTTATTAAGGAGCTCCAGGTAAATAGTAGGAGGCATCGGACCACATGTGGCAGCATTATTCTAAGCATGAACGAATGGTAGACTTATTGATATCTTTGGAAGATTTTTGAATAAAGAGATTTACATTTTTATAACAGTTTTCTAAAAATGCCGGTAAAAAAATATTAGAAATTTTAAAATGAAAATTTCTTCCAATCAATTTAAATTAGTTTTGAAATACAGTATAGTATTTTGCTTATTGAAAATATTAGATTTAATCTATCAGCTTGAAATTAAAACTGAAATAAAAGCTTCAAGAAAGATTTTTCATTAGTAAAATTTAATTTTAAATGTTAAGTATCGCGTTTTTGTGGTGGCATCTAATATAGATAGAAGAGACAAAAACAGCCGGTAAATATGCTTAGCTTACATTATTCTTCCCACATACTAGATGAAGTGATGAAGAATTGAATGTTGCGTTGCACTAATTCTTACAATTATCAAAGATCTATGAGTATAGACCCTGGAGATAATACCACATATTATATCGGCGCATGACGTCGGAAGCAGATGTTGCTGGCATTGACGTCGAATCCACTCACCAATAATCTACATTTCTTGAAATGGCGACCAGCATGAAAGTACAGCCGTAGCAGAATTCCTTCATCTGGAAAACTTGCATTCAATGACATTTGCAACGCATACCGAAACTTTACAAACTTAACAGTGGATCTGAGCACAGATAGGTTGTGAGCATTAAATTTCCGTAGTAGTAACACCTACCCCTAACCTTTACATGCCACGTACATATGAATGAGTCATCTGTATTCCATTCATATTCCATTTGTAAGAAAGAAGTTCCACCCGGACAGCTACTTTTTGAAACAGAGTTAATCGTTATCTTAACTGTTAACCGTTTCCTACAAAACCTTATGAAATGCACTTCTCGCCTTATTTTACGCTAGTATAACACCACACACTGTAATCCTCTGCCGCGTGTCTCTTTTGGGCCTGTATGGAGTGAATATTTGTAAAATAGAAGTCATTTTCTGGCTGCTCTGGACAACTGAAATAGACAGCATTTTGAAAAAGCTAATGTTGCTGAAAATGTGGAAAAATAATATCATGGTGCAGAAAACTTGCACTATCCAACGATTTTCTTTTGAACGCTTCGTGTCTATTGAAAATTTCGTTGGCAATAAATTAGACGCGTCACACTGGGAACGTCCAACATAGATAAGACATCATCGTCGGAAAGCTATATATGGTGTAGCATAAATTTAGTGCATTTGAACAGAATATGGAATCTATGGTTGACCAAGTAAGGAACGGTTATCTCTTCTCGCCTGCATTTTACACACTTCTTGAATTACTTGAGTTCGCATCACCAGAAAATGATCGTATCATTCTTAATCGAGTTCGTGTCACGAGATCAAGTGAAGAAAAAGCAATGATGTCGAATAATGAGTAAGTTAAAAATTATAGTTTCTGTTTTGGAAAGAAAAATTCTATTACTTGATAAAAAATGCTGATTTTTTGTCAAAGAATATTCTTAGTCTACATATGAATAACAATGTCAGTAGTATAGGCACCCTTATCGTTGATACAGTGGCCTCAGGAGAGATAAAAGGAACGCAGTTTTTTATTAGCGGATTCGTTCGAGGTTTAAATGAACAAGGTCCATTTCTTCACGCAGAGATATCAGGAACGCAGATTTCTATTAGTAGTTTCGTTCGAGGTTTAAAAGATCAAGGTCCATTTCTTCACGCAGAGATAACAGGAACGCAGTTTTATATTAGTAGTTTCGTTCGCGGATTAAATGATCAAGGTCCATTTCTTCACGCAGAGATGAAAAGGAACGCAGATTTCTATTCGTAGTTTCGTTCGGGGATTAAATGATCAAGGTCCATTTCTTCACGCAGAGATGAAAAGGAACGCAGATTTCTATTCGTAGTTTCGTTCGGGGATTAAATGATCAAGGTCCATTTCTTCACGCAGAGATGACTGGAACGCAGTTTTTTATTAGCAGATTCGTTCGGGGTTTAAATGACCAAGGTCCATTTCTTCACGCAGAGATAAAAAGGAACGCAGTTTTCTATTAGCGGATTCGTTCGAGGTTTAAATGATCAAGGTCCATTTCTTCACGCAGAGATAAAAGAATCGTACTTTTCGATTAGTAGTTTCGTTCGAGGATTAAATGATCAAGGTCCATTTCTTCACGCAGAGATAAAATGAACGCAGTTTTCTATTAGCGTATTCATAATAGGTTTAAATGATCAAGGTCCATATCTTCACACAGAGATGAAAAGGAACGCCATTTTCTATTAGTGGATTCGTTCCAGGATTAAATGATCAAGGTCCATTTCTTCACGCAGAGATAAAAAGGAACGCAGTTTTCTATTAGTCAATTCGTTCGCAGTTTAAATGATGAAGGTCCATTTCTTCACGGAGAGATAACAAGCAGGCAGTTTTCTATTAGAGGATTCGTTCGAGGTTTAAATGATCAAGGTCCATTTCTTCACGCAGAGAAAACAGGAACGCAGTTTTCTATTAGCCGATTCGTTCGAGGTTTAAATGATCAAGGTCCATTTCTTCATGCAGAGATAACAGCAACACAGTTTTCTATTAGTGGATTCGTTCGAGGTTTAAATGATCAAGGTCCATTTCTTCACGCAGAGATAACAGTAACGCAGTTTTCTTGTAGCGGATTCGTTTGAGGTTTAAATGATCATGGTCCATTTCTTCACGCAGTAATAACACGAACGCAGTTTTCTATTAGCGGATTCGTTCGAGGTTTAAATGTTCTAGATCCATTTCTTCATGGAGAGATAAAAAGGAACGCAGTTTTCTATTAGCGGATTCGTTCGAGGTTTAAATGTTCAAGGTCCATTTCTTCACGCAGAGATAACAGGAAGGAGTTTTCTTTTAGTGGATTCGTTCGAGGTTTAAATGATCAAGGTCCATTTCTTCACGCAGAGAAAACAGGAACGCAGTTTTCTATTAGCGGATTCGTTCGAGCTTTAAATGATCAAGGTCCATTTCTTCACTCATTTTTGTCAAATAGATTGGAGTCCTTATTTCCTCCTTTTCGTACACCTGATGGGCTTTAAAGTAATTCGGTGTTTCGGTATTCACCGCTCATATATGACTTTTTAGATCGATACAGTTCCCCTGCCTGATCAAGTATTTCAATGTCGTCAGAGATGTGAAACATTTATATCCTATTGAATTTTTGTGTTATCGGTAAGAATTTCTTGGGTTTCATATTATCTTCGGTTGTTTGGTGTTATGTGACAATTGAACTATTATAGGATAAACGGTACTTTAATCATCGCGATAATGTAGTGGTTGTGTAAGCAATATATGTGGGGGTTGAATTTTTTTAGAAAAATATTCTCCACGTTGAAACGCGAATTCATAGACACATTTGATTTGTTGAAGTTTTACGAATAGAAATGCATGAATTATCTAATATGTATGTCATACTGTGAATACTTACATAGGCTTTTTAGTTCGAAATGATGGAGAAAAATATGTTAAAAGTAGTGGCTATTTTATTACTTTATTTTAAAACGCATTTTTCTAAATATAAGAATTAATTTGAGGCAACAGAAATCAAATTCTGCATTTTATTTAGTACATAATTCAAGACTTTTTATTTAACATTTTTTTAAAACTAGCTTAAATATAGAGAACTGCGGACAATGTTTCTGTACATAAAACTTTATTGGAAGTTTATCCCAAATATTAATTAATAATAAATAAAGATTGTTCTTGAATATATTGATTACCTGATTTTTTTCTTTCATACTTATTTCGTTTATTTAATTTTTGGAAGTTTTCTATTTTTACCTGCAAGCAACGTTGAATTAATAATCGATGTATATTTGATTATTGCAAATAAAAAGTTGGAACTTGAAATAAGAATCTCTTAAAATATAAAAGATCATAAGTTATTTTGGGTCCCTACCTGATTAAGAAGCAGAAAAGCGAAGTGAAGTAAGGTTTATTTCCCAGTTGAACTGTTTTCAGAATAATGGCGGTAAATAGGGAAATAGTATTATCGCCAATAGTCTAAATACACATAGAATAGAGGTAAAAATAAAATGAAAGATGGTGGTAGTAAATATGATGAGTGAAGTCTGAATTCAATAACAAGAAGGAAAGGAAACTGAATGTGTAAAAGGAAACAAGAAAGACAAATATGTTTTACACTTCAAAATGCATCATAAGTCAAATGATGTTGTTAAGTAGAGAGAATATGGCTAATCAATAAACTCGTTGGTCCAATACGTATGGACAAACACATGAAAATATCAAGAAAACTAAAAATAATGTTCGATACAATATGGTTCTGTGTTTTAAATGCGAAATGACTTTTGTTTTTAAAGGAACAATATTTCAAACGTTTTTACTGGAGTCCAAGCGATGTACACAGGATCAGCTCATCTTAATACCATTAGTAAAGAGGAAGTTCCACTCAAACAACTTCTTCCCAAGAACGGTTACTTTGTGGAACAAACGCCCGAGAGGATGTTTTCCCAATCACTACATCTTAGCTTCTTCAACATTTATCTGTCCGACATATCCTCATGATAGGCACTTTTTACTTATCCCACTTACAACAACCTCATTCAGTAACACTTTTCCGAGAGTGGCTTTCGGACTTTGTATTGTGTAAACAATAGTATAAAAAGATTAGCGTACCTTACTAATTATTATTCAACTGTAAGGCATCATAACCTTAAACTGGGATAAAAGACCAAGTACGGGTGATCATATAAGTATCGTTCTCACTGTTAGAACAAAAGATCTGACAAGACGAAGCACCCGGGCAGAATCGAACACTTTAATATCGTAAGGGCGAGTTATAATATTTTACTAACCTTTGCTTCACGACGAAGCACTTAATGAGAAGTAATTCATTTTGATCTTCATACGCGCGTCCAACCAAGTTTTTCCAGTTGTATACGGCGTATTTCCTATCATTCCAAAAATAGGGGTATAACTAGCCTAAATCAGATGTATTTCAAGCTAAGATGTTTTACGAGATTTTATCTGGAGAGAGAGAGAGAGAGAGAGAGAGAAAGAGAGTAGGATGATTGAAGAAAGGAGGGATTGACCTTTGAATTGATTTGATTGATTTGTATTTTTTACGACCCATCAACCTTTCTTCAGGTTATTTAAAGGCAGAAAATTTAGCTTGTAAGAATTTTTGGGAGATAATAATGATCTACTGATACAAGTCCTACTACGAACCGTTATTTATTACACCACCCGCACATATAAGCTTACAGTACCTAGTATTTCCAAGCTGTCACCCATCTAGGTAGTAACCAAGCTCGACCTTTCTTAACTTCGGTGATTGTAAGAAAACCAGTGTTTCAATGTGATACGGCCTTTGAAGAAAACCCTTCTTTATCTTCATGTGAATATGTTGTTTGTTAAGCTTTGATTACTTGGTTCCTATAATAAAATATCACATGTTATCCATATCTCGTGTTTAAATTAAAAAAATCAATTCTATTGTTTACTGTCTGAATTTGTATCTAAAATACCAATTCTCTGCCATGAAATTGCCATTTGCATGCACTCGTAGAAATGTACTGAAGGTCTATTTATTGTAACTTTTTTCGTCTACGCATGGCATACCATTATATTTTATAGGAAAATAGAGACAGTCTGTTGTGATAAATTTAACTGATAACCGTACGAATATATAATATAGATTTCAAGAAGGAGCAATAATTATATTTAACACATAAACTAATCTTTAAATTGAAACAAACTCTGACTTCTTAATTAAATAACCTATCGAGGTTGATACGCCGCTAAAGAAAATCAACCAACCAAACCAAACCATAGACTATTCATTACTTTGATAAATGCTTGTAAAAAGTTTTAATTCTTAGTCAATGAACCTATATGTTTCGTATATACACTGATATACCTAAAAGGTAGAACATTCTGAAAAGGTAAAAGGAAGTGGTATAACCACACCCATAACATCATTGAAAAGCCCGGATTTATATCAGTTGTGTATTGACATCTATCGAGTGGTGTGAACATCGGCCAGGCTGCTTATGACTTGAATTATCAGAGTTCGAAGCCGTGCCATACAGATGAGATATTGTATTTCTGAAATTCTTGGGACATTTCAGTTCCGTTGAGCACCGGGAATATCTGATGGATTGAATTGTAGGCCATTGTGGACAGCGCGTTGTAACAGACATCGATTAAGATCACAATTAAATTAAATGCCTCTGTTAATGCATGCCTAATAATTTACACAGCCTTATCTGGAATCATGTTGCCAGTTGGACACTGGAAGAGTAGCAACTTGTGGCATAGCACTATGAATCACAATTCCTTTTTTTTCTCAGGGTGATGGTAAGTAAGGTGTAGCGCAGATCTCTATTTTGCATGAGGTCCCGGGTTTTGAAAAAAGCACCATGAAGACTATTTGTCTTCCTATAATGATGGTGTCCACGTTGCGTGGCTTGGGTCAATAGATTCTCTTATATACTTGACGAATGGCGACCATTTATATCCATTCTGAATACAACCCCCAAATAAAATATTATTACAGCAGGATAATCTACCGTGTGATCACAATGTTGAACTTACTACAATTTTTTTAAGGAACATTCTGGATTTATCCAAAGACTCCTTGGCTACCATTGTCATATCAACAAACTCTAAGCAATACAGACTTTCAAAACGAATACTTATGCTAGACATTACAAATCTTCATGGATCAATACAACAATGAAGAACATCACTGAAATAGAAGTTATGCTAGATAAAAGAAAACTATGCAAAATATAGATATTTGATTGTAAGATAATTGTATTTCTATAATCACGCTACGGAATTATTGATGTAAAAATGTACATATGTATTGCAAACATTTACAAAAACAAATACTAGTATTATTTACATACGTGGATATGTGTGTATAAAACTCAGATAAACACAGAAACACATACACGAATTCACACATGAAGTTACACTTAACAATTCGCCATATATATATATATATATATATATATATATATAGATAGATAGATAGATAGATAGATAGATAGATAAACCTAGTGAGCCAGACAAACCTACCCAGGTTTCACCTAAACGGATCGTCAGGGAAAGAATGCCATTCTTTCCCTGACGATTCGTTTACCTGGGTAGGTTTGTCTGGCTCACTAGGTTTATCTAGGAGTGCTCTACAGTTGTATTGAGCTCTTTTGTTAGTTGTTTACTCGTATCGGGTTTTTTTCTTTGGGCTTCAGACCTGCATCTGTGCGATTTTTTTCGGCAGAAGTTCATGTTTGTAGCTCTTTCTTTTTTTAAAACCTTTTTTTCCCTCGAGATTGATTTGATTATTTGCAAATCAAGAATTCGAGGGTTTTTCGAGACCAGTCTAGTTGTCTATATTTGTATGTATATATATATATATATATATATTTGGACTATTCATGTCTTGAGATTGTCCGATGACAGAATGCCCAAGATGCTAATATACAGCCAGCTAGATCAGGGCTACAGGAGTGTAGGACGCCCATGGCTAAGATACAAAGACATGCTGAAAAGCAACTTGTCAGCTGTCAATATACCACATAACACCCTTGAGCGCTTAGCCTTGGAGCGGGTAGAATGGAGATCAACGTGTTTAGTGGACTCAGCAGTTTTCAATCTGCTTGTCTGAATCATCTTCAAGAAGCAAGAGCAAAATCTAAAAGGTTAATCTAACAGTGATCTCATCTCACAATCTTCACTCTTGCTCCATATGTAGCCTCCTTTTTTAATCACTGGCGGGTTTTAAGTTCCACTTAAGATTATCTCACAAAATTTCATAACTGAATCAATTAAGCTGTCAGATGCTCACACTTCGAAACCGACAGGAGAATCCATTATATATATATATATATATATATATATATATATATATATATATATATATATATATATACATATATATATATATATATATATATATATATATATATATATATATATATATATATATGTATATATACAGAGAGAGAGCGAGAGAATCTGAGAGAGACAGAAAGAGAGAAAGACAGAGACAGAGCAGAACTTGTTCTTGTCCCTATTCTGGTTTTGAAAATGAGCATATGATCTGAAAAGGTGTGACTTATAAATAATTCACACACGCACACACACACTAGCATATCCTGTTATATAGAGGGTGACTGAAAAGAAATTCCCTATCTTAAAATATTCGTAACTTATTTATTAATTCTAATTTTTACAAGAAAAGGATATGAGAGGAAAGCGTTTAGCATGAGGTTTTATTTAAAATTCGATATGGGTACCAGATTTCGATACCAGCTTCTCGGACTACCCAGGAATCGCGTCAACCGATTTCATCAGGAACTCTTTTGGCATGGAAAACATAACTTGTATTCACCTTGCAAGTTCTTCCAAGGTTTTTGGCTTAGAATAGTAGACTTGCTCCTTTAAAACCGAAAAAAAAAAAAATTCCCAGGGTTTTATGCCAGGACTGCTTGCTGGTCATTTATACATAAAATAAGGAGTTACTTTTCAATCACCCTATATATATATATATATATATATATATATATATATATATATATATATATATATATATATATATATAATGGCCCAACATAAAGAAAGATAGATTTTAAAAACTGCAAAAAAATAATGGGTATATCAATGATACCCAGAAAGTATAATGGTTATTGGCTCAGAATAGAGAATTTATGGACTATACAGTTTCGCAGTAATACCATTGGGGAAGGAAAGAATCAATTTGTTTTCCTGTCAGTAATGGTTTAAATAGCAAGGTAGTCTGGCTGCTCTGACCTAAGTTGTAAGTGTGTGCGGTTGTGTCTCGGTGTGTGTGTGCGGTTGTGTCTCGGTGTGTGTGTGCGGTTGTGTCTCGGTGTGTGTGTGCGGTTGTGTCTCGGTGTGTGTCTGCGCACCTCTAAAACGTGCTGTTTTAAGTTTATTTTCTTCTCACGTACTTCACTAAACTTTTATAGAGATATTTTCGCTTTGTTTACGTGTAAATCCTTGGCTGTCTCTAATCATCAATGTTTCATATTTATACACGATGTGTGGTTATCTTCTTGTGTGAAGAAGGCAGTTAGAGTTCAACGTTCAACTCATTCAGTTAGGTAAGAGATCAAGGCTCCGTATATCCTATGCCCTCAGGATTCATTCGAAAGATTAACCGGAATCATTTCTTAAGAGCCTTTTGATGCTTTTATTTAAAGTCTCACACAGAAGGACTTTCACGATTAACTCTGTGTTCAGCTAACGTATGGCAAATTACTGAATCAAGCTATCAGAGGATTATTGCTTTAAAAGGTTTTTTTTTATTAAGAGTGCACGATTTCTAGTTTATTTCTATCATTTCATGAACGGTAATTTCAAGTTCGTCTTGTCAGTTCCCTCGAGATAATTTCACTGATGTGTTTTATGACAAATGACATTGAACCTCTTGCCACACAATGAGAATTCTATCAAAACAGTGTCTTTCAATTCTTATCTTGTTTATGTGATTATTCTCACTTGGAAACAACAGTAAAACAAAATGTCTTTCACTATTAATGACGATAACATGATTAAAAGGTAAAGCAGCACAAACATTAATACTACCTAGATTTTATTTGATCGTAGAAAATAATTAGTACAATTACAAACCAAAATGTATTTATGGAAAAAAAACGCAATTAATCACGGGCTTAAAATCGATTGAAACCCCTTAGTCAAAATGCCTGTGTATCACTGTGAATTGTGCGCAAGAAAAATACATTCTGATGTTATAGGTATAGGTTCTACTAAGAGACGATCAGTTAATTTTAAAGAATTTTTTTTCTGTTTTATACAAAAGTCATTACGTCAAAGCAAGACACATTTACCCTTTTTAAGAAATAATCATTTTCCATATAGAACCTTTGGAGCCTAGATCTAATTAATTTATTTTCGTTTCCGAAACGTAAAGGAATTTCTAAGGAAATAATGGATGCTTTTAATCCGACATTATTTCTTTATTTCAATTTTACAACACCCTCATCATTCGTCCAAGACTTCCAATACCGCGGCTGATCGATGAAGATCGTTTCGATCTGAGACCTACCTTATCCCACGTTGTGAGATAAGTTTGATCATAAGGAGGCCAAGATAGAATCATCGCAGGTATCATCGTGTCGATGCTGGTCCAAGCAGGGCGAAGACGTACAGGAAAAAAAAAACACTGGAATAAAACGAACAAAAAGTAAATACTGTTTTTATATCAGTCCTTCGTACAATAATTGGTTATATCAGTGTGGTTCGCGTGCAATTAATTACCAGCCCAATACGCATCTAAATCGGAAATGATATTATTGTTATGGACTTGGTAAACTTTGGTTTGCGGTTTTGGTAAATTTAGACACAAGGCTGAAGTCGGGGGTATCTTTGGCAGGCAATCACGACTGATGGCTGGGACGGACTCTACGCCGCCTCTCTCCTGTCTCTGTCTCTGACTAATTCGCTTCGCGTATTCGTTTATATTGACATTCGCAGAAACTGGCGCGAAGAACAGCGCATAGGGAGATCCTATTTGTTGTCGGCTTACTTCATAATTCTGTGAGATTTTCCTTCTCTCCACTCTCTCCTATTATTAACTCTCACTAAATCTCCTCAGTGAGCGTGGGTGGCTTATCCATCCCCATCTATTCTTCTTGCTTGGATGAAGTGCTCGACTCCAGAATCTCTTATTTCTGTTACATGTTTTCTTTCTAAGACAGCTTCTTTTAATATCATTTGTTCCCATATGTAATATTATCATTGTAATGAATACAATACTCAGTATTTCATTCGTTAAATCATTATTTAATCGCTCTCTTATTTCGCCAGTTAACATCGGCGTAAGCTTGTGTGGTTTTGTGGGCCTTCTACGAACATAGATTCTTATTCTTACTAGGATGAATGAAATTTCCTATCATTTCTCTTTAGGGTGGAGCGTTTATATATCTTCCTGTCAGCCAATTGTCCCACGCATAGGTGTATTAAACGCATACCTTACAATTAGCTTTAATATGGCTGAAGATATCAATGATATAAGCCAAAAGAATAATGAAGTCATGGCTTTTTATGACGAGCTCAGGGCGTGGTTCATTCCATTTTCTCACCTTGATGGACTTGGTGGACTGTAATACTGATATGTTTTCCAGTGAATATACTGCCCAATCTGATGTCAATCTGCCTTCCTTGGTGTCAAAACCGAAAAACTGAACAAGATGTTCGAGAAGGATTTTGTCCTTAGATTATTTTATTATTTTAAGCCTTTTTAAATAATTTTAAATGCATTCTTTGGCTTCGTATTTTTATTTATTTTGTGGGATCTTCCACAACAAACCAGCCTTACCTCTTTTTAAGAAATGCACTCTTCCTATCTGGTAAGTAACATCCTACTTTCATACAACTATAACAAGTATTCATTGGTCAATCACCTCCAATCTAGCTTGTTGATTGATCAGTTCCGACCAATCAAACCGCCTGCACGCGACCAATCTGTTTTCCCACTCATATGCTGGGAGCCTCACGACCATTATATAAACCCAACACGTGTAAACTCCCTCGAGTTTTCTTTTCATTCATCTCTCTCGCACGTCTCATTTCCTTACTACCAAGTGCCAAGATGTAACCTTCAAGAACTCACGTCTTAGCCATTGCGGTGAGACGTTAAAGACAATTACCAACATTCACGAACTCTGAAATCTCTTCTGAACCTTTACCAAATTTACAACTCACAATTCCAAACTTTATTCTTCTAAATTACAGTTTAATATTACTTCTTCTTAATATGAACTCCGGTACAACTAATACCTAATCAAAGGGACACGACTCTGTCCTACCTTTTCAGTTCGCATGCATGTATATAAAACATTAATAAATTTTGAAATCATTCCGTTCAGTTTTGTATTTTATTCTATGTGCTATTTACGTCAAATATAAATTGCATTGCGTCCACGCATTGTCCTTAATCTCACCTTTCCTAGCCAAAGTTAAATATTGATAACACCGTCACTACATAATGATGATCGCGACGTTCGTCGTTCGACGTTCGCAACAACAATGGTAATACAACCGCTACATATTTAGTGATCCCGTCGGAAATAAACAATAATGGTAACCCCTATCGCTACAATTTCATTGACAGCAATGTTTAGTTTATTTAGGAAATCATTATTCTTTTTAGGTAGGTTGTATTTGGTTGATATTTTGGGAGATGTTGGTGTAGGAAGTTGTGAAATTATTAGTCTTAATTATTAGTTGTCATGGTTTGTATTTTCCCCGTAGCTACAGCTTATATTCGGCAGTGATTTCTTTTCAAATTTCAGTGATATTGTTTGTGTTTTGTTGGTAAACAAACAACTCAAAATTAATAAATCACACAGATATTAGACAATTTCTGTTTAAACATGTACATGGAACCACATTGTCCCTAGCCAAAATTATATATATATATATATATATATATATATATATATATATATATAGGTGTGTGTGTGTGTAATGTACGAATTCAGAATCGTTACTGTAAAGTATATATAAAATATTGATAGTCATAAATACATTAATGGAAAAATATCATTGTCTGTTCATGCAAAAAGAATCTCTTATCTCATATTCTTCCCATGCATTTACAACTTTCGCGCATGCATATCTCGCTATCTGTACGGACATCTTATCAGATATGAGTATACACACATGAAATGCATTCAGAATCGCACAGAGAGAAGTGCATTTTCCCGGTCTTTTGCCTTGTAAATCTAAAGTACTTTCTGTTGTCTGTTCTTCCTTACATCAACTTGATTTTTCCTTTGTTTAGATTATTGCTTCACTCGAGTTTTCTATTCTTTTTTTTTTTTTTACATTTCTTTTCAAGATAGAATTCTCCAACATTAAATAATGTTGTTGGTGTTTTTAAACTTGTCTTCTTCTTCTTCTTCTTCTTCTTCTTCTTCTTTTCTGCTGTTCTGTCTGTTACTTCCCTTAAAGCTTTTTTCCATCTTATGTCTCCTACTGTATCATTTAATCTTCTTTTGAATTTTTCTCTTCTTTCCATCCAGATATTCATTTTTTCTCTTTGTTTCCCTACCCTTTCTTCGACATTTGTTTTTGATCTGTTCAATCATCATCATCATCATCATCATCATCATCATCATCATCATCATCATCATCATCATCATCTTCTTCATGAATTTCTTCGTCCATTTTTATTTTCATTTCCATAGTTTCAGTCTTCTCATCAATTTTCTTATTATTTCACTTCTATTTTTTCATTTTTTTCTTCGTCATCATCGATTTTACCTCTTTCTCCTTCAAAAAATTATTCTACGTCTTTTAATTCATTTCCCTATTTTTTTTATTCTATTCTTTCTCCTTTAGATTTTATTGCTCATCATCTTTCCTCTTAACGTTATTTTTTCTTTTCTCAAACCGTCTCTCTTTTATTTTCCCTATTTCAGATAGCAGGCCTAATAAAAACTCTTGGAACATTGTATATTAATTAGTTTTATATACCATTTACATACATCCAATATTATATAAAAAAATCAAGAATCAGTTTCTTGTATCTTCCCTAAACTAATTCAAAACCCCTTCTCGCAATTCTATGGACGCTATCTCCTAGATAAAAACACATTTTTCTTTTTTTTTATCAAAGTTGCAATAAGACATAAAATAAGGGAAAAAATAAAAAATAAATAATTGATTAAACAAATAAAATTCAATACCGAAGGATATTAAAAAACGATAACATTTAGGAGAGAGAAAAGCTTTTAATGGTACGAGGTACAGATAGGTATAAATCTATGTGATAATACTTTATAAGATAATGATGAAACTTTTTCATTTTATTAATAGGGGTTCACGTTCCCTCATTCTTTCTTGTATGCACTAGCACCTTCTTTATCTATCTATCTATCTATCTATCTATCTATTTGTATGTCTAATTACGCACCTACAGATATATAAATAATATAATTATGCATCTGAAATATATATAGTCATAATATGACCCTCTACACGAGACTTTCTCATCGTTTTGACTATTGTAGAATCCTTGAAATAGTTTTAATGTCTCTGGGAACCCCTGCATAAAAATTATTATATACCATTATTAATAACAATCTCTTTTATATTTTCATTGTAGTTCACGTAATAAACATAGTATATGGACACACTGCATGCATCCTGGATTCATGTGAATCATACAATAATGCGCGAATGTATTAGGTTGGTGCAAAAATACCACGTACAGTTACTGTCCACTAACAAACGAAGGCAGTTTCATAATGACGCCATATAGGTATTGCTAAATACATTCCCTAAGATTATTAAAATCTTAAATATTTTAAGTGGTTGATGCCTTTATTATGATAACCAAATATTTTAAAATTACGAATACAGAATGAACAAAAATTACTGAAAAATGCATATTTATCAGTGTTTTTTCCAGGCACCCTAGCGACATCTTGAGGATCTCTAGGGTTCCAAGGACACACCGTTTGAGAAACAGTTCATTACACTATTGATTTGTACCCAATGTGAGGATCGTCCATGTACCACCAAATTTTTTAAAGGTCATTAGTTAAATTATTTTCAAAGCAGTCCAAAGCACAATAAGTGTACATATAAAAAATAAAATTGATAATACAAGTATATCATTGTTATAATAAATAAACATATACATAATAGTGATTTTCCAAACGTAGCTTAGATGTGGGACAAGGCCGAAAGTAGGGGCTCCCAGTGAGGATCGAACTCACTATTCAGTCGTAATTGTTCTATCAAGACAAGCTTGCTAACCATTAAAACGCCTCGAGGTGTCCAAAACATAATTTTCCGAGCATAACTTAGAGGCTGCACAAGGCTGAAATTGTGAGGTAACCAGAGGGGATTGAACGCACTAGTAATTGTTCTAGCGAGACAAGCTTGCTAACCATTGCGCTACTTCAGTGTGCCCCACATATACATAATATATGAAGTAATATAAAAAGCAAGCTCTTCTGCAAGAAACAGTATTAAAAACAAAAACTGATCTCGGCTAGAAAACTTGAAAGAGGATTTCTGAGTATGGCTGTCCAAAATTCCACTTTGCAAACAAGATATTCTCAAAAAAACAAAAAAACAACAAAAAAAAAAGAAACAAGCTCAGATATCTCATTAAATGTTAAATTATAATTAACACAAAATAAATTATATAAATATTTATTATCTTTTCATTACAAATTATAATAAATTGTTTTGTTTGTGTTAATAAATCATAAAAAATACTCATTTCATCATAATTTAAGTTTCTCGTGAAAGTTTAACTATAAATTCAAGATTGGTGGCAAAATCTCATAATCTTACAGTTGAAATCCCTCGACATAACCGTATGTTCTATGTTAACAGTTTCTTTTCTCGCAATTCTCGCTTGTGGCACTTTCGTCCGGTATCTTGATTTCCAGTAAAGTTTGATCTTTAAATACAATATCCATCCTTACCTTGTGTCGACTTAATTTCTGTTCTTTTTTTCATTTTCATTCCTTAATAATGTTTTTCATCTTCTTACATGCGAAAACTCAGTAACCCCGACACGTCTTTGTGGCTTTGTTGCCTTGCTTCTGGGTGAAATGATTAAAAAGTACTATATGTCTGTATTCCATTTCTTAGCGTTTATCAGTACCCACTTTATTTATATCGCCATATTGATATAGATGTACGTATTGTGAGAAATATGCACTTTCCCATTTATGGCAAAATGACTTTGATTGATTCCTGTTCTTCTCTTATCGAAATCCTCGGTTCATCGATTTGCCAGCATCTGGTCAGTTTCCAGTCGCAGCCGATCTTTGCTACGTACATAACAACTGACAACGTACTGAGGTTATTTTTATTTATTTAATTTTGCTTGTGTTCATATAATTTTCTTCTTTTATGGATGTAAATTTTGTAGAAATCGTCCGAATCTTCTGCAGGCCCAAGCGCATCCGGCTATACTTTTAGGCATTATCAAGGGGGATTTTATTTTTACTTTTAACTGAATGCATGGATTGTTATATTTATGTATCCTCTAGTTATAGGAATGTTTTATTTTCCAAACACGGTCAGCATATTGTGGCCGTGTTCATAGTTGATGCTGTTGAGTGTTAGATTTTCTTTATTATTAGTAATACTTTTATTATTATTATATTATTAATTTATTATTATTTTTAGACTTTTTTTACATGTCAATGAGGCTATTATATTTGTATTATGAAGGAGTATATCGGTCTACTATATATATATATATATATATATATATATATATATATATGTATATATATATATGCGTGTATGTGTGTGTGTGTGTTTTTTGTGTGTATGTGTGAATATATATATATATATATATATATATATATATATATATATATATATATATATATATATATATATATATAGTAGGCCGAAGAAAGAAATTCGGGAGCAACAAAAATAATAGTAATGACGATAAGACTAATAATATTTATTATATCTTGGTAGGCCTTTTCACCAAAGGGAACCACGGTGAGAAAGATGTTAACAAACATAATTTTCTTGCACACCTATATCATTTCTCAACGAAAGACCAAAAATTAGGTTTGGAAGGATTTTCCGCAGGTGTTATATTACAGATGAAATCGACCAGTTTTGGGCTAGTTGTTAGGGTTATAGAAGGCTTGCAGGAGGCTTTTTGTGGAAACGGTATACACTGAGTACACCTAAGTTCCTATTTAAACAAAGAATATGCGAATTTATCCCCACCCCAAAAAAATACGGCGTTTTTGTTGGCATTTAAGTGAAAACACGTTTTCTTTACAAGAATGTTTATAAAATCGAATTATATATATATATATATATATATATATATATATATATATATATATAGAGAGAGAGAGAGAGAGAGAGAGAGAGAGACCTGATGAAACAGCTTGTCGCCTCTGGATGTTCACTTTTATATATATATATATATATATATATATATAATGCAGATCAAATATGGATAGGAATCTGAGAGGATGGTAACATAAAAAACAAATGGGCAAACCTATATCAATCTAACATGTTTCACTTTAATTAAAGCTTCGTCAGAGTTTGAGTGAAAACAGACAAAAAGCGAGAATATTGTTATGTTCAATTTTGTTTGGGTTAATACTCATTGGTCAATTACGTATCACGTGCATTAAAAACATAAGGTTGTAAAAATTCTGGTATGTTTTAGCGGGCATCAGTTGATAATTTGTTTTCGCAATTGTGTATGTGTGTCGATCTAGTAGGAGGAATTCTAATGTCTTCACCTTTAATCTGTGAGTGTGCCTAACTGAAACATAGAGACACTGATTTTATGCATACGTGTATGATCATCTGAATATTTCTGAAACTATCCAAAGTTGACCAGAAGCCCATAATATCTCTGGGAGCATAAAAATCGAAAGCTCGCGTCATCGATTTATACATATTTATTTTTGAATGAATTTTTAACTGATACTATTGTTAGTATAAACGTTATTTTTAGATATAAAAATATCTTTTATAGTAATAAAGAAATACATATTTATGTATGATGTCAATACTGAATTCTCTAAAATTATTATAGATTCCTTCAAACGCAAACTTGTTTAAAAATACGTCGGCGTATCTTTAAAAAATGAAAGAAAAAAGCTTCCCATGTAAAGATCTGTTTCCATTCCTGTTTCACTTGTAGAGATTGACCTTGAACGTACTTTAATAATAATCCAAGATTAACTGGAAGTGTATTTGGCTCGAAACTTAAGAATAGTAAACAGAGCAACAGAAAGGGAAAAGCAGTATTTCAAAGAATATTAGCGAAGAATAAAATATTCAAACATTTTGCCGTTTTTAAGGCTGTAGAAATTTCAATTCTCGTCACATATGCAAGATCACTTGAACAGATTTTAGTGCTTTGAAAACTACAGAGAATTATCGAAAATAGAAATAAATTGAAGGGTTTTATGATGCCAGTGTTTGGTGCAAAGGGTCGAGATGGAAATGGCTTCATGTTAAAAATAAAATAAATGACACTATGGTGATACTAATTCAAATATGTTTACACGGAAAAATAACTCATTAAAACACACACAACAGGTACTTCAAATGAGTTTATACATATATATATATATATATATATATATATATATATATATATATATATATATATATATATATATATATATAATCATCCTCTATTTATAATTAAGCATATACTACGAAAAAAAGGATAAATAAAAATTCAGCAAATGAAAAGATTTTCTATGAACATATTAATTTCTATAATAAGGCTTTAAAGATAGTGGCTAAAATAGCCAAAAACTAACTTACATAAAAAATGAAAATGGAAAGCATAGAAAAAACAGAAGTAGAAAAATAATTTGGTATACACCCCCATACAACCAAATGGTAAAGAACAAATTAGGACAAAAATTCCTTGCATTAATCGTTAAACATTTTCCTAGTAAACTCAGCACTATTTGCAATATAAATACCCTAAAATTAATAAAATTACAGCTGTACTGAAAACTTAGAAAAAATTATTAAGAAACATAATGCTAATATCTTGAATAAATACTTAGATCAAGACCAAAGAAATTTAGACCTGAAAATAAAATGAGATGAATATAAACAAAAATTATGTAACTGTAGAAATCCTTAAAACTGCCCTCTTAATAATAAATGTTACACTGAATCATTAGTATACCAATGTAATATGTCATCTATTGAGGATCCCGAAAAAATAAAAATCTATATAGGTTGCACAAGCCATGAGTTCAAAAAGAGATTCAATCAACATCAAAGTTCATTTAGGATAAATAAATATCAAAATCAGACGTCCCTATCGAAATATTTCTGGCACTTAAAAACCAATAAAAATGGTATTAATAAGAAAAGCTAGAATATGTAGGTCATTAAATAACCCATATCCTTTGTGCATACATGAGAAACTATATATTACTAAGTTTATAAAAAATAAAAATTTACTGAATCAAGGAAATGAAATAGATATTCTTTGCCGACATTGTCAACAATTTTCCTTAATAATATTTAAAAGAAAAAAAAAATGGGAGTTGGTAATATACATACAGTGTAACCCGGAAATAAGAGACCCGGATATAAGAGAAACCCGGATATAACATATATTTTCTCTGGTCCCAAATTAGAGCCTGTGTTAATGAATATAAAATACACCAAACCCGGATATAAGAGAAACCCGGATATAAGAGACTTATTCTCCGGTCCCGACAACTCTCTTATATCCGGGTTACACTGTACTTCTATTTGATATGTAATAATAATTTCTGAATAATTTAAATAATTCTATTATATTTATTTCTTTTAAAAAGAAATATAATATATTAGAAATTAAGAGAAAAATATTTTAAAATTGTTGTTCAATATAACGTATTCTAACCCAAACACCTCTTTAAGAAAGAATATTTGTATACAAGTACGAATTTAACGGAAAAAATTCCGAAAAAATGAATGGACTAAACGGATGTCAAAAATCGTTGAAAAATGCACCCCTACCCTAACTTGACTTAACCTCTTTGTCGAACGTAACTCACAATTGATAGAATAATAGTTAAATAAAATGAACACGCTACCGCCCCTGTCTAAATGATTGGATTTCTCTGTATCCTTGGAAACAAAAAAATTATGAATTGTTTATGCGTTTAAAACTCAGTTAATTAAAAAATAAGTTATTCCAAAATTTGCTTGAAGATGAAACAGAACTAATGCTTTTAATTATATAATGAAATTTGAAGTTTTTAGCTTCTGTTTTTGAAACATGGTAATTCCTGTGTAGCGAAGAAACCATATTTTAAATCATATTTTAAATTTATAGTATACAGTGAGGCTGAATAAGTGATTCTACAGAAAAAAAAAATGGGCGTTATTCTCACTTGTAGCTAATGAAAACGTCGAATAACAATGTTATATATATATATATATATATATATATATATATATATATATATATATATATATATTGGGGTATAGAATCAGAATCTGCAATTTAAAATTAGAAATTCATCGATAAGTGATAGTTAAGCAAATTTTTAGATTTCGAATAGTGGAAAAAGTGTTCGTACAGTATCAATACGGCAGATTTTGGTTGTACTTCAAAGTAGAAGATTCTGTTCAAGAATATTCTCAGTAACTCTATTGCAACATTCAGTTGAAATTGGATCATTCTGCAGTCACTGTTCACTGATAACGGTTCTAATAATGGCTAGACGTAAGGAAATGACTTGTGCTCAAAAAAAAGCTAATTATTAAGCTATGGAACAATGGAAAAAGTTACAGAAACATCTCCAGTGACACGAACATACCTTTTTTAACAATTGGTTCATTTATTGCAAGATTTAAAAGACGTAATACTGTTGAGAACAAAGGCAGACCCGGTGCTCCCAGGAAGATCTCTCCCAGATTAAGAAGAAAGTTGATGCGACAAGTCCTAAATAACCCAATGGCCATCAGACTGATCTGAGTTCGTCAGGAGTTAACGTAACTACGCGTTTAAGCACGAAACAGCCCTTTGAAAATAAATAAATAAATAAATAAATAAAAGGATAAATAAATAAATAAAAGGATAAATAAATAAATAAAATCCTCTAGACACTTAACGACATATTATGGTGCCAAAAGTAATCTTTCGCCGTGACTGACCAGACAATGTACGCACATGAATGTCATCATTCACTTTGAAATGGATGCCCCCACCCTACCTCAGCTTGACCTCTTTCCGAAGGTGACTGATATGTGGATAAAAATTATCTCTTAGACCCCTTACCAAAATGGTCGCCCCAGCCGTTTCCACAGCGAATGAACATGCTTATAAAGATGCGTAAATTTCAAGATTGGTTATTCCTAAATTTTCGCTTGAGGATGAAACAGAGCTTGATACTTTAACTCAATTTAATTTTAATAATTATATTGAGGTTTTCGGTTCTCGTTTTTGAAACATGAGAACTCTTATGTAGCGAAGGAATCATTTTTTTAAAAAAATAATTATAATTTAAGCTCTACTTCTGTATGGAGCACTGTTTTTAAAAATAAAAACAAAAATACTAAAGAACTCCAGATTATTTACCTAACGTATTCTTTCCTATTTTTCTACATATCTGCACACACACACACACACACACACACACACATATATATATATATATATATATATATATATATATATATATAGATAGATAGATAGAGAGAGAGAGAGAGAGAGAGAGAGAGAGAGAGAGGAGGCGTAAAGGATAGGGTCTTGGATTGAGGAATCGCAGAGCCGAGTTCGAATTCCAGTCGAATCCATTAGATTCCCTTACGTGCTAATACCCTTGGGAAAGGTATGAATCCTCTTCCTCTCCCTCCAGCTATAGGTAAAATAGCAGGACAGACTGGGTTCTATAGCCTGGGATGGCGACTGGTCTAGTAGAAAGACAACTCTGAATACAAAACCTGCGGAGGGTCGTTTGGGAACCTTGTGACACTCGGTGTACCAGGACTCTGTATTCGTCCCTTCTATGGTCCTGCACGAAGCTTTCACCACTATAATCAAATCTCATGTGTCGTTGTCGGGCTGTCGGTTTCCTGGAAACTGATCTGCTTGACTCTCATACGTCGAATCTCGACGGGAGAGTCGACTATATATATATATATATATATATATATATATATATATATATATATATATATATATATATATATATATATATATATATATATATATATATATATTAATCCAAAAACAATGAAAATGTGAAAATCTTTTTGACTGAATGATAATAGATTTCGTGTATTAAATTTGTATTAATATATATATATATATATGTATATATATACATATGCATATATATATATATATATATATATATATATATATATATATATATAGAGAGAGAGAGAGAGAGAGAGACGTATACATACATATATATATATATGTATATATATACATATCCATATATATATATGTATATATATATATAAAAGTGAACATAGAAATCAACACTTAGAGGCGACAGTCTGTTTCATGCTATATGCAATCGTCAGGCCACATATGCTGTTATTTTTCTCGGCAATTTATATATATACGGGTTAGTGGTGCATTGTGGGTATTCTGTTATGGCGGTTATTTCACCGGAAGTCGTTTGTTTATCTATTTAGGTCAAATTATATTGCTTGTTTTTATTTTTTTGTTTCTTATTTTATTTATTTATTTATTTATTAACGTAGTAAAAATTTGTTTATATAACTTATTTAACAGTTACTTTTTTGGTTTGGGAATTTAATTAAAGCTATTTGTTCAGTTTTGGGGTTGATTGTTGTAGTGAAATAACCGCCATAACAGAATACCCACAATGCACCACTAACCCGTATATATATATAAATAGCCGAGAAAAATAACAGCATATGTGGCCTGACGATTGCATATAGCATGAAACAGACTGTCGCCTCTAAGTGTTGACTTCTATGTTCACTTTTATATTTACACACGCTCTATCTCTGATATTGAGCACTTTATTCCATAAATATAGCACACCTTAAGACTATATTTCTTTACATATATATATATATATATATATATATATATGTATGTATACGTATATATATATATATATATATATATATATATATATATAGTATGATGGATTCTTCCGTCGATTTCGACGTATGAGTTTACGACAACCTCATTCTGTTTTTATCTTTGTTGTCGTATGTGGCACCTCAATCCTACTAATAACCTTTATACAAATCCATACATTGTGCAGTAGCGAGGATCTCGAAACATAGCAACAAGAATATTTGCTGACGCTTTTCGCCGTTGTCTTTCGTCTCTTAGCAGGCCAATACGACTGATTTCAAAACTTCTAATACCACACTGGCACAAATATCTCCAGTTATTTATATCCAGGGCAATGCGCTCGATGTTAGTATGAGGAACATTGACAGCTAAGAGGTTACTCTTTAGCTTGTCTTTATACCTGAGCCACGGCCTGCCAACAGTCCTTTGTCCACTATCATATGAGTACCTTAGGTATTATTTTGTCACTTATCCTTGCAACATAACTAAGCAGAGATGTTGTGACTCTCATCAGGATAGTCCTAATTCCACCAGTGCCTCCGTATGTGTGTATGTATACATATATATATATATGCAAACATCCGCACACATAACTATTTATTATAGCTATAAACATTACGTTTAGTGGATAGATATGTATGAATAGACAACCCCTATTTGTTTTTAATCAGTGTAATTAATGTCTACGTGTGACCAATGGAAAATATTAATTAAGGATATTTGAGTTTCTCTTAATATAGGCATCTTTCCTCTATTCCCCAAGTTAAATGGTTAAAAGTTAGGCAAACTTTATTCTCTTCGACCACAAAAGACCTCAAATCAAAGCTCTGTTAACCTTTATAAGAAATGCAATCTCTCGTTGAGGGATTTCGAAGCCAATTTCTGAAAACTTTATTTTCGCATTCAAGACTAAAAGGAATTTCTAATTAATAGATTTTTAATCTGACATTATTCTTATTTATATAACCGATATAATTATTTAATACATGTATCTAAGTAAAGATTATCTATTTTATACATAAACTATTATTTATGCATATAAGAATTTAGGCATAAAATGGTTGTTATATATATATATATATATATATATATATATATATATATATATATATATATATATAGTTTTCCAGCATTCTTACATTTCCCCGTTTGGTGAAAGTAAGAAAGTGCAATAATGTCCGTATTGTCCATTGTCCCAATCACCTTCGGACATTTCTTTAGCCATTTTCAAAGGGTGGCAATTTTTAGGTATTATTAAATTTCTTTTCAAACTGTTTAAGATGGAGGTTTGTGCTGCTTGCATTGTGCTGCTTACTTGCAGTAGCGTTTATTCGGAGCTTCACTAGAATTCGAATTGTCGTCTTTCTATTTTATGAAAATCCTTCAACCCACCATTTCCGTTGCTGAATAAAGTGATATTTATAGTAGGTGTCAGATATTTTATCTGAAGGGCCTCTTTCACAGAAATATATCTGTATATTTTTCTGTAATGAAATATGAATAATATGAAATGCTAGTGTTATCGACTAGAATCTTCCTTAAGGTTTATCGTAAATTGTGGGTTGTTAAATGACTTTTTATAACACTTTGATTAGATAAGTGGCACCAGATGCGTTTTCTCAAGTGTTATGTCAGATATAGGTAATAGATTTCTGACAAGAAACACATGTACTGTACAGTGAAAATTGATACAATATTATCGATCATCGCTAGTTTAGATTTGATAAGATTATTTTGATTAGTGACAACGAGGTTTGTGGCTTTTCATTTTCTGTAATATATTAGAGGTTTTACAAATTTTTCGGGATTTACGACAGAAATATGGCGTTTAATAATTCTTCGTATCACGAATTCATCATGCTCGTAATATTGTGCGTCTGGACACAGTAAAAAAAGTTGATGTTTTGTTGCATGGTATATATATATATATATATATATATATATATATATATATATATATATATATATATATATACTTTCATATAGATACATATGTGTGTATATATATACATATATGAAAGTATATATATATGTACTTTCTTATATATATATATATATATATATATGAATGTATATATATATATATATGTACTTTCATATATATATATATATATGAAAGTATATATATATATGTACTTTCATATATATATATATATATATATATATATATATATATATATATGTATATGTATATATACTTTCATATATATATATATATATATATATATATATATATATATGAAAAGCGTGAAACCCAGGGTTACAAACTCATATCCACACAACTGAGTATATATATATATACTCAGTTGTGTGGATATGAGTTTGTAACCCTGGGTTTCACGCTTTTCATATATATATATATATATATATATATATATATATATATGAAAGTATATATACATATACATACATATATATATATATATATGAAAGTACATATATATATATACTTTCATATATATATATATATATGAAAGTACATATATATATATATATTCATATATATATATATATATATAAGAAAGTACATATATATATACTTTCATATATGTATATATATACACACATATGTATCTATATGAAAGTATATATATATATATATATATATATATATATATATATATATATATATATATATATATATATATATATATATATACTAGCAGTAGAGCCCGGGGTTGCCCGGGGATGTAACAGTAAGATATAGATCAAGTATCGACCATCATAAAGACTGAAAAATAAAATTGACAAACATTATTGTTTAAGGTTGACGGACATGCATGACTTACTTAGTTTTTTTATTTTATTTATTTTTTTTACGAATTGGTCAAACCCAAACTCAAACAAAAACATTGTTTTCAATCGTTATGAGTCTACCGATTGAATAGAATTTTATTATAAACAATTGTCTTGTAAATGGAATTTTTAAAGCATTCTGAATGTAAAAATAAAGAAAAAAGTGTGCAATGTAATAAGAAACACTACCTGACAAAAAAAAAGTGAAGTTTTGTTGAAATCGGTTGAAAAATGTAGGAAATCCGATCCCACATATAAACGAACACACATACACAAACAACCCGGGTTTTTATAATAAGTATAACTCAATATGAGTTTTCCCCCTTTCATTCTGGCGACAGAATCGTGTTTTATCGTATTTTCAAATTGATTTCGTGCAAAAACAATTATGTTTTTCCACTTTTTGGCGCTGTCAGAACCACCGCAAGGTAAGTTTACGTAGTCCTGTGAAATTTTGTTGAAATCGGTTGAAAAATGTAGGAAATCCGATTCAATATATAAACGTACACACGCACACAATTTGCGTTTTATAATAAGTAAGATATATATATATATATATATATATATATATATATATATATATATATATTCATGAAGAAAAGTTTTAAATGTATGTGCACAAGGCCACTCTTGTTGCGATCTTTCTGTCTTTTAAAAAATGGAGTATTAGAACTAGTTTTTGGTTCAGTATCTCTGCCTGTTTTGTTTGTATACTCCGATTATTGAACGGCACCTTCCGAGTCTGGCACTATGGGTATGATGCTTCCCTCTATCGCCTATGTTGTTTGTTCTCTTGCTATAGGTCTTCAATCGAGGCAAATCGGTTACCTAGGCTGCTTTGTTGATGCCGCCTACCCTTGCTGTCGCGTTTGCAACCATATCGTTGCTGAAGAATATACGTTCTTCAGTTTTGAAACCGGTGGCAATATCCGCTCTAACGTATTCCTTATAATTGAATCTTGCTGGAAGTAATGATCCAGACAAGTATTAAGCATTTTATATATATACGTGTGCGCGCATGTGTCTGTCTCCGTCTGTATATATATATATATATATATATATATATATATATATATATATATATATATATATATAAATATATATATATATATATATATAAATATATATATATATATATATATATATATATATATATATATATATATATATATATATATATATAAGTAGTTGCTTATGAACAGTGAGTATATTGTAGTAAAAGGCTTTTACAACCATTAAAATACAAATTATCAAGTTGTTCCCCTGTTGTATTTGTACAACTTATTCCATGTATAGATGAACATGGATGGAAATTCTAGATGATGCTTAGAAATATTTTTTTATAACAATGTCATAAAACAATTCAGTGTAGTAATAATGAACATTTTCATATAATCTTACTTGTAATGATATGTATTTCAAAATGAGATACTATATGATGTCGGCTTGAAAAATATCTCCCCCTCTCTCTATATATATATTATATATATATATATATATATATATATATATATATATATATATAGAGAGAGAGAGAGAGAGAGAGAGAGAGAGCAAGTATCTGAGATTATAAAAATGAAGTAGAGTACCAAATATATTTACTACATAACTGATATACATATCAACATACAATTCAACATATTATGTAAGATTTTACTATTTCAAACAGATCTCTTTGCTGGTGGTGGACACTAATAATTTTGCGGACTCCAAAAGAAATTGCATCGGTGCATGTTCTCTTCGTTGTGGTGATCATCTCAGGGATGTAATATTCTTAGATAATATGTTGAACTTGGATATCAGTTATGTAATCAATGTATTTTGTACTCTGTTATTTTGATCATTTAAGATGCTTATAAATGGCAGAACATTCTACCATATATATTAAGCGCTCAGTTTGTTTGTTTTTCTTATTTTCTTAAGACATCTTCGATTTTTGTGTAATTTTCTTCTTCATCACTTAGTATAATTAAACAATTCTTCAGATTGAGCATGTTATAGCTTTGGTCTTATTTATATCATTTTCATGACGAAAATGTATACGTATTCAATGTTAATTTCCCATTTTTATGTATGGGAACTCATTTACATAATTCCTGGCAAAATAAATTAAAATGCGTTAGAATCCTGCACAATTAAATCATATTCTTGAAGGAATTGTCCAAAATATTGTAGCCATCTTTCTTAATTCTTTGTTGAAATAATCTTTGCTTAGAATCTTACGTTTTAAACCTGTTTCTATGTTTTAATATCTGATATTGTCGCTAGGTATTTGAACCTATGTCTAAAGAATTTATCCTCTATTTTAATGGTTCCAGAATGATAGCTTTACTGATTTTCACAAGTAAAACTTTTTGAATAAACCATTTTTCCGGTGAATGAAACGACAGATTTAATGTTCTTGTCTTATTCTAAAAAATGTCTCAATTCTGAACCAATCATATTTAGAGAAAAAAAACCATAAGTCCCTCTATGAATTGTGTTCTGAACTGAAGACTGGAGTAAATTTTAACACCATAAATGCCATTGTCTTTGACGTCTTTATCTTGAATTTCAGGAGCAGATCACGGAACGTGTTTGTTTTTCTTGCTGACCAGTAAACTTATTCAGATTGCTGGACAAAACAGTCGATTCTTATGTCATGTCTTAATGCGTCCTCGCCATTTTTCTTGATATCTTTTCAGTCTATTAAAAGTGTTCAGAAATGGCCAGAACCAAAGTATTCTCATTTTGAACTACTTTCTTCCAAAACCGTATGGGTTGTTGTTTTCCACAAAATATGGGCTGATACATTTTTTTTTTCTATGGGACGCCCACCAGAAAGATATTTTTTGTGTATTAAGGGTACCAGATACACAGTTTCTATACTGCATACAGTTCTTGTAAAATGTATGTGTTACTTTGGATCGCACAGGTGTAGAATTTGAAAAAAATTAACACTAGATTATAAGGTCCAATGTTGCGGGGTTTGAGTTCAGTTATTTAAAGACGTCAGTGGAGAGTCCAAGAGGTGAACATTTTTAGGCCTAATTGCGCCTTTCGAAAACGTTGGTCAGGTGGTTATATGAAGAAACATTCCGAAGATGTGTGGAACTGCCTTTTAACTGCCACAGATGAGGATATAGGGTGACGGTCATTTGATGACTCTACGGGACTGCATATAAAAGCACAGGAAAAGTCATAGAAAATATAACAATTTTGGTTAGGATAGAAGTCACAGGAAAAAAAAGTCTCAATTTATAGCTGCCGGTAATAAAGTCAATTTCTCTCAGGTAGTTCACGAGTTTATGAGTTCACTCTGTTTGCAACAGAAGTTCCTAATAAATTGAACCAACCTCTAAAACCTTTTTTCTAGCTATGCTACGGTTACATATTTGATATATTTCATACTTAGGGCGTCTTATAATCACGTAAGATTTTACTTTATATGAAGAACTTTAACTTTAAAATTAGAATTAAAATTCTTTGGTCTTTCAATTTATTTATTAGACTCAAATGTTGTCCCCTGTTGGTATACGTAGTTCGGATTTTGTCCGCTGTATGGTTATATTGTTGTTTCGTTTTTTCTTGTGACTTTTTTCCTGTGACACTTTTTACCTGTGTTCACATTTTCATACTGGTCAAGAATAATTGATGAGGTCAGGAGTTGAATAAAATGTAATTTTAAATATGCAAGAGTCACGTTTCATGTTGTTCATTAGTGCAAAAGTGTTATCCTTAACAGGCACACAACGATATTGTACATTTGTTTTTGCTTTGATATGATTGATGTTAAAATGATCACCGTGGTTCGCTTTATTAGAAGGTACTTTGATTTGTTGATGCTAACTTTTCAGCTTTCAAATGCTGCATTACTTAAAACACAAGGGAAAAGCCTAGACGAGTGCAGTAAGTAGACACAGAAGTACGGCAATGCAAAAGTACATAAATTTATGTAGATATACACTCACGTATAAATTGATACAGGTAGTAAATAATAATAGATAAAAAGAAACTTTAAGAGACAGGAAGATAGACAGATATGGTAGATTGAGAAATTCGTATGGGTTATAATTCTGTTGTTCGACAGGGGGCCACTTCACATGATTTCGATTTCACGTTGATACTGTTAAAATTTCTGTATTTTTCAAAGGAATTATTTTAGTCGAAAAGGAAGACACCTTATTGGATCTCAAGCTGTTATATATATATATATATATATATATATATATATATATATATATATATATATATATATATTAGGTTGGTGCAAAAATAATGACGTAATAATGTCGTTTTTTGACGTATTTCTTAACGTCAAAAAACGACATTATTACATCATTATTTTTGCACCAACCTAATATATATATATATTTCCGGAAGTAGTAAAGATAGAATTAACGAAAGACCATGCTTATAAACCACAGGGGATCGACGATTCCATTTCCCTATACAATCTAAAATACCCAAATATATTTCATTATATATAGCAAAAGTTGCTAAATTTGTTTCATTTGAGAGAGTTTGTTTATTGTGTGAAGATCGCAATCAAAAGGAATATGTTTCGCGTTTTGCTTCGAACTTGGATATTCATTCATAGAAATTATTCAAATGATTCGAAATGTTTTTGGGTGAATGAATAAACGAATCCCAGATAAGATGTTGGTATCGGCGCTTCAAACTTGACCTTGAAATCGGCCCACATTCTGGAAGACTTTCAACAAATAGAAGATCCAAAAGTGTTGAATATCTGCGGAATGAATAAGAAATAAACAAATATTGAAAAACTTAGGATTTTACGAATTGTCCCGAACGGGTATTTTTCATTTTGTATTGTTTGCATCACCCACGCCCAACAGTTCCGACTGCAATCCCCAATTGGCTTTTTGGAACAAAGATAAGATGTCAATTAAAAAATAAATAAATTTCCGATCGTGAACGAATAGATGAATATGCTATTGATGTTGATTACTAAATAAGATTTTCAGTGTTTTTTCTGGAATAATTATGTGAGATCCCAATATGAGTAATTTGACGCGAACTATATATAGGACATACGGCCATATCACGTTGAAACACCGATTCCCATGTTTGGAATACCAAGTGCGGGTGTGTGGGTGGTGTTATGAATAATGGCACGGAATTGGTAATCGGAGAGACGAGTCCCAATTCCATTTGGGTCCGTTACGCGCATATACCATTGAGAAAGCTATGAATCAACTTCTTAATCAGTCATTCAATCGATATATATATATATATATATATATATATATATATATATATATATATATATATATATATGTATACACACACACACACACACACACATATATATATATATATATATATATATATATATATATATATATATATATATATATATTTAAGTTATAAGGAACTTGGTAAACCGAATTGGTAAATCCAAAGAGGATGAAATCCTGAGAGCTCAATGTGAGAACAGAGCTAATATGTAATGAAAAATTGAGAGGAAAAATGGGCTCAATTCGTTGTTGGAAGTTTTACCTGGTGATCCTGAATCCTTAAAAAAGGATTTAGGTGAAATAAATTATCGTAATGGTACCTTAAAGTGGTTTGTTTTTCATTATATATATATATATATATATATATATATATATATATATATATCAAGAAGAAAACCTTCAGACCAATTTCAGCTTTAATTTATTTCGTGAATATCTCTATATGTTCATCTCTTCAGATCGAAAGTTTTTAATAAATGGAGTCAATTTCTCCGGACTGATATACTAGATTGTCAGTGTGAAAAAGAAAGGAAGAGGGACGTGAAGAAGGAAGAAGGAAAGTAACAGATTGTAAAGTGTTTTTTAAAATGTGAAATAGACAGAGATGAGGGAGAAGGAGAGACGATAAATAAAGGAAAGGGAAATAGTTGCATCTATGACTGTCTTGCCGATGTATACAATATCTATATTTCTTAATTAACATCTTTAGTATTATCATCCATACATCATCTTACTTAGATTGTTTACTTTTTTATTCTTTATTTTTAATTTTTATTGTTAATCTTTTATTATTCTTTATTTAAAATCGCTTCATTTATGTTTGATATTCTTCTTCTTATTATATTTATTATTTTTTATTATTATTACGGATCACTTTATTATTTGAAATTGAATTGATTTGTCCTGGCTAAAATAATAGGCCCTATCGGTCAATTTGCTATATCCCCGATGTACTAAGTTCCACACTTTAAGGAAAAAAATTCTTGGCCAAGTCATTCTATTTTAGTTTTACTACTATCCCTTCATTTCTTCCGTTTGCTTTCTTTACCATCTTTCCCCACCCTCTCTCTCTCTATTTCACGTTTTAAAAAGAACTTTACAATCTTCATCTTTCTTCTATTCTCTCTTCCTTTCCTTTTCCCCGTCAATCTAGTATATCAATCCGGAAAATTGTCTCCATCTATTAAAAGCTTTCGGTCTTAAGATCTTTAGGGTTTTCTTCTTGATTTATTAATGTTATAATGCTCTGTAGTTTACATTGATCTCTCTCGGGATTAATATCCTCCTTGGAACTATACCTACCAGTCATAAATTGGTAATATATATATATATATATATATATATATATATATATATATATATATATATATATATATATATATGAAGAAATATAGTCTTAAGGTGTGCTATATTTATTGGATAAAGTGCTCAATATCAGAGATAGAGCGTGTGTAAATATAAAAGTGAACATAGAAGTCAACACTTAGAGGGGACAGTCTGTTTCATGTTATATGCAATCGTCAGGCCACGTGTGCTGTTATTTTTCTCGGCTATTTATATATATACGGGTCGGTGGTGCATTGTGGGTAGTCTAATATGGCGGTTATTTTACCGGAAGTCGTTTATTTATTTATTTGGGTTAAATTATTTGCTTGTTTTTAATTATTTTTATTTTTTGTTTCTTATTTTATTTATTTATTTTTTTAATCGGTGTTTTTATATATAAATATATATATATATATATATATATATATATATATATATATATATATATATATATGTCGGTCGCACTACAAACATGTTGTTTCGGTGGCTGTATTTTCATTTGAATGCTGCGTCCAACATTTATAATCATTTACCACAGCATACCTGTCCACATACGCAATTCAGAAAAATTCTTATTGAAAATACATTTATGCTTTTTCATGAAAATAATAAACAAAAACTAATAATTCTTGACGCTATCCATAGTAAAAAAAAAAAAAAATGAAATCAAACTTTAATAAAATTAATTATGAATATTACACAAATATCTGAAATATTTACAGTAAATAGTTTAAAATATCGAGGTTTGTACTCATAGATTTAATATTTATTTTTTTTTAAAACTTTCGATAACGCCAGAACTTAGTTATCTCCTCTGAAGCGTTACTCAAGCCAATCACACAGTACTCAACTCAGCGTTCTTCACTTCACAAGTAAAAAACAATAACTTTCAGATAAACACTTTAAATCTTTCTTTGAAAATGATGAACACTACAATATTTGTCTTGAAATAAACCATACCCTGATGACGACATTGTTTTAATGTTGAAAGTGCGCGGAAGGAAATATGTGTCAACATGGTAATTTTCTCTCAAAGGATTCAATTGAATATAAGTAGATAAGTTCTAAGTTATTCAATGAAACATGTCTCAATATATATATATATATATATATATATATATATATATATATATATATATATATATATATATAATGACCCATCTAATAGGCTTTATAAACCATATACTAAAGTTTTATACAACGATAGATATATATTCAAACAATCCAACCACCATCCTAGAATACTAAATAATGTAAATAAATCACTCCAATTTAGGCTTTCCACCAACTCTAGCAATAAGGATATTTTTACAAAGCAATGTAGAAGCACTAGAACATAGTAACCAGAAAATTAACCTCGAATTCTTAAATATTAGAAATAATGATGCCAACAAAACAAAACGTCGCAAACGCAATATTATATGGTTTAAACCGCCCTACAGCAAAAAATGTCAAAACTAGTATTGAAAAATTTTTTGAATGTAATCCATAAACACTTTAGTCATTGCTCAGCGCAAAATAAGATTTTCAACAAAAACAGCGTCAAAGTTAGCTACAGGTGTGCTAAAAACATCGACCAGTATATATCACAGAACAACTATTCCATTCTAAACAAACACTTCAACAAGCTTCAAAACAGCAACATCCATGGAACTAATGAATGCAACTGCCGAAAAAAACAAACCCTGATAATTAAATGGCAGATGCATGACCAAATCGTTAATTTATAATGCTGAAATCAAATATGACGACGAGGTGAAGTTTTATGTGGTCTGTACGGAAAACCACTGAAAATCGCTCTTCTACCACCACCATATGACATTAGGCAATATAAAATATAGTAACAGCACTGCCCTCTCTAAAATTTTCTGGAAACTGAAAAATGAAAATAAAAACCCACATATCACCTGGGAATCCGTAACGAAAGCTAAACCCTTGACCGGGAAAGACGGCAGATGTATCTTCTGTCTTTCTGAAAAACTAATGAGCCTAAAAATATGAACAGTCCAAATCTCTTAAACAGAAGAAGTGAGTGAATGAGCTCATGTCTATCTAGAACCAAATTTTTACTCAAACACGTTGAAAGAGATTAATATAGTCTAGCCAAGCCCGGGGCCACAAATACCAGCCACGTAACTTTTCAGAAGGACCTCAGATATAAAAGTGAACACTGGTATCAACAGCAATCGGCAACATATTGTTTCATGATTGAACGCAATCGTCCTGCCATGCACTCTATCCCTGAATTGAGTACTTTTTTTAGTAAATGTAGCATACTGTGTGTGTGTGCGCGCGTGCGTGCGAGCGAGCGTTTTCCAGTTCGCTTTTATTTATATTTAAAATAATTTTCCAGGGCTTCTTACGACCTGGAAAAATTTATATTTTGGGGAGGAAATTCCCTTTCATTAAGACTTTTTTTCAGTATCTATTATAATGGCTAATCCAGCAGATAGTAATTTATAAAGATAGTTTGAAGGTGAAACGATTCGATAATACGCTATATATGTAATAATTTTTCATATCAGTTCTATCATTATATAAAACTATCGTTAAAATAAGCAAAACAGGAAAAGATCAGCGGTTGAGTAATTTGCAAAATGTACACACACACACATATATATGTGTGTGTGTGTGTGTACTTTTTGCAAATTACATAATCCCTGATCTTTCTCTCTCTCTCTCTATTTCTCTCTCTCTCTCTCTCAATATATATATATATATATATATATATATATATATATATATATATATATATATATAAAGTGCATCAGTTGGACGAGCCAATAGCTAATTTCCAACAACTTATAACAGAATGTTCTTTGAATCCCATAAGTAGAAAGGATGCATTTACTCTTCATTACATCTGGTTTAGACAAAAGTAATGCGAGCCATTTTGGTTATCGCTATGACATCCCACCTTTCGGAGTCTTCTAATGAATCCCTTTTTTTTTTCTTATACGAACTAATTTGTTCCAAAATGACCTTTTTTTTCGATCTCATGTGAGAAGACAACGGCAAATGTTGACATGGTGAATTATTTGCGTTCCAATAATTTATTGTTGAACTCAATTGCTTGTAAGATTTCCCTGGTGCAACAAGAGGCATAGAACAAATGACTTTTGATCGTTATTGATTGAAGTTGTCAGCGAATAGATGCAGTAAAACATCGATTGAACGTACCTCCACTTAAAGCATATTGGATTTAAGAAACCAATCGTAAATCTCATGGCCCATAATGAACTCAGATTTTTATTTTTACTGAAGGAAGTTAAATAAATACTAGAAAAAATCATTCATCGAATTCATGTTAAGTTATTACGTGCATGCTAGAGAGAGAGAGAGAAACAGAGAGAGAGAGAGAGCTCAATATTTCTGTTATTTAATGTGTAGTCAAAGTCGCTTGCTTATTTAAACGACTTCTCTCATTGTCTCTCGTGTGAGTGTACGTAAAAATCATTCTTAGAAGGACGATTCTGGTACGAGTGTAAGTAGTTACATTTTAATCTTTTCAGACGGATACTGACTCATATCGGCACGTTTTCCGCTCTTTACCTATCATCATCTATTTGTTTGGTACATTTTAGATACAAAGTCTTTTGCAAATCTTGTTTTAATAATGGTGTATACTGTTGATTTTTTTTCATTTCTTTTTATAGCTTGTATTTGCTTTGTTGAATATTCGAATTTTACCCAAAGACTTGTTGCATGTTTTCTTTTTATATGCATCCCTGCTTTTTCTGAAACTCGATTACAATACAAAATAAATCACAGGGTAAATTATATCTGTAGAACTATTTCCAAAAATCTATTCAATATGAGCAAAGAAAAGTATGTACGATTTCTTTATTTAGTATTTTATATAGTTTTATGTCCCTTACTTGCTGACAAACTTGTATTTAACAAAACGATGGTCGTTAAATGTTCAGGTCTACAGAATTTTTTCTTCTTTACAGAAATTAGGGATGAAACGGATTTAAGAAACTATTGGTTTTAAGAAACATACTTTTCTTACAATTAGTTTTTATTTTAAATCCAGGTTTTAATGTTTGTCGCCCTGGGGGAATAAATATAGGCGGTTAGAATCAAGTTGTTTGATTTGTTTTTTTTTTGTTGCTTTTTTGTTGTTGTTTTTATTTTTGTTTTTTAAGTTTGAAAACGACTTGGGGGTCTCATCTAGATATTTAAAATACCTTCAATCAAAGACAGTCGAAGTGCACGAGGTTACCTAACCTGAGGTTATTGCTCCAAGGATTTATGCTAGTTTTAACAAAATCTGCAAATTTGACTTTGATGCATGTGTTTGGTATGCTCTTATCAGACTAGGTGCCATGATGGGTAGATTGGGATCCGTATATTTGTAGCCCAGAATCACCTTTTTGGCTCTCTAACTCAACAACAACAACAACAACAACAATAATAATGACAAATATCGATTAACGACTACAAAAATGGCTTCTCATCGATATGTCTGTGCAATTAGCTAAAGATATGCCCGTTAAAATAGATTGCAAAATAGGTAACGTTTAGGATTTTGTAAGTGAAAAAATGTGACAAAATTTCTCTTATACTTATAATTATTGGTGCCCTTGCACCGACCCTTTTGGCTGTGTTATATATGCCTGGTATATATTTATCGGACTGGGTGTCATAAGTATATTGGATTACGAATATTTGTATGCAAGCATCACTCAATAATAATAATAATAATAATAATAATAATAATAATAATAATAATGAAAGTGATTGTCGTGACAGTTGTTATCGGAGAACTGCGATCACTAACAAACAGCCTAGTTAGAAATGGAAATCGGGGAAAACGTTGAAACCACATGGACAATAGTTAAAACATATTATAATATTAAAAGGGATGCTGGTGCACTAAAGACACTTGTTAGCAGTCAGTCCCAAATATAAGCCACCAGTTAATACTGATGTAAATGATTAACGAGAGAGAAAGAATAATAAAGAAAGAACAAAAAATTTCGAGGGAAGTCAAATTACTAAGAATGAAAACAAACTGTCTGGGAACCAAACTTTATAATGAAGCGGAAAAAAATAAAACATCAGGAAAAAAGCTACAATAGAAGAAATACATCCCATGTTCTTAATTAGGAAGACATACTCAAAAGATGCTGACAGAGGGTCCAGTTATGGAGGCACAATAGAATATTCGTGAGCAGCGAAAGCTGATTTTACTAGCTAATGAATGGTGATATAGGGGAGAGAGTGGGACAAACCTGATGTGTCAGGGACAAAACATTTTTGAGCAAGATTCAAGAAGACAGAAACGAAAAATGCGAAAAGGTAGGGCGGCTAACCAACATGAAAAAAAGAAATTGCAGGCGATCGAACATATCCTGGAAGATGAAATAAAGCTCAAATGAATGGCTGAATGGAAACAACCAGCCAACGATAGAAGTCATGTTTTATTTTTGAAGTGATTCACAAACGTACATGAAATAGGCAGATAATTTATAACAAGATAATGAAAACAAAAAAAAACAAAAAAAAAAAACGTAGGCACTCCCATATAACGAAGACCAATGAGTTGGAAAATCCAAATTGGACATATTAAACCGACATCTTTTACTTGTTACAAAGCCGATGACTCCTTTATGTAAGAAAAGAAAGAATGCCAAAAGGAAAGCCGAATAAAAAATGATCTAGCATTCATCGATCGGAATTTATTGAAAGAAGTTAAAATAAGAAAGAAAAAAAAATCGTTATTGGCATTGATAGATTAAAAATATGTCCGCAACCTGATCCAGAAATTTAGTATAATAGAATGTTCAGAAATTGTAAAAATAAAAAAAAATAAAAAATAAAGAAGTGAAATGAAGTCAATGAGAAATAGTAAGGTAAAAATAACAGCTAGCGGACAATTCGTAACTGAAGTCAACATAAAAAAAGAGATCATCTTTAGATGATGTGCAAATGTAATCTACTGATATCAGTGCGGAGAGTGAAGCGGCAAACCGAGTTCGGATTCCAGCCTACCTTCCAGTGTTCACTTTTGAGTCTCCCGTCAAACAAGGTCTCCCAACTGAAAAAAATATAAACGGCATTAAGAGAGATTTGTCTTAAATTAAAAAGGGTTGTTACACGTTTAAATGTTACAAGAAGGAATGATACCTAGTTTCACATGAATGTTTATAACTGTTGATATTGTGGACAACCGACGCCTTATAAGCGGAATGGCGTACACAATACCTGCTGAAGTTGTGGTGACGAGGGGAGAAATTATAAAATGAATTGTTCCAGATGAAAAAGAAGGCAGAAAATATAAAGGAAATGATGAAATTGAAGATAAGTGATGAAATTTGGTGAAGAGAAGAAAAGAAAAAGTGAAAGATAAAAGAGAAAATAAGGAAGGAATTGTGACAGAGCAAACTAAACTAAATTGGTATTGAGAAGAAGAGAAGCGACGATGTAGAAACTATTCTCCCAGAGTCTAGAAATGATATATGCCGTATAGGTGAAGAGGTGTACAGCTAGAGTCCCGTGTTTTCCAGTCTTTTTTCCGTCCTCGCCCACTTGAATAATTTTCCACCGCCCACCTGTATAGTAAATATCCAAAAACATACACTAATATTTTGAGGGGAACTTTAAAACCAAATTTGGCAAAGTTGTCCTTCCTTTCTCTGTTTTATATCCAAAAAAAGGTCTGCTAATTCTCCTGTTAATTCCCCTCTCCAAGTTTTCCACTGCCTTAACCAGGTATTGAACTCACAACTCTTTGGGTCATGTCAATCGATCTAAACAACCCCTTTATCCACTTTGCCATGTGTTTTTAAGGACACATGGCACAGTGTATAACTAACATCCATTAGACATGGCACGTGGAACTAGAACAGTCTACCCCAGCGAGCAAAATAAAGAGTTCAGTTCCACATTCCAACCATGTGAAGAAGCGGAGACTACAACGGCCGAAACGTTGTGATAAATATCGCAAAAATGATGAGGACAATAGTCTGAATAATGTAAATAGTATACATAATACCTCATCTCAGAAATATAGACAGATACTGAAGACAGTCCATATTTACTGGGATATTTATACCTTATCAAGATATAAATGCGACCCAGCTATCCCAATTTAGTTTCCTGTTTTTATACAGGTTATTTACATATTTTTAGAGTAACATATATTGGAATACTTTTTTAATACGCAAACTCCTATATCGCCCACCAAAATTCCAAATCACCATCATTTTCTTTTCAGTTGCTATTCGCCTAACCAACATTTGAAATCGCCCACCGTAGGGCGATATCGCCTTCCTTTAGTTGATACTGATGCGTGAGAAAAATATTTGTTTGGTATATAAGCTGTTGATTCATTTAGATTTAATGATAACCCAGGAAAATTGGTCGTGAAGTGAAGGAGATGGGAATTATAGCCCTACCTATGAAGCGGGGTGCATACAAAGAAGTTGTAGCGACCTTTAGAATGAGGCAGTGTTTGGCTACGAAACAGGAGGAAACAAATTAATTTCACATTTCCTGGGGATCGCATGAGAAGAAATACATTTGAGAATTAGGTTTAGTGAGGATATTTCTAAGAACAGTAGCTATAAGTGAGGTTTAGCGATCTAGAAAAGGGAGGTAGCCATGAAGATAATATGTATAATACGACTTCAGAAGAGAATCAGTAAATGTTACAGAGTGGGGGTGATTCCTTGTCAAACGGTGTCTGAATCGGGTGTAGGATTGACCCATCTTGTATGACCGGATCTGGTATCTGTAGGGACTAAAACTCCTGCGCGCTAACCGTCTGCTTCCAGTAGTTCAGCATTGTAGGAGCAAAAACGGATATTAAAGCAGTATAGCGTCTTACACCCATATCACGTTCAAACGCTGGTTTCCTTACGATCACAGAAGTTAAGTAACGTCGAGCCGAGTCAGAACCATGATGGGTCACCGCTTGGGAAGACCAGGTGATATTCAGATCGTGCAATGAATAATGACTTGGAATTGTTCACCGGAGAACCGAGTTCTATTGCCGTAGGGTTTGTTATATTCACTTAAGCGCAAATACCTTTTTCTCCCCAGCTATGGGTTAATTAGTAGGACATGTATCACTAAGTCATTATTATCTCCAAAAATATTCTCACAATCTAAAATCATTTTTTGGCTCTAAGTAACCTGCAAAGGGTTGATAAACCGTAAAAACGAATCAATCAAAAGGGTATTGGGTTGAATATAGAATATAGTTTAAGAAATAAAAATGATTTTCTAATAAGTTAATTAAAATATACTTGTGAAAATCTGAACACATATAGACAGTGAATATGGCGAAATTTGAAAGTGAGAAAGGTTAAACTAATGCGGCAACAAATATATCTACGTGAATTAGGAAGAGAAAAAAAATGAAAAAATCACTGATTTGTCGGAAAGAATACCAGGGAAAAACAGAAAGAAGATTGTGAGCAGATAATCAGGTTTGATCGAAGAAAGAAAGAACTCGGTAGCGTGTAAATAGAATCGGTTGAAAGTTAGAAATGACTATCAACTGATGTATTTGCAGATATCTGGACAGATTGAAGAGATGGCTTGGGTAATTCAAAAAATAAAAAAAAGGTGAAAGCTAGATGAAAGGGTGTTCATATATACATACGAACCATCGCTAGATATACTGAAAAAAAATGTTCGGTACAGTGTGCCGCTCTCCAAAGTAACCTATCCCTCCCGCTATCCATTACCTTTACAAGAGCCAGATCAGGCCGGAAATGTAGTACTGCTGCTATATATAGGCAGGAGTTCCCCAGTCTTCACTTCCCAGTCTCAACAGCCTCTAAAAGTCTTTACATATCCTTGTGGGTGATGAATTATTTTCCACCCTACAACTCCTTTTCCACAGACAAATGGTTGCCATCTATCACTATTCCCATGGAAAGTGTTCAAACGAACCAAATTTCTTAGTTGCACCAGTTTCAACCTTCACGACTAAGATTAGGCATTGTAGCGAACCACCCTCATTCCTTTCAATTCTGTTAGTGAGATTGTACGTTCCACTTGAGTAGTTTCTTCTCACGAACAACTATTTTGCGAATCTGACTCCCACGGGAATGCTTCCCCGAACACTACAGTTGTAACCTATTAAAGTCTAGGGTTAACCATCATCATCCCCACATATTCCCATAAATTGTGCTTCTTATCTGTAATTCTCTACCTCGAGTGTCTCTTGGGCGTCGTACAGGCTGAAAATCGTTGTAAGAAAAAACAGAAAGATACCTAGGATGGGAAAAAATTCGAAGTAAAAAATAATAAAAATAAAATAGGTGATGATGATGATGATGAAGAAGAAGAAGAAGAAGAAGAAGAAGAAGAAGAAGAAGAAGAAGAAGAAGAAATGGTAAAGAAATACCTCACGGCTCCCAACAGGCTCATCAATGATACTGAGAGGAAAGAGAGAAATAGATCAATTACCCCCACTTGAAAGAGTGAACTGTCGTTGAAATAAATTAGAAGTCATAAAAGCTATCAGATAACAAGCTCTTGGCCATTACATATCAATGAGTGTGGTCATATGTGGGAATAGCATTTGGGAATACCGAACGATCATGGTGGTTACAGTAATAAACATTCCTCAAACTCTGGTTAAGAAAAAAAAACAAAAAACGATCAAGTCCATTGTGGAATAATAATCATGCCTGCCTATTAGCAGGTTGAATCAAAATTGAAACCAAGGAATCATTTTGACTCTTCTACATGTGTCTGCCAGTATGTGGACGAGCAAATTACTTGATGTTACCTTGTAGAAGGTACACGTACTGTTGGAATAAAAAAGAGATCAGCTTGCTTTCGAGAGTTGATCGATAAATTATAGGAAGTAGAAAGTAAAGAATCTGCTGGGAATAGTTTACTCGTGGATCATTCGTGCATATTGGCATCAGGTCACTTTGTCATGGTATTAGAATTTTCAATAATTGTAGCGAAATCAAAAAATATTATGGGAAAAGTCGAAGAAAAAGTGTTGACAAGTGCGTAAAAAGATAAGAGAAAATTATTGATAAATATGTCTGAAAGCCAAGTAACAAGTGAGTCTGAAGAACTGGATATTGAGCAAAACTGTGGTTTCTGTACAACTCAGGCAAGCACCGAAATTCCGTTACAAACGTCGACGGTAGAATCAAATATTTGAAATACAATCACTGAAAACCATTAAAGAAAGACTAATAATAAAAAAGTTAACTAATAATAAAAAGAAAAGTATAGACATTTGCATGAGCATTAGGTTTATAGAAAACTACATGAACATGGAAAAAGTAAATAGAAAAAGAAAGGAAACTGAACAGTAAAATTGAATAGAATTTGACAATTTTAGAATTAGAATTTTTAGCTGGTAACTGGTTAGAATTGGAATGAACTTGAGATGTTGATTTGAAAAAACTTAGCTAAGCTCGCTCATTTTTATTTTACTAATATATTAAAAGTATCCTGGATTATGTTTTTCCCTGTAGGCTGTTGGAAAAGCGAAAAACATTCTTTACAATAAAGTGAAGTGGAATTGTGTGGATTTGAATTAATGACTTAATTGGGTTTCAACTAGTAGCGTTAATTGCAATTGAAATTTTATCTACTATTCGATTGGTGCAAAAATAATGTCGTTTTTTGACGTTAAAAATACGTCAAAATCTTAATCTTATCTTGCACCAACCTAATAGAATTAAGTGCAATTGAAAATTCCAAGTTGAACATCGGAAAAGATAAAAATAATTTCTGAAATCAAGCCAGAAAAAGGAAGATAATATTTAACTTTTCTTTGTATAGAGGAATTATTCTTTTACATTCTTTTTTTTTTATTATGACAGTTCTGGACATTTTGTAATATTTTTTTCTGAAGAAAATATATTATGGGTTATAATTTACATGACTTGGTAATTTCCATTTGGTTGAGGCAATATTGTATCGTGTGAATTTTACTAGTAAGTGGATTTTACAAATGAATCTACAATTGGTAGCAGTTTAGAATGAAAACGCTGTGGTTGTAATTTGCCATGTAGGATGGATTTCAAATGGTTAAGGGATGATTTAAAAATATGTACTGCAATAAATGAATTTTTAGCTGATAGTTGAGAGATCACATTGAGAAGTTGATTTGAAGTGAGATCACATTGAGAAGTTGATTTTAAAGCCTAAATCTCGGTAATTTTACTAGCATACTAGTAAACATATATACCTGGGTTATGCTTTTCTCCAGTAGACTGATGGAAAAACAAAAAAAAAACAACATTCTTTACAATAAAATGAATTGGAATTGTCTGAAATTGAAACTCAAGAATTAATTGGATTTTAACTAGTAGAATTAAGTTAAAAAAATCCGCCATTCGCCCTCGTTCGCTGATAGAAAAATGGCAAAAAATGATAATTGAATGAAACCAACTAGCTACTGATCGTGGCCAAAATTGAAAATGGAATTGTTTTATTTTTAATACTATCCATAATTTAACCTTGATATCTGTTGCATTCAAGAATACAGTTGACTATGTAGTTTCGCCTGTGACTTTTCTATAAATACATTCATGATAATTGTCTTGAGGAACTTTTCTCTGTTGTACCTAGACTTTATTAATTTAAGCGTAGTACTAAATTAGCAGCAAGGTCTCATCAGTTTACATTTAAAATAGCTAGCTGTAACTGTAAATTCTATGCTAACAGTTTATTTTCTCACACTTCTCGCTTGTGAAACTCTCTTCCGGCTTCTTGCTTCCCAGTTAATTTTGATCTTCAAAAAGTTAAATGCAATGTCATTTGTTTTCTTCTCTCTTCTTAATTATTGTTCTTTTATTGCTCTCTCTCCCTCTCACTCTCTCTCTCTCCTTAACAGTATTTTTTACATATTAACACTCAGTAATCTCTTTGTACCCCAGTAATACTTAGTAACCCCTTAGTTGCTTTATTGCCTTGTTTGAGGCGAAATTATTAAGAAACAAAAAAATAAGAGACTGACTGTGTTAATAAGCACATATGTAAATTGACTTGTACCTCGACATCTGTAAGAAACACATTCATCATAAATACACCTACCCAGTAGCAGATGTAGGCAGTCATGCACCGGTAGCCACGGCAATGTTGTTAACATCACCATTCCTTTTCACTAGAGAACTCCGTGACAGCTCGCAAGGTACTGCTGAGAATAGGTGTGTCGAGTGAAGAAGTTTTTTTGTTTTTTTTTACAGAAATAAATGAAAGGTTTGGGGACTAGATTTTAGTGAGTAACTTTCTCTTCAGACCCGACACCAGTCCGGTATATTGTTGTTTCTTTTTTAAACAAGATAAAAAAAAAAAATGTCGGATACAGGATTTCTCCGTTACAGAACACAGTGCCGGAGACTTGTAAAAAAGCAAACATCTAGAGAAGTATGCTGAACTTGTTAGGGAATAAAAATGTTATGGGACATGAAAGTGACAGGTGGGGAAAAAAACTAGCAAAAATCTTATATATTTAGGAGAACACTCGAAATTGTCCTGAGAAAGGACGAGTGAAAACAATTATAATACTGACTAAAATGCGAGAACATTGACGAAACTTATTTCCAGTTACTATTGACGTGAACACACACACACACACACACACACACACACACACACACACACATATATATATATATATATATATATATATATATGTATATATATATATATATATATATATGTATATATATATATATATATATATATGTATATATGTATATATATATATATATATATATATATATATATATATATATATATATATATATATATATATATATATATATATATATAAAGAATTTCTCCTACAAAAACTTATTTGGTGCAAAACATAAGAATTTTTTTTGTAGGAATAGGAAAAGAAAGAACCTCGCCTCATTTTAACACGAATAGTAAACAAGGCGCAAACAAATTAAACTCAACAGCTAAGTGAAATTTAAAAGTTTCATTTGATTTATTTGTTTAACGGCATGTCAACTCCTTATGGGTCATTTAATGCCGAAAATTAATGTTCTCAGGAGATTTGAAGTAATAAAAATATGATATATGTTATTCTGTTTTCACATTTTAATACATGGTAGATGATACTCAGCTTTTGTGCATATGCATGCTTGTGTGAACATAATTAATAAAGGCAGTAATATGTATGTTTTATGTTGTAGGTTTTCTGAAGATTTATTTTGGAATACAATTTGATTAATTTTTAGGAAATGGATTAAATATTGTTATTTTTAACGTTATTTTCTTTAAACGTTATTTTGATGGGCTTCTACTCGAATATGAGTATCCATCAAAAAATAACGTTTAAACAAAATAAATTAAAAGTAAGAGTTTGATTTCTTTAAGAAATTGTAGGATATATGGATTAATCTCATGAAAAAGTTTATTTTTATTTTGGTTGTTTGGCTGATTTTGTTTAGCGGCATATCAACACCTCTATGGGTTATTTAACACCGAAATCTAAATATTCTGAACGCATTTGTATGCCTCCAACTACAGATAAAATGTATTGCTGGTAATTGTATCATTTTAAAAATATATTGTATCATTTTAAAAATATATTGTTAATTTTATTATAAATAGATATTTTTGATATTTTAACATAAATATGTATTGCTGATATTTTTGCTATAAAATATATGTTTATAGTTTCATATTTTTTGTTTTATTTGGGGTTCACTATTTGGCTATCGCTGGGAACTAACAGGTGCTACCACCCCGGGTCTGAGTGAACCTGGGAATAGAAATTATAAGGTGGTTTCACACTCCTCAAAACCTCTAATCTCCTGATCAGAGATGTAGAAATTGCCGGATATAGTTGAAATTTAAAACAACAGACATTTATTTCAATAGATATGAAAAAACAAAAACAAATAGTATTTTAAAAAAGGGGCTTGCAAAAAAAAATATATCCTTTATGTGACTTATTCAAAAAATAAAGCTGGATAACAATTCAAGCAATTTTCGAAAATTAAAAAAAAAAAATTGAGAAGGTAATATAAGTTTTTGATGAGGCAAGAGAATATCACTGCACGAAGGGATCTTAGATAAATTTTGAAATAACGATGTCACGGAGATTTTTTTATATTTCCTCTTTTATAGAAAATTTCTTTTTAAAAAGTTTCAGTTCCTCTTACAAATTCTTCTCAGGAAACTTCCCAAATTGTCTTCCCTCATGTGTCCTTAATCTGCCTTATAAATGAATTTTTTTTTTTTGTCTTTTTGTCTTGGTTGAAGATTTGAAATCTACTTTCGCAGCCAGCAAGCTCTGTCACCTTTAAGTGATTTATCACCCCCTTTTGCATTGAAACTTCTTTCTGCCTTGAAATCTGATTATATTCTGCCTTTGTCAGTTGCCTAGACTCTTTTATAGAAAAACTGAAAGCTCCAAAGTCCGACAAAAATTTCAAAATTCACAAGGCTATGAGGCTACGTCTCTAATTGGTCAGCAAATAAAATAATACGTATTTTTCGAATTCAAAATTAAATCAGCAACAATCCACATAGAAAAATAATTATGGTGACACATTAACCGCTAATTCACAAAATAGAATTTTTCACAAATAAAAGTAACAGGTTTTACAAAACGTCTAGCTTTCTTTAAAATACATTTTTCTAAACCGTATGTGTAAAATACAAACATAGACAATTGTGATATTTTTACACGTTTTAATTAATTATTCATATAAATTATTTTAAACTATTAATAAATAAAAATATTTAGACACTCAATGACCGCGGAAATAAATGAAAACGCATTTAACACCTTCAGTATTATTTATACTAAGCAATGAGCGAATGTGCGTGTTATGTGAAGGGTATCAGCAGTAAAATTACTGATCGGCGAACCGAGTTCCAATTCCGGGCTAGCCTAGTTCCAATTCCGGGCTAGCCTAGTTCCAATTCCGGGCTAGCCTAGTTCCAATTCCGGGCTGTTTTCGCGTGTCTTAGTTGGCAACTAGTCTAAGAAAAACATTGGATTCCAAACCATGAAGAAGGCATCGAGAAAGGAAGACAAAGTAATGCAAAGAAAAGGAATCTTAGAATCTGGATAACACACGGAATGGACATGGCATAAAAAAATGAATTAGAGCATTCAGCATATTTCTAGTCGTTTAAAAATGTACGTTTTCCTATTTGAAATAAAAGGATCCTTTGCATGACGTTGTTATTAATAATAGCCTATTATTTGACCCACACCCCCATTTCCTCAAGTCCTTCCTATGATTAGAATATTACTTTATAGTCAGCTGAGGCCTTGTTAAATTAAAAACAGCTAGGCCTTTCGAAAAATGGATACGAAACATTTATTTTCGACCTATGCTTATCAGTAAGTGAAGTCAACTTCAAAGTGCAGAGCAAGAGGCTCAGACAGAGAGAAAGTCTCGGAATAAAGATACATTAATGTTTTAGACGAAAATGAAAAGATAAAGAAAATTGTTAACTATAAAACTGATCATCTCGCGAAAAGGCACACAGAAGGAACGAAGCGAGCCTCGGGGAACGGACAGGGAAATTATAAATTGCTTGAATGAAAATTAATCGAAAGGAGAATTATAGTCAATGATAATTATTCCAAATGCAAAATTTTTTATTGCAATAATATAAAAATTAAAAGAGGAAATACACAAATAATAATTATTTGAAATACAAATATCATGAATAAACCAATTTATTAAGAACAAATCCATATAATCTTAAGTTATATGATATTGCACGTAAATAGTCAACTACTAAAGAGTACTGGTTAAAGGATAACAATAATTTTTAAAATTTTTCATTTACGTCACGGTATTCCTTGGCGCTCTTGATATTTTGGAAACCTGCTCTTACTTTTGCAATATGAATTTCTTGCAAGTACTGCTCTCTTTTCAGAGCGTCTAAGAATTTCTATATTGTGGGATGATGGGATGACATTTGTTTAAAAAAAAGCGCAATGCCATCCTTCAAAATCAGCATTGACTCTCTATCAAGACCACATATGTAGTCAAACATAAGCCTTTCGAATAATTATAATTTAGTCTAATTGTCCTTCCGTTTAATTTTTCATTCAAACAATTTACAATTCGAATAAATGTTTTTCGAATCATTGTTTTGGAACAATTATTTTCGAATAATTTTCTCGATGCGATAAAATCTGGGTTACGTCTAGCAATTGTTTAGGTTTTCCCTTTCGGGTAACAATCTGGCCGAAAGGTACCTTTTAAGCCACAAACGTTTGACTCGAAGAACCTGGTGTCTGGTCTGAGCTGCAGTGCAACAACTTTAATTCATATCCTCTTGTTGTCAATTCAACTATATTGTAACCATTTTGCTCAAAGTTTGTATTAAATTTTATATTGGCTAACATAATTTTTGTAATTATTATTATTATTATTATTATTATTATTATTGTGCTCTTCTTTTTCAGCTCAGAGATTTGTAAACGTCTTTGAATAGTTCAGCATAAAAAGTACAACTGCCACCTGCTATCGCCAATCCAAAGCACTTTCTATTTATCTCCCTAGCGCCAGCAGCAAGAATAAAAGTCATTAAAGACACAAAGATACAAAGACATCTGTTGTATTACAATAGTAAGTTTATTATTATTATTATTATTATTATTATTATTATTATTATTATTTAAGTATGATAATTAAAATGGTAACAAACCAGGAGTATCCATCTATATACTAAATGACCTCAACTCTCTTTCCTTTTCTCGTACGTTCGTCAGCATGATACGGAAAAAAGTTAGCGAATAAATCTGATGGGAAGAGAACGACATGTGGGCGTTGAGTACAAGGATAGAACAGACATGGCTGAAGTCAGTGCAAAAAAAAAAAAAAAAAATGGAAGAAGATAGCCTGGGGGCCAAATAAATGATCATCAATCAGAAATAACCCAACAGAGAAAAGTAATACACACCCTGATACACACATCTCTCTCCCTCTTTCTATTTATTTCTAACTCCATCTATCTATCTATCTATCTATCTATCTATATATATATATATATACTCACGAATGTATTTGTTGAATGCATACTAATTAGTACTCTTTAATATCATAAATACGAATACTTACAAATTATCATGCTGTTATTAATAAATCACAATATTTGTATTAATTCGTTCCCTAAAACATGTATATATTTAATCAAACATATAGTAATAAAAATATATGTATAACATATATTTAATATATACAAATATTATATTAATATACTCGTTAAATACTATAAAACAATAGTATAAAATTAAATTTTCTGTAATATGAAATTATTATTATTATTATTATTATTATTATGATCAATAATAATAATGTTAATATCCGCTTGGATTTTTGTCAACAGTGATCGAACACTAGAACCGATATAAACAAATCGCCCCGACATTATTATCAAAGGCAAGATGTTAGTAAACTGATCGACATGAGCATATCATGTGATGAAAGCAACTCTGCGGATGTTTTTGAAAAACTAAGCAAATACAAAAACCTGGAGACGGAAATAGAGAAAAAATGTGGCGCTTAAACACTGAAACTCTTCCTGTTGTGGTTGGAGTTCTGGGTTTTATAAAGAAAGGAACTCAAAAACAAATCTATAACATTACCTTAATGTCTAATAAAAATACTGGACTAAATCATTTATGAGTAAAATGATCTATTCACTTCTAGACTAAGTTAAATTAAAATCGGCAGTGATAGTATATAATTTCAGGCACCTCGAACACTCGATTGTCTTCTTGCGATATGAGGAATTCTGCCTTCTTCCTCGCGTGACAAGAGTTTATATAGATTCCTGACATACGGTTTTCTTGTGTGCGTATACCTTAAGGTCAACTGGGTGTAGTTCATTTTTTATGTCGGTTCAGACATTAATGTCTTTTAAGGTTCGATTATGCACTCATTGGCTATGAGGATACCTTTATAAGTCAACCTTCTAAAATAGCTTGCTGTTTTTCTGATCTGGTGTGACACCGAATACAAATCTTACTTTGGTATCACTTAGGATGATACCTCAGTCAATACTGTGGTCACCACAGATCATGTCCTCTTATAACTAAGGCTCTTGCTTTACATAAATTTCGTTTCAGACCTCTGTTATTTCTTGTCTTTCATCACATACTACATTTGCCTGACGTTGAACTATGTTTGCCATCTCTCTAACGTTTCTGCCAAATATTCTGGAAAATTGCCGTCTGTTTAAATGATCTACAACGAATATCTGTCTTGTGCAGATTATGAAGGAATAAACTAGTTATTGTTTGCTCGGTGCATAATTTCGACCCGTCTGCATTGGAGAGATAAACACTAAAAGTCTTATTTAAATGACCAAAAAGAAAATCTTGCAAACTGTCAAGTGACTATTGTGAACGTTTACTCTCGTCGCCTTTTGTTCTTTGGATCTTATCGATTTCCTACGTCTTCATTCTGACAAAGACTTCTTTTATCGCTTGGGCTTTTCATCGGACTGTCATCCTTAGATTTTATCCTTCTGTCTAATTAATTAGGTTTTTGTCTTCCATTTTCATTTACTTCTGTTTATCTCTCCTTACATTTTCCATTGTTTTGCCTTTTTAATCTCGTTATTATATTTTCTTTCTTGTTTACACATCTAAACTTAATGCATCAACTTATATTTCTGGACGGGATTTCTCTTGCCTTTCTTTCTTTCTTTAATCTATACATTTGTCTCTCTTGCCTTTCTTTCTTTCTTTAATCTATACATTTGTCTCTCTTGCCTTTCTTTCTTTCTTTAATCTATACATTTGTCTCTCTTGCCTTTCTTTCTTTCTTTCTTTCTTTAATCTATACATTTGTCTCTCTTGCCTTTCTTTCTTTCTTTCTTTGATCTATACATTTGTCTCTGTTGCCTTTTTTCTTTCTTTCTTTAATCTATACATTTGTCTCTGTTGCCTTTTTTCTTTCTTTCTTTAATCTATACATTTGTCTCTCTTGCCTTTCTTTCTTTCTTTCTTTAATCCATACGTTTGTCTCTCTTGCCTTTCTTTCTTTCTTTCTTTCTTTAATCTATACATTTGTCTCTCTTACCTTTCTTTCTTTAATCTATACATTTGTCTCTCTTGCCTTTCATTCTTTCTTTCTTTAATCTATACAGTTGTCTCTCTTGCTTTTTTTCTTTCTTTCTTTAATCTATACATTTGTCTCTCTTACCTTTCTTTTTTTAATCTATACATTTGTCTCTCATGTCTTGCTTTCTTTCTTTCTTTCTTTAATCTATACATTTAACTCTCTTGCCTTTCTTTCTTTCTTTCTTACTTTAATCTATACATTTGTCTCTCTTGCCTTTTTTCTTTCTTTCTTTAATCTATACATTTGTCTCTCTTGCCTTTCTTTCTTTCTTCCTTTAATCTATACATTTGTCTCTCTTACCTTTCTTTTTTTAATCTATACATTTGTCTCTCATGTCTTGCTTTCTTTCTTTCTTTCTTTAATCTATACATTTAACTCTCTTGCCTTTCTTTCTTTCTTTCTTACTTTAATCTATACATTTGTCTCTCTTGCCTTTTTTCTTTCTTTCTTTAATCTATACATTTGTCTCTCTTGCCTTTTTGTCTTTCTTTCTTTAATCTATACATTTGTCTCTCTTGTCTTTCTTTCTTTCTTTCTTTCTTTAATCTATACATTTGTCACTCTTACCTTTCTTTCTTTCTTTCTTTCTTTCTTTAATCTATATATTTTAAATTCTCTCCGTCTTTCTTTCTTTCTTTCCATTATCAGCTCTCTCTCTCTCTCTATATATATATATGGTCTTTTAATACTGTACAACTTAACCGCGCACCGCGAAATTGATATTAAGGATATCGGACTGTATAGAGATGACAGGCTCATGGTGGCGAGGAGTTCTACTAGTTTTAAAATAGAGAAAATCAGAAAAATTATATTTAGTGAATTTAAAAATCTAAACTTAAAGATAACAGTCTGTACTAAATTGAAAAGGGTAAACTTCCTCGACGTAACTCTAGATTTAGCAAGCAACACATACCAACCTTATAGAAAACCAAATACTAACCCCTTATATATACACCCGAAGTCAAACCACCCTCCATCCATAATTAAACATATACCCTTATCAATAGAAAATAGAATTAGCATTAACTCCGCTAACAAAGAAATATTCCAACAACACAATAGCTTCTATAACGCTGCCCTAAAAAATAGTGGTTACAAAAATGCAAAAATTAACTATAGAAACAATTGCACTGGCCAGAAGAAAAAAACAGGAAAAGAAAAGTCATTTGGTATAGCCCTCCGTTCAACCAAATGGTTAGTATTAAACTAGGACAGAAATTCTTAGCTTTAATTGATAAACACTTCCTCACCAATAGTAGGCTTAGTAATATATTTAATAAGAACACCCTCAAATTGAGTTACAGCTGCACTGAAAATCTAGAAAGTATAATAAAAACGCAATAATAAAATCATGAACAAACCCCCATGCCTGAATAGTATTAATAAAAACCCTACACTTAAATTAGACAATAACAGTGAAAAATTGTGTGATTGTAGAAACCCAGAAGACTGCCCATTGGAAAATAAATGCTGCGTCAAATCTGTGGTATACCAATGTACTATATCATCCACTGAGAGTCCTAATACTAATATGATATACATTGGGTCTACGAAGAATGAATTTAAAGCCAGATGGAGGCAGCATAAGTGCTCTTTCAACAATATAAATATTAGGTTGGTGCAAAAATAATGATGTAATAATGTCGTTTTTTGACGTTAAAAATACGTCAAGAAACGACATTATTACGTCATTATTTTTGTACCAACCTAATAAAAGAAATCACTTCTCTATCTAAATATTTTTGGCATCTGAAGGAAATAAATAGGACACCTAAAGTAAAATGGAAAATTATAGGTACTTTCATGAGATCGCTAAAAACAGAACATAGCATGATGAAAAAGACGCCAAAGTTGATGAAAACAAAATTTTAGCGTCTAAATGCTTATGCTATTATTGAGAGGAAAGATGAAAGTATTTTTTAAATATTCTTAAAAAATTTTCCTTCTTTTTAGAACATTGTAAATTTTGATTAAAAAAACCTTGTTTCTCTTTTTATGAACCGAACCAATAAAATAACATAAAATTTTCGCACGTTTTTTTCCTGTATGTGACACATTAATTTGGAAAATTTTTCAAAAATAAAAATAATTGTTGGATTTTAGTGAAACTTTCAGAAACTATTCACAAATGATGGAACTTATTATAAATATCTTTTATTTTTAGTAAAGTCATGGCAGAAATATTTTTTTTTCATATGTATTACCTCCTCTAACTAATTGTACGAAAACTCTATAATTTCAATTTTGAGGAGATTAATGATTATATTAGTTAAAAGCACAATGCTTTGAGGAAACCAGATCATGTTTTTTTTTTTTTTTTTTTTTTTGTTGGAACCCCGCTACCTGAAAATCGTCTCTGAAGTGTAACATACAAAACTCAATAAAAACAAAAATATTATTTAATTTCTAAAGCTTTTAATAGCTTTTATTTATTTCAATGAACATGGGCAATATTGTCTGAAAGCAAAAAGATATTTCGATGAAAAATTAATTTTTAAAACAATTATTTGTTATTTCTGAAATATTTTTTTTATTTTTACATTATGTTGCTAATTCTTCTAAAATTAGGGAAGAGCTTGTAGAACTTAACGAATGCTGTTTTTAAGTAGATATATATTTACAGATTGTAATTTCCAAAGCTTATTACAAACTAACGACCCCCTTATTTTAAAAAAATTATAATTTGTGTCAATAATTTTTACCAAATGAAATCTACGGAAACCGGAAGTATCGTGCGGGCAATAAATAAAAAAACGTCAGCAGTGCAGCACTTGTATCTTTTTTTTGTGCCTCCATGAGAAACTGCACATTATTAAGTTTCTAAATAATAAAAATCTATTAAACAATAGACATGAGTTAACGGTTTTTTGCCAACATCATCAAATTTATGCATTGAATAATTAGCTTAAAAACAAACATACAATAAAATAGCTTTTATAATCCATAGCCGCAATAAATAGTTTAAATACCCTTCAATAAAAAGATAACCCTTTATGAAGTCGTCAAAAAACAAATGTTACGGCAGTTTTTTTTATATACACAAAATTATAAAGAAATAAAATAAAAAAATAAATAAATCTCTATAGACACGTAAACCAGACTAGGCGAAAACATCTTCCGTTTTAAATTTAGACACCTCTACCTTACCCTGACTTGACATCTATGAAAGTAACTCTATACTGATACATATTCTTAACACCCAACACCCCTACTTATTTAAACAATTCGCCCTGGCTGTTACCATGGAAATTTTGATTTCAATTATGAATATGCTATTAAAACACGTAAATTTCAGAAATAAGTTATTGCCAAAAAGATTTCGCTTGAAGATGGAACAGAGCTTACTTTAATTCAATTTAATTCAAATAATTATATTGAAGTTTTCGGCTCTTGTTTTGAAACATGAGAACTCTTATGTAACGTGTTGGAATCATATTTTTAAATAAATAATTATATTATATATATATATATATATATATATATATATATATATATATATACCACCTTTTAGCAGCAGTTTTCCAACAATTTTTATTCTCTACTTTTCTTCTTTTTTCTTTACATTTTCGATTTTTTTTTTACTTGTTTCAAATCTGCATTTCTTCCGTTTGACATTTGAACAGTTCATTTTTTTCCTTTTATTTTGCTTTTCCTACTGTTCGATATATGAAAGACAGAAAAAAATGATTGCATCTATTATGGACCATACAGTATTATTGGAAAGTCCCTTTTAAAATAGTGAGCGTTTCTGAAACTTTTTTGAATTGTCTGGCCGACATTCGATCGTGTTTTATTGTGCAACTTCACGAATATTTGCGTGTCTTCAAATGAAATCTTTTACTTTACTCGGACTGCCAAAGTTGCCAACTTATTTAAGTAATTTTGCAATTGCATTGGTTATATGGGCAGTATAAATTTTATCTCTTCACTATTTTAGCATTTAAGAAAAAAATATTTTATGAACTATTAAAAAAATCCAAAACTAATTTGAAACTACAGAAAAAAATCACTGCCGTTATAGACAAGCGTATGGTTGCAAGAAATAAATACGACAACAGCAGAAATAGATTTACGTGATTTATTTCAATAGGAACGTGTGGGTTTGGGACAGCTACCTTGTGGTATAGTTCATAAGCCGGCTGCCGATCTGGGTTGATCTCTCATAGTAGTTCACACTGGTTGGCGTGACGCTCTTCCTGCTGACTGCTGCTGTCTTCCCAGACTGACCGTGACAAATCTCTTCCCTGGCCTCCTGTTGACTGCTGCGGACTGCCCTTCTACTTCCCCGTGTGACCCCTTTTATGGCGTTTTTTATGGCATAACAGGCTCGAAAAATGACGCGAGTATAATTAAAAGGGAACCATTTTTATTGGTCGAGAAATAGAAACACTTTAAAATATTATTTTATTTTTCGATCGGAACTCGTGCGTCGGACCTATGCGTATACGACGATAATGGTCATTTTGTGACGGGACCTTGTCCAGTTCACATCCGGCACTCGCTCTTGAGTATGTAAGTTTATTTGCCTGAAAATCAGCCGAGATATGTCTTATTTTATTTTATAACACTGCAAAATCTTTAACCTTCGTATCAGCAAAAAAAAAAAAAAAAAAAAAAACGGTTTGTTAACCGGACGGTAATTTTCTTGACACCGCTATTATTTAAACTTTCTTTACTCCTCTCCAATGCTTTTTTGAAGGAATGATTAGAATTATAATAAAACCTATGATGAAAGTAAATTTATCCATTTTTTGTTTTTGAGAAATTAAAACAAAACTATTAATTTATTAGTTTTATCTTAAGTTGTTCTTATTACAAGTCTTTGAGGAAATTTCTCATTACGAAATAGGATTGATCAAAGCGTTTAAAAGATTCTCGTCAGATTGACCTTTTTATCCCCAAACAATTTCTAATTTTCAGTTTCATTTGATGTCGAAATTGTTGTATGAGAAATCATTTATTGTCCTTCGAAAGGCAAGAACACAGTTTTATAAGCAACCTTATTATTGTATAATGATATCTGATTGGCTGTTTGTGGTTTAGGATGAGTTTAAATTGTAAAACCAGCATCCAAATCACTGCACTCTTCTATGACTTCCACAAACGTGACATCGATGAAAAGTGAAAAAAAATGTACTCAGATTTGTTAATCATAAACAGAATTGTTATCATAACAATTCTGTTTATGATTATTAAATGAAGCGTTGTTAACAATTATTCATTTTTATCTAGTATTTCATTCGATTTGTTTTACAATGCAGCGATTCTCGATTCACTCTGTTTCCGCAGAAAGATATTTTAAGCAAATGAAATTAAACCGAAAGGAAATTTAACTTGACGAAATTTTATTACTTATTTTGCAAACCAGTTAATATAAACATAGACAACGTACTATATTTTATAACAGATTAATTCACGTATAACCATGTATAAATTGTATAACGCATTCCTAGCACAGGATAAACTCTCTTCACACTCCTGCATTAAGGGCATAAATGGTGATTCTCTAAACGTAGCTTAGATGTAGCCCAATGCCATTCAATCGTAATTGTCTTAGCTTACTAACCATCACACCAAATCGAGGGGACCAAAGTGAAGTCATAAATAAATAAGAGAAAGCAGCGATAATAATAAATGATCATGCATGGAGAATTTTTTTTTTATTTAAATGTTAACTTATGCAGCTTTGTCGTTCGAAATGTTATTAAAGAATTGTTACCGCAATAAATCTTGAAATATTTCTATTAAAGCCTACCGACAGGAACGTTGGTGTTGGGTAATGGTTAACAAAATTGTTTCACTATTAATACTGAGTAGTTATTGTAGTACTTGTACAAAATTGAACTAAACTTAATATAGATTTCGGACGCTTATATAAACTTAGTTTGTCAAAACGGAATACATTTACAGAGAAAATCTAAATCATACACAGACACATAATATATAGAAAATTAATATATTCCATACAAACAGAATAGGATATATTTCTGCCGTGGTGAGCCTAAGCGTGTAAGATTTGGTAACTGCTTCTCAATCTAATATATATATATATATGTGTGTGTGTGTGTGTGTGTGTGTGTGTGTGTGTGTGTGTGTTATATTCCAGGTTAGGACCAAGGAAGAACAACACGAAACACAAGAGTAGAAATAACGAAGGTATATTACATGAAATAATAATCCAAGATGTGTTAGTATGACTGTCAGTCTGGTTTGGAGAGAACTACTATCGGCTCGACTCGATACGTCTCTCTCTCTTGAGAGGCGTAGTATACATAGTGTTAGGAAGAGTTCATTGTGTAGTTATAGGTAAGGACCCATGACAATATATATATATATATATATATATATATATATATATATATATATATGTATTGGTAAAATGTTTTTTGTTAGAAAGATTTTGTACAAAAAACGTATTGTATAAAATAAATACAGACTTTTTACCTATGAAACACTGTACAAACGACGGAAAATGCCACATAAAATAGAGAAAGCAGACAAAAATAGAAAAGATGAAATCCTAAAACACCTAAAAGAAATTAAATCCCAAACTCTCGGCATTAACAGAAATATTGGAAAAATTTTATGAAATTACAGAAAAAATTTCAAGTAATGATGAGAACCGTCAAATGAAAAACGACATAGAAAAACTATGTAAAAACATAAAATTTATCGTTGAAACAAAATAAATTGAACATAAATATTCACTGAAAAAATTATCGGAATATAACTCTAGGACAAATTTTCTGTTAAAAACACAAATAAATAATACATGGACCAAAAATGTCAATCTCAGAAAAATTCACATTCTGGAACATGCTAAAAAATAATAACAAGGCAAAGACGTACGAACGCTGGATAAACTCAACGCCATTGATATTACGAAGGAAAATAGAACTAAAACCGATCGACAAAGAGTCAGAACTACAAAGACAAGTCTGACAAAAACTATCACTCGAAAAAAATGCGTAACGAAATGGAATTAATGAAATTAAGAGCAAACACAAATGAATAAAAATACAATGACATTGATAAACAAATGGAAATTGAAATCCCCAAAATTATGATGAAGATTCCTTAGACGACATTTATCAAGAATGGAAACAAGAATGGAAACAAGAATGTGAGAACTAGGAACGGATATCTTTACAGAGATGAGAGAAAAACGAAAACTGGTTTTCAAACTATTAAAAACAATTTAAAATAGAATACAGCTAAGAAAATCCATTCTTTAAGAAAAAAAAAAAACAACCACATGGAAAAACACGCCGACACCACGTTACTTCAATTTTTAAGTCATAAAAAGAAATCATATTATAGCCCAAAGCTTGACAAAAGGGAAATGAGAAATTCTCCAAAACAACGATCATCATTCCAACACGTAAATAGATCAACAAGGGGAGATAACACAATCAAACTTTGGATGTACATAAACAATTCTGGATAAAACCAATTCTATCACAAAAGAGACAACCACATAGAAAATACATATAACTAGAGAGCAACAAATAGAAAGTAAAAACTTTGGAGCAAAGAGACCAATAAATTGGAACTACAGATAAAACCTCAGACTGAACCAAAACCAATACATAAACAAATACCAAGGACAGAACAACAAATATAATACAAAATACACAATGATCATAAATACAGCAACATAAAACATACTGACATTAGTAACGAACTAATGACTAACAATATAGACGAATCGCAGATTAACCATTGTTTTTAGAGAGAAACCAGAACTACATGGACATGGGATGATGGCCCACAAGTAATCGCTCTCTCACAAAAAACCATTAACACCCACACAAATAGACATCCTATGTAAAGCAGTAAAATTCACATCACCACCCCAAAAACGAAATGTAGTAGCAATGAAGGATGATGTTTCGGAATTCTGTAGAAGACTCAGGCTAGAAGAACAATTCTTTGAAGAAGAAAACAATGATAAACCACTAGTAAAAAAACTAGAAATATTACCCCCCCTCAAAAAAATGGTAAAAACGTAGCCATTGATGAATTCTGTAATTACATCTCTAACTTCCTATTTGACAAACTGAAAATGCCACAAACAAAGTTCAACTTCACCAGACAATAATGGAACTAAATGACCTAAAATTTGGACAAAAATATTTTTTATAAAAGAAGCGGACAAAGGAGGCACAGTTGTTATTATGGATACAGAACAATATACAAGCAGTGGGTTTCGGGTGAAATGTAAAAAAGGAGATATTGTCGAGAGTTAGTCGCTTTAAGGTATTTGTCAGTTTCTAGTTTAACGATTGTTTTTATTATTAATATGTCTAAAAAGGGAAGTTTTGTGTTACTGTAGTTCATAGTGAATTGGATGTTAAGATTTATATTATTAATGCATGTTTGGAATCTCTTTAGTTTATCCAGACTTTCATTCCACAGAATGAAACAGTCATCTAGATATCTTTTCTAGTTTTCTTTTATGTTGCAACTGAAATCATTCCCATAGATTTCCGAGGTTTTGTCATAGATTTTTAGTTCATGGTATCCCAATACTAGGTTGGGATATGTTGATGCAACTTTTGTCCCTATGGCTGTTCCTGATTTTTGTCAGTAGAGTGCTTCATTGAACATTAAATGATTTTTAAGATGAATTCTAGACTTTCTATAATGAAATTTCCTTTGATAGGATTTGGTAGCTCATGTGAAAAGTTTCTAGCCAGTATTTTATGGCCACTATTCCGTAGTCATGTTGGGATGTTGCTTTATACGTTCACAACATCCATTGATACCATATAAGTATTATGGTTTATCTCGTTGGGAAGATGATTCAGAAAATCTAGATCATCTCAAATGAAGCTCCGAATGTGTTTGGTAATAGGTTTCAATAGGATGTCTAGAAAATTGCTTAGACGGTGTGTCGCGCAAATTGGGCCGTCCTATTATCCCACTCAATATAGCCAAGCGGATATGTATAATAGTCTCAAACACATTCGCAATAGACCAGAGACTAACAAATACGCATCAAGAGAAAAAATCCACAAAGTTTGGTCAGCAATAATATTGAAAAAGCAGAATAAACATCCACATGATACGAGAAACAAAAGCAATAAAAAAGAAAAAAGGCCATCACTTATGTCACAATTATCAACACAAAGAACATAGAAATCTACACACACATACAACTAAATCTACAAATCCTACTAAAGGACAAAAAAATGAAAACTTATTACAAAAATAACCAATCATAAAAAGTAAACGACATCCTAAATCACGAAAAAAAAACATACTGACCAGTTCAAAACTGCAGAACACAATTAAAGACCATCAGGTGAAAAATGCAACCAACCACTTTTCGGGGTATGCAACTACCTATTGGAGGGTAATGAATTTCAGTTCAAAGATGGATCAAATTTCAAAATATTAAAAAAATATGGATCAATATTGTTCAATGATAATGTTATTAAACTTATCAGACGTTATGAAAATAATTTACATAAAATAAATAGACAACACTTGTCTATATTATTTAATGAAACGTGTATGAATGAAAAGGTGCTGCCTAAATACACACACACACACACACACACACAATATATATATATATATATATATATATATATATATATATATATATATATATATATATATATATATATATATGAGGTACGAGGGATAAATTGTCACCATTTTATATTTTAAATTCAGTGCATGCGCGTTGTTTGTTTTTGATTTGTCGACTGCGCAGTGTAGTTGGGTCAGTTGGGCACCGTCTGTGAGAAAAATAGCACCATGACGCAATTTACTCCACCAGAAATTTGGAAAAGGTATGCTGTACTAAAATCCAATACGAATATTTCATAGTGTTAGGATATCAATCTGACGACAGTGCAGAGGCTTCGGAAAGAGCTGGATGAATCTAATGGTGTTTACGAAGATGTTTAGAGTGATCACTAGTGATGGCCACGTTATGCTTCCATTCATCTACCCACAGAGCCTTAGACTCAAGATATTCCTTGAGGAGGTAATGCTGCCCTGGATCAAGAGGGTGACGGCTGGAAAACAAACACCTATGTCTGGCAACAGGACTCTTCACCATGCCACACAAGCAGGAGAAACTAGTTATGGCTATGAGACAATTTCTACGACCACATCACCCCTTACATCTCGTCACCTAACTCCCCAGAGCGATTATTATGTGTGGAGCACCGTTGAGCGAGAGACCAACAAAACTCCTTGCAACACCAAAGATGAACTGAAGGCAAGGATTATGATAGCATTCGCCGATTTAAACAAGAAGACCGTCCAGAAGATTTGCAGGAGATTCCGAAGTCGTCTATCGATTTTATTGAATCATTTTATTCTTTAGTATTTCAAGATATTTTCCGTAATTTTGATATATATATATATATATATATATATATATATATATATATATATATATATATATATATATATATATATATATATATATATATACTCTCGACTGTCCCGTCGAATTCGACGTATGAGGGTCAAGTAGATCAGTTCCTAGGAAACTGACAGCCCGACCCCAGCATGTGAGATTTGATTATAGTGGTAAACGTTTTGTGCAGAACCATCCACACTTTTTGAAGGGCCGAATACAAAAATTTTTGGGTAGTTTTTAATTTTAATTTCAAATTTTATCATACAATTTAATACTTATTAGAATAAATTCTATTTTAGTATAAACCCAACTTTAAAGCATTTAATAGTTATTATAACCTTACTCCGTTGTCAAGTTTTTTGAATTCTCGTATACTTGTATTTTCAATGGTCATTTCAGTTCATGTGACAACGTTTCCCCTTACGAAGGGTGGTTAATTAATTTGAACCTTTTAAAACCTTTATTCTACAAACTACATTCAACATCATCACTTGATAAAATACCAGAGGTGTTGAAACAAAATGGATATTTTTGTAGTGATTTTGTAACATATTTATGTTATAATTTTTAAATAAATAATTATATATATATATATATATATATGTGTGTGTGTGTGTGTGTTAAAATGAGATATCATTTCTGCATGCAGTAGTAGAAGTAAAAGAGAAGCCTCAGCGAATACTTTCAACTGAGAGAACGAGCAGTACGCAGATTAGCTCTTTAAGGCTTCAAGATCAATACTCAGTATCGTCCCTTGTGAATTAAAGCTTTTGTCGGTTAACTTGGTGAGATAATAATTATGATATCAGTTTGGGCCTTGCAGTGCAGACTTGGACTTTCCAGCAACGAGGTTCGCAACAGGAATTAACTAACAGCACAATCTACGCACGTAGGTTAAATAATTGCTACCTGTATCGACAAGCACGTGATAAAACCTAGAGAGCTTAACGGCTGAAACTTTATGACAATAACAATAACAATAATAACATTATTTTGTGATAACAATAATAACGATACTTACACGGCCTGAGATCACGGAAGTGGCGAGTCATTGTTTTATTAATTATCCGTCGGGTGTATATCCACTGAAGTTACTACGTTTATTACATTGGATATATGTCGACGACAATCAATAGAAGGATGAGAAACCAATTGGATGATTTCAGTGTCATGCAAAATCACCTTGAAACTCATAAGCATCTACCTGTACCACTTAGAAGAATTCTTGTTTATAGCACTATCATTCTAAGGAAATCTAACTGACGATGTCTGAAGATAAGTTCTTTATATGAATAAATTCAAGCAACGCTTCAACCTTACCATATTTGACAATGATAATTCTGTGTTGTCATTCTAGCATAGAATCACAACCACATTTTTTGGCACAGTTTATAATTAGTCTATTTTTACACAATAAAACTTAGGAGAGAAACAACGGACTTCTTGGAAATGGCTAATGAATAAGACAAAACAGTTTAATCATGATGGACAATTTTTGCATTCTCTTAGACCTCCTACACATATTTCAAAAGTAAAAGTGTAAGCGCATCAGACAAATTTAATAAAAAAATGTATAAGATTTTCTTAATCTCTCGCATTCAATGAGATACACACACACATATCTATCTATCTATCTATCTATCTATCTATCTCTCTCTCTCTCTCTCTCTCTCTCTCTCTCTCTATATATATATATATATATATATATATATATATATATACGTGCTTTTGATAATTTTCCTTTTTTCTTTCGTTATTCGAGATTTCCTTTCGTCTAAAGTTTTAGGTCTTCTGACAAAACGGTATCTTGATAACACCAAAAATGCTGATATATATATATATATATATATATATATATATATATATATATATATATATATATATAGTTTGTGGTTCTTTGGTCACGTGGTATAATTTTAGCTATCGCCTATAAATATGCGTTTCTCTTTGCCTCGTTAGCCTTACTTCCCTGACGATCTGTTTAGGTGAAACCTAGGTAGGTTTGTCTAGCTAACTAGGTGCATCTATATATATATATATATATATATATATATATATATATATATATATGTAAGCAAATATATGGATATATATATATATATATATATATATGTGTGTGTGTATGTGTGTGTGTGCTGGACGATACTTTAAATTTAAATTTTTAATTCTCAGCGTCCTGTCATTTTCGTGCGCATGTGGAGTTGCATCAACGTAGACATCAATTTATTTTACTGAACCCCTGAAGACCGAAACGTTTACGTGAAAACCTTTCCAATTTTCATAATTTTTACGTAATTTTTATATATATATATATATATATATATATATATATATATGTATAGTGACAGTGAGTTAGTGTGGGTTTTATTGTGATCTTTTTTTAAGATCTTTGAGCAAATGCCTTTGGCCCGAAAAGAGTAGAGAGTATGCATTCCCAATGGCATCAAAGCATTCGAACTTAGATGACTCCAAAATCGAAGTGAAGTAAGAGCAAGGACATAAAATTCTACATTAAGACCAGCAGCCATGTCTTGTAATCCATAATCTTGGTCCAAATATCGTCTTGTCCGTAAGTCTCTATCGGGACGGAAGAATCATATTTTGTGCTGCCAACAAAATCCTCGAAGCTTCGACTTCAACACCATTTTTAGAATAAAATCCTACATTCTAGTTTTAAACAGAAAGTTAGTTATACTGTATGATGGTATGTAATTATCTCAAATAGATAATTACCGAAAATTAAATTTTTAAAATCTGTGCCTTCAAATATTTTTTTCAATTATAATATTCAACATCCACAACCTATAGAAATACTACATCTTTTAATCAAGTATAAACAGTAATCTTAGACTAGTGTCCAATAATTGTTACACATTCTTCAAAAGAATACTGCATGCACATACAACCATTTTTAAACATATCTTTTAAATTTCATTTTCTGTTTGTCTTTTGCAGGGAAAGGACAAAAGCATGTCCGAAAATACTAATTTTAAAGATATTTCTTATTATGCTTCGACTTTGTCTATTGACCTAATAATATCTATATCTATAATTCTCAAAATGTGTGAGTGTATGCATGTGTGTGTGTGTGCGTGCACGCGCGTGTGTGTGTGTAATCGGATGTTGTTTATACATTTCCACAGCTTTCATTCGATTTCGATGAAATTTTTTGTTTGATAGATAATTCTTCAGTGCCGGTTTTGAGTACAAACTGTTGGTGACAATGGCTCTCCACTACTTCCTGTCCATTATAACTCTCAGCTATTTACTATTTGTTCTTGAATATATATCTTTCATAAAAACTGTAATAAAAATAAATAGTTTAAATTAGTACCATAATATTATTTATTATTATACAGTTCCCTTTTCAGGGACACCCCCATTCAAATTGTTACCCCCCCCACACACACACCATTTAGAGATGTGTCTCAGTTGCACCCAAATGTTGTTACTAATATTGATTTAAGGGTGGGCTGACTTTAAACTTCAACTGCTCCAAGTGAACGGCAAAAATTCCCATTAATAAAAGACCCGGTCAAAGACGGGTTATATTGCTAGTATATATATAATAATATTTTTTATTCATTCTTTTTCAGATTTTTTTTTTATCGGCCTACTATATTTGCATTTTGTAAGAAGCATACGTGGCCTTTCTTTCTTTCTTTCTTTCTTTCTTTCTTTCTTTCTTTCTTCCGATGTTTCTTTTTCTCTCGGAAAAGGTAATTCTGTTACTTATAACTTTGAAACACACAAAACTCAAATATAATACACTTCTAACTGCTAAAATGTTTATAAATGAGAGTCCCTTATCATCAAAATAATATTATAACAGCACAATAAAGTCTTCGAAAATCGTAAATCGATTAGCCGAAAACGGAAATAATAATCATTAAATATTTAAAGGAAAGAGAAAAATAAATATTAACTAAATAAAACATACCGTGTCAGTTACTTTTAATATAACATATATTAAAGAGGAGGAGTAATGGATAGCGGCTCGGATTGAGGAATCAGAAGCCGAGTTTCAATTCTAGTTTTCATTACATTCACTTAAGTACTAGTAATGGATAGTGGAAAGGTGTGAATCCAACTTCCGCCTCACTAATGTTATGGGTAAATAACAGGGCAGACTAGATCCTATAGACTTGATTGGTGCACAATGGCCGAAACGTTGTGATAATAACAGAAAAGTTGAGGACAATAGCCCATATTTACTAAACTCTGTTACAGCGGTGGGAAAATGGCTGAAGTTTAGATGCCAGGTCAGGGCCAATAAAACTGGAGATTCTTCTTTGTATTTTATCAAGAATTTCTAAATACATAGGAGAAACACTACATCAGATGTGAGAACAATATTTAATGTATGAACGAATGGTAAACTAATAATTATGTAAGAAAGCTTTTGTCGAGAAAAATTGTCTCTAGCACTACAAAGTGGACTAACTTTCGTGGCAGTAGGCCTAACAAAGGATTCACTTCATGTAAGAGGAAAACGTTAGCCCGAGAAGCTACACGAAATCACTCTCATGGAAGTCAGTGTTAGTTATGTTGATGGAAAGCAAAAAAGATTTAAGTCTGAGAGAACTTTTTTCGATTTCCATCAGTTTCGTTTTGGAAGCGTTAAAATTCACAAGCCATTTCTTGCTCCATTTAACAACAGATTGTGGGTCATGTTTTTAGATCAACTGCCAATTTCACCTTATCGAACCGCTTAGATTTACCATTAAGACAGGAGTAAATGATTGCGTCATCAGCATAGATACCGAGGAGAACTAATGACATTAGGAAAACCGTTGATGAAAATTAGGAACAGCATAGATACAAGTATAGCGTCACGAAGGACATCTGAATTAATGCAAAAAGATCTAGAAGAGTGGCCATTCAAGACAACTTTTATTTCGCGATTTTTAAGAAAAATTGAATCCGATCAAAAATTTGTTCAGATGTTTCCCTACATTTTCCAACTGTTATGAACGAAAAGTTGTCAACGTAATAAAAATTTAAATATGTATGTGTGTGTGTGTGTGTGTGTAAATATATATGCATGTATTTATATCCCTGTATAATGATATTCAAAACTTTGAAATATTTTGGGAATATATTTAACAGATGACATATAAGCGTGCGTTTTTTTTTACATATTTTAATGGACTTTATTTATTGATATTATCAGTACAAATGAAAGAATATTATGAATAGTTTCGAAATAACAGTAAAAACAAGGATCAAATTATGAATGATCCAGTGTATATATAAGGATTTATAGAATGATGAACGATGCTTCATTTGAAGCTAATGCATATAGCCAAATAAAGCTTTGAAATTCAGTTGCAATCATTTTGTTATGGTAGTTGCTTTAATGTGTGACTTCCACAATTTAAGTGAAACGATCTAGTGATTCGCATTTCTCGATGTGATTTGCATTGAAAACTTAATGAAAGAAATTGAGACAAATAATGAGAACTGCTTAATTTAAAGAAACACGGATAATTATAAGACAAATAATACGAACCATCACTGAGAGTACCGCGCTTTATTCGAATATATTTGGTAGTATTGGAAAGTAGTTATCTATTATAAGCTCTAACCAGTGAATGAAATAGCTAAAATCTTGGTAAAATAATCTAACCGCTGCCTGAAATTGAAATGTTACCCAGGTGTATGACTGGACAAAGAACAGATTGGAACATTGAATACCTCCAAATCAATGCTAATAATGTTTCATAAAAGAGCAGACCATGAACTTTCTCCAGTTAGGATGGATGCTTGCACTCTCAGTAAGATTCCTTGCCGGGAGCGACTCAAGCACACACCGGGCCTCAAATGGAACTCTTACATACGATCCAACGCTAAAGACGCTGCAAAACAGGCCGGTTCCCTGTACTGTCCCAAAAATGACCTTTTGTCGAATTCTATCTCTACAAAAGCCAGATCCGGCCAAAAATGGAGTATTGCTGCGATATGTGGGCCGGAGTTGCCCATTACTCACTTTCTAGCCGCGACCAGGTTCAAAAGCGTTTGCGCGGCCTTGTGGGTGATAAAACTTTTCCATCATCTAACCTCCTTCCCACAAACAACACATTGCTCTACCGCTATCTTCATGGCAGAGTTCTAGGTGAACAATACTGCTCGGTTCCACTACTCAAGACATTCACAGCTAGGACCCGTCATGCCACGTATGCGGAGACGACTCATCCTCATTCACTTCATATTCCATTGGTAAGGAGGAAGTTCCACTCAAACAGATTATTTCCCAGAAAGGTTACAATGTGTAATGGACTCCCAAGACAATGCTACTCTGTTTACAACCTAACCTTCTTCATCCGTTATATGGCCTAAATATCCTCATAATATGCCACCTTCGCTTACTTCTGCACCATTCAGCAACCTTCGACCTTGGCACTTTGATCTTATATTGGGTGAACAATAGTAAAAATGAAATATTTTAATGAATAACTTAGTTTTCGAGAAAAGTAGAAATGATTTCCGGAGAACCATTACAGAACTTTAAAATATTCTGGATGAAATTCTCAGCTTCATGATGGCCTGCAAAAAACGACACACAAATTAATGCCGTTAAGTTTTTTATGTAATTTTTCTTGTGTTCTTATAATCATTTTTGTTCTGGGTATAATTTATGCTCGGTATATCCGAGTACTTTACCGATAAACATGACGTACCTTCCCTTAAAAAAATTATAAAGACATAAAATTCCAGTCGACAAAAACAAGAAATTAAATTAATAATTATCTACAAAAAATAACTTTCTCAACAAAACTTGTATAAAAGAGTGATTTCTGTCCAAATGCACAATATATATATATATATATATATATATATATATATATATATATATATATATATATATATATATATGTTCTGTTTCGCACATGTACGTTCATCAAACAGGCAATTAAGACTCTGAAGACCAAGTCCCGTTCATGAACAGGTTTATTAAAGACCAAAAGGTTGCAACTAGAAAAAAAGAAACAAATAAAACTTGAAACTTGTTTAGTCAAAATAACAATGAAATAAAAAGGTAAAAAGAAAATGAATATAAGTGAGGATAAACGTAACAGTACAACCTTAGCTGTAAATGTGTAAGAGATTTAGCAAATAGAAAAAAAAAAGATTTTCGGGTAATCAGGCTTCTCGTGCCCACTGTTATTACTCTTTCCAATATGGATATGAGTTTCCTTCCAACCCTTTTGTTTATGATAATGTGGAATATCAACATCTTGATTATATAATTATTTTTATCTCCTGTGCTACCCCTTTTTGTTGTAGGAAGTTTTCAAGTGATGTTTTAACATTTAGTCAAGCTCTGTGATTTTGTTGCGTCAGTTGATAAGGTCTTCTATAAAGTCTAAATTATCCATTCGACTGAAGTCATTTTTCATCAATTATTTGAGAAAACTTTTGTACATAGAAGAAAATTTAGTTTTCTGATTGAGTAAGACGCCATAACTGACATCCATCTGAAATTCTAGATCTGACGAAGCCTACGTCTTGATCACAGGAGAAGATGAGTCAAGTGTTCAAGCCATTAATTTTGTTTTGTAGTACACTCAACGCAACGCAACCTATTCTCTGTTCAATTTCCTTATCTCCTATATAAAATTTGTTATAACAGATCTTGACACTGAGGTATTTGAAGCATTTAGAATGTATCGATTTCTCATTCTGAATTTTTATGCCAGTGTAATGGCAGTATCAGAAATGGAAATTAATGAAATTAGTAAAAAGGAGTTCAGTGTTAAGCATCCATTTTGACATGTTTGTAATCATACATAAACAATGTCAGGCAGTCAAGCGCGCGCGCGCACACACACACACACACACACACACACACACACACACACACACATATATATATATATATATATATGTATCCAAGTATAGGATTGGTGTAGACGGAATAAAATCCTAATAACCAAAAACAGTGCTCAGTACAGAGAAAATATTATTTATTCAAAAATTATAATATAAACATATTATTACATCACTACAAAAATAACCGTTTTGTTTCAACAATTCTGGTGTCTTCTCAAGTGATGATGTTGAATGTAGAATAAAGAGTTTTAAAAGGTTCAAATAAACCAATGGAAATTAAGTATGATAGTTCGAGAATGTAATTTTCTGTATGCCCTTTGTTATTTATGACTTAATGAAAAATTGCAAATCCTTAGATTTAAAGACAAGATACATCTCTTAAATCAAAGGAATGAACTCACTGTTAACTGTAAACATAGCTCAAAATTAACTTACTGTAGGGGTAATAATATTTTCGACGATAATGTAATGTTATTGTAAGTTTAGTATGCAATTACTTATATTATCTGCTAATCCTCCTATTTATTTGTATACATGTACATATATGTATACGTATATATTGTTGTTTGCTTGTGTGTGCATATGTGTATATTCTTATGTAAAGATTTGTGTATGTGTATATATATATATATGTTTGTGTGTGTGTTTATATTTTCTTACAGCAAAAAAACAAAATTACCTCAATTAGATATAGTCTATTTCAAGATAGATATAGTCTATTTCAAGCCGTTCTGTATACGGCTATAATCAGTCTCTAATTGTATATCGCGGAATTTATTTTCAGTGTCAGTTCTCCTCCCATAGACGCCTTGTTAATGTGAGTGGGTTAGTGTTAGCTATTGGTGGGTACGTAAGGTATCTTATCCCGGGGGAAGCGGTCTGTGGTTAGAGTTTATTTATGGCTAGAACTTGTTGTTTGTAGTTTAGTATTAGTTCTTACTATGTGGTGTTTCTTATAAAAAGCCCATAGTGTCTTTTTTCTGGGATTCACAGTAAACAGTGTTGTTTTTTGTTTTTTTTTGTTTTGTTTTTTAACTAAAGGTGTCGAATATTATTAATAATATTAATAAGCGATGGGGATTTATACATAAGCTCGTTAAGATTAGTGTAGTTATAGATTTATAGATTGTGGTTAATAACGGAGCACCCAATGCAATAAATCATGCTAACACACTTATATGTGTACATATCTTCATATATACATATATGTACATTTACATGTTCATACATATATGCCACTATACGTACACAGAAATTCCCTAAAAAAGCATTCCATACCCCTCTCTACATTCGTTCAACATATCCCTCACTGAGAAAATCGTGGGCTTCGTAAAGAGATTATGATGGAAAGAATTTTTTTTACCATAACCCCTCTGAAACAACAAATTACAAACAGGAAACCTTCAACCTAAAGACCCCCAAAAAACTCCACCACCCTGTAAATTCTTGGATCCTTTCGAAAGGTACTTTTTTGACATAGTTATAAAAATGGAGTTCAACAAGCGATCCGATCAAAAAGAACGACACAAAGATATAAAGACGATTAGAGGATATTTGGGTAAGAGCCGATAAATCAAAAAATATCTATGAATCTAATCCCTCACACTACTACAAAATCCTCAGGAACAAAATAGCAGAAACACAGAAACAAGATAAATACAATAGTAGAATGTCCGAAATATATAGGGAGACCACCAAGATAGCCAAAAAGTTAAATATTGCAGATAGAAAAAATGTGGGAAAGATCCACACTAAGGATGCCTACATTTTATTTAAGGACTATAAACAGAATTTCACCAACAGTACGCAATCAAGACTAATAAACCCAACAAAAACAGAACTAGGCCTTATCTCCCAAAATATAATTAAAAAATAAACGACAATTTAGTAATCAAAACTAGTACTAATCTTTGGATTCGTCTGGCACTATTAAATGGTTCACTAAGATGAGGATCCTTATGGGTAAAGCGAGGTTCCTTAAGTTTCATATAATTGACTTCTATTCCTCTATCATTAGGGACCTCCTGGTCAATAGTATCAACTTTGCAAAGAACTATATGGAAATAACTGATTATTAAACTAATATCATCTTAACAGCGAGAAAGTCACTACTAACACTGAATAATTCCACCTGGACTAAACGCCACAATGACAAATTCGATATCCCGTAGGGAACATATGACTCAGCCCAAGTTGCAAACCTAGTATGTTTTTACATTTTAGATGTGCTTAGTAGAATTGTAAAACCGGAAGTAATAGGGTTGTATCGGGATGACGGACTCATCCTCATCCCTAATAGTAATGGTCCACTTGCAGCGAAATTACAAAAGAAAACTATCAGGGCTTTCAAATTCCTAGGTTTTAAGATCGAGATTTCCGCTAACCTTAAAATAGTTGACTACCTAGAGATCACCCTTAACTTTAATGATGAAACCTTTAAGGCTTACCATAAAGAGAATGAAACCCTGAACTATATTAATATCGGTTCTAACCCACCCCAGTGCAATCCTAAGACAAATACCCACTACCGTTTGCACCATGTTTAGTAAACAATCGTCCAATGAAAAAAAACTTTAAAAGAACTATACGAAAAGGTCTCTCAAAAAGTGGTTTCAAAAGTAAACTGTCCTACACAACCACCATTAATATTACCGATACACGAAAAGTAGAATGTAGGTGTAAAAATAGGAAAAGAAATCACTCAGTTCAATCCCCGCTTCTGCAAACTATCAAGTATCAACATCGGACAGTACTTCCTAAACTTAATTACTAAGAACTTAAAAAAAAAAAAAAAAAATAAATAAAATAAAACTAAATAAGATATTCAACAGCTACTCCTGCACTGGTAATATGTACCGAATTATTAATTCCCATGACAATTACATTTTAAATAACTTTCATGGGAAAAAATCAAATCTAACATGGAAACACCCTGTAATTGTAGAATTAAGAAAAACTGCCCAGTAGAGGGCAAGTACAGATCCAGTAGGGATAACCCTACATTACCCTAAAAGAAAATACGACAAACCATAATATTTACATCGGCATTTCGGCAGGAAAATTTAAAAAGAGAATCAATAAACAGACATTCATTCAATAATCCAAAATTAAAACACCAAACAGACATTTCGAAGAAATTTTGTAAATTGAAGTAAAAGGGTCTGAATCCTCAAATAAATTGGAAAATTCTAGGTTTCACGAACACTCCCAATAGTTTTAGGGATAGGTGGAAGCTATGTTTAGAAGAAAAAAATCGGGATAATAAAATATAAAGATCAATGCAAACTATTAAATCAACGGAAAGAACTAATTACGAAATGTAGACATAGAAATAAATTCCAAATTACTTAAGAATACATGTGGGGGTGTATGTGTACGTATAGAGGCATATATGTATGGACAGGTAAATGTACATATATGTATGTATGAAGATATGTACGCATATAGGTGTGTTGGACAGCTTGATTTATTCCACTGGGTGGCCCGGTATTACCCACAATCTATAAATCTATAATTCAACTAATTTACATTTTTCTTAGCGGACTTAAGTTTAAATCACCCACCGTTTATTAATATTATTAATAATATTGGACACCTGTAGTAAAAAAATAAATAAATATTTACTGTGAATCTCAGAAAAAGATACTCCGGGTTTTTTATAAGAAGCACCACATACTACGAACTGATATGAAACCACAAATAACCAATCCTGGCCATAAATAAACTCCAACCACAGACCGCCCCCACGGGATATGATACCTTACGCCCCCACCAATCGTTAACACAAACCCACTCTCATTAACAAGGCGTCTACGAGAGCAGGACTAACGTTGAAAATAAATTTAAAACAATGTACCGAGACAGACACTGATTATAGCCGTATACAGAACGGCTTGAAATAGACCATATCTATACTGAGGTAACTTTTTTTGTTTTTTTGCTGTAAAAAATACATATGCTTTGATAAAATAAAAACAGCGAGCCTTAATTGATCAGTTTTAATAATTAATATTACTAGGATCCACCAGGATTATATACCAACGGATCGATTGCCTGTAATATATATATATATATATATATATATATATATATATATATATATATATGTGTGTGTGTGTGTGTGTGTGTGTTAATCAGCATTTTTTCATTGATGCATGTTTCATTAAATATTATAAGTGTTTTCTATTTATTTTATGTAAATTCTTTTCATATTGTCTGATAAGCTTAATAACATTATCATTAAACGAAGAGAGAAAATCATAATATTGATCCATATTTTTTAATCCTATTCGGCTTACATAAGCCATTATCAAAGATGATAATTACATTACAATATATTAAGCAATACACGGACAAAACAGTGATGGTAGTATGTTTCTGTTTACAGGGAATATTTCCAAGTAACGACAAACCTGTGCATATAAGACGCTGGAAGCGAAAATCGCACCGCACCTCATGACTTCACACATGACTACGCGAGTGTGAAAACGGGAAGTATTAAGTATGGGAAGCTTTTGGTATAAACCAATGGCTTTTGTTATCAATTATAGGCATTTAAGAATATTTGTGATTTCATAGTTTATTTTGTTCAGGTTAGATTTCAACTGTTTTATGTATATAGCTTCAAGAATTTTTATTTTTTGTTTATTGTTTTTATCTTTAAGTATAGTTGTGTTTTCAACAAGTATTCTCCGGAATTTTATATGCTGGCAAGCATGTTGTTTTAAATGCCTAAAAATGTTAGAGTTATTCAAATGTAGAGTCAAGCATTGTGAAAGCGAGTTTGTGGTCTGACCAACATAAATATTGTTAAATTCGTTGAAGATACAATCTCCCAAAGGGCACTTGAATTTGTAAATTATGTTGTTTTTTTGCAAATCGCTAACCAGGTAAGAAGAATCATTGTGAATAATTGAGTTGGATATACTAGATTTAGTGTAGTATATGATTAACTTAATTTTTTTTTTGCTTGTATATGCTTTTCATTGTATGTATAAGTGTCTGATATTATATATTTTTTCTTTTCTTTTTTGTCGTGGACATCTATTTCCTGTTTCATCCGTGTTCTTGCATGTTTATGTCTGACTGCAATAGACGTCCCTTTGCCTCCACCCGCAACGAGTGTAAGCGTGTCCTTAACGATGCTAAGTCACTATTTGCTGCTCGGATGAAGGAGCGTATTGCATCTCGCAAATTTGGCTCCAAAGATTATTGGCGTCTCTCCATGAGCGTATTGAACAATTACAAACCCTCTATAGCTCCTTTGTTCAACCAGTTCGAAGTCCTGACCTCCTCTGCCGACAAGGCTGAATGCTTTGCTCGGAAATTTTCATTCAACTCGACGCTCGACTCTTCCGGTGTACCCATACCCGACTTTCCTCTTAGAACTGAGGCCCTATTCAGTGGGTTACACATAACCCCATCTTTGTTATTGGGCATTATCTCTAATTTAGACCCCAACAAGACTAGTGGCGGAGATGGGATACCAGCCATTGTCTTGAAGAAATGCGCGCCTGAACTGGCGCCCGCCCTCTCTAAACTATATAACTACTGTCTCAAGGAATCTTGTTTTCCTGATTGCTGGAAGTTCTCTTCGATTGTTCCTGTCTTCAAGAACTCTGGCGACCACTCTGACCCTTCTAACTACCGTCCTATCAGTCTCCTACCCCTCTTCGGCAAAATCTTCGAAGCCCTTATTAATACCGAAGTGGTTAACCACCTCACGTCCCATGAACTGCTCTCAGACAAGCAATATGGCTATCGGTTTGCCCGATCTACAGCTGATGTGCTTACGGCCATCACTGAAACTGTCTACCAAGCTCTTTAAAATAACGGGGAAGCTCGTGCTGTGGCCCTAGACATCTCCAAAGCGTTTGATAGGGTTTGGCATGCCGTCCTTCTTCGCAAGCTTCCAGGGTTATGGCATTACGGGTCGATTGTTTGACCTAATACAATCATTCCTGTCAAACTATGAATTGAAAGTTGTTCTCAACGGATTCTCCTCTAGTTCCTATCCAACGAACGCAGGTGTTCCGCAAGGCTCCATCCTAGGCCCCACTCTATTCCTTATCTACATAAATGACCTTCCTGACGCCATAAATTCCCAAATTAGCATCTACGCGGATGACACCACAATTTATTCCTGCCTCGAAAACAAATCTAGTGTCGCTGACAAAACTAACCTTGCTGTGCGTCTCGAAAAGGACCTCCAATCGGTTGTGAACTGGGGCAGGAATTGGCTGGTCAACTTTAATGCCTCAAAAACAAAACTGCTCTCTATTAATCACCACAGAGATCCATCCCTGCCCTCCATTAGAATGTCTGACGCTCAACTTCTTGAGAGCAACTCTCTGCGGCTTCTCGGTCTCACGTTGACTGCTAACCTGAGATGGAATAAATACATTGAGTCAATTGCCTCGTCCACTGCAAGGAAAGTTGGCTCCCTGTGCCGTGCCAGGAAAATTTTCTCCCCGGAATCGATCCTCCAGATCTACAAATCAACAATTCGCCCTTGCATGGAGTATTGCTGCCATATATGGTCTGGTACCACTTCTGTTTGCCTCGGGGTTCTTGATAGGCTCCAGAGGCGGATATGCAATATGATTGGCCCTGCTCTGGCATCTCGTCTACAGTCACTTTCTCACAGAGGCGCCGTCGCCTCTCTCTGTCTGTTTTACAAATACTTTCATGGCAATTACTCCGAGGAGCTGCATTCGCTGGTTTCCAGACTTCATGAGTTTAAGCGCCCTACGAGGCTGGCATCCCGCTCTCACCCTTTCTATTTTTATATTTATATTAATTTTGATTATTTTCTATCATTTAACATTTAATTCTTTTTTAATTATTTCACCTGAAACAAAGCGAGGAAGACCAATAAAAGAATAGAAATTAAGAAGACGGAAGATAACGATTGACATAGGCATTGGATTTTTGAAGATCAAACTGGAAAGCAAGAAGCTGGAAGAGAATCCCACAAGCGCAGTAGAAGAACTTACGGTTATATGTAGCCATTTCAACTGTAAAATTATGAGATCTTGACGCCAATTTAGTAATATGCTTAAATTCATAAAGTCTAGATAGTGGAAAATTTATCCGAACAATTACCATATCTATAGAAAAGGCTCAATTAAGTTACGTTACGACAGTGGTAAAATTTACCGAAGCCGAGATGCCAGTTCAGAACCGATGATGTTGCAGATTCTTCTTTGGATTGTATCAAATATATATATAGTAGGAGCACTAGTCCATATGTAGTAGCAATATTCTAAGCATAGACGAATGGTAGAATTATAAAGATTCTGGCGACAAAAATTGTCTAGCACGACACAGAGATCGAATTTTTCTAGCCGAGCATCTAGCAAATGAGTTTATCATTTTTCGACTTCATGTCAACTGAAAACTTTAAACCGAGAAGGCAAAACACTTCTGTAGGTTAGCATTAGCCGTGCTGATGGAAGGTAGAAAAGTTTATCTCAAAATAGCAATTTGTATATTTGACGACTATTTGCTTACTCCGTTGTCTAGTATGAAAAATGTTTATGTTACCAAGGAGGGTATAACCCCCATTGAAGAGTGGAAAGTTGTACTCATTTTCGAGTAGTTCATATGTTATTTTCCACCCAGCGCCCAGCTCTCAACTGTGGCTGTATGTTGACTAACGAGCATACAATATCTGGGTTTTCTATAGAATTCAGAAAAAGCCTCTTTAAATAAAAAGTGATCATTTCCCAGCATTCGGATGTGAAATAACAAAGAATAAAGGCACAAGGTCTGAAAAAATGTGGGCGAGATGGTATGCTCGAATAGTCCTAGTAAGCCATAACGAATGCTCTGCTTGAAACATCATCTCAAGCGCAACGCCATCGTCCTCTGTGATTAAGGAATGCATAATAAGAATATGTCTATTGTTTACGTCATTTTACAAGTATCTAGTTTTTCAGGTTCATTTTGTTTGGAACAATTCCAAATAAGAAATCGTTACTGATAATTCTCGAAGAATACACCGGATCCTAGATATGGTGATTTCCTAAGTGGATAATCGTCCTTTTTTCAGACCGTTTTTGCTAGAATGCACAAACAAAGCACGAGGTCTGGCAGATTTTAGTTTTCACAAAATGTAGTAGACATCGTCATCCTCGTATAGGCCTAATAAGCCATAACCGATTGAGACATGATTTAGAACACAACCGATATCGTCTCCTGGGACTAAGGGATGTTTAATAAGATTTATGTATTGTTTATGACATTTTCAAGTATCCAAATAATCCAGCGAATTGCGATAAAATATCATAGGCATAAAAAGTTTATTGTCAGAGAAAGAAGTCTTTTGTAAATTACAACGAACACTGAGAAATTGGTTATAACTGTCGTTTAATATGATTTTTCCTATTTCACTTACTATCATTAATAAGAATAACATGAAGCGGGAAAAGAAAAGCGGGAAAAGAAAAGCGGAATAAAAAAAGGCATTTGATGAGACAGTTATAAATGTAAAAGAAAAGCAAAAACAAACACTATAGTAATAATAATGTGTATTTATTTCCCCAGTCATATAGCTTTTCATAATTTTGAGTTTTTGATTCGAGGGTGTCTCAGATGGCAAAAGAACTAAAAGAGGCAAGGGAGACACTGCAGACAAAAGTTGCCATTTGCGCTTGTTTTGTTTTGAAACATCTGCTAAGATTTGCTTCCGGCGAACGCAACCAGTTTCTTATTTTCAGAAAAGCTGAAAAATAATATTCATATAAATGAAATCCAGCAGTAAAGAGACGGTTTTCTCAAGATGTAATTACATTCAGAAAAATGAATTATCATAAAGACTGAATTATCATACTGCTGATAATGATTAACAAGACTTATAAACGCACATTCAAACACTATCATTTCTTTCATTAAGATTCTAAAATTAGTGCTTTGTTCTATTTTGCCTTTAAATATATATGACATTTTGAGACACAGAAAGACGGCTTTGTCGAAATGAAAGTACGTTGCTGTTAATTCTCCTCAAATCATAGATATGGCTGCAACAACATCTAAGGGGAAAACGAGAACAATTAACAAGAGAATTTTAAAAAATCAAATCACATAATAATTATCAATGGGTATTTATTTATTATTTCAAATGAATATATGTACAGGGTAACCCGCATATAAGAGACCCGGATATAAGAGAAACCCGGATATAAGACAGATTTTCTCTGGTCCCAAATTAGAGCCATACTTACCTAAACAAAATAGACCAAACCTGGATATAAGAGAAACCCGGATATAAGATACTTCCTCTCCGGTCCCGACAACTCTCTTATATCCGGGTTACACTGTATATATTTCTTGTCCTGTAGTGGGAAGGGAGGTAAATCAACTCAAGTAAGTAAATTTTTAAGTGATCACTTCTCTTAGTCGTTTTAATAATCTATACAAATAAATTATTTATCTGTATCTAGAGAAAATTATTGCCGAGCAAAATGAACCGTTTAATTAATTAGTTACTTTAGACCCCCACGTCTCAAGTCATTTATATGAGATACTCAGATACATTTGTTTATTAAGTGACCATCTTTCTTCAACTTGAAATAGGTTACATTCAGAAAAATGAATTATCATAAAGACTGAATTATCATACTGCTGATAATGATTAACAAGACTTATAAACGCTCATTCAAACACTATCATTTCTTTCATTAAGATTCTAAAATTAGTGCTTTGTTCTATTTTGCCATTAAATATATATGAAATTTTGAGACACAGAAAGACTGCTTTGTCGAAATGAAAGAAAGTTGCTGTTAATTCTCCTCAAATCGTAGATATGGCTGCAACAACATCTAAGGGGAAAACAAAAGAACACGAGAACAATTAAGAAGAGAATTTTTTAGTGGTCCTCTTGCTAATCTTTTTCTTCCGAGAGATATTTCTGTTTTCCTGTCATATTAAACAAATAATTTTTAAAATGAAAGGATATTGAGCAAATGCTATTTTTCATTCTTCAACAAAAACCGTCACACATCTAGTATAGGGATTAATTTCCAAGAAATAATAATATCACCCCCACCAATAGTAATAATAATAATATACGACTCTCTCAAACTAAGTACGTCAAAGCTTAAAGAGAAAAATAACTTGACAAAATAAGAAATCTTGAATAAGCGGAGATAGAGATGAATTGGATTTAATCTAATGAGAGAATGAAACTGGCTTCTGACTCGTGACAGCCAAAATAATCATGACTCTCTTAGAAAGGCGATAGTGATTGTTTAAATAGCAGGCAAACACTGAAAGTTCTCAATGCGGAAAAACGGTGGAAATTATAACTGATTACTTATAATGACGACTAAGTCAACTCGTCGATGCACTTGGCTTTTCTAACATCATTGTGGACAAAGTAACTTCTGGCATCATCCGAAGTGAGTTACATACTATGCACTGAAATATATCACTATCACTGAAATATAAAGAATTTACTGACTTGTAATCTTACTTATGGCTAACTTCACTTAGTTCAGACTATTCATTCTTCTCAAACACATTATTATTATTATTATTATTATTATTATTATTATTATTATTATTATTATTATTATTATTATTATTACCATCAACAGTTTCGTAGCTTCGACACATTGTTTAAAGAATTACGTTAAATGTAGCAAAGTTTAATAAGAAGTTTCATCAAGATCTGTAAAGGTTCCTATACTAAAACTATCGGGTGCAGGAGACTTTTTGGTTCGACAAATAGTAATTTTAGAGCTCAGGCTAGAAGAAGATTTGTGCAGAATTATGTCATATTTGAAATTCATGCAAATTGTTTTATGCGTTTGTGCATGTGCTTGTTTTTAGATTAAATAGCACAAACACCTTTACAGGGTGCGATGGATAATTTTTAGTCTAAATTAGGCAAAAATGAAAATAACATTGACATCTCATTTTAACAGATATATTTACCAAAACTACACAAAAATATCTTGAAATACTAACAAGTAAATGTATTTCAATAAAATCACTATTAGCTTCAGACGACTTCGGAATCGCCTGTAACTCTTCTGGACGGTCTCTTTTATTAAGTTGTTGAATCCTTGCCTTAAGTTCATCTTTGATATTACAAGGAGTTTTGTTGGTCTCTCTCGCTCTCAACTGCACCCAACACATAATAATCAGGGGTTTTATCTGGAGAGTTAGGTGGCCAGAAACAAGGAATGATGTGGTCGAAGAAATTGTCTGACAGCAATGACTGGGTTCTCTGCTTGTGTCTCATGGTGCAGAGTCCTATTGCCAGGCATAGTGTCTTCCAGCAGCCACCCTCTTGGCCAAGGGCAGCATTACCACCTTAAAGCACTTGATATAGGACACCGTGTTGAGTCAGAGGCCCTCACCAACAAATTCGGGAGTTCTTTTCTTATCAGAACGATCAGAGTGAATTTTATGAGCTGCCATACATTCGTAATCACCATCAGACACTTCCAACACTTTCTGAATCCTCTGCATTGCCCTCAGATTGACAACCTAACATTCTGAAATGTTCGTATTGGAGCTTCCGGTGCCAAGCAGTTGGAGGGAATTGCGTCATTTTGCTCTTTTACTCACAGACGGTGCTCAAACGACACTACTATATTGTGCAGTCGACAAAATCAAAAACAAACAACACGCATGCGCAAAATTAATAGACATACCCTTATATATAAAGGCACACGAAGTTAGTGTGTGACGGTCAGAAAATCAGCTCTTCTTTTAGCATATAGATTATCCAAATATTCCACGTAAATATTCCTCTAAATAATAATAATAATAATAATAATAATAATAATAATAATAATAATAATCTCAACTTCCTTCATAAGGGAAAGGAGGAAGGAAGGAAGGAGGAAAGAAGGGGGAGAGAGCATCATGATTGGTTATCGGACATATTTTTTCGACTAGATTTTTGGGAGATCAACATTATTTGAATTTCACACGATTAAACAAAAGAAGGCCTGGCCAGTTTATCTGCTCTTGTCTGTGTGTTAGTTGTGTGTATAACCGCCAGTTGAAAATAGAACACTTGTTTTCCCTCTAGAGAACAGTGGCTTAATAATGTGTGTGTGTGTGGGGGGGTCTACGGTGTTATTGAGCCGAAAGCGATATTTTGTACCAAATATTCCAAGAAGTAGGAATGCAGATACACTTTTCTAAAACAGAAACTAGGTTCTGGGATTAAAATGAGATTAATGATAGCAGTCACACTGAATCCCTCATAAAAATCCAAAATCTAATTCAATTCCTAGGGCCTATGGATTAGTTATAAATTCTGTATAGGACTTAAGGGAATTGAACGCGAGTTTCTGCTAGGATTACATTTGTCTATCAATTTAAGATGCTGTAAACTCAAAATATTTACTGAAAAATAAGTAATTTCCTTAAATAGCTGATCTGGCCATGATATTCAGAAACGTGTAAAATGTTTATATACAACCAGTTTCTCAGATCGATGATTAGAAATGGCATGAGTTGAATGAATCATTTAGGACTTCGTCAGGACCCTACAGAATCACAAAGTTTTTTATCAAATACCACAACCTTTATTACTTGAAGACTTTCTACAGTAGCGACAAGAAAACTGGATAGCATTAGAAAATACTGCTATAAACCAAAAATTTCCACGCGATCAAAAAAAAAAAAAAAAAAAAAAAAAAATTGAAATTAAATTCCCATTAGAAATCGAAAAAGCAATAAAAGTTAGTGGGCTTAAATAAGTCTAATTTCCTGTATTATTAAGCATTTTAATTGGTCACTCGTATCTTCTCTGGGTTCTCCAGAATTATGGTCTTGTGACAAAATTAAATCTTGTAAATAAAAGCACCAAACAGCCTTATTATCATTTATATAATTGAGATGTTCTTACCGCCTACATTTGCTATCAACACTATGCTGTTTATGTAGGCATTTTTCAGTTAACCAAATGCCCAATCATTTGTCTTGTGCTGCGAAAACCACGATTTCTGTCGTTTGTTAATTTCTTGATGTCAACGTCTTCAAGTACTGCTACTCCTGAATCCATTAATAAAACAACGACTTTTTCATCAATGTCACTTCTCACTAGTGCGCAAGAAAATCCATTAGTACTGTAATTCCTGCTGTTTCCAGCTGCCGTAACTGCTACCTCTAAAATTATTGATAATGATTAATTTTAATCGAGTTCAATTCAAGGATACAATAGAACCATCCAAGATTGAAGTCATTCCTCTACATGTGGTTTGTAACACTAGCTTTTTATGTAATGTTCGAAGCTAGGCACCTTTGCCATTACTGTTTACTAATATTCTCCAAGATATAATTCTGAATAGAATCATTGTTTTTGATTAAAATTCATTGCTTTCTGTGGCTTCTGATTCTCATTGAAATCCCAAGTTTTGTTTACTTAAGGAGTTGACCTTATCTAAGATGGCTCCCGGATTAATTCATTTCCAATAGGTGATAACCGAATTAAATTAACAAAGCAAATATCGAGCAAATAAAATTGATCCAGATTTCAATTGCTTTCTTTCGCTGTTCTTCATCCGTTTCCTTTTTTCCGTTTCTTTTATTCAATCTCTTCTTTTATGCTCCTCTTTTATCACACCATTTTTTTTCTTCCCTAATTTTATAAACTGTCATTTTCTTTCGCTTTGTTTATTGTACTTTCTTCTTCATTTATCTTCTTCATCCTGGCTAGGGGAATAACTGACAGTCACTTATTCTTAAATTCTAGAATGGCTGCCAATGATATTTATGCTATTAACATGACGAAAATTGATACTTGGTGGTATGATGTCAATGAATAAAGCATAGAATTAAAGAATGTCAAATGTTCAGTCGCAAATGAAGCGGCAACGAATCATGACTGAAATGAAAATTCCCGTTTTTAAAACAGATATAAACCAGAAAATTAAAATAAAGAAATTACTGATTAACAATTTTTTTTTTAATATTCCTGAAATTCATGTTCAGTTCATTTTGAAATTTACGGCTTCCTGATGATTGGAAGTTAGATTTTGAGATTAAACTTCTAGAAAACATGTGTAAACTAAATACCAACTCCTAGTAATTAAATGCTGATATATCGCACAGCTAATGAGAATTCTAAACAAATGTTAAATCTAATTAAAATCAATAGTAAATATTTACCGTTATCATTATCGAATGTCAATATTTCAATGTATGTATTGTGTATTTAGGCAACAATCCTTCTTTTATACATGTCTCATTAAACACATTTTTTTTTAACACAAACAAAAATTATTTAATTTCTCTTGTGTTCGAACAAATGATTTCTTTTCTGGACACAGATTGTAGAGAAACTGTCCAAATGCCGTGTAATTCCGAACACTTTCGGCTACACATTTCGCCATTATCAATTTTTTTTTGACCTGTATGCATGGTTTGTGTGTATGTATCTACAGATATAGGGATGTTTTATTTTCCGTACACAGGGATACTAATATTTAAGTAGATACTCTCCTTTTTTTAATTATTATTAAACAGCATATTTATTTATAAACATCAGTTAGCCTGAATATTAGAGGTATATGCACCGCCCAGCAGGATATATTTCGAACAAGATTTTTTAAATAGATGGAATCAATAAATATTCTGTTTCATAATAAAAACAGAACATATACACAGATATGAGTAGTCATTAAATATAACGTTTAGTCAACTAAATTAAAATTATGCCGGATTTAATCCATTTGCTAATATACAAATACGTACATATATATATATATATATATATATATATATATATATATATGTACGTATGTATATATATAAGTATACACACATGTATGTGTGTGTATGTATGTATGTGTGTATATGCATATACTACTTCAAACAATATTATCGTTCATACTTCGTAAGTGAAAAAGGACACTACATTTTTATTTATTGAATAATGTGTAATACGTCTATCGACAAATACAGTGTCCACTATAGTGATGTATGAAGTACAAAAAATGTCAGATAAAAATAAATCTTTAAATATATATATATATATATATATATATATATATATATATAGTGTATAAAATTCTAACAGAAATCAACTGTTCTAATATATATATATATATATATATATATATATATATATATATATATATATATATGGATAAAAAGAAAACAATTGCAAAATATATTTCTTAGTCATTGCCGATGGGTTTCGTCAATCCGACTTTATCAAGGCAAGTTTAAATCGAAATATTTTTAGTTACATTAAATACAAAAGAATTTGCTTTAGTTTTCCCTGCCATCACATTGTTAAAATTTCTCCAAATACTTCTGAAGATAAGACAATTTGGTTAAAAAGAAGCCAATTGTAAAATTGGTAACATTTCACTTTTAGAATTTTAATCAAAATTTTGAACCAGTTAGAAAGGATTAAAAAATTCATAAAATAATTAAAAAAAAATACTTTGGTCATTCCACTTAATAATAACATAAACATTTTGATGATAAAACTTTGTTTATATCAAGTTTGAGGCCTTTCTTTATCATGTTTTTTCAGCAAATTAGTGGAGGTACCTAAACTTAAGTATAGGGGAGAAATACTTTTTACCATTTTTTTTTAGTTTACATTTAGGTAAATTTCTATCAGGATTTTGTAATTTTATATTCCTATATTATAACATGTCCATTAAGGTGTAATGAGCCGTGATCGAATTCCAGTCGGGTTCGTCATAGTCACTTGCACGCAAATACTCTTAAGAAATCCATCTCTTCTGCATATCGCTTCTCATCTATGGGTTAAATAGCAGAATGGACTGGACCCTATAGTCTACTGTAGAAAAAAACGGCAATCTAGTGCGGGAAAATCTTCTGCCTACTCATGAATCGAAAAGACATGTTCTCCCATAAGTGTATCATGCATGGCAATTAACTGAGTGACTTTATTACAAAATACGGCCTAACTTAAAAAAAAAAAACGGTAAACCTAATTGCCAGATTAACGCTTTTACTGAACAATTTTCAGATAGTTAGAAATTCAAGTATATCTTTCTAAACCACAATTTTAGCTTCAGTCCAGTTGGTTTTGAATTCTAGGATCGTTTATATTTGGATTTGATTTTTCTTCAGCCTCAAAATATGAATCCAAAAGAGATGGGATGATAAAATCAATCGAAATTCAACGCTAACACCGAAGAAAGCAAAAATAAGTAAAGCGAAAACCTCTCCCCTCCTTATTCGCTTACCTTTTACATCCTGCCACTTTAAATTTCATTCGCATCACATATATCTACTTCAAGAGTAAGTCTCTATCTTGAGTGGTTCTCGGACCTTGTATTGCATAAAAAATAGTATAAAATTGTATGAACTCACAAGAAATTATATTTACGTTAATTAGAGTACAAAGACGACTATATCTTAATGAAAAATTACAAGCTATACATATATATATATTTGAACATTTAAGTTTTTTTGACTGTTCCTCCACCTGTTTTAATATTGGCTGGTGTTTGGGAAGTTATGCTTACATATCCTTTCTTCCGTTTTGAAAATATCTTCATTGTTCATTTTACCTGATCTAATGCTTCAGATTTCGTCAGTATCAAATATTTAGCCGATTGTTTACGCTATCCGTTTGGTTTAGTGGCCAACAATTTGTTTGCGTAGTTATGGGAGCCGGGTTCGAATCTCATTATTGTCGTTTTGTCAAGGAGGTGATTTATGATAATATCAGTGTGGAGGACGACCCCAGCATGCGACACTGTTTAGAAGTACCTGAAAACATTACCACAGGTTGAACCGAGAGTGAAATTGAATAAACAAAACTATTCGGAAGCCGTTGATGATTGTGATAGCATGAAGTCACAAGATATCGTAACCAAAGATCTGAGTCCTGGGTACGACGACAAGCTACAGCCGGCAGCAAGGCTTTTGACCTGGGGTGATAGCCCCTGTTAGCTATGGGCAAAGAATAAACCCCCTAACACTACGAAAAAATAAAAATACATTTTCATAGAAAAATACCAGCAATACATTATTATATAAAAAAAATTGACAACGATACATATTTATAGTAGGATTACCAAGAATAATTTTTATAGCAAAATGAACAACAATAGAGTTGAAGCCATAATACTATGTTCAAAATATTTTGATTCTAGCAATAAATAACCCCTAGAGATGTTGATATGCCGCTAAACAAAATCAAAAAACGAAGTTTTAAACGTATTGTTCTTATTCAAACTAGTGATACCACCAAATTATGCGCTCCATTCCAGACACTGTCATTAAGGTCTTCTCAGTATAGTTGCGCTATAAAGCACAAGTTGGTTGTATGTAATCAGGCATCTACAACAGGGATTAGCTAGCCACCTTACCAGAATTACTCGGAAACGAGCAGTCAACTATACAATATTCAGAGATATTTAAGTTTCAGATTACATAGCTTTGGCAATTATCGTAAGAAATGGCAGCAAGTCCAATGCAGTTTCAAAGCCATCAGCCATCGAATGTCATATGCATAAAATAAAAATATACAATAATATACCTTTAATTAAGCACGCAACGACAGAATATTCACAAAGATATTGGAAGAAAGAAAGGCAAATATTTAGAGTGCGAACACAATAAAAGAAACACGTAATTAATTCCCCCCCCCCTATGTCACAACTAGCCAGAGAAATCCTGACCGCCCGGAGGAACGGTCTCCTATGAAGTCAGCGAAAGAAAGTAACCCTCACAGAATAAATAACTCATCGGGATCGTGAACAAACAAGCCATGTGCATGCATAAATAGACACATTCGTAGAGCATATCCGGATGAAGATAAAGTTAGAAAATAAAATACAGCTTCACAACCGACGGCAAATATCCACATGACCTTGATGCGCTTGTTTTCGTATTATTTTTTTTACGCGAATTATCAATCGAATAAAACGTGGTATATTCTGCATCATGAAATATTAACGAACAAATTGGTTTTATCATTTCCCCTTTAAGCGTGGAACCATGTAAACTTGTGTCCTTTCTGTCATCATTTGTTGGTTGTATATTCTGATACAGGTGACATTTAAGAGAAAGAAACAATCGATCGAACACCGAAAGATTTGCTTTTTCCACTATTGGAAAATTTCTACATCGGAATACGAACGCAATATTATATATCTAGTCTGAGACTTGCGATTCTTACTTTATAAATTGCATTATCATTTGCTCCCAGTAATAAATGTCGTTCTCTGTTACATTGACTCTCGTCGAACATCAAATAAATTTCATAAGACATCAGAATAAACACTGAATTACATACGAGTAGAAAAGTTCAGAAAGAAGAGGGGAATACATCTTAGTTTTCTAGTTTGATATTTATTCCCATTAAGCTAAGAGAATTATAATTAAAATAGATTGAATTAGGATTACTAAAAATATTGTAGTAGTGTAGTCTGAAAGAAAAAAAGAGTGTTTAGATAGATTTTATTTTTAATCAATTCACTTCAAGCAAGGCGATAATGCCACTAAGACGCAAGGGGGCTACTGGAAATGAAAGAGAATGGGAAGACTTTAGAAGGAACCAAAAACCCAATCCTACACATAGAACAAGGGATAAATCTCCACACCTGTTCAAAAAACTGGACAGGTGAATGATCCGGACGATAAGGGAATTTATCTACACCTATTGAAGGGAGAAAAATAAAATAAAAAAGTAATAAATAATTAGAAAATAAAGTGTCAGATTTCAGGTGGAGACGTTTAAAGTATAGAGATGAAGTCTACTATAGAAGGAACTGGAAACCCAATCCTAACAGGGAAAAAGAGATAAATGCCTGCTCCTGTTAAAAAAACCCAGAGAGGTGTGTGAACCTGACTATAGGTGAACCTATCTACACCTATAAAAGAATATTAAATATTATAAGATTGCAAATATAGAGTGATCGCTAATTACTTGTAGTCGAAGAAAGAAAAAAATCCAATAAAATAAAATTTAGGATCAACCTAGATTTGTTCAACTCTAAATAAACTGATCCCCTGTTTTACGCTATAACATTTTACGCTATAGTTCAAAGGTTCAGAAATTGGTTAAAACTTACTATTTATAATATATTATATAATATATAATATTTGATTGACATGCAACTTAACACAATACAAAATGATAATGATATATGAATTGTGTGATATGAGTGAAATAGAAAGAACTGGGAAGTGAATATTATGATGATATGGCGTATCGACAATGACTGGCCCTAAACTTGAATAGGTTAAGATTGTCGTGTACAGGAAAGATTCCACGTCGGAGCATCTCCCACAAAGCAGCAGTTTTTAGCAAAAAGAGTTGCCCGAATGAAACATTCTTCTTAAATTTCTTTGCAATCAATGTAGGATAATGCAATTTCTGATATCAAAACTATAGCGAAAGTAATTGTAAACCAATCTACCATATTTTCCAAAATGTTATTGCGATTCACAGATAATAAAGAAAAGAGATCGATGTCTGGAATTTGTATGGCATTAAAAATTGTTAAATTTAGTAGAAACTGTTTGGGGATCACCTAATATAGATATCTTGACCATTTTGAATGTCAGTTTTCTTCTTAAATTTGAAATTTTAAAGTTAATTTTTAAGACGTTGGTGTGCGCAGAAGAATTCACTCTTTACACCAGTCAACTAATTGCCTTAGCGTAAATCATTCACCTTCTTCGTTCTTATTTCAGGTATCATCCTTTTTGCCATGGGTCCGAGAAGAACATCTGTGAAATGTCTATTTTCAGATTGTTCTCACCCCCGGATAACACGTTTAGCAAGATGCTTCCTCGGAAGGCGAACAATAGGTGCAGGGCATCTTTCTAATCGCTTCAGGGTGCAGTTTCATGAAACATTATATTTCGAGCAGCAATGTTTAAAAATAACTCAGCTATATTTCTGGATTCTTTTACATCTCTCTATATTGGGAAATGGTTGAGTAAGAGGAAAAATTGAGATTCGGCGTCGAGTAAGCAAAAGATTTCGTACGACTTATTGTTGTCGGCACTTGTACTGCAGAGAACTAGAACCAGACAAATTTCGAAGGGTTGGCTTTTAAGAAATCTTTAACAATTTAGAACATTGTTAGGACGTCACTAGGCATTTGAACATTTTTCAATATTTGGGCTGCTCATGGAACAATAACAATGGTAGGCAGATGTTATTATGTAATCTCATCGAAAAAAGTTCATTTTTTTTATAGTTTTGTCAAAGCTGTATTTAAAATTCTCGAAAATCCATGTTATAAATCAGAATATAACTTAAGAAATGCAATTTACATATTTTTCAACGCAGCGAACATTAATTTCTGCTTATCTCTCTGTCTACCCAGCTAGCCCAGTTGGTTCATATGTATTAGAGACGTGCCGTCTAGGTAGGCAAGATAGGCAGTGCCGACGCTGAATAAAATAGATCATCGGCTGCATTTTCATTCTGTGACCGAATATGAACCTAATCCAAAATTATGAAGGTAGCTCTGATTAGATTTGATATATATATATATATATATATATATATATATACAGTTTAGATATATATATATATATATATATATATATACAGATTAGATATATAGATATATACACAGATATATACATATATATATACACATATGCATACAACACACATATATACATATATATATACATATCCATATATATAGACACATACACATACATATATACATATATATATACATATACATATATATATATATACATACATACATATATATATATATATATACATACATACATACATATATATATATATATATATATATATATATATATACATACATATATATATATATATATATATACATACATATATATATATATATATATATATATACATATATATATATATATATATATATATATATATACATACATATATATATATATATATATATATATATATATATATATATATATATATACAGTGTAACCCGGATATATGAGAGTTTTCGGGACCGGAGAAGAAGTCTCTTATGTCCGGGTTTGGTCTATTTTGTTTAGGTAAGTATGGCTCTAATTTGGGATCAGATAAAATATATCTTATATCCGGGTTTCTCTTATATCCGGGTCTCTTATATCCGGGTTACACTGTATTCAAATGAGAGGAAGAAATGATGGACAGCATCCAGCAGATCCTCTCCTTTTGACGGTTGGACTCGAAAATCTCGGTAAGCCCCTCGGATGTTCCTACACCGGGAAGGCCGATTTGAGAAAACATAACAAATAATTGCCGTTGTAAAGTATTTCAATTGATTTATTTTAATCATTAGTATACAATATTAAAATAAATTATATGTTAATGAAAAATGAATAGATGAAAATGCTTTTCGATGATTATTTGTAAAATATACGCAACGTATATTTTACAAATCTTTTCTGTTTGATTTCTTCCTTTTCTTTTTCATGTATAAGCCGTGTTTGTTGGTTCTTCACTCTTAAAGACGAACTTTTTTCAAAGGTTGTTTTGGCGTCTTGTTGATATAATGACGTACATGATCAGTGCCGCATTTCAATCTGCTATAGAGTAATAAAATGTAAATCAGGAAAATGTCGGACAATGTGGCATACAAAAACAAAACCTCGAATATACGACCAAATACAAATTAACAACCACTGCTATAAAAGAATGATAAATCGAAATAGGGTATTAACATTAGACGGCTAACAGTACCTTCTGAGCACAAAACATTCGAAGGAACGTACACTCGTTGAAGAAAAGGGCTTGTTTGATTTGTGGCACCAGGAAGCCATAAAAATGTCATTTCGATTAATACAAAGAAAGGAAACAGCACTGTCAGAAAAAAAAAAATTCGTTTTCAGTTTTTTTTTTTTTTCGTCAACGAAGATCTGAAAAAAATGTGGGATAACTTTAACGAGCCTGGAACAAAAGAATCTTGTTAGTTTTCTTTCGTTTCATTCTTTTACATTTTCATTTTTACACTTTTAATTTGTTAATTCTTTCTTTACTTTCACTTAGAGCGATTTATTCTTTTTCTTTTGGTCTTTTTTTTATTTTAAATAATGTGTTTTGCTTTACCATCTTCTTTTTTTTCGCATTTCACTTTTTATATTTTGTTTCAGCAAAGACTAAAAAAATTTCTATTACAAATCTTTGCTGTTATTCATTTTGTCACTCAACCATCCATCCATTCTCTCTCTCAATTTACAGCCATTAATTTTTCATTCGTTTTTGTCCCTATGAATTATTAGCGGCTGTGCAAATATTCTCCATTTTTTTTTTACATAAAAAATGAAAACCACATTCAGGATCATTGAATTTTACATTTAGATTCCTCCAAATTTTCTGATAAGTTTAATTCGCTGAAATCAACATTAAAATATTTTAGCCTTCATCTAATGTGAATCACATTTTATACAGTTTGCTATATAAGAAAGGAAAATAAATAGCTATATATTTACATCCATTATTTTTACGAGTCGTTTATCAAATTACGATTTTACATCTATTATTTTTACTCTCGGCTTTCAGGCTGAACCATACAGGAAAGAATTTTGGTACTTGTGGGTTATCTGTCGCCACTTTTTATTCCGACAGCTGCCTAGGATATAAGACCACCGAGCTGGAGGAGTCTGGCTTCCATCATTTCAAGGTTAATCCACGATACAATTTCGTTGATACAGATACTGGAGTCTACACTCAGAATATCAAACTTTTGTGGGGGGGGGGTGAAGCAGGATAGAGGAACAAGCGTCAGCAATCAACTTCATGTCAGCTAAGAATGGTGTTTTTATTTTATTTTACACTGCCAACTAAAGATTTTCAAGTGTTATACAATATAGTGGAAAACAGAAAATTATACTTTGTTTGACTTTAGATTTAACTATTTAAATTTCATTACATTTTCGTCTAAATCTAATTATCCATTATCTGCACTGAAAAATATGCCACTTTTACGGAAAGGAAACTGTAAGATACTGTAATGAACATCACCGATGCATAGTTACAGAGATAAGACCTGTAACAATTTTATGGGACTTTACAATGCCCTCAGACAGAACAATCAAAGCAAATCACCTAGATGTCGTGATCAAAGACCGAAAAAAACAGAATCTTCAAAAGCTATCAAAATACAAGGAAGTAGAAATCTAAAATAGGACATGAATAAATCCAGCTACATTGAATGCAGAAGGGTCCGATAGATTCATTGAAGGGATTCCTGGTAAACTTAGCCTTAAAGAAATACAAAAACATACTCACAAGTACAGCTCACACATTACGAGGCGGTATGGGACATTTCATCACCGCCGACTCAACACTGGCTAACTCTTCAATCTGAAAACTCCAATCCAGGCCAAATCACTACCAAGCTACACAACGCGAAGACAGTTCAATGCTGGAGTCAAATGGCTTCAGACCGGTGTTGGCTGCTACAGTGTGCACATCTCTCAGACCGGCTAAGAGTCGTAAAGATTTTGAAAGTTTGACTGTTTGTCTTAGTGATTTATTAGTTACAACAGCCTATTTGACTGACTGTTGTTTAATTTTCAAGATCAGACAAATAACCATGCTGAAGAAAATAGAAGACTGCACACAGAACTTGGGATGGGGCGCCCGACAATATGGAGATTCCTTACGGGGCTGCAAAAGATACAAAGAAACCGAGATGCCTTTTTCGAGCAATTAATTGGAGGTCATACCCCTTCCCACTAAATTGAAGAAGTATATAAAGGCAGATGAAAGAATTTTGCAGATTGTTTCCTCTTTTTCACAACGTTCTCCAAATGAATAAAATAAAGTAACGTATTAAAAAAATGATCATTAATAAATTACTTTTTTTGTTTTTAAAAAGCCAACGGAAAAATTTTATAGTTTACATGTCGTTGGGTTGTCCTCGCGCTGAATAGGTTAGTGGTGAGATGAGTTGTCACGGAGATGAGTTGATTGGTGGTGAGTCAGTGGCATTGAGTCGGCGGCGATGATTTGGCGGTAATGAGCCGTCCTGCATCCTTACGAAGAGCTTTATGTAAAATGTGTGTGAGCTTATGTTTTTTGTTTGTTTTTGTTTTACAAAAAATGGTCAGTGGAAATTGTCATGAAGCTATTTCTGACCTTAGGTCTCTCGTTGAAGACAGGAAGGAAATGTGTATATAACAGAAACTCAATAAATACTACTACTACTAATACTACTACTACTACTACTACTACTACTACTAATAATAATAATAATAATAAAAATGAAAGAACTCATTTACTGCGTCTGCCATACACAGTCTGCGTGTGATTATGCATGTTTGTATGTCTATGCTGTGTGTGAATGACTTAGATGTGATTATGACATTTAATGTATACAAGAGTACACGCACACATACACATAGTTTGATTAAATTTGAAATAAGAAACTGGAATAAGTCATTCCCCTCCCATCTAATCAAATCATAAAATAGAAAACAATGATAGTAAAAAGAAAGCAAACAGAAAGAAATAAAAAGCAAAACGAAATAAAATAAAAAGGAAAACAAAAAGAAAGAAAAATAAATAAGTTGGCAAACAAAAAGAAAGAAAACAAAATTAAGTCCTTGCTGACCATAGATCTCTGGTTGGGACCCAGAAGGATATGTGTATACAACAGAAATTAAAGGAAAAAATAATAACAATAATAACAATAATAAAGTAAACTAGCTCAAAATAAAAACAAACTGAAAAGTTATGGAAAAATTACATAAAAGTGAAGTACGAATAATAATACCACGAAATAAAAGTAAACATCAGTGTTTACTGGATAAAACCAGCAGCTATTTTACTTGAAATCACGACTTTCTACGACGTATTTTGAAAGCCTTAGCATAAACATTGATTTTAAAGGTGTAAACTTGCAATTGGTGCTGGATAGTGTAGGAACAAACAAGGGAATTTTTTTCAGAGAATTCTATAGCTAAAATGCCTTACAGAAAATAAGCAAGCTATTATTCTGGTTCCTTCTTTTCCTTTAAACCTCCTCCGGCATACACAGTCGTATAGGAAGGCAGATGTGACAGCAGTTCAGCATTCTTTTCTTTGTTTTGTAACGAGTACTTTTTGTTGACTACTCCATGATTTTCAACTTAGTGTTGGATTTCTTTTCGAGTGGTTGACAACTAAGGCTAGGAAATCCAAATTGCTTTACAATTTGACCGATATCTGAGAATAGGGAAGTGATGAGTGCATGCCTTTTCGAATAGCGCATAGTAAATATATACTGTCTCAGTAGGAAATTGAACTAAGTTTCTCGTTCCTATTTCCTGTGTAATGCTCATTGTCCAATGTTAGTCTTAAGGTTCCTTTAAACCACTGTAGTTACCATCTAGCTTTCTCCTCACTCGTTAACGCGATGCTGGTTTGTCACTAGTATCGTGATAATGAGCACGGTTCCACACGATTTATCTGGCATTCACTCCTCGGCCACGTTGTATTTTTGATTTCAGAGGGTGAGGAGATCGCTGATGAAGGAAACTGGAGTGAAGAATGGGTCGAAGTCTAGGAGCTTAACAAAAACAAAACAAAAACAATTCTTTGGAATAAAGAATTAACTCAGGTTAAAACCGTAATATGATTTGCAGTATACAGCCATTTTAACCCTACCCACTACTGTTATAATAAAATGACACTGGGAGCTTCTGTTGGAGTTTACAGCCTGTGTTAGTAGTAATATAAATTTCTAAGTTCTGATCTTCAGGGCTGGTACAAGGTCTTGGTAATGAGGTCACGGCGAACGATGAGGATTCCAGCAGCAGCAGCAGTGTGGGGACTCTCTAAGTTGTCCAAACCTCCAGCTTACATGGAGTCTTGCGCCTAACAGGTGTCGGGTTAACCAGGTTCTGTGGTTCGGTTATCTCCCACCTTTAGCACAAAGCTTTTCTAAAATTCCATATTTTTGCAATATGTTTATTCGAGTAATTTTCCAAATTTAGGCGTTGCCCAGCTACCTTTTAAGAGTGCTCAGAGGAACCAAGTTGCTCCTTAACTCCAACTCCCTTCACTTTTCATCCCGCACCATCGTTCCATATAGGCGGTGCTAATGTCTCTATGCCGTTTCCTACCTTCTCAGCATCCAACCTCAGCCTATTTCTAAAGGCTGGTACAGTTTCCTTTGTGGCGGAGGCAAAAGGGGTATCCAGTAATTAATAAATCTTCATCAGTTTGTCCCACTCTGTTTTAGGTTATTTCTAAGCTAGGGACTTGACCATATTCTAAGATAATCAGAGCCAATCAAGATGTCCCCTGCCAGCCAATCCTAAGATGTGTTTCGTTCATCAACAGTCAGCATAGTTGAAACAGAAAAGGAAATAAAAAATATTTCCAATATTTTTAGTAATAATGAAAAAAAATCTTTCTCCGTTAGTTAAAAAAATCTTTTGATGAATGTTACAGAATTTAAAATAAACGAATTAGGTGCTAATCTTTATTTTTTAGAGATATTTGTTCTAGGTGGCCTCTACAAAAACCAGATATTTTCCTGAATCTTTGCCCAGAACAATTTAAATGTTATTTCGGTGACCACACGATTTCTTTACCGATAAGGTATTGTAAACAACATGTTTTTCTACTTTCCAAGGAGCAACATCTCCGATGATACATTAATTTTCTTATCAGCGTGAAGTTGAGAAGGATTGGTAGTCTTGGTTTTGCTCAATTTTACTGAATTCCGTCTAGTTAAATTCGGGTTATGGAACTGTTCTTGATTTCATTTTATTATTTTAAAACATAATATTTAACACATTTCTTTTTTTTTAATTTTCTTCTCATTTTTTCAATCCACTTTCCTTGGAATTTCACGAATTATAATCCAGTTAATAGTCGATTTCCTCTTCCTTTTTCTTTTATTGATTAACTGCCTGAAGCCCCGACTTCGATCTTGATTAAGTAATTAAGGCGAGGACACCAAGCAACTAGCAAGGATATCCCTATTATACTTATTTAAATTATATATATATATATATATATATATATATATATATATATATATATAATTTAGATAAGTATAATAATGATAAACTTGTTGCTGAACACTTTAACCAACCGTTGCATAGCATTGTTGATATCGGATATGTGCTTTTAGTGTCTTCATTTTGGAGCCGACAAGAAAGACGCAGACCGGAGTTAAGATCAAAATCGAATAACATTAAACAGGGATTTGGGTTTACTCAAAGAACATAGTTTTGATAGGGAGACCTTTTACCAACAACATTTCCCGGAAGAGTCTGTAAAAAAAAAAAAAGAACACATGCGTGTCAGAAAATTCCGACTTTAAAATCTTTCTCACTCTCCTTCAATTTAGCTAAAAATCCTACTAGCACAATATATATATATATATATATATATATATATATATATATAATATTGTTTTGTTTTTTATTCCTCAAATCTTATTAACAGGCCTATTAAATCTCTCTCTCTCTCTCTCTCTCTCTCCCTATATATATATATATATATATATATATATATATATATATAACTACGAACCTAAAGTTGCAGGCAAACCTACCTAGGTTTCACCTACGCGGATCGTCAGGGTACGCCGGCCATTATTATTGTTATTATATATATATATATATATATATATATATATATATATATATATATATATAGATAGATAGATAGATAGATAGATAGATAGATAAATAGATAGATTTCTTTTTCTGTTTGAAGTTCAAGGATGGTGAATTAACATTATTTATATTATTTACATTCGAGCTATTGTCTTCATCTTTGTTGCTATCACACCGTTTCATGGTTATCTTCACCCTTCCTTCATATTGTTCTCATTCCGCTGTCAGTGTCTGGGGATATCCCGTCTAGTCTTATTTCGTATTGCTCAATTACTGCTTGCCCTGTTTTCACTGAGTATAGTGGATTAAATTGTTGGTTCGTAAATTTGGTAATAAAATTTGTTATTTCAGTCCCTGCACCAGGCACTGTATACTTAGCACAGTTTTAAATAAGATGTAGCTGAGCTATCTCTATGACATTGTAACGAGAACAATCTACCTACGTAAATTAAATATAGAGTTCTGTTCGAAATTTCATGAAGGCTACTACCTGATGAAGGACAACAGCCGAAACGTTGTGATAATAACAAAAATGAGCGTGAAAATAATGTAAATAAGTTACGTGATTTGCATTTATGCTCCATCTTTTCTTAAAAAGATGGTTTCTGACAAGACGTTATAAAAATACATTTGTAAAAATACGCAATTCAATGGAGATGATGGTATGAAATAAATAATAAGAAAATAAGAAAAATGTATAAAGATAACTCACAATAACTGAGCTAAAAACTTGATCTTCGGAGACAATAGCAAACTTTTAGAAAGTCTGCCTTCTTACAATCACAAAAAGGCCCGGGAAAGCCTTCGACTGAGATTTTATGGACTTCATTGAAGACAGAAACAGTTAAGTGGATGTCTTTGGTAATGTTTCTCTTAAACAGGATACGAAGTCAAGGAAACAGAAAAAAATAACAATGTCTCAAGTGTTGATCGAGCTTCTACTGACGATTGAATGAGGCGATATGGCAAATGTCTTCGCTTGTATTGATAGCACGCATGCGCTGAGTTTTATTTCCGTTGAATCGTTTTCATTTGCGTTGGTTGCTGCACGTGGATTGGCTGCTATTCATAATGAGGGAAAAGAAGCATCATTGTAATCTTTTATGGGTTTAGATTTTTTATTCTTGCAAATTTGGAGAAGAAAACAAATCTGGAAATTATCATATTTTAAAAATACTAGTGTTCATAAACACCTTCAAATTAAAATGCATCAGTACGTTGTCTGTTATTTTCGGGATCATTTCTTATCAAAAACCTACAGGAATATATTTATAATAATAATAATAATAATAATAATAATAATAATAATAATAATAATAAATTATTACCAGGGATACATTAATTATTATTATTATACTGTTACTTACCATGGTTAGCATGAACGTTACCCTCTGCCAATTCCCAACAAATAATGGACTAATGCGTTTTGATCGCGTGAAAAGACGGAAAATATATATCAGGGACGCTAGTTGGTTCCATTGAGAAAATAAAACAAATAAAATTAGATGTGTTTGACGTTTGTTTCAGTGTACTGGAAAAAGTTGTAAATTAAAAATACTTACTTCATATTTATGATTGGTATTGCACTATTTTGCTAAACTCAAATATTTAAAGATGTGATAAGGAAATCTCTGGATAATTTACCGTCGTAGAACTTGCTATGAGCTTACACATTCATAAAATAGGAAAACCGTGAAATCTTTTCGGGTATTTCTAGTTAAAAATATCTCAACTTCTTTCACTAATAATATTAGGTAGGTGCAAAAATAATGACGTAATAATGTCGTTTTTTGATGTATTTTTTAACGTAAAAACAACATTATTACGTCATTATTTTTGCACCAACCTAATAATAATAATAATAATAATAATAATAATAATAATAATAATAATAATAATAGACCTTGAAATAGAAATCTCAAAAATGTGGCATATGGGAACATCATCAATCCCTGTTGTATTTGGAGCCCTAGGATTGGTTGGAAAAGATTGCAGTAGACTAATTGAAGGGATTCCTGGAAGTCCATGCCTCAAGGAGATACAAAAGTTGTACTGACAAGTACAGTCCACACTTTACGAAGGGCTTTATCTATGTATTATTTTTTTTTTCAGTAGAAAGTGTCATGATGCCATTTCTAACCTTAGCGAGATCCGGAAAGTAATGTGTAAACGACAGAAATCAAAGTAAGTAAATAAATAAATAAATAATAATTATAATAATAATATCGACAAACCCCGTGGCTATCAATGGCTGCGTACTGCAGGGTTAGAAGCTGAAACCGAAGGTTTTTTTCTTGCTGTACGGGACCAATGCTTTCTAACTAGAAATTGCCAAGCAAGCATATTAAAAAAATGTGTTGACCACAAATACAGATTCTGTGATAAATATCCAGAAACAAGACCATCTTGTATCAAGGTTGCACTGTGTCATCACTGAATATAAAACTTGGCATGATAGAGTGGCCCAATATCTATACTGAAAAATATGCATCTTTTACGGGAAGGAAACTGCAAGAAAATGGTATGAACAACATCCAGACCCGGTTACATAGGACCAATTAGCAATTTAAGGGATTTTACAATAAACACAGACGGAACAATTAAAGGTGATCCCGCAGCCATCGTGATCAAAGACCACAAAATGGAATGTGCTTTCTTATTGATATGGCAGATTGTAATGTATCTTTGGAAATCTTTAAAAAAGACTCGAAAAATAAAGAATCTTGGAGTGGAAATCTCAAAAAATCTGGCACATGAAGACTTCAATAATTCCAGTTGAATTTGGAACTACCGGATTGATTGGAAAATGTTCTGATAGACGAATTGAAGAGATTCCTGGTAGCAAATGCCTTAAATAAATACAAACAAATTTACACACAAGTATGTATAGCTGGTCATTTTATTCGAGGATACCCATCTACTAGCCAATCCACGTTGCAGAAGCTTGCTCAGGCGAATTTGCGTTTATTCAACATCTACAGAGTCCACCTGTGGTTTATACTACAACTATGCTGAGTTTCTGGAAAAGAGCGTGTTATCTAGCGTGATCATCAATTTGAACAAGGCCAGCACACTCAAGTCCTAGGCCACGATGAATTATGACTTCGTGCTTGCACAGCTATCGACGAGCGTAAGGGTTCCGTCTACCCAATGTCACTCACAAGGCTTGGGCCAACCTGTGGTATGGTCTTCAGGCACTTTCCAAAGTGCCGCACGCTGGGACCAACCCTTGCAGCCCGATAATATCAGTAAGTCTCCTTCCTGACAAATCGCCTATCATTTTCAGCCAATCGACCACGTGCTAATTTACTCACAAGTACAGCTCACACATTACGAAGAGCTCTATCTATGTAATATGTTTGTTTTTTTTTATTTCACACAAATGATGAGTGAAAATATCATGAAGCAATTTCTGACCTTAGGTCTCTGGTTGGGACCTGAAAGGAAATGTGTATTCAACAGAAATTAAAGGAAATAATAATAATAATAATAATAATAATAATAATAATAATAATAATTGTCTAGACGAAGAATGGGTCTAAAAAGATCTTGGAATCCAAGAGGCACAATGCATGTGGAAAATAAAGAAAAAGTTAGAAAGGCGTTCTGAAGAAGAATAAGAGTAATATACTATGTACGGAAGAAAAAATGCCAATTGCAAATTAATGCGGGCTTCATCGGTCAGTCAGCTTAGTGATTCTTATAACGAAACTTATTCGAATTCTAGTGAATAGGGCGTGAAGTAGAATTAAGCCGAAAAAAGGCCAAAAACAGTGAGGTTTCTTTAAAAACGTTGGAACACTGAATGCTCAAAATGATTTCACACAAGCAGAAAGATGTATACCTATGTTTTATAGATTATGCAAAGACTTGCAACAAAATAAAACACAAAGTACTATTAGGTTGGTGCAAAAATAATGTCGTTTTCTCACATATGTTACTATGTGAGAAAACGACATTATTTTTGCACCATCCTAATATTTGAACTGTTAGGTAAGCTTGATCTGCTTGTAAAATATCCTAAACACACTGGAGTAAACCGCCAGTATACAGATAGAAAATGAATCCATTAAATACAAATAATTGAATAGGGTATAAGACAAGCATATATCTTCCCAATGAAGTGAGGTAATCATGAAAGAACTAGAAGTTTTACCAGAATTTTTAATACTGGTCAGTTACGGATAATCTATTGAGCCTCAGTCCTGAAACAGCTTCTGATAGGATTTATATTCAGTTATATCCGCATTCGTTACATTTCACTGCTATGTTTATTAAAAGGGAAAGGTACTTATTTACTTATTCGTCATATTTTATTGTTTCATGTAATAAACCGTTAAAAGATATAAATATCAATGGAAGAGAACATATCAGGCTTGAAAGGAGACCGGATAAGCGTGAATTCAATATAATAAGGTGATGACAATGTCTCAACTACTGAGAATAGTCAACTAGAAGTCTCTTTGAAGTGTAAAGCAAAGTATAGGAAATAACGATAACGTAATTACTTTTCAATTACATGACGATGAAATCAGCTAGAAAAAAAGACGACACTTGCCTCCTCAAAAAAGAATAATCCCTTTTAATTTAGACTGGTTAAATAAACAGAGAAATCATAAGGAATTTTAGCAGAAGTGTAGAATAAAAGGGTCTTGAAATCCATTTTGTACATACAAGATGTCGCTTTCACTCGTGCAACTGGTCTGTAATATGAGTCAAATTTTTTTGAGGCCGAGCTGTAGAAGCTGTAGATCATGAAAGTTTACTTTCATGACGTGCTAGTCGTCATCAGAGCTCTGCGAACTGTCCTAGAAAATCTGGAGAAAATCTGGAAAACGGCTGGAGAAAATCTGGAAAACAGCTGGAGAAAATTGGAAAACAGAAAAAGTGTCGCAACGATTCTGACGACATCGTAACTAAATCCAGCTCGAGTATTCAGAATTATTTTCATTGAGAATAAAATAAATTGGTAAAGAAAAAAAAAACAACAAAACAACAAAAACAAAACATGAATAAGACAGTCCTAATTAGTAAATACAATTCGGTGTAGTAAAGAATGTGTCAACTATTCAGAGTGTGTCTTCAATTAATGTATAAATGGGAACCAAATGAGAGTCAACATTGAAACTTAAGCTGAAGGCTGAAAAATGTGTAATGTGAAGATAAATGTCAGACCATAAAATAGAAATGTGGTAGAGAGATTAATGGAAAAAAAACTGATATAAAGAAAAGAATGACGCATAAAACTGGCGCGTCTAAGAGGCCCTTTGCTTTCAGTTACTACACACTCCTGTGGCGTGTGCAATACTACTATACCAGTAAGATTTCTGCCCGAATTCGTATGTACAAGGCGCGATGGATAAATTGTCGTCTAAATTACGCAAAAATGAAATTAATATTGAGATCTCATTTTAACATATATATTTACCACAATTACACAAAAATATCTTGAAATACTAAACAGTAAATTTCATCAATAAAATCGCCATTGGTTTTAACCACGACCTCCAGAAGACTTCGAAATCTCCAGCAACTCTTCTGGACGGTCTCCTTGTTTCAGTTGGTGAATACACCCATAATCTTTGCTATCAGTTCATCATTGATGCTACAAGGTGTTTTGTTGGTCTCTCCCTCAACTGCGTTCAACATATAATAATCAAAAGGTTAGCAGTCTGGGAAGATAGGCAGCCATATGCAAGGTGTGATGTGGTCGCAGAAATTGTCTGAAAGCCATGACTGGATTCTCTTGCTAGTGTGGCATATTGCAGAGTCCTTTTGTCAGACATAGGCTCTTCCAGCAGCCATCCTTTTGACCCAGGAGAGCATTTCTTCCTCAAGGCACTTGATTCAGGGGCCCGTGTTGAGTCTGAGGCCCTGTGGAAAGAGGAATGGAGGCATAATATCACTATTACTAGTGTTCACTCCAAACACCATGATGATGACTGAATATATAATCCAACTCTTCCCGAATCCTCTGCACTGTCCTCAGATTGACACCCAAATCTCCTAAAATGTTCATATTGGAGATTCCAGCACGAATAGCACGCACTCTTTAAATGTAGGTAGATATATCTGAAGGAGATCTGAAGGACACTGAATTAAATAATATTTATTACTGTTTTTGATCTGTAGTTATATGAAAACAACTGTTTCGATCTTTAACCTGATGCTCACATTATCTGAAACTTTGAAAGCTTTCAAGGTTTGATTCTGTTATAGTGGAACACCCCTATTCTATAGTTAATAGACTCTCCCACCTATAATAAGTAGGAGTAGTAGCAGTCGCTCAGGGGTGGGTCAGTCAGTCGATGTCGGACGACCGTTAGTCGGATATTAAAGTATCAGCCACCACAACTAGATTACTACGTCATTACCTATTATATCAAGTTCCTAACGTTTTGTACATCCAACCTATTTTAGGACTGACTTAGTACAAATACAAGCCTCCACTGTGAAACCACTACATAACAGATTCCATCTTATCTTTGAATGACAATGAATTTTGAAGTTGCTTTTCGCAAACTGCTTTTTCTCTGTCTCTTTTTCTAAAAGAATTATCAGAGATATCATTATATATATATATATATATATATATATATATATATATATATATATATATATATATAGAGAGAGAGAGAGAGAGAGATAGATAGATAGATATAATGATTTATGATATCTAATAATTCATCCTAGGGAGAGAAAAAATCCCACGAATAATAGGTGTAAATTTAATATTCGTTGGAGACATTTTGTTTTATTTTTAATATGTGCACTGATTCGTTAGGGCTTTGGACTGTTAATTGATAGGGCTCTTCCCGTATGAATTCGAATCATAACAATACATGCTGTTTACAAAAGATAGTTGAATGAAACTCAAAAACAAATAATAATAATAATGATAATAATAATAAGAAGAAGATAGGACCTGTTACAATTCTATGGGATTACACAATACACACTGACAGATCAATCAAGGCCAACCGCCCAGATATTGTTATTAAAAACCATAAACAAAAACGGTGCCTCCTTATTGATATGGCAGTCCCTGCTGACTGCAATGTATCTTTGAAGATGTTCAAAAAGCTGTCAAAATACAAGGACATTGAAATAGAAATCTCAAAAATGTGGCATATGGGAACATCAACAATCCCTGTTGTAGTCGGAGCCCTAGGACTGGTTGGGAAAGATTGCAGTAGACTAATTGAAGGGATTCCTGGAAGTCCATGCCTCAAAGAGATACAAAAAAATTTTCTGACTCGTACAGCTCACACTTTACGAAGGGCTTTATCTATGTAATTTTTTTTTGTCACTGCAAAGTGTCATGATGCCATTTCTAACCTTAGGTCCCTGGGCGGGACCAGGAAAGAAATGTGTAAACGCCAGAAATCAAAGAAAATAATAATAATAATAATAATAATAATAATAATAATAATAATAATAATAGAAGTTATTCTCTGATAGTCACACACAGTCTGAGTGTGATTTTGCATACATGTATGTATGGGCGTATGCCTCTGCCACGCGTGAGTGACTTACATGTGATTATGCCATTTAATGTACACATGAGTACATGCAGACATACCATAGTTTGATTGAATTTGAAATAAGATAATGGAATAAGACATTCCGCTTCCACCTAATAAATTCATCATTCTGAAAGAAAGAAAATAAAAAGAAAGAAAACAAAAAGAAAGAAAATAAAAAGAAAGAAAACAAAAAGAAAGAAAACAAAAAGAAAGAAAACAGAGGGGGTTACAAAGATTGGAGGCAAGAGTAAAGAGGCGTGATAGAGGAAAGGATGAAGAGAAAGCCATCTGAAGATGTCAATTGACATTGCATTTCAATAATTGAAGATTATAGCTATCAGGGAAGCAAGTAAGAGGAATGGAGTTCCACAGACAGGAAGTGCAAGCCATGGAGCTATAGGAGGTAGAAGAGACGGCTACATTTAACCGTTTCGACAGTAAAAGGGTGGGACTGAGATGCCAACCTAGTAGCAAGCTTATATTCATGCAACTTAGGATCAAACGAAATTAGCTCGTCGGAGCAGTTACCGTTAAAGTATTTGTAGAAAAGACAGAGGGAAGCGACGGCACGTCTGTGAGAAAGTGGCTGTAGACGAGATGCCAGATCAGGACAAATCACATTGCATATCTGTCTTTGGATTTTGTTGAGGACCTTGAGCCGAACAGCGGGAGCTAAAGAAAAAATATGGAAGCAGTATTCCATGCAAGGGCGAATGGTTGGTTTATAGATTTGAAGGATGGACTCAGGCAAGAAGGACTTTCTGGTGCGACACACAGAATCAAATTTCCTTGCGTTAGATGAAACTATTGATTCAAGGTATTTGTTCCATCTCAGGTCAGTGGACAGCGTAATACTAAGCAGGCACCGATAGGCGCTCTCGTGGATATAGTTTCAAATATAAAGATAAAAGATGAATTCTAAGAATTTCGACTAAACAACTTCAACAAATTAAGAAAAAAATAAGCAAATGATAGTGAAGAAGTATTATCATTATTTTATGAGTCACAGAACAGAGATTGGAAGAAATAAGAATAAACAAATTATTAAAAGACACAAAGGACAAGAAGTTGTGCATAACCATGATCGCCAACGTCCTGAAATATACAAGAAGAAGAATCCAGTATACGCATAGGATCCCCCACTTTAAATACGACCTGTTATTATATTCGTTTGGAAAGAGCGTATGGGTAAATACTATTACACTGACAGATATATATATATATATATATATATATATATATATAAAATAAATTTTATATATATTTTATATAAAAATTTAAGATTTTTATATATAAAAATCTATATGTTTTTTATAAAACATTTTTACAATATATATATATATATATATATATATATATATATTGCATATATAAAATATATTTATTTTATCTATATACGATATATATATATATATTCGTTTTTTTGTGTTTTTTTTTACTTTTGTCACACGCTTTCAACTCTAACGCAATGTGGCTTCAGTATTCTATCAAAGTTAAAAGTTCTACTCAGCCACTATCTGATAAATGATAACTTCAAGTTAGGTTTAAACGCAAAAGAAGACCATTTATTTCAAGCTACAAAGAAATGACATTTCTTTTGTTGATTCACTTTGGAACTGTCGTTTTTCAGAGATAATATATTCAGTACTGCGTTGCGCAATATTCCATTGATTGAGCCAGTGAACAGGATCAATAACTAAAGCCGATCATTTAGGTTTCAATATAATCAAATTCCGATGGCCATACTGACTATTATTCAGTGCCTATACCGATTTTTGTCGAAGTCTAATTGACATACCGTTCGTAATCATCAGTTACGAATCGATTATTTGATGTGTATGTAGTGTAATAGAAAGCAGTTCGAAGAGAAATCGAAGAGCCAATTTCGAATTCTAGTGAGGTGGGCGCAAATATCCTTGGGAAAGTATCAATCTATCTCTTCTCAGCTATAGGTTAAATAGTAAAACTTGTATCTGGAAAACAGATAGAAGTCTTACAGTCCAAATTGTTTCGGCTTTAGCCCACAAAGGGTTGATAAGCCGTAAAAAAAGAAATCAATAAACTAATCGATGACAAATATTGCATATTTACGTAACTGATGTTCAAATTCAAAATATTGTCTATATTAACCACTATGATTGTTTTTTTTTTGTATATTTAAAGCAAATTTATTTTTTCTGTATCCAGTGGTGTTTCAATGACAATTCAAGAATGATTTTTTTAAACCGCATTTTGAGTCGGACAAATAATAAGCATTAAGACAAAAAAAAAATCACGTCAAAAATGCCTATTATTTAAATGAAATCACTCCGCCAAGTCATGAAAAGGTAAAAAAGGAACGCGAAAACCAACCATTAGTTAATTTGGTCCTCAGCAAGAGAAGCAGTCAACAGTGCGAGCTTCGAATGGATGACATCAAAATTAAACAAGTACATTTCAGCTATCAAGCTGGCGTTGCAACAGACGAAGAAATTATGAGGCAAAAATCAGAAGTTTGCGACAGAATAGACAAAGACTCTTCCCAGAAACTAAGTAAAGATTTAAATTTGAGGAAAATTTTGTTAGAAACAAACTAAACCGTTTTTAACGTGATAACTCTACACGTGGGGAAATCATAATTTACAAGCATAGACAGCAAAGTAAAGACGAATCACATATTTATAAAAATGGATTTTGGAATATAGCTTATCAAAAAATGTCATTATCCTTCAAGATGCAAGCGATCATGGGTCTCCATTGATCATTTTTCTTATTATTATCTGCAAGGTGCCATGATCTCTTGGGAAATATAGTGCAGATTCCTCCTGAATTTTCCACCGTACTTGAATTCTAGTATTTCTCCTAGATTCGTTGTAATTCAAACCTTGGCTGTACAATCTTCACTGCTATTTGTCCTAGTGCTACGCTAGAAAGAAGAGATTCGATTCACGCCTTTTGAAAAAAAAAAAAAAAAAAATGACCGCAAACACACTCTACCGACTTTCTCTTCCATTAATGTCTCGATGACCCCACATCCGAAAATAAACACAATCAGGGGATCAGAAAATTTGATTATTATTAATACTGAATGAACTTGAAGATTTTCAATCTGAATCTCGTCTTAAAATAAATAAATTAATAAAATAAAATATGTTGATGTTTATGTTGGATATCAGTTGAGGAAAGACCTTTCACCTTGGTTCCTCCGCATTAATAGAAATCAGAACTGGTGATAGCATAAACAGGAAGTGCATCCGGTGGCTAAAGTAAAGAGGACGCAAAAACAAAATAAAGAGTTCCTGAGCGGAAGGAAATGCGTGTTTATGCAAGTGCATACCGGAAGTGGCGTGGCCGTACGAAGTTGCGTAGGCAACATACGGGAAGAAGGCGTAGCCACATGAAGTTGCGTGGGTGCCCAAATATTATTTAGCCGATCCGATTCTTGATCTGGACAAAGAGTCTGGCTAGAGGTTCACCGAAGATTTGTTTCAGTCAATTCCTGTGTGCGTAATCCTAACCTCTATGATTCTACCTCATTCTACAGTTTCGCCGCAATTCAAACAATAAAGATAATTATATATTTTTTATATAAGTGTTCATCGCCTTATTTGAGCCCAGCAACAATAGACTCCATTAAGCCATTTTTTTTTTGAATTATGGAAGTAGAAATGTTTAGCAATTTATTGTATTACTACAGTGTTCCAAGTAAAAAGAGTGAAAAATTTATGATCACTCTTATCTTTCAAGAATAATTGACCTTGAATAAATTTAAATAAATTTCTTGAATATTCATGACCATTAATAATCATTCGACTCTCGCGTAATTACTTAACTCTGAATAGCTTTTCTTTTTTTCCTTTTTTTTTTTTTTTTTTGTTAAGCATTTCAACCCAATCTAGACGGGATGCCACTAGCTCGCAAGGGCTTAGAGAGAATCAGAGCGAGAGTAAAGAGGCGTGATAGAAAAGGATGCAGAGAAGGCCAGGGGTGAAGGCATCTGGAGATGTCGATTGACATTACATTTGAATAGTTGGGGATTATAGCTATCAGGGAAACTAGGAAGGGAATTCCACAGACGGTAGGTGCGAGACATGAAGCTATTGGAGTAGAAGAGACGGCTACATTTAACAGTTTCGGCAGTGAGAGGGTGGGATCGAGATGCCAGCCTAGTTGCACGTTTAAATTCATGCAGTCTGGGAACTAGCTAAAGTAGCTCATCAGAGCAATTACCGTTAAAGTATTTGTAGAAAAGACAGAGGGAAGCGAAAACACGTCTGTGGGAGAGCGACTGTAGACGAAATCAGGGCCAATCAAATTGCATATATGTTGGGGCGCACCTATCTTCTCATCAGAATGGACTGATCTCTCTACTACTAATAGGACAGTTCTATAGAGTTCTAGAGAGATCAGGTGACCATCACACTTCCGTCTCTCTACCGGAAGATACAGTGGGACTTTATATTCTTTCTTATTGTGACTGACTAACCTGCGTTCGTTTGACTACTAATCTCTCTGATGTAAATACCTCTTCGAATATACCAGTATTTTTTCCCTACGTATGTGTTTGTCCTTATTTCAATACACTCACGCGGAAACACTTGACATCTCAACAATATCTGTATCTGGATTTTGTCGAGGACCTTAAGACGAACAGCAGGGGCACGAGACCATATATGCCAGGAGTATACCATGCAAGGGCGAATGGTTGATTTATAGATTTGAAGGATGAACTCGGACATGAAAAAACTTCTGACGCGACACAGGGAACCAACTTTCCTTGCAGTGGATGAAGCTATTAATTCAAGGTATTTGTTCCGCCTCATATCAGTGGACAGTGTGAGACCAAACAGCCGCAAAGAGGTGCTCTCGTGAAGTTGAGCATCAGACATTCTAATGGGAGGCAGGGATGTTTCCCTGTGGTGAGTAATGATCATCAAATAATAAACCTGAAATTCCGTATCCCTGAAGCTTACGAAGGAGGCCGGCATGAAATGCTTTAGAGATATCAGGAACCACGGCACGAGCTTCTCTGTTATTGTGGAGAGCTTGGTAAACAATTTCCGTTATGACCATGAGCACATCAGCTGTAGAATGGGTAAAGCGGAAACCATATTGCTTGTCGGAGAGCAGATCATGTAAGGTGCTTGACCACTTCGGCAGTGATTAAAGCTTCAAAGACTTTGCCGAATAGTGGTAGGAGACTGATAGAACGGTAGTTAGATGGGCTAGAAGGGTCTCCAGAGTTCTTAAAGACAGGTACAATAGATGAGGACTTTCAACAGGCTGGAAAACAAGATTCATTGAGGTAATAGTTATATAATTTGGGGAGGACAGGGGTCAATTCAAGAGCACATTTCTTCATAACAATGGCTGGTAACCAATCTCCACCGCTAGCCTTATGTGAGTCTAATTTAGAGATGATACCCAATACCAACGACGTAGTTATGTAAAACTCGCTCTATAGAGCCTCAGTTCTAGGGGAAATCGGATGTAGTTACACCAGATAAGTCGAACGTTGAGTTGGGTGAGAATTTCCGATCAAAGCACTCAGTCTTATCAGCTGAGGCGGTCAGGACCTCAAATTCTTTGAACAAAGGAGGTATTGTGAGTTTGCTATTGTTAAGTACGCTCTTGCAGAGATGCCAATAATCCTTCGAGCCGAATTTGCGAGATACAATACGTTGTTTCATTCTATCAGCAAAGAGTGACTTTGATCAATGAGGACACGGTTGCACTCGTTACGGGCTGAGACAAAGAGACATCTGTTGCAATCAGACATGTCATTACGATATAGGCGAAAGAAGTGATTCGTATAGGCAATGGCAGCTGAGCAAGCAGCAGAGATGAGGATGAACCCGATTAAACATTATATTTCCTTGCTGTGATGAAAGCTTCGATTCCAGCTTTTACCCAGGAAGAGACTTCGGAAGCGCATTCTTGAACGAGGAACTTGAAGACATCATTGCGAAGGAAATCCCAGAACGAGTCCCAGTCTGCTTGTTGATAACAGAAAGATGTTCTATTGGTAGGAGCTTCTTTGCTGGGGGTGGAGTAGAAGATGTTGACAGACAATACGGATTGATCAGAGTTTCCAAGAGTGCAGAGCTACGTGGCGCGACAGGACTAGGTAATGGAGGACATGAGAAATTAGATATTTAATCAGATCATTGCACGAACTGTGCTTTTATCGTAACAGGAAATGCGAAATTACAAGTGCCTATTTAAACTTCCATACGTTGGTAAAGAGAATTACTGATTGTTGAGCATCGGACAAGAATTAAATATCAACGCACTGTTGTCGGGGGTGATTTAGAGAAGATACATATCAAAATCTTATAGAGATCAAAATCGTTGCTCGATGTGTGACTCGTCATTTAAAGGTTATTTGCAGACAAATTTTGTCTTTCGTTCTGTCCTCGTATGGTTAAACAACTCACTGATTTTGAGCGTCAATTTATCGTACATGGGGACATGACGAAATGTGCAGAATTTCTTCCTGAATTTTTCAGTTCAACCAGTCGGCTTTCTGAATTTGCCGCTTTTTTCACTGGACACCGTATGTTACAATTTTGTTTTAAATATATAATTCATCGATTTTAGAAATAAATTATTATTTTTCGTCTTTCTTTATTCCATTTGGCCATTTATATCTTCATCTCTTTTTTTTCTTTCTTTCTTTCTTTCTTTCTTTCTTTCTTTCTTACCACACTTGATTTTTCATTACCAACGGCAACTTTTAAATCACCATTCTTTTTTTCCTTGTTGTCTATGACATCATTTGGTTTCTCTTAATCTCGTTCCCATCACCTTTTTCAAATGAAGCTTCATTTTCGTCATTCTGTTTCTCGATTTATTATTAAACATTTTCCTATGCACTTACGACTTTTTTCTTTTCCTTCAAAATTGTTTAATTCTTTCTTTGGTGTGTTTTGATCGCGAAAAGACTTTCTATCTTCATTTTTCATCCGTTCTATTTCTTTCTTTTTTTTTTTTCTTTCTTTCTTTCTTTCTTTCTTTCTTTCTATATATTTATTTTCATTATTTTCTTTCCTTTATTTAATTTCGGATATTGTTATTATTTTTCTTCGTTCATTCACGTTTTCTTTCTTTCATCGTTTTTATTTATCTTCCTCGCCTTCTTTCTTAATCCTTAACCACAACTCAATCGTTAATTTATGACAGCATTTTAGTCGTGCATTTGCAAACATTTATTTGCATAGAAAGAAAAGCGCAAAAGAAAGGAAAATGCAAATACTCAAGCGACAAAGCAAATAAAAATGTCAACACCGGAAATAGTCCGGGAAATGCTAATATCTCTTATATCAGCTTAATGGCAGCGATTACCTGACGCGCTTTGTGACGAGTTGGGAAGGAGAAACGACAGGGGACAGAAGCGGCCAAATTTGTGGGTGAGGGAGGAAAATGAACCAGTATTTCGATCTCGCAGACAAAACCGTCCAAACTGCGAACGTACCGATCAATTAGCTTCAAATAACAATTGGAAGAAATCAATATTTACCTCTTAGTATCCGGGGGGATAGAACGTTAAGAAGAAAGCAGTGGCGATGAGGCTTTTACAGGGATCGACGAGTGCCAGTGATTGGTCGTTGATAGAGACTGTGATATCGTTTTAGAGAGGTCTCTTTGCTTATCTATCTATCTATCTATCTATCTATCTATCTATCTATCTATCTATCTATCTATCTATCTGGTTCGATGGATAAGTTGTCGTCCCAATTATGTAAACTTGATAATAACACTGACATCTCCGTTTAACCGATATATTTACCAAAATTAGACAAAAATAACTTGAAATATTAAAGAATAAATTTATTCAATAAGTAATTTTCGGAATCTTTTGCAAATCTTCTGCTCCAGACGACTTCGGAACCTTTTGCAACTCTTCTGGACGGTCTACTTGCTTAAGTCGGTGAATAATCCTTGCCTTCTGTTCATTTTTAGTGTTACAAGAAATTTTGACGGTCTCTCGCACAACCGCGCCCCACACATAATAATCAAGGCGGTTGCCACCTTGGGAGTTAGATGGCCAAATTTAAGGGGTGATATAGTCACCGAAATTGCGTCACCACCATGTCTGGGTTCCCCTCTTTGTGTGCCATGGTGCTGATTCCTGTTTTCAGACGTAGGGTGTTCCAGCACCCACCGTCTTGACCCAGGGCAGCACTACCATCTCAAGGCACTTGATGTAGGCCTCTGTGTTGAGTCTGAGGCCTTGTGGGGAGAAAGTGAATGCAAAACATCATCATCACAACTGGTCACTCCAAACACCATAAATACTGACTGGATTTATCATTCAATTCTTTCAGAATCATCGGCTCTGTCCCAGAACACTCTGGAATTGAAAATTCCACTAACAATGACAGACAGAACAGCAAACCGTTTCCAAATTTTTGGCAGAGTGAATTGCGTCATGGTGCACTTTTTCTAACAGATTGTGCCCAACTGACCTTACTATACTGTGTAATTGAGAAAATCAAAACCATTATCTCCTAAAAAATTCTTACAGTATGAAAATCTTTTCTGGCTACAAATAATCTGCAAAGAGTTGATAAGCCGTAAAAAATCTAATCAATCAATCAATGAAAAATGAAAAAAAGAGAAAAGACAACATCTCAGAACAAACATATCTGAAGTAGAGTATAATTACTTGGTGGTGCGATGGAAATGGGCACAAACACATTTGATAAAATAAAAATAATAAAACAATTCGAGATCGAAAGAGTGAAACAATTTAGATCACAGCAGTGTTGAAGTTAGCGAGAATGCCGAAGGATTGTTGGAAACTCAACGACTGATTTCTGCGATAATCATTATATAATCTCATAATCTCTCAAGTAATCTTATTATTTCTCAAAGATGTATTTTATTCGAATTCCTTGTAAAGAACTTTCCCTAGGCACTACATGTATATATTCTTTAGTTTAGCTGGCTGTTTTCACAAATGAAAAATCTCCATATCCCACCATTTTATTTTTCCCTCTCTAAATTCTTTTATTCTTAATTTCACGTGCTTGTAGGAGTAAGCGATTATCTGTCTGAACAAATCTTTTTTTATTATCTATGGGTTACTTGGGAAGGATTATAGAATGTTTTACCTTGATTTCTCTACGTCTTGGAATTCACAGTTTGCTTCAGTTATATGGGCTGCCACCTACAACTAGAGATCCCACCTTACACTGCTCTTTAATTGGGCAAGGAATAGATTGATCAATGCTTTTCTAAAAGGGTATTTGTTCGAAAGTAAACGCAACAGATTTGATCAGTATTTGAACGATACTCGCAGATTCCACTCTCGATTTCGATAGCGCTATCATCATTTCACATCCAAATTATTATTAAACTTTAAATAGTAAATTGCAGCAGATGCAGTGATAATGACGTTAGTAGAGTTCTTTTATTTTCGGTTGGTCAATCTTCTTTAGCGGCTTATCAACCTCTATGGGTTATTTAATACCGAAATCTAAATATTTTGAACACAATTTTATGGCAACAATTAAATATATTTTGAATGCAATTGTATGCCTTCAAAATGTATTGTTGGTAATTTTATTATAAACAGGTATTTTTGCTAATTTTGTATATAATAATTTATTACTGGTATTATTACTATAAAATTGTATTTAAAATCTTTCATAGTGTTTTTGTTTTAGGTTAAAAATTTACCCATAGATAACAGATATTACCACACTGGGTCAGGGTAGATATGGGAACAAGAGCATTTAAGAGTTGGTTTTATGCACCTCAACATCTCCAAACTCTCGATTAGAGGCCTTGTTGTTGATGTAGTTTATTGCCATACCCAGGACTTGTTTTATTTTCCGAAATCTTTGTGCATAAAGCAATTATGAAACCTGAAGGATATAAGCACCGATTTTTTTTTTGTTATTCAATTTACGATTAGAAATCAAGAGTCATAAGTGATATTGTAATTATTCAGGGTTTTTTTTTTATATTATCTCTGAACATTATTCGGACAATAATATATTGCATTTGGGTGAGTGTATCAACCATTTTATTGAAATTTTATAAATTTCATTGAAAATAAACTCAAACAGAAGGAATAACATAGCTACATAAAGATAAGATTTACAAAGTATATCGTACTCATTATTATCACGGTTTAGCTTTCGTAATTAGGATTTTGGTGGTATTTCCTGGTTACTGCAGGTTCTCAGAGGTTTTATGAAGCTATGTAAGAGAGAAATGCATTTCCAAAACAACGGCACGAAATCAGCCAAGATACGGAACATTCGGATCTGTTTTTGTCGCTTCGGATAGGATTCTGTGATTCCTTTTCATCTTTCCTCTGTTTTCTGATGACGGTGCTTGTGATATTACGGTTTTTTTCAAAGAGTTCCCTCATCTCGTCAGTAGGACCATAGTTCTTCCTTGACCAGAAACTAATTATCCGAAAAAGTGAAACTTTGGAAAGCAATAGTTTTCGATCTTTGCCAGCCCAAAGTTGTTTCTGTTGTATATCAAAAACGCATGTGGCCCTGGCTCACTCGAGAAATCGCTTCATTTTACAGTATTTTTTGCAGCATTTAAATAGGCCTTGGTGGCATCTCTATACGACCCAGTATTTAGCACCATGAATTCCCAGCACTATGTGCATAATTTGGTTTTGTGTCTTTCCGGTCTTTTGTTTGCCTAGAAAAACTAGGCTTGATTATCCTTAATCCAGTCTGTTACATATTTAAAGGATCAATATAACATAGTGTAGGAAGATTAATTGTTAAGCGATAAACACAGAAGTTACTGAATACCGAGCAGACAAGTGATTGATTTTCATCACATGACTAAGAAATGTCATGTTGTTTTCAATGTTATTTTGTATTTCTTGCTATTAATTTTATTATGTGCTTGTTGGAACAGAAAAATTACTTAACGCAGCTGTGCATCTAATCTCACTTGAAATGGATGAATTTTATGAGAATTTTATGTTATTTTTAAATGCCTCGGACAGATTCTGGTTTGTAAATATACAATTTGTTTGAGTATATACCATAGTATTCTGCAAGTAGCATTACTTTTTGCACAGACCATTCATTTCTGTATATTCCATTAGTGTGCACATATGTCATTGGTTTATTGCATTTACTATTTTTCTGCATATCCCATTGGTTTGTGCACATGACACTGTTTTCAGCATATCCCATAGGTTTGTACATATACCATTATTTTCTGCATATACCATCGGTTTGTGCATATACCATTGTTTTCTCGATATACGATTGGTTTGTGTATATACTATTGTTTTCTGCATATAGCTTTAGTTTTGCATATACCATTGTTTTCTGCATATATATGTTTGTGCAGATACGATTGTTATATACACATACCAGTCCGTTTAACCGGTTATCAAGAGGGACATACTCTCTACTTAGTTTTGTCTTTTCTTCACCGTCTCTTTTTGCTATTTTCTTGTTTATCATTTGTATGCGATCCGTCTTCAAACATTGTCTTAAACCATTATTATTAATGATTCCATTATTTTCTGATTTCTTCTTTACATCTATGAATATCTCGTTTTATCTATAATTCCATCTGTCTCTGGAAATGTCTTACAGCCTGTTTTCTTTCCGTCTGGGCTTCAATTTTTGACATTTCCTATTACTCTATTCTTTCTTCTGCCAGTTCGTCTACAAAATTTGTCAGCCGCATTTCATTCCTTGGCATTGCGTATTCAGTTGGCAGAAGGATTTCAGATACTTTATATACCATAGTTCAACCAATACAAGGCTCGAGAATCACTCAAGATAGAAGGTTTCTGTTAAAATGATTATAATAAATGTGGTGTGATATTGCTGGAAGAGTAAGAGGGTAGGAGGGGGAGATTGTGTGAATAACAAGGAAAGATAACGATTAACCTTTGACTTGAAGAAGTTAATTTCGTAGTGTTCAGGGAAGCATCTACGTGGGAGTCTGTACACAAAGTAACAGTTCTTAGGAAAAAAATCTCTCTCAGTGGAATACGGAGGGAATGAGTCTGATTCGACTGCGTGGATGCAGTATTGTGTGTCCTGGTTGTAAAGTTATGAACTGTTAGATCTAAAAAAAAATGGAACTCATTTGTTATTTTCAATGGTGACCAGACCTTTTGCTCCTTTTCACATGGAGTCTATTGGCATAATATATATAGAGTGCAAAACTTCACAAGTTGTAATTGTTTTTAATTAAAAAATATTGCATTTTTCTATTTTTAGATTAAGAAAGGTGTATATATTTCACAGATTAAACCGCTCAGATATTTTTATTTCTATTTAACTTGTCTTTTCTTACTTATTCTTTGCCGACTTTCATCTTCTTCCACTTGATTGGAATTGCTTCCATTATTCTTGGAAATCTGTTTCCTCGGGACTTTTATTAATTTCTTGTCGGTTTCATTTAACTCATTGCATTATTTCTTTGCCAAATGTACCCTCAATAAAACCTTAGTGTCACAAGGACGCATTTTTCCATGACACTGCTTTTTTTTGGTGACCAATGACATTTAAAGACCATTTCCCTAACACTTCATTCTCGTATCTGTATGAAGCACTTGAACCAGAAGTCGACGATTCCATTTTCACCTGGCACTTTACATTTAGCGAATGTCCTTATAGTTTTTTCTTACGATGATCTCTAAATTTATTTCAGTCTCCTTTTCCTCTTTGACCTTTTGCAATATACTAAATAAACGTCATCGGATTTCAGTGTCACACTTTCCGTCCTCTGTTAGAACACTGCCCAGATATTTAAATTTTTGTACTTATTTGATCTTAGTATCCCCGATTTGTAATTTGCATTTTGGGCTCAACCCTTTTTGCAAACAACAATGCATTCTGTCTACTTGAATAATTAGTCTTTTTATACTTAGTCCTTACTTCTCGCTTTCCTTCGCTACTTTCTGTAGGAGCATTGTTAAACTCTTTTGTCAATATTGCTCAGAGCTGTGTCGGTTTCTACTGAACTTACTTTTCTTAGCCACGTGTTTTGATCAAATTGTTTTGTCTAAACTCTTAGTCGGTTATTTTTTAAACCGTCTTTCTTAACTAAAGCCGTTTAATTTAATTCTTTTGTTCTAGCAGCTGAACATTATTTTTGTTTTCATTCAATATTTTAGCAACTCATCATGCAACTGAATTTGCCCATTACTTTTCAATTTTAGGCTGTGAATTTCAGTTAAAGACGATGATGACGCTATGAACTGCATAAATTCCGTACCACCGAAAATGTTTAAAATATTAGAAACAAAAGCAATATTAACAATAATTTAAATATGCTCTTTGAAATATGAGGTTCGTTGAGTGTAGAAGATATAGGGAATTAAGAAGTCAATAAAACTATTTCGTAATATTCATTCTATAAATACTAATTACAAATGGCACTATATATATATATATATATATATATATATATATATATGTGTGTGTGTGTGTGTGTGTGTGTCTTTTCTTCTCCCGTGTGTGTGTCTCTCTCTCTCTTTACATATATATATATATATATATATATATAGAGAGAGAGAGAGAGAGACACACACACACATATATATATATGTCTCTCTCTCTCTCTCTCTCTCTATATATATATATATATATATATATATATATATATATATATATATATATATATAAAGAGAGAGAGACACACACACGGGAGAAGAAAATAGACACACACACACACACACACACACATATATATAGAGAGAGAGAGAAAGAGAGACAGACAGACAGACACACACACACATAGACACACACACGTACACACACACAAACACACGCACACACACACACACACACACATATATATATATATTTATATATATATATATATATATATAAGAATACTAATTGAAAATGCTACGAAATACCAGTCCAATGGATTTTGCTCCATTTTACACTTTCGATTTTTCCCTCATCATTATTATTCAATAAAAAACATTTCTGATGTGCCCATGAGAAAAAGTTATGTTCAAACAAAAAATACATTTACCAGTTTAAGAAAATGATTAAAAATAAATATTTTAAAAATATCCATATTTCTGATATGAGATAACTAATTACTCTATTTTCATTGTTCAAACTGTTTTCCTCATCTTTATTGTCATATTCAGGTGATATACGTTGGAATTTCGAACCGAAGTCCACCGGGGTAGATTGTTCTAATTCCACGTGCCGTGCACCTTTCTGGGTATCTCAATTTCAGTTATTTCCCTTTAGTAACTCAACTCTCCAATTATTTGTTCACCTCTGCTGTAGCCAGGTATTGGACTTGAAAAGACAGCATATTTCGGCTTATATTTCTTGCCTGTTTTTCACGGACAACAAAGGAGATTAAATTAGTGACACAAATGTCAATTTCAGTTTCAAAAAACCTTTGCATGTGTGTGTGCATTTGTTTGCATGATTACTTTAGTTCTGTGAGTCGGTCAAGTGTCATATGTTATACATGCTTGGGTGATAGTGTCTCTTTCGATTCATGATGATTCATGATAATCCCGCAGTCTATTTTCTGCTTATCTCATTTCCAGTTATTTCCCTTAAAAACTCAACTCTCTACGTTTTTGTTCACCTCTGCTGTAGCCAGGTATTGAACTCAGAACTTTTATTTTAAAAATAATATTTCAATGAATATTTTTATTTAGCAATCCTAACATTTACAATATATTGCATGATTGAAAAGTAACTCCTTATTTTCCGTATGATGGACTCTCTTGTCTTGTAAAAAATATATTTAAACGGAATAGTACAGTATACATAAAATAGGGAGTTACTTTTCAATCACCCTGTATATAATTTAAAAAGCAAGTAAAAACTTTGCAAACAAAACAATATCTTAGTTTTATAACAATTATTTTCTGATAAAGAGCAACCGTTTATATCTTATGGAGTTCAGAATAAAACTGTAATTAATTATTTTTTTTATAACGTATCTTTATAGAAATGGAAATATTTTTAGTATCCCAATTATATTTTGCCGAGGAATCATTAAATTAAAAACGTTGGATTTAGTTTGGTTTAATATTTTTTTCATTAAATTATTTGAGCTTAGAAGATTGAGGAACTATAATCGCTTATTCTAAGTTTTTTTTCTCGATTCGCTTCTCTTTTCTTCTCCCGTTTCTTTACTCCTCAGTCCGTTCTTATATGGCTTTTAATATATATCCGTTTTCATTTTTGCATGAAATTAATAAAACAATAAATACTGATGATTTCTCTGGGTTTTGGTAGATTTTTTTATTCCAAGATTTGACAACAAATATTCGGCTATTTTACTTCTGCTGGTAAAAACAATAATTCTTTCAAATGCTCGGCCTCCTGGGTAAAACGATAAACTACATCCGACATCAAGGCCTCTGATCAGCAGGTTTTGAGAGGTTTAGGTGGTAGCACCTGTTAGGGTCCCAGCTTAAGCCCAAACGGTTGTCAAAACACTATGAAAGTATAAAAATACTAACAATACACATTTAAGAAAGAAAAATGTTACAAGCAATTCATTATTGGAAAAAAAACATTACTAGCAATACATTTAGCACTCGACAAAACCTCTCTTTACAAAAATGTAACCTAATCTACAAATTGATTTCTTACAAAGATTATATATTCTATACATACGAACCTATCCTAAAAATCAGGTTGATATACCGTAAAAATGTATTAACCAATCCAGTCAAATGTCAGGAAGATTATTATGATAGAATAAAATCGTTGTAATTTTCGGGAGTTTTTATCTAAACATGCCGCCCAATTTTTAAAAAAATTGCGTAGTTGTTATCTAAATTGACACGTTTCAAATCTCATAGGAATTTTCATAATATATTTATGATATATCGATTGATTAGAATTAATAAAAATCTTCTTTTTAGAAAACCTAACCTAAAACAACCAGCTTGTCGTCAATCCATACACCCAACCAAATACTATTTACCCCAACTTTGTTCTTTGTATAATTGAACTATAGGGATTTCTGTAAAACTTTTGGTCTTACCGAGTAGCTTCCCTTTAGGATTCGTGTTGAATATAAAATGGACACAATTTTGTTTTGTGCAAACGAAAGAAAGTATTTGTTTGTATTTCATTGCGTGTTTCATTGCTAACACAGCAACTCCCTGTCGACTGCTTTGTGAGCAGTTAATGACATGAAAATGAGTACAGATCTCATTCACATCACGTTGGTTACACTTAATCATTTTTATGCAAATGATAGACGAGGTAATATATTGACTGACTAGTAAAGATTACTGGTTGGAAGATGGGGCAAGGCAACAGTTCATTAAATTAACAAAAAAATAAGAGGGGTATTTTTTTACAAATTACAACTGCTGTCTTGGCTTTATCTAAGAAAAAAAAAAAAGCTCGAAAATGCATTTTAAATAATTTATGTGCCTTCTTTGAACTTAAATCTTGGTTCAATTTGAGAGAAAAGCTAATCTGAATTAGAAGAAAAATATTTTTTGTAAATAAGTTAACTTTTTAAGCATTTAAAAAAAATGACACGTTTTGTTGTCACTGATCGAACCTCCATTGTATACGACAATTGTAAACAAGAAATTTAAACATCTCTTTAAAATCTAATATTTGTCCTAGAGATGTGTTTCGATATCTATTTGTAAATTTAATGATTAATTAATTAATTAATTGGATTTTCTAAATGTAATACTTACTAAAGTAAAATTTGCTTTAAGTAAAGACGTTTTCTTAGACACGGTAGCTATAGATAAAATAAAAACCAAGTAATTCCATCCCGGTCCTAAAAAGTAAAAATAACGCCTGAAGAAATACGGAAGACCAGCAGTGCAATAATCAAGCTGTTTATGTTTGAAAATTAATTTTCTTTAGCCATATATAATCAATAATTAAGGAATATTTATATTTTTTTTATTTTATGCGTTCTTATTAAACTCAGTATAATGAATAATTTTGAAGGCACAAAAAATATAGCGTAAATTTAATTTGGGTTACATTATATGTAATCAGAAAAAAACATTTTATTCTCTGAGTAAATTTTACAAAAATTTCAGCGTAATGTATGTTTTTATGAATTAGATAATCGTCGTAATTCTGATAATTTTCTTGGTGACGAAGGCAACAAATTATGCACCAAAAATACAACAAAGATTTGTTTGTAAAACAATAAAAACTTACTTTTAATGACTAGTTGGTTCTTCTTGTGTACTAGAATCTACGAATAAATACCAAAAAACAGAGACACACACACACACACACAAAAAAAAAGAACAAAAAAAAAAAACAGCCATACCTTTGGATCGGAATATACAAAGATACAACACACAAGATACAACATCCAAGATACAAAAACTGACTGAACGAAAGACATGAAATAAGATTAATATCACAATACTATTCCGATATTGAATCGTCGTCGGCAGCCACTCCCACCCGAGCATCGGGATTGTCTTCCTCTGTCCTTATTCCATTTCGCCCCTCTGGCAGAGATGGCGGTGATTATTGTGAAGAGTTGTGAGACGGTGTCACGAAAGAGTGTCGGTAGTGGGCACGGCTGGGCTAGTGGGACCCTCCAGACGCCACGTCATTGATACTCTTCATGTAATCAAAAGTCTCGGTCTCCCCTCACGTGATCCTGCGCCAGGGAGACAGATTTGTAGCAACGGTTTCCTAGGCCTAAGGGTCGGTGTTGGCCTGTGTCAGTGATGTCTTCAACTGATCCTTGAAGCGTTGTTTTCGGCCTCCGTGTAGCCTCTTAATGCTAGCAATTCCTCCAAACAAGATGATACGTGATAGTTGAGAGGGTCGCATTGTGGACACGTGACCCGCTTAGTGAAGACGGTGTTGAACGATGTTAACCTCGATGTTGGGGAGAGATGCCCGAGAGAAAACCTCGTTGTTGGTGATGCGGTTCTTCCAAATGATGCGAAGGATTCTTCGGAGCTTCGTTTGCTGGAATCGTTCTAGACGTTTAAGATATTGAATAATAATCAGTCAAAGCGAGATATCAGAATTATTTCATTTTTGTACATCGATACCAAAACTAATCTAACAGTTGCTAAAAGGATAAAAATAAAATTCGTTTTAAAAAGGTTCACACTCAAAAATGGCATTAAACTTTACATTTTTTTTAATCTTCAGACATCTTTAGTTAACATAAGAAACTGAGATGGGCTTTAAATTTGCACTGAAACATTACAAGTAATTTTTTTTAAAATAAATATTAAGCTTATTTTTTCTGTCCAGTCGGAAAGAATATAACAGGTTCTATGCACGCACCATTTCTCAAAAATAAAATTTTCGAATTTTATTGAATTATTTTTGGTAAGATACACGACGAATTTTCAGTATGTGCACACTATATTTCTTATCTTTTTTTTTTACTGAAATCACACCTTCAGTGAATTCTCTTTATATATCAGTAAAAATTGGAAGAATAAATCCCAAATTAGAAAGTAGAAACAAGATATCAAAAAGGTGAGGTGAAACACAAACCAAAAATTATTTTTCCAAGGTTTGTTAAAAATAAATTATTCGGTGAAAATTTCATAAATTAATGAATAATTATTGAAAATTGCGTTGATTCAGATAAATTTCTGATTTTTGGCAAATATTTTAAAACAGAAGGTAGCGATTATTTGCTTCCATGTCGAAAAAAAATCATCCATTTTAGTGGTACATAACATATACAATTTTTTGCGTGAATAGATGCTAATGAAGCCTTTCCTAACAGTTTACACGATGTGTCTTTGAACGAAAGCAATATCTTGAGAACCATATGCGTGATTTCGCTACAACTCAGTCAATCAACAGTTTGGCCATTCCTGTGAATAGGCACTCTTTCAAGGGGTTACTTTCAATGAACGCGCGTACTGTCTGACCATTGCAGTCAGAGTAACAGAACGAGTAGATCCTGTACGCTACATACAGATTTTTATTTTTTGTTATTTTGATGGAGGCAAACATTAAACCACCCAAGTCTTTCGTCTTGATAGAGACAGATATAGCTTCCTATTGGTTATAACTTTTTCCAAAGCAAACATTCACATTGAAAAATGAACTGGATGAAAGAGAACACCACGAAATCTCGAAAGAGGACATTTTAGTTTAGAAAAGAGGAAGGGACATTTGCATGAGATCCTAAGGAGAAAAGTTTGAAGGAATTAAGGTTTCATTACTCAGACGAGTTTTCTTTTCCGGTAATATTAAATGGCTTGATCATTTCAACACTCGCCATACACAGTGGAGGGAAATAAATATTCATACACAACAAATTTTTTATTTATTGTATTTCCAACTAATGAATAAACATACTTTTCATAAAATTAACTCTACACAGATGCATAATATCTAAATATGCATAGAAAACAGAAAAAAAATGATTTAATAGAAATAAATCCCATTTATCCATTTTAAGGGGTGAAAAAAGTATTCGTACAATGCAAAAAAGAATAAATAATAATTTGTAGAATAGACATTATTTCTTTCTACAGTAATCGATCTTTTCTTGTAAGTTCTCAAGTAATGATTTGAAAATTTTAGTTGATATTTTGTTCCATTCATATGGTCTTCAGATCCGGGATTTTGGTTAGAGCTCTCGACTGGATTTGAATTTTCAAATAACGCCACCGATTCTCGATTGGGTTTAAATCTAGGATTGACTTAGACATTTCAGGATAATTACATTATTTTTAGCAGGCCATTTCTTCGTAGATTCTATAGTGTGCTTAGGATCATTAATTTTTTGGAAGATCCAGTCAGGAGGAATTTCAAGATTTTCAACCGAAATCATTAAATTTGCTTTCAAAGTATTTTGATATGCTTCGGCATTTATTCTACCATCTATCACTGATATGTTGCCCGTACCTTTTGCAGAAAAATCTACAAACCATGATGCTGCCACCACCAAATTTCACTGTTGAAACTGTGTTCTTCTGTTTGAAGACATCACCATTTTTCCTCCATAAATGATTTCTAGAATTACGTCCAAACAATTCAGTTTGGGTTTCGTCAGTCCATAGTACTCTTTCCCAATACGATTTTTCCTTATTCTTATTTTCCCGAACGAATTTCAACCTGGCATCTCTGTCTTTCCATTAGCAGTGGAGTATTCCGACTTTAGATTGTTCCTATGAATTTCATTGCTTATTTTCCGTTTAATGACACAGATTCCTGATGAAAGCAAATCATCCTGCAACTCTTGACGAGTATCCACTGGATTTTGTTTAATTTGACGCATTAATTTCTTCGAAGATCTTGATGAAATCTTCCGTGGAGAAACTGTTCTTCTTTGGTTTTCAAGTTTTGAGTTTTTCATACATTGCAATGAATGAACTAATGGTAGTAAATGAAACATTCAAGTTTTCTGAGATTTTCTTATAACTTTTACCATCTTACCAGAACTTAGCACTCTGTGCGAATTTGTCAATTCTTTACCTCGTGTCATGATAGACGAATATCAATTATAGATTGTAATTTTAGTCTAAAAATAACTACTGTTTACATTGTTGAAACATTCTAGAATATTCCACTTGAGTAATCTAGAACATTAAAATAATTTAAAAGGTTTAAAATCTGAAATTTGCATTGTACGAATACTTTTTTCACCCATTAAAATGGATAAATGGGATTTGTTTTTATTAAATTATTTTTTTGTTTTCTATGCATATCTAATTATTATGCATCTGTGTACAGTTAATTATATGAAAAATATGTTTATTCAATGTGTATACATACACACACACACACACACACACACACACACACATATATATATATATATATATATATATATATATATGTATGTATAGGGTGAGATGGGTAAATTTTCAGCATTTTATATTTTAATTTCGTGTAAGTGAATTGTTTATTTTTAATGTTGACGACTGCATATTATAGTAGGGTCAGCCAGACACTGTCAGTTAGAAAAAGAGAAGCATATCGCAATTCACTCCGCCAGAAATTTGGAAACGGCATGCTGTGTTGCTTGGCATTCACGTCGGAAGCTCAAATACGAACATTTCAGAGTGTTTGGGTGTCAACATGAGGGCAGTGCATAGGATTCAGAAAGAGTTGGATGATATATCCAGTTAACATCATGGAGAGATCAATAGTGATGGCGACACTATGCCACCATTCATCTTCCCACGGGACTCAACGCGAAGGCTTACATCAAATGTGTTGAGGAGGTACTGCTATCTGGGTCAAGAAGATGTCTACTGGAAGACCTTATGTCTGCTAACAGGACTCTGCACTATGCCACACAAACAGGAGATCCCAGTCATTGCTGTCATATAATTTCTGCAACCACGTCATCCCTTATATCTGGCCACCCAACTCCCTAAATTGCACCCCACTTGATTATTATGTATTGGGCGCATTTGTACAAGACGCCAACAAAACTCTTTGTAACACCAAAGATGAACTGAAGGCAAGGATTATGGCAGCAACTTAAACAAAGGAGACCGTGCAGAAGATTTACACGAGATTCTGAAGTCTGGAAGCCGTGGTTGAAGCCAAGGTCGATTTTATTGAATAAATTTACTCTTTATGATATTTTTGTGTAATTTTGGTAAATATATCTGTTAAAATGAGATATCAATGTTATTTTCATGTTTGCGTAATTTAGACGGCAATTTATTAGGTTGGTGCAAAAATAATGACGTAATAATGTCGTTTTTTGACGTTAAAAAATACGTCAAAAAACGACATTATTACGTCATTATTTTTGCACCAACCTAATATCTATCGTACACTCTATAGGGGAAAACGTTATATAAAGTTTTGTATATGAAGAAAAAAACAATTAGAGGAAAATCGATAGCAAAATGGAAAAGATTTTCACTTTAGTAAGATGAACTCCTATAGTACGAAACGCGTCACAAGAAAAAAATTTCCACTTTGACATAGATTTCCCTAATATATGTATTTTTTTATTTTATCATATTTAACGTTATTTTTAGTGGATACTTGTATTAGAGTAGACGTTCTGTTTAAAGTGATAAAATCTGTCAGATACTTTCTAAATATTAATTCTAAAAATTCCCTTTTTTAAGTTTAGATACCAGTTTGTGTAGATATGAAAATTTCGGGAGATCTATGACGAGAGAAGTTTCGCTTAAAGGTTCATTTCGAAACTTGGTTGATTAACTGGTCCTTTGTAGCTCATTTGGTCAAAAAGCATCGGATTTAGAGATAGCTCCCTCTGCCCAGAAGGACACCGGTTCGAATCATAACAGCGAGCGTAAATTATAATTTAATAAGATTTCTCGAACATTCAGGCCGGTATACGAAAATAAATAAATAGACTGTTTAATAAATAAACAGGGCGTCAAATACGGGTATCCTCTAAAAATAATAGTCAAAGTGATAAAAATCTATCAGATTAATAAAAAATCCAATCTAAATATTCCCTAAGTTGCTTTAAAAAATAATCTTAGGTAACCCCTATAAGTAACACCGAAACATCTAAAGTGGGATGTAGGCATAGAAATATTAATATCAGACAGTGCATTTCCACGAAAACAACCCACTAAGTAAGATCTTCAAGAGAAAATCGATCAAAATTAGCTACTCCTGCACTAATAACATGTAGTAAATTATCAACTCCCATAATAATTATATCTAAAGTAAATTCTATGAGAAAAACAATAAACCTAGCACGGAACCCCCCCTCCTGTAACTGTAGAAATAGAGAAAACTGCTCAGTTGAAAGCAAATGCAGATCTACTAGGGTAATATACCAAGCAACCATTGCACCTAAAGAAAATATGATAAATTATGTTTACGTTGGAATTTCTGCGGGGTAATGTAAACAGAGATTTTATACCCATATGCAATCCTTTACTCATCCTAAATTAAAATACCAAACAACCCTTTGAAAAAATTTTGGGAATTTAGGGGAAAAGGTTTGAATCCTCAGATAGATTGGAAAATTATAGGTTTCGCTCATACTCCTAATGGCCTTAAAGTCTATGTTTAGAGGAAAAAATTAAAATAATAAAATACAATAATCAATGCGAACTATTAAATCAAAGGAATGAACTATTGTTAAAATCTAGACATAGAAACAAGTTTAAACTTATATAAAAACATAGATCTTACCTTGTTACTTTTTAACTCTAAATCCCTCTAATGGTGAATATATAACGATAATTAACTTCTACAATTTCCCTCTATTCTCCATATTAATCACGTCTTATAACAGTTCCCTATTTATGCAACACTCTTTGATTAACTTTTTATTTTTTTTTGTTTTTAAAGAATTTCAGGTATAGCTTGGTTTTCCTACTATTTTAATCTATCCTTAAAGTTATAAATGGATAATTTATTCTAACTTTAAATTGTTTGATCTTTAAATTCCCCGTTCCTTAATTATATAAAACCCATAAATGTATTTTTTCTTTATATTAATTACCTAAATACGATCTAAATTCCTTTATATATAATTAAAGGTTCTGGTCATAAATAAACTCCCCTTTCGGCCTTTCTTTTAGTTTCAATTCAACACCTAACTCTTCATATAATCCCAACCTAGGATCATAAGGTTAATATCAGAGTTGATTCTAGCGAAACTCTAGAGAGAGATACCTCCTCTTGTCACCAATTCTGGCTTTCTTATCTGGCTGAGGCGTCATTTTGGGTTGATTCGGTATCTTTTCCTTGACTACTATCTAAATTAAATTCAAATCCCTGATCCCTAGACGATTTCAGTCCCGGGTTGAAGAAGACTGGCGCAAGGTTGCGCTGGATGAAATAGGCTATACCCACATTAGGTAATTTTGGATTTTTTGCTGTATAATATATATGCTATGTTATAATAAATATATTAAGCTCTCTTTGTGGATAGTTTTAATATTTGATATTACTATTATATATTAACAGATCTGTTACCTGTAGTATATATATATATATATATATATATATATATATATATATATTAAATTTTACTATATTTATAGGGAACGAGTAATCAATATTGAGGATAGGGCTTTTTTCAATATAAAGGTAATAAAAACCATCCCTTCATCGTGACTGTTAGATTCACTCCTTACCTGATCATTAGACCATATAATGCAGTGTATTATCCACCTTGTCTGAACTACTTGCTAATAAGATATTTTGTTGTTATAGTAATATGAATCATGTTCGCTTATTAGTGTAGAAAAATGTCGTCTGCTCCCATAACAACCAAATATGTCATTAGTAAATAAAAGCGATCATGCTCAAAGACCAACAAAATATATATTCACATTTTTTACTGTTACTCTTTAGATATATCTATAACTAAGTAGAGAAAAATTATACACTACTTTTTTCATAATTTCTCCTAAAACAAGATAATAAATCCACTAAGATGCAATGCGTTACTGTGTGTGAGAGAATATGACGTAATCAAAACATTAAGTAGAAATTAAGATGACAAAAGATAATGATTGACATTGCATTTAAATTTGGGAAGATCAAAGTTGACCAGAAGGCAAGAAGCCGGAAGAAAGTTCCATAAGCGAGAAATGTGAGAGAAGAAACTCTTAGCATAGAACTTACGGTTGTATTTCAACTGTAAAATGGTGAGACTTTGTTATCAATGCAGTAGTACGCTTAAATTCACAAAGTCCAGTTACCAAAGAGGAAAGTGCATCAGAACAATTACCATGAAAAATCAATGGGAAGCTACCTTAAAGAAAGTGTCTGAAGCTGAGATGTTATGTCAGAACCAATAACATTGCGATTTTTTCTTTGTATTTCATCAAGAATGTCTGAATACATAGTAGAAGTGCCATACAAGATGTGACAGCAATATTCAATGCATGGGCGAATGGTAGACTTATAAAGACGTAAGATAGAGGAAAAATGATCTACGTCGTTACAGTGAACCAACTTTCTTAGTAGCAGACAGAAAGAATCTTTCCACTTCATGTCAGTGGAAAACGTTAGTAATTACAATGCGACTAATAGAAACGGATTGAAATGATATTACGTTTAAAATATTATTTTGTTGTTATTGGGTGATTCAAATTAAGAATCTATTCTAATTCTATTCTTAAATTGGAAATATTCACATCATCTCAAAACTGTTTCTTGAGATGTTCTTAGTTTCAGCCTCGAAGTAATACGCTTACTGTTCCCGAGAAATAAACACATTTTCTAAACATTTATTACAAGATGAAAATTAAAAGCTTTGAATTAGAGATTAACTTATTTCAGCGATCTCGCGTGGGTTTATAAATCAGCGAAATGTTTTGGTCTATGTGTGGGTGATTTTAGAAGCATACCTATATCTATATCTAAAGCTCTATATTAAAAAAAAGTATAATGCAAACACATGTAATTATCATCTATTTCAATTGACAGAGCGAATAACTCCTCCTCTGACAATTGGCAAACTAGAAATAAACACACTTTAAAAGATAACGATAAAGAGCAGTTGAAATAATTGCTTACAGGAATTCATTAAATTTAAACAGATTTAATGTTTTATTGTGACTTTCGAAAAGAAAACAATGTCGAAAATCATACAGAAATAGGAAAGAAATTGTAGAAGTAAAAGGCCGTAACGTTAAAATAGATTCATCCGTTAGTTTCACAAACCACTGATCATGATTTTCTTCTTAAGGTCTCTAGAAAAGTAGCCTTGTGTCAAAAGCAGATGGATCAACTAACGGAAAATATAATTGTAACACTAATTACCTTTTACAATTTATAAAAGATTAAACACACATTTAATATAACTAGATTAAAATAAATGGTCCGATATGCAGATCAATACCTACACAGAATCCAAAATAAGTGATTATCAACAATACTCACATATTTATATTAATATATTGCATGCCTTCATACTTTCGTTCTTTCATACAAGCGTATAGATGGGAATACCATTCTTCAAGTCATTACACCTTTTGTATCAGTTAATGAAATACGACAAGAGTTGTTAGTGAGCTAACTGAACAATTCCCTCATTATCCCATCATATTGCATTGGCAGTCTTGAAGCCTAAGGAAATGGTCAAATATCTTGCATAGCATGAAATGATTAGTACGCATGTGGGCGGACATTATTCGACTGAAAGTTTATGTACGTATGAAGGCCGAACGGGTTGAATAATTTCTAGTCATATATCGTGCTATTCAAAGTTTCCTCCGGAAACGCTATAGGTGGGAATGAGTTGTTAATCATAGCCCTCTACATCAGGATGACAAGCGTCGTATGTCTGGATGCGTTTGTGTATTTTAACGTCATATCAAATCCTTTATGGGCCAGTTAATTCCAAAATTTAATTTTCTTGGTAGCATTATTAATTTCTTTTACAAAAAATATCGCTGATAATTTTTTTAATTTTTATTTTTACAAATTGCTGGCAATATTTTTTTTTTCTTTACAGCAATGTAATTGCTAGTAATTTTTGACTATGAAAATGCATTGCTGGTATTTTTAGTAAAAACTGTTTTATACTTTCATAGTGTTTTGACCCCAGTTTGCGTGTTAATTATTTGCCCATAACTGAGAACTCAACAGGATCTACCACTCTGAGTTATGGTGAACCTGGGAAAAACAGCAATTAAGAGGTGGTTCCACGCTTTTTAACAACTCCCGAACAGAGGTCTTGCTGCAGAATCCAGTTTATCGTCATACCCAGGACGGATGTGTCGTGGCGACTACACTCTGGAAGATCTCACTTCACCATTTGCTGACATCGAAATACAGATGACACGTCACATATAAGAATGTCTGTGTTGTGAAGAAATGTAATGTACACACAAGCACACGCATGCACATTGATCTATTTGGACAACACTTACCTGGGCTGAACAACAAAATCATTAAGTTGTAGAAATGACAAAATAACGGAAGAAAGAAAGAAAAGAAAACTTATCAACTGCTTCATGTTCGTTGAACTTTCTCTTTGCGTACATGCATGTGTGTAGTCCTGAGTATGACGATAGACTTCATCCGGCAGCAAAGGCTCTGATAAGAAGATTGAAGATTTTGAGGACCGTGAAACCACTTCTTAATTGCTGTTGTTTACACGTACACCCTGGCCTGGTGTAGTAACACCTGTTAGGGTCCCAGCTATGGGCAAATAGTTAACCCCCAAACAAAAGCAAAACACTATGAAAGTATAAAAATTTATCTTTATATAAAAATACATATTTATATAAAAATTTACAAAGAGTACATATTTATATAAAAATGACCAATAATAGCATTTTAAAGTGAAATGACCAGAAATACATTTTATATTAGAATTACCATCATTATATTTTATCTGTTGTTTAAGGAATACAATTACGTCAAAAATATATTTATTTGAAGCTATAAAATTGTATTCAAAATATTTAAATTTCGGCGTTGATAACCCACAGAAGTTGATATGCCGCTAAACAAAATCAATCACTCACCAATAAAATAAAAAAATAAATATTAAAAATAATCATTTTTTCTTTCTGTAAAGTACAGTGAGAAATCTTAAATATCTTATCGATAATAATTTCACCGCGTTTCTTTCCAGTGATATCAGACTGTTCATGCCTATCTATTTACATATGTCTATTACTGTCTATTTCAATCTGTTCGTGCTTATCAGTCTATTCATATAAAGGGTGCGATGGATAAATTGTCGTCTAAAATACGCAAAAATAAAAATAATAATCTCATTTTAAGAACTATTTTTACCAAAATTACACAAAAATTACTTTGAAATATTAAAAAGTAAATTTATTCAATAAAATCACCTTTGGCTTCAACTACGGCCTTCAGACGAATTCGGAATCTCCTTCAACACTTCTGAACGGTCTCCTTGTTTAAATTGGTGATGCTGCCATAATTCTTGCCTTCAATTCATCTTTAGCGTTGCAAGGGGTTTTGCTGGTCTCTCGATCAACGGCGCCCCACACATAACAAGGGTGTTGCAGTCTGGGGAGTTAGATGGCCAGATGTTAAGCGTGATATGGTCTGAGAAACTGTCTGGCAGCCATGACTGCGTTCTACTTTTGCCACATTATGCAGTGTCCTGTTGGCAAATATAGGGTCTTCCAGCAGCCACCTTTCTTGACCCAGGTCAGGACCACGTCCTCAAGGCCCTTGATATAGGGTTACTTGTTAAGTCAGAAGCAATCAACAACAAATCCAGAATGATCATAGTGAGTTTTCTCAGTTATCACCATTAAACTCAGCCAGCTCCTCTGCATTGTTGTCAGATTAACACCCAAACACTCTGAAATGTTTGTATTGTAGGTACCGGCGCGAATACCAAGATTGTACAGCATGCAGTTTCCAAATTTCTGGCGGAGTGAATTGCGTCATGTTTCTCTTTCTAGCACAGACGATGTCTAGCTCACCCTTCTGTACTGTGTAGTCGACAAAATCAAAAAACAAACAACGTGCATGCAAATTATAAATGGCGACAATTTACCCTTCGCATCCTGAATATTATATATCAATAACAATCTGTTCATATCTATTAATACAAAGAAACTGACACTATAGACATATCCACAAAGTAAATGCCCATTTTATTACTTATGACGATAAAGTGAATTTAGCTTAAGCTTTGAAGCAAATTAATAGCCACAAAAACTGAGTTCATATAAAAATGGCACAAAAAAAATACGAGTTAAGGTTATTTTCTGTTAATTCACCCCAAAATATTAATTTAACCTAAAATAAAAAGAATGTATATTTACTAAAATTCACACATAATTCTACGAAAGCAAGGCCCTTCCATTGCACTCCGGTTGAGTTGACCTTTGCAATCGACCCAAATGTAGGCGACTCGGGCCGTGACCACCGATATAGAAGGCCTGTTTCATTGGGTTAAGGAGAAATGTGACGTCATCATATTGAGTCCGACTTTCAAGAAGCGTGTCGTTTGTTTTGTGTATCAGATTTTTTACGGCTGCATTTTTAAATTGTTTATTAATACTTTCTTTTAAATATTGAATTAATCTAAAACAAAAACAATGCTTTATAGATGCGTTGTTCCAAATTGCAAAGGGAATTATAAAAACGGCCCTAAAGTACATGTATTTTCTTTCCCTAAAGATAAAGAATATCTGATGTTTGGATTCGTACAATCAGAAGAGATCATTTTTTACCTGCTAAATTCAGCAGAGTGAGTATTTTTTGTATTAAAAAATAAGTAAATTTTATTGAAACTTTAATAATAAAATTAACACCATGTCTTTGTAATTCATAGCATAAAGTTAATAAGACATAAATCTAGTGAGAAAGTTTAGACATTCATTCTCGTACGTGTTGCTTTTAAAATCTAAAAACTCATTTTTTAAGAAATAAACTTTAAAGAAATTTTCGACCTAAATTCATTCATGAATTCCTAAAGGAATATTTTATGCATAATAAATAATTCTAATAATTTTAACGATTTTTTTAGAATTGTTTTATTCGTGACTAAATGAAACTTTAATTGAATTAATTTCATGTCTGTAATTCACAACACATTTTAAAACAAAGTGTTGTTTTAAAAAGTTATTAAACCCAATTGAAACTTTGAGGATTAAAATAATTTCATATTTTATAATTCACAAAACATTAAAAATAAAGTTGCGAAAGTTTTTAAAAGCTGAAATCTAATTTTTATAAAAAATAAACTTTCGATATAAATTCATAAAGGAATCTTTTTATAGGGATAAAAATAATTGAATTCTTTTTTAGAATTATTATAATTTAACAATTTTTTAGAATTGTTTTATTCATTAGAATGTTTTTTTTATCATTTTAAATTAAAAAAATGAATAAACGTTAAAAATTCTCTTATTTGTACATAGCTTCGTCACTAATAATCTTTTGTTGAATTCTCTTCACTTTTCCTAAAATTATTAATGCTTCATATTACTGTAGATTTTTGCTGATTGATTTTCTTAGATTTTCACTAGAATTTAAAATAGGTTTGGTTTTAAAAATTTTTTTAGGTATATGAACTACAATTTTGACCGGAGGACATAAGGAGAGAATCGTCAGCTTTTGACAAAAAAACAGGTGCCACAATTGCAGTTAAACTAAAAAAATATATCTTCGTGATGGTGCTATTCCTAGAATTTTCCCAAACTGTCCCTCATATTTATCTTCATTGAATACTTCTAGAGAGTCACCAGACTCTAGGAGAATCCGACTAGAGAATTCTGCTCTTAAAAGTGCTTTAAATTAATGATGACTTAGCATATAAAATGCAGAAGAAATTCCATAATATTAATGATCTAGAAGGGAAATTAAATTTCCTTGATAGAAATTACTGGAGTTTTGTTAGGCAGCAAGAGACAACTTATTATATTCAGCATCATCAAATCCCCATATCCACAAATCAATTTGTCTCTTGTAATTGAATCTGATTTTTGCAGTACATGTGTTTTTTATAGAGATGTGGAAATGCATTCAATAGGGGACTATAAGATTCCTAAACATGTAACTGATCAAAATACCCTTGAAATTCTGATAGAAAACATGAAGAAAATGGACACAGAACAACAGCAAACTGAACCACAAAATATGATTTTTATATTAAAATTGGTAATGTCATTTCTACTATTGGTGCAAGAAGAATCAAACAAACATTTTAATACAATTAAATTTATATATGAGCAGCTAAATTTAATGACACAAAATAAGCTTGATTATTCAATAGAAATTATTATATTTTCTTCATTGTTATATAACTGCTCCCTTAAAGGGTACAGATTGTTAAGCGACAGCAAAAATATAATTTTACCTAGCTATTCAACCATTAAAAGACTAAGTTATCAACATATATGAATCCTTTGAATGAGCAACATAATAACAATTTTCTTATGTATATAAAAATAAATTTAAGCTCCTAGTGCAGAAGGACATCACAGTATCTTTACTTGTTGATGAAATTCAGCTAAAACCTTATTTAGATTATAAGGGTGGTAATATTATTGGCTTATCTGACAACAGCAGTGAAGCTGCAACAAGTGCTTTTGCTTTCATGATTAGCAGTGTATTCTCACAATATAAAGATGTTATGCCAACTAAATGTCTTAAAGCTGAGAAGTTATTTGACATAGTTAAATGCATAATAATTGGTTTAGAGGAGATAGGCTTTCAAGTATTATCAATTATAACAGATAATAATGCTATAAATAAAAAAGCTATATCTTTCTTTTGCAGTCCTCCAAAGCTTTCCATTGTATATCCACACCAAGTTATAAAGTCTTGACCCCTTTTCTTTCTTTTTGACTCAGTTCATATATTAAAATACATTAGAAACAATTGGTTTGGTCAAAAAGATGCAAATAAATGCATGCTGTTCCCCAAATTTTGTCATAATGGAAATCATGAATTAGATAATATCCAAAGTGCCCCATTTTCTACCTTACAGAAACTTCATGGCTTAGAATTTCAGTCAATTTTGAAATATTGTTATAAAGTGACCTCAAGGGCACTTTCTCCTACTAATCTTGAAAGGCAAAATGTTAATTTAGTTCTGCAAATTTTTAATGAATACACTATTCAAGAATTATTGACTTTAGGAAAACAGAAATGTTTGCCTAATTTTGCAGAAGTTGCAGAATATATAAACATATTTTATATTTGGTGGACAATAATGAATGTTAAAACGCCATATAAAGGTTGTCGGCTTAGAAATAAATACTGCAATCCCCTTAGAATGAATGAAGAAAATTTTAGATTTCTCTGTATTCTGTGACTGGTTAGAATCTTGGATTAGCATTTCTGGAAGAAATGGCAAATTAACAAAGAAAACCTTCACTGCTTTGCATCATACAACCTATGCATTTCTAGAACTGACCAAGTATTGCATAGAAGAACTGAAAATGCTGTACATATTACTAGGCAAATTTCAAACTGATCACCTTGAATCAAGGTTTGGTCAATACCAACAACTTAGTGGGGATCAGTATAATATCTCGATACGTCAAATATTTGAGTGTGAAAAAAAATTAGAATGCAATCAGCTTTAAAATTGAGCTTACCATTTAATCAGCAATGCATTAAAATTGATTTAAAGAGTTTGCAAGAACCAAACTGGGATGAAGTGACAGAGGAGGAAAAGTTATATATATATAAATATAGAATTGATGTTAAAGAGGATGATGTTAATAATTGTAGAGAAGTTCTACCTGTAATGCTATACTTAGCAGGTTATTGCTGTAATGCAGTTTTTAAGAAAATTAAATGCAATAGTTGCAAAGATTTAATATCTGGAAGTGTAAGAGATAATGTGGAAGAAATACCTGAAATAAGCAGCTATTTTCAGGGGATTAATAGAGGTTCTCTCTTATATCCTAATGATAAAACTATAAATTTTGTTCTCTATAATTATGTAGTCATCGACAAACTTATAAAAAATCATTCTTTTCTTCATTCTGTAAATCAAAGAAAAATTGCCATGCATATAAGATTGAATGTTTTGGCAGATTATGAGCTTCTTTTTAATGTTGACACTTGTGATGAGGGTCACAATATAGAAAAAATACAAAGAATGTTTGTCTGGAGCTCTACAAATGCTCTTTTAAATAATTTTTGTTCTAGGGAAAATAATATTACAAGTAACAAGTTAAGGAAAGAAAAAAAGAAAACTTCAAACATTCATCTAAATTTTGTATCAGTAACCTATTTTTCTGAAAGTATTATTTGATTTTTAAATCTATTGTTTGTATCTAATTTATTTGCTGGTTTGTATTTATTTGTTTCTTTGTGTTTAATTGTTTTATTTATTCATCATAATTATTCTATTTATTCATCATTTAATTATAATTTGTTTATTTAATTATTGTTTGTTCCCTAATTCATAATTCAGTTGTTACTGTATTTCAGTAATAATCTCTTAATGATTACAAAAATTGTAACTTTACAGAATAATTATTAAAATTGAAATAAAAACATGCAAATTAAAACAATACTGATTATGATTTTAAAAATGTTTTCAGATTTGAAACAAATAAAATAATGAACGAATTTCAGTCTTAAAATTGTCTGTAACCTACTTTTCTATAAGTATTACTATTATTTGAATTTTAAATCTCTTTTTTGTATCAAATTTATTTACTTGTATTTTTAGTTTATTTGTTTCTTATTTATAATTTACTTGTAATTTGCTCGTCTGATTGTTTGTTTCCTCATTCATAATTGAGTTGTTTCTGTAGTGTAGTGTAAGAATAAATACTTACGATATATTGTAACTTTACAGAATAATTACTAAAATTAAGATAAAAACATGCAAAAATTAAAAGTAAAACAATATACTGATTATGATTTTAAAAATGTTTTCAGATTTGAAACAAATAAAATAATGAACGAATTTTAATCTTTAAAATTTAATGAAATGTAACATGATGTTTTTTAATTTCTTTACTTTACAAAAAAACATTCAGCAACATTTTTTTTTTTCTTATCGGTTATTTTTTTTAAATTAATATGAAATAAATTTCTGTATAAAATCCAATTCTGTTTCTTTCTTTTATAAATGTATTTTTAAAAAGTTTTCTACTAAAACTAATTTTTTTCTTACAATTTTTCGTTACATTATGATTACTGTCTGTTTCACTGCATGGACTACATTTGTGACGTCACGTCACTATCGAGCAGGCCTTCTATATCGGTGGTCACGCTCGGGCGCCCTATTTCTAAGCGTGGCGTCTACATACGCCCCCCCCCCCGTTAACAAGCCAGAAACAGATTTTTTTTTTAATTTCTTGTAAGTACCTCGAATTTCTTGTAAATACCTCCACGAAATCGCTAAAAAAAAGAGCATAATCTGATGAAAAAGACGCCAAACTTTATGAAAACAAAATTTTATCGTCTAAATGCTTATGTTTTTATGAAGAGGATAAACCAAATTTTTTTTTAATTATTTTTTAAAAATTTTTCCATCTTTTTAGAATATTCTAAATTTTGATTTAAAAACTTTGTTTATCTTTGTTGCAACAAGGGGTAGTAAATAACATAGATAATTTTTAGCGCGTTTTTTTTGTATTACACACATTAAATTGGAAAATCTTGCAAAAATAAAAAATAATTGTCAGATGTTAATGAAACTTTCAGAAACTATTCACAGATGATCGAAATTATTATAAATATGTTGTTTTTTATAAAAGTCATGGCAGAAATATTTTTTTAAATTTTTATTAACACCCCATAACTAATTTTATGAAAAACTCTAGAAATTCGATCGCGCCGCCCCTTACAGATTGCAATAGTTAAAAGCACAAGGCTTTGAAGAATGCAAATCATATATTTTTTTTTAATTGTGGCCAACGTACCTGAAAATCAGCTCTGAATTGTAACATACAAAACTCAATAAAACAAATATATTATTTAATTTCAAATGCTTTTATTTGTTTTTATTTGTTTTTATTTGTTTTTATGAATATGGACAATATTTTCTGAAAGCAAAAAATTTTTTCAATGAAAATTCAATTTTTAATACAATTATTTGTTATTTCTTTTAATTATAATAGATTTTTACATTAAGTTTTTAAAAATATTATAAAATTAGTTAAAAGCAACACCGAGCTTTCAATTGTGTCCAGATGAGATCGTCATTGTCTAGCACTTTGAAAATTGTATCGTTTGGACCAATCGGATTAGCCAACGTAATTAAAAAATGTAACATTTGTGCTTATAAACGAGCGGTAATTATAAAGTACGGAAGATCAACCAGGATACAATTTAGTTGCATTATTTGAGTTCAGCATTGTTCTCCGCTCTTAAGGCCTTTACTTTTGCGAAACACGTATGGAGAAGTTAATTTGATTTTTCAATTTCAACTGAGAAGGGTACCTATAAGTATCAGTATCATCTTATGAAATTTAACTACTGCTAAACTTTAATTTATATGATCTTATTTTGATTTTAATCTCAGTTATGTCATTTTTCCATAAATGAAATATCAAAATTAATAACAAAATAAATGGAAATACAAATAACACAGTAAAATGTAATAAATGTACATAAAATTATATTATTTTATGTACACTTCTGATAAAAATTCATAAGGTACGTATAAATTAATTAGATACCTTTTTCTTATGAAATTTAATCTCACTCTTAACAGTCTTATTTTTTAATTTCCTTATATTTTCCATAAAGCATCGTAAACGTAAAGATGAAAGCTCAGTACAAAAAAAAAAAAAAAAAAATGAAAAATTAGAGCGCTGAAAGTTTTCCTTAAAAGTAACGAGGTAAATAATTTGATCATTTAAATCTAAATAATTTCACTTCCTTCCATCCGTAGAAAGAATTATCCTCCCGTAAGTTATCTAAACGTCATGAATCACAGTTGTCATCACTTGTCAAAGACGCGAAAGGTTATGACCTGCTTTGTTTTATTTTCAAATTACATTTTTTCGGCGTAGAAGCTAAGTTAAGCTTGGTTCAAAATATTTTAAATAAACATTATAATTTCTGATTTTATTAAAATCAGTTTTGAAAAAATGATAATTGATTTTTAAAAGAATATCAAAGTCAGATTTTCATCTTTTTATCAAATGATTGAAAATGATTGAAAATGATTGATTATCTGTCCTTTTGTTTTGACAAAAAAAAAAAAAAAAAATTTTAACGAAAATTTCGGACGTGCTAGAAACGTTTAAAAAATGTAAAAAAATACCCCAAAAATACTTTGATCTTTCCTCTTTAATAATAATATGAACATTAGACGATAAAAAATTGTTTTCGTCAAGTTCGGCGTCTTTTTCATCATGCTATCTCTGTTTGTTTACATTTTCGTGGAGGTACCTACTCGAATATCATCCGCACTTATAAAATGTGAAGAACTCCCTGATTTATTTTTTAATATTATTCTGAGTGTTGGAGTTGTTATGGGGCAAGCTAAATAAATTTTGATTCAAAATTTATTATTTCAAAAGAGTGCCAAAAATTTAATAAAAATCAAAACTTTGATTTAAAATTTATAATATCATGGGGTGAATGAATATTTGCTATAAACAACTTTTCATTATTTGGGGTGAATTAGTAAAAAAAGATTCCTAGTTAAAATTTCATGAGTAATTTCTCGGCGAAAATTATACTTTTTAAACTCTAAAAAAATCAAATAATTACAAGATTATATTGAACGTTTTGGAAATTATTCAATAATAAATTCCTTTGAATGCTTTTTTTTAATTTTATATATTTTTTAAGTTTGTGAATAAATTCCATTCATTTATGCGTAAATACGATTGGGAAAGATCGCAACCCCCCCCCACTACCACCACCACCACAGCTATGGGTTGAATAGACTGGAACCTATAGCCTTAGTTGCAACCAGTCTACCACAGACCACGAGAAAGTCTAGAATCGAAAGACACGCGATCGCCCAAGCATGTATCACATATGACACTTGAGCGACTCACTGAACTAAAGTAATCAGGCAAACATATGCACACACACAAACATGCAAAGTTTTTATAAAACTAAAATTGACATTTATGTCACAAAGTTTAATCTCCCTTTTTGAAAAACAGGCAGTGAATATAAGCCGAAATATGCTGTCTTTTCAAGTTCAATGCCTGGCTACAGAGGATAATTGGAGAGATGAAAGGGAAATAACTGAAACTGAGAAACCTATAAAAGGCACGGCACGTGGAACTAGAACAAACTACCACCAGTGGACTAAATAAAGGGTTCAGTTCGAAAATTTCAACGTATATCACCTGAAGAAGGCCGGGGTGTACTGCGGCCGATACGCCGTGAATATCACAATAAAGATGAGGACAACAGTCCGAACTTGTAAGTAGTGTAAATAGTTACAATACTTCATGTCAGAAATATAGACAATTAAACTGAAGCATAAATTAAAATGAAATAGAATGCCAGTTGCATAAAAAATAGAAGATTTTTCTCTAACCCTACCCCATCCGTCGTAGATTATGCTTAAACTGCTACTGCTTGTTATGGTTAACCACATTTTTTCTGTCTAGAACGCAACTTGCGGATTGGTCTAGACATTGAAGATCATTTCTGTCCACCAGTATCTTTTGTGGCAATTGCACAAAAACGGAATCAGTTTAGCGTACCCTGATATTACATAAGATTCATCGTCCAAGATATTGTGAACGGAACATTTCTATACTGGCTGTAGCTGGATTAGTTTTTTGTGAATTTTCTCGAACGTCTTAAGCTTTATTTCGAAACAGTTCACTCAGAAATTAACATTGCTTTGCTAAGTCCCATGCTTCGCCAAAAAAACGCTAAGGATTACAATAAATAACTGAAACTTTCCTGAAGGCTTTGCAGTGTTCAGAGAGAAATTGGAGTGTCATCATCTTTCAGATTCGCTCGAAGAAAGAAAGTTGTTTTTAATCTAGTGCAAGCAAAAATCCTTTCGGCATTTTCAGAGAATCTTTTAGGAAGCCCTTCAGATTTAGAATTACAGAGAAGCATCAAATTTTCAAATGATTTATAATATCTGGACATCAACAAATGAACTTTAATTAAATTCAAATGTAATTAAATCACCAGGTAATATACACTTTAGATATATGATTATAAAGCAGTTTCTCAGATCGTATACACAATCAGGGACATCTAATTCAACAATAAATCATATTTTGCAGAATTCTTAAAATTTCTGGTCTGAGTACATCCACATTAATGCAAATAGATCTAGAAGAGTGGTCATTTAAGATAATCGTAGAAAACTTAATTCTGTACAACAATTAATTGTAAAAAATTAACAAGTATAATACATATTACAATATAATATACATACATATATATATATATATATGTATATATGTATATATATATATATATATATATATATATATATATATATATATATAAACAGTAGACATTCTGGTCAACACAAAGGGGCGACAGTCTGTTTTACGCAATGTTCAGGATATTTTCAGGCCATCTAAAGATTGCGCATGTAACAGACTATCGCCGCTTGGTGTTGACTTGAGTGTCCACTTTTATATTTACATAAGCACTGTCCTTGATATTGGGCACTTTTACTCATAAATATAGCATACCCGAAAACTATATTTTTATCTCATACCCACGGGTGTGCGCACGCACACACAAACAAACATATACACACACATGCACACACTCACACACACACACATATATATGTATATATATATGTATGTATATTCATGTATGTATATGCGTGTATATATGTATGCATGTGTATATGTGTTCATGTATTCCGCGAGATTTTGACCAGAAAACGAAAAGACGAATCTACTTGCATAAAAGAATTAATATGTACTGCATCATAAAGCCATACATACATACATACATACATATATATATATATATATATATATATATATATATATATATATATATATATATATACATATATATATATATATATATATACATATATATATATATATATATATACATATATATATATATATATATATATATATATATATATATATATATATACATATACATATATATATATATATATATATATATATATATATATATATATATATATATATACTACAGTTGAAAAGTTTGAAACGACCGCCAGAATTAGCATGGAATGAAATTGACAGAAAAGTCAAACCTTTTCATCCCCAAAATAAATAGGATCACTTAGAGTCATTTGAAAAAGAATGGAATCAATTATTAAACTTATACTTTGAGAAATTTTTACAACGAATGCCAAAAGTTTCTGCTGCAGTAATCAAGGCTAAAAGAGGATATTTTGACGAGAGCACAATTTAATCACAAAATCCCTTTTTTGTTTTTGCCATAATGAAATTTCTAAAAATAAAATCTTATCTCACTTTTTTTTTAACCATTTATAATAATTTTCTCTTATTTAAAGTGCAAAACAACTACGTCTTGGAACAATAAAAAATTAACAGTGGTGTCCTCAAAATTTTGAACTGTAGTATGTGTATATATATATATATATATATATATATATATATATATATATATATATATATATATATATATATATATGTGTGTGTGTGTGTGTGTGTGTGTGTGTGTGAGAATGAGGGAAGGAAAAAGGAACGAAATGAAATCGATGGATGTTTTAATATTTTGTCCACATCCATGCTGAATATTCTTGTATGCAATTGATCAATTTTCCATCAATGAATCGATGTACTGCTTCTTCGATGAATTCGGCTTTTCTGAATTCCCAAATTGTACGTTATCCTGACAGTCGATCAACAGAACAAGTCACTGACGTATACGACAGTGGCATTGGAGAAGTTTTCTAAAATTCAGAATCTATTTTATTCTGCACTATGCTTCTTTATTTACGTGGCCGATACATGAAGATTGGTACAAGGACAATGAGCGTATTTTAAACAGTTTGGTCCAGTAAGATGTTGCACTCTACTTCTGCTTTGGCAACAGATATACGTCTTTTGAACATGAGTAGCAAGTTTATACGAGGAATATTTGAATATCGGGCATACACCAGCGACGCATTAAACCTGCAAACAAGAACGTAACCACTGGCGACTGATAAATATTGTAACTATTATTGAAGAGTAATATTTATTATAACTAAACTGACACCATTCACATTAACACTGGATAATCTCTATAGAGTGCATCACGATATTCCATAGGGTATCGACACACCAAGATACCCTCAAAGACACTACGACAACGGTCATAGTCTAGAGCAGAAAACCTCATTGGACGGGCGTCTTGACACCTGTTCAGACGTATCATATTTCCTCCTTTCTGGAGAATGATGACTTTGTGTATGAAGTAGACAATAGGATCTTAGTAGGCTAAGGATCTATCCGGTCAGTACGGCGCCGTGCAAGTAGTTATTTGCTAGATAATGGTGTACAATGTGCTATATTAGAGTTTAGATCACAGGCAATTTTCTTTGTTTCTATTGAAACATTGTGTTTTGACATGTGTGATATAAGAATATCTTATTGTAGACTATTTGACCCGTTTATAGTCGCCAGGTTTACTGATGCTGGTGGGTTGTAGCTGTAAATTAACGCAACCTCTACAATTTTTAGCGGATGTCACGAAACTGATCCCAGGAATAATCGGTTGATTTCCGGATAATTATGTGCCCATCGCGTTTGTGGGATTTGAATCCCATTTGACGTTAGAGGTACATGTTACAGAATTCATTCAATCAAACCCCGCAGGTTTATCCAACAAGCACGCATTTATTTTGGACAGCACTATTATTATTATCTTGGACAGGTATATCTACGCAACGACTCTAGCCCATCGCACACGATATGGCTCGCCAAAATTCAAGAACGGAGCTAAACGTTATTAATGACCTGTCTGCAATTTTTTAGCGCGACAAAACACACACACACGTACGTACGTTAGCGTTAGAGAAAATTCCCAGGTGTCATTTCGCGGTCACATTTTTGTAGTTGCACGTGTCATACAAAAATAATCGATTTCGACAAGGGCCCTAGGGACACTTCAGTCACACAGTTGTGTCAAATTAAGGAAAAAGCAAATATTCTCTGAAAATAAAGGAATGATTTTGAAGTTTATTTGTTCTAAAATTTTGTATTCTTCAAATATTTCAATTTAAACACGCTTTAAAGAGAAATTACTTGAAAATATTATATTTAAGCAAGAGCAATTTATTTAAATCGAAATTAAAATTACATGTAATAATTTAGATATTTCTTATTTAGTATTATTTTACACCAGTCATGGACAAACAGCGAACTTTAATCCATGATAGTCCGAATTTAAATAGTATATATATATATATATATATATATATATATATATATATCGTCTATTTTCTTATTGCTGTCCTTGTTGATTAAGAGTGAGGTTTTTTGGCTGGTTGTCCGTTGTTTCCAGCAACGGTTTTGTTTTTCTTTAACAATATATATATATATATATATATATATATATATATATATATATATATATATATATATATATATATATATATATATATATAATAAAAAGGCTTAAACACTAATATTCCATGGTCATAATTTATTCCATTGGAATCGTAAATACGATCCAATTCATCAGACCTACAAATTCAAAAAGAAAACTCAGTTTATGGAGAGGAATGTGTGAATGAAAGAACTTGCAGAAGATGGTTTGCAAAATTCAGAGGTGTAGATTTCACCCTTGAAGATGAAGATCGAACCGGACATCCAGTTGAGTTTGATGAAAAGCTTCTTGAAGCAGCCCTTGAAGATAATCCTGCTTTATCAGTTGAGGAATTGGTAGTGGTTCTCAGTTCAAACCATACAACTGTTCATCGTCATCTTCAACAACTTTGAAAAGTTCCTAAACTTGGAAAATGGGTGCCTCATGAATTGTCTGAAAACAACCTCAAATCCCGAGTTGACATCTGCTCTTCTCTCCACTCTCGCCAACTTGTTTCACCTTTTTGGGATAGACTTGTGACTGGCGACGAAAAATGGATATTTTATCGAAATGTTAAGCGTCGTAGACAGTGGCTTGGTAAAGGGGAAGAACCCCAGCCACAGCCGAGAAAGGAACTTCATAGGCAAAAGGTTATTCTTTCAATCTGGTGGGATCGCCAAGGAATAATCCACTTTGAATTTTTACCACATAATGCAACAATTAATGCTCAAATATACTGTCAGAAATTAGAGCGTTTGAACCATGCTTTGAGGAAAAAAAGACCTGCTCTAGGGAATCGAAAATAGGTGATGTTTCATCAGGACAATACGTGACCCCACACAGCAAGAATCACGTCACGCCAAGATCGAAGAACTTGGTTGTGAGAAAATTTCTCATCCACCTTATTCTCCCGATCTTGCTCCTTCAGACTACCATTTGTTTCGTAGCTTACAGAATAATTTGGAAGAAACACCTTTTGTAACACAGGAATAGGTTAAAACTGACATTTGTGAGTTCTTCGAATCAAAGCCAAAAGAATTTTACAGTAATGGAATTAGTAAGCTTGTTAATAGATGGAAGGAAGCCATAGATAATCAGGGAAAATACATTGTTGATTGAATCTGTAATTAAATGTAACATTTGGTCACTTGTTTCCTTTATTAAAAAATCGGACAGAACTTATGGGATGACCTGATAGTTTTTGTAGGCATATATATATATATATATATATATATATATATATTATACGCAATGCCTTTCAGATTGACTGAAAATGTCTATTGTTATTTAAATATAAAAGTCTGCAATTTTCATTTATAGAACAGCGACAGCGAAATAACGACTGCTGTTCTATATATCCTGTAAACAGGGCTAAACGGGTTCATGTCAACCCCTCAACCTTGCGATGCAAAATTAATGTATCCAGGGAAAGATGCTAGCAGGATATATTTGGTTTCTAATGGGAAAGCGGAGGGAGATCTTATAACTTTACGATAGCTAAGAATGAACAATTACCAACGTCTTGCCATAAAAGCTTTCATCGAAAAACCTTTTTTATCGAAATTACAATCTTTAGATACTGTCGTGGTGCATACAAAAAATGTTTTACCTAAAATGTGTCGAAAGTTTCAAGACTATATATATATATATATATATATATATATATATATATATATATATAAGAAATATAGTCTTAAGGTGTGCTATATTTATGGAATAAAGTGCTCAATATCAGAGATAGAGCGTGTGTAAATATAAAAGTGAACATAGAAGTCAACACTTAGAGGCGACAGTCTGTTTCATGCTATATGCAATCGTCAGGCCACGTGTGCTGTTATTTTTCTCGGCTATTTATATATATACGGGTTAGTGGTGCATTGTGGGTATTCTGTTATGGCGGTTATTTCACCGGAAGTCGTTTGTTTATCTATTTAGGTCAAATTATATTGCTTATTTTTGTTTCTTATTTTATTTATTTATTTATTTATTAACGCAGTAAAAATTTGTTTATATCACTTATTTAACAGTTTTGTTTTGGTTTGGGAATTTAATTAAAGCTGTTTGTTCAGTTTTGGGGTTGATTGTTGTAGTTCATTATAAGTATTATTTTGGCGGGAACAGTTTTTAATTATTATTATTATTATTATTATATTTATATATATATATATATATATATATATATATATATATATATATATCATTTTCGCATAAATTGTCTCGAGACTTGAACTTTTTAATGTAAGCATTGCTTTTAATATCATTTTTTAACCAGTTACGCTTGAAGGTACCCATCAAAAACTATTTCTTCAGAGTGCAAATCTGTCTCTCTCTCTCTCACTTCATATATATATATATATATATATATATATATATATATATATATACCCAAGTATATGATTGGTGTATATGGAATGAATTCCAATAACCAACAATTACTATTCTTAAAAGACTGCTCAATACAAAGTAGAGCAGATATAATTATTTATTTTTAAAGAAAAAAAATTTATAACATAAATATGTTATAAAATCACTACAAAAATAGCCATTTTGTTTCAACACCTTCGGTGTCTTATCAAGTGATGACGTTGAATGTAAAATAAATGGTTTTAAAAGTTTCAAATTAATTAATATTCTACGCAAGGGGAAAACGTTGTTACAAAGGCTAGATGGACCAATCAGAACACAAGTACAGGAAAATTCAAAAAGCTCGATAACGAAGTCATGTTATAATATCTATTCAGATGTTTAGTATTAAAAAATAAAAAGAAGAAATATATATGTTATTCAATTTATTTTTTCATTGAAGTTACTTTAGCTATATTTAATATCCGGTCTTTTTACAATGTATACATTTTAATCCTCATGATGTGTAAATGGGGTCCCAAACTCACGCGTTTTCTCCTCAGTAATTTTATAGTTATAAACTTGATAGCGAATAAATGTTAAATTTTGATTTTGTAATTAGCAGTTTTAAATTTTAATATTAAATTTTATCATATAATTTAGTAATTATTCGTTGGAATAAATTATTTTTTAATACTAAACATCTGAATAGATATTATAACATGACTTCGTTATCGAGCTTTTTGAATTTTCCTGTACTTGTGTTCTGATTGGTCCATCTAGCCTTTGTAACAACGTTTTCCCCTTGCGTAGAATATTAATTAATTTGAAACTTTTAAAACCATTTATTTTACATTCAACGTCATCACTTGATAAGACACCGAAGGTGTTGAAACAAAATGGCTATTTTTGTAGTGATTTTATAACATATTTATGTTATAAATTTTTTTTCTTTAAAAATAAATAATTATATATATATATATATATATATATATATATGTTGTATTTAATGAAACACACAAACACATACAAACGCATACATATATATATATATATATATATATATTTATATATATATATATATATATATATATATGTGTGTTTGTGTTTGTGTGTGTTTCATTAAAGACGACATATATAGAGAGAGAAATAATATATATATATATATATATATATATATATATATATATATATATATATATATATATGGGATAACGAGATATAAATTTATATATGTCAAAACAGTTTTGAAAGAAAAGATTTATAGTAATTTGGAAACGCATATCATCCGTTAGCACGTCATCGGACTGGGTTTGTTAATGTTTGTTGACTACATATGCGCCCGAACAAGAGTCCCTGAGTGTTACAAAATTTTTGAAAGAATTTTTTTCCTGAAATGATTTTTTTTTTTCAATTTATACAAATTCATTCATATTCTTCTTCTTTTCCTTTCCGCCATCTTTGTTATTAAATATCTCACATTGGGATGAAAGAAAATCTGCCAAGAATGGTGAAACATTGTAAGAACCTGGACGTAAATTTTCTGTGACTCAACTAGCGATTAAAGCACTTTCAAAACATTTTCGTTTTAGTGAATTATTTTCTCTTTTAATTAGAGTAACAATTTTTATGTCAAAATTTTGGTCAGTTTTGTTACGGTTACCAATGCGTTTTCTGTATGTGTGTGCGGGCGCACGCGCGTGTGTGTGTCTGAAAACTATTTTGTATTCATATAATCTTTTATTTAAACTTCATGAGGTTTCTCCAATATATACTTTCTGGCAATACTATATGTTTAGAAATTGCATTAATTCATCCACAGTAAATTCACGTCCAGGTTCTTACAACGTTTCACCATTCGTGGCAGGATTTCTGTTATCACAATGTGCGATACTTAATAATAAAACCGATGTTAAGAAAAGGGTAAGGGTAAAAAGAATATAGAGGTTAAAAATAATGTTAAAAACTATAAAACTACAAGCTTCTCTCATTCATGTGCATGTGTAGTCACATTAAGCCAGTCCAATGAAGGCCTAACGTATGAAACGCGTCACAAAACCTTTTTCCATTTATCCATACATCTTTTCTTTAATATGCTAAATCACTGCAGATGTACACGTGACGTCATAAGAAAGTACTGGAAGTGGGCATGGACTTAATCAGTACAAAAGTGTGAAGCGGACAACGAACAGCCTGTAACGGCCAGAAGACCCGTTTTCACAGGAAACTGAACGCCCTGTACGGAATACCCAAAGAAATCCCAACATGACGCTACTGAGTGGAGCCCGTGATTGAAGAGTGTTAGCTGATCTTAGAACACCTCTGCAATTTCCAGTACACATCAGTTAGAAAACCGCACCTCCTGACATTGGAGCGTGGTCTGATTCAAAGAAGTTTGTCCTTCGAGTAGAATTAACGGTTCCACAGGAGGAGAACAAGGTGTAGGCGCACGACCGAAAGAAAAACAGTTACAAATCACTGCGATCCGACTGCGTTGATCAAGGGTTGAACGTGTCATCTGCTACTTACTGAGGTGGATTCTTGGACGTCAATCGTTTCCTTCCTTCTGAATCTGGACATCAATGGCCGAAGCCTGAAGCGTGTTTCACATTGCTTCCAGAACACAGCTCAACAGGCATCGAGTTGGATCTGGTCAAGATCCAAAATAAACAAAATTAAAATCATGCTCGCAACACATTGCTACTTCTGATATGAAAAGCATCTGTTTACCTTCCATTCTACGTCATTGATAACGGTCGCTACGAGCGCATTGTGTATTGGTTAACGATCAAAAGGAAACGCTTTTAAAACAATGTTGAAAATTTAACTTGCGGTTGTAAAAAAATTCGCAAGAGACTGGCACGTCTATAAAAAGAATATCCTGTTGACAGGGCCAGGGATAGATATACCGCTTTAGCCACCGAAATTGTCTTATGTTCCCTGTGGATGGCGGATTTACGAGGGCAGGATATAGCACGTGTTTTCATACATTGTATGTAAAAAAATATTTGCATATAATTTTATCCATCTCTTTCTTTTTTTTTTTTTTTCTTTCTTTCTTTCTTTCTTTCTTTCTTTCTTTCTTTCTTTCTTTCTTTAACTCTCCCTCTCTCTCTCTCTCTCTCTCTCTATATATATATATATATATATATATATATATATATATATATATGTGTGTGTGTGTGTGCGTGTGTGTGTGCGTCTGGATTTCAATGGGCATATATATATATATATATATATATATATATATATATATATATATATACAGAGAGAGAGAGAGAGAGAGAAAAGAAAGAGAGAGACATTTACGCATTATATCCTTTAGTTTCATCGATTTTTCATGCAGAACTTTTACGTCAATCAACATGATCCCTCACATAGAAAAAGTTTTAGCATGATATCCTAATGCCAAACAACTGTGAGTTTGACAGGAAGATTATAAGACATTGTCAAGAATTTCCTATAAAACTTTGTGGTTTTGTAACCCTGTTAAAAAGCGGAAATAAAGAATACACACACACACATATATATATATATATAAACAAAACTGAATAAAAAATAGTTCTTGGGTACAAGTAGAAAAAAAATTAAAATAGAGGAATATATCATTTGAATTAGATAAAAGGTAAATGTATGTTCCTTGCTACTTGATTCATAATTCCTTGATTTTCTAACACTAATTCTTTCCTTATTTAACGGACAACAGATTGTTGAAGCGCCGGTAGTATGACGTTTATCGATAGGCTAATTAAATTCAACATGCCACAATTTAATTCCCGGTGAATTCTGTTTCGGTTATTTTGCACTAATCGCTTTGGTAAAGACATAAATCTATCATCCTTCAGGTAAAGGTTAAATAGTAGGGTGTACTGAAATCTCTTGCCTTGAGGTGGCAACAATCTAGGAAAAGGAAACTAAATTTAAAAAGAGAGATAGACTCCATCAGACTGCTTTGCTTACATTTAAAATGACTGCAATAAGCGTGACGATTGTTGTAATACAGAAAATTAACTCTGCTAAATATAGCATCATTTTATGAACAGACTTTTCATGTAAAAAGCAATTAGTTCCCCAGTAGCTGTTATTGTGAATAATTTTTAGTATGACTACGGCATTCTTTTTATTGGATCTGAATATATGAAGCTGTTTTTTAAAAAAACAAAAAACAAAAAAAAAAACAACTATAATTTCAATCAAAGCACACGCTTTGGTGAACAAGTGTAGTGTGTGTCAGTCTCCAGTGCATTCCAGAATAGAATTTGTATTCAACTTCACACGACCATGGAAGATGCAAAGTTGAGCCGAATAGAGAATTAGATGACCTCAAAGTTGAACCTGGGGTAAAAGCGTTGGAAAGAATTATATAGAGAGTTATATAAACACTCATCCCAGAAAAGAATTTGTATTCAACTTCACAGACATCACGTTGCTGCATTTCTTTGACATAAAAATTCCCAGCATCACACATATTGCATTTTGAGACCATTGTTATTTTCAATTTAATAAAATACGTATTTCTGTTGTTGACCGCTGTTAACTGAAACTGAGAATATGAAATATCGGATAAAGGGGTACTATGTATTGATAAGACTGAAAATCCTTGTAGTATTTCTTTTTGGTATTGCTGATAAACTGAAAACAACAAAACTCGTTACGAATTTGGTTGGATGAAAATGATGCTTCGAATGAATTCACTTCCTGATGGCGAAGTCAAGTGGAATAATGTTAGTTTTGCTTGCCATTGATTTTCTGTTTTGGCATCCGTAAAATTGAAGCGAATGTGTCATAGAAAATGTCGACTTTCTTTTTTTCTTATTTACCCGAACAAACGATGACCAAAGAAGCTCCAAAGACGCAGAGGGAAAATCAATGATTTTGGAGAGTTGTCTGTAAAAGTAAAATATTTTCTTGGCATAGAAAAACAGGGTTTGGTACATCAGTGTAGAATATAACGAATTCCTAGGCAGCATAACAGTTGTCTGTGACGAAATTGGAATTGGTATACCAAGTTCAAATTCCATGTGTGTTTTTTGTTGTTTGTTTAGCACCTTTCAAAAAAGCATGAATCTATTTTTTTTTATCCACCTATGGATTGATCGTTTCATAAGTAACGCCTTGGTTGTCAGCCAGGTTAGGAGTAGGAATACTGAAATGAAGTAGGTGCGCTATGGATATAATGGTGCTTAATAGTATTCCATATAATGGGAAGTCATTTAAAAATTATCAACTTTCAAAAACTAATAAAATTATTCTAGTCCGGAATTTTTTGTATTTTTAATAAGGGGCGTCGCAGAATATGGAACAAGTATTATGCAGGGTTTCCTTAAATTCTGGACACATAGGGAAACTAATTACCTATATTTTTGTTACCCCCACAGATCAAACATGTTTTTTTTCGAAAGAAGAAAGAATTTAAGCTGATTTCTTTTTCTGGGATGCACTCTAAAGGAGAAGTGAACTCAGAGAAAATCACAGATGCAGCAAACTTGATTGAGCGCATAATAGGTAGAGGTGCTAAAATAGACGGGAATTTGGAGTTATTACATCGAGTTTGAGTGAATCTTGCAAAATGCATCAAACTTTGCATCACAAATTCTGGAAATCATATTGAAGAAGTTATTTGTTAATATTCCAGTTCACTAAAATGTCGTTGAAAATTTTTTGCCTGTGTCCAGACTTTAGGAACACACCCTGTAGAAGAATGGTTCCCAAACGTTGCTGCGCGCCTCATAGATGCGGAAGAAGAAGATAGCAGGTGAGCCGGAATGATTGAAATACAATCAAAAATTTAGAAACACTTTCAAAAATTCATACGCCAAAAATAAATATAATTTCAAAAGTTAAAATATTATGTATTACTTGTAATTGCTTGCATGAGTCTCAGTATAAATAGTTATAAAAAATATTGACAGATTTTATCATTGTGATATTTTTGCATTATATCAAGTATTAAAAATATAGTAGGAGAGATCAATAATAATGTTCTGACTTTTAACCTGCTTGATATCTACCTTTAACCCTTTGTTTTTTTTTAATTTTAAAAGGTACTTTTTATCATATATTTTAATGAGGCGCGGGAAAATTTTTATTCCGAAAATGCGGCTTAGAGGAAAAGTTTGAGAAACACTAATATAGAATGACGTAAATATCGATTTAGTCAGCCAAAACCATTATATATATTTATTCTGCAATTCTCTAGTAGTGATATAAGTAAAGCTAGATTTGTTTTCACTCGTTTTATTGCGTGTTTTTATTCTACCTTAAAATTGAGACACGATGATGTAGGCAAAATTACAGATACGAGGTAACAGCAGGTGGATCTAGAAACAAATCTGATAAAACAAAAACAAAGATAGAAAAAGGCGGAAAAAGAGAACCATTTTAGCGGATATGTTTGCAGCTTTCATCATAATGCAAACTTAACCCATTTAAATAACTAAAACGAAAGGCGCTTAAAAGTACGACCTTGACTTTTTCAGTAAAAATCCACGAAGATGTCGTACATGATATTTTCGTTCACCAACGATGTAATGCTAGGAAAAATGAAAATAAAAAAAGTCATTTATATTTAGAATGAGAAAGGAATAAGGGAGAAAGAAGTTACGCGGTCTTTACTCAGCACCTGATGATTGCGTTGTGCATGAAACTCCGAAAATATATTTGGCAACAATTTTCTAAAAAATATTTATATTAAAAACTTTAGTTGATACCTAATTCATTATTTTATAAAATATTTAAAAAGAAATATTTGTCTTGCATAATTCTATATTAATCTTGGGTTAAGAGTCAACGGTTTAACAAAGAAGGTTATTTATTTTAGCATGGATTTTATTAATCCGACAGATTTGTCACACTTTAAATGTTATTTTTACTGAATACTCGTATATGAGTAGACACTCCAGTTATTTATTAAAAAGGTATATTTATTTATTTTCACTTACTCGTCTGAATATTATTAATAAATAAACAGAGGGCCTATTCAAATAACAGTGTCCACTAAAACTAACGTTTAAAGAAGTTTATATGCAAAAATCATTATCTCTCTTGAAAAATAATTCCTTTTATTAATATTAGAATACCAACAATATATATATATATATATATATATATATATATATATATATATATATATATATATATGTATGTATGTAGGAATGTATGTATGTATGTTGTGAGAGAGACCGAGAGAGATAGGGCAAGAGAGAGTGGAGAGAGAGAGGTAAAGTGATGTTCGGCGATGTTCGCAGTTTTTTTCAATGCTTCAAACGGCAAATGTTTGCATGGTATCGACGCTTGAATCAATATTTAAGATTGATGTCTGCCTTATTTGAAATGTGGCCCTGTTGCTGCGTGCTTCACTGAATGACACTTTTACTTTGGTCCGTCTCCGGCAAACCTACTCTGCACCAATCATGCTTCCCCACGTTGTGTTTCAGTATCCATAGGAATATCGGTATGGAATTGTCAAAGATTAGGCTTGACTTCTCTCTGTCCTGGCTATGGCTGTGAAAGACTAAAGTCGTCAGTGTTGTTTTTAAACTTAATTAACTTCAGCAACATTTATTAACAAGTCTAAAAATAACAATTTTTATTTATGGTACTTTGATCATGAATACATAAACGAATGGGAGTTTCCCCGTATAAAGAATTCTTGAGTTGGGAGAAAGAGGTTGATTGTCGATTGTAGTTATGCCTAAAGAGCCCATAGACTTTCAACTATTTAAATGAAGGCAGCTGATCGAGGGAGCTCAAAAAGTGGTGCAGAGAACAGGTCTTTTGCTGATTAAGACACCACGGTCATCCGACAGGGAGAGAGTTGGTGTACTAGCGGCCAGACTTAGCCGATCTTACTTTTGCTTTTATGGGGGTGCAATTACTACAGCTCTGATTGGCTAAACAATAATAATGCTTGACCAATGGCGTTATCATACGCCACGGAGGGGAAGAAGAAAATCCCCGAGAATCTAATATGATTGGTGGTTCAATCAAAATAATGGCCATGTGTTGTAAATATCGGAGGTTAGATGAGAATCTTCATCCCAGCCCTTTTCTTACTGGCGGGGCCAATCAAAATTTTACCGTTGTATCGCTCATATCCACCTGCAGTGGAATATTTTCCATGTTCCGGAATTTCACACTTATTTGATCTGATTATCACAGGTGTCATCGTCTCCTCCATTTGACAGTATGTTATCTTGATCAAAACAAACCTGACCTGTAAAAGATTTACTTTGTGTCACTCATTTCAATAAATAATTCCTTTATCAAATGAAAGCAACACTCAAATTCAACAGACCAACGGCCAATCCCCACCGCAGCTCAAATTTTCCCTCTCACACTATACCCCAAAAGTGACGCATACCTGAAAATTTATAGTATGGCATTGTTTTGACAGGAAAAAATATTTTCCTTTCTTTAGGAATAAAAATGAGATCGCCAGTCACCCTTTGACACCAGTTAAGCTTTGACACCTGTCAACTTTTGACAGGAGTCACCTTTTGACTCCAGTCATGGTGTCATAGAAATATGAACTTTAAACAGTCAATATTTCTATAAATCACTTTTGTCTTATGATTCTTTAAATTCCTAATCAACATTAACATATTAATGTATCTATGGTTTTCACATTGTGCTCGGCATATAATGATTTTCTTTGAAATATTCCTGCCTGACTAATTTCGAGACAAGAATCCACTTCCAATAACAAAACAATTCCTTCTATGTGTTATGTCACTTCAGAACTTTCGTGATCATAGCTCTCCGCAATTTCCTGCCCATTATATATCTTAATAGATTTTGTCTTTTTGTTTTCTCTCCTAATCTCAACCAATTACTCAAGTGAAATAGGGAGGTTATGTCTTTTGTTCTCTGTCCATTTTCGCGTCAATCTCTTCCGTGAGTATCAAATTTTCCAAGCCCTCTATCCTCATTATGTGCCCTAAAAATTTCAACTGTCTCTTTCTGATGTTAAATACAGTGTAACCCGGATATAAGAGACCCGGATATAAGATAAACTCGGATATAAGAGCGATTTTCTCTGGTCCCAAATTAGAGCCATACTTACCTAAACAAAATAGAACAAACCCGGATATAAGGGAAACCCGGATATAAGAGACTTCTTCTCCGGTCCCGACAACTCTCTTTTTCCCGTTTACACTGTATAAGTGCTCTTTTTGTTTCTATTTTTTCTAAAACTTTGTCGTTGCTTATATGTTCTTTCCATGGTATTCTCAGCCTACTTCGGTAAAACCACATTTCTGTTCCTGCATCTGTAAAGTAATTGTCCAGCATTCACTGCCATATAGGAGGACTGGCATTTTAAAATAGTTCAGTACTCTTTTCTTTTCAAACGAAATTTTTCTGTTTCTTAATAATGTGCTTAATTTTTTAGAAACCACCTTTCGGTATGCCAATACGTCTTCGGATTTTGATGGTTCACTTCATGTGGGTAAAGACATTATGCATATAGAAATAATATTCACATAGAATAACTCGTGCTTTGTAAGAGAAAGTATTTATTACATAATAATTTTCGTAATTTCTTTGAAGTGTAACCTGAAGTGCCAAACAAATAAAATTACTGAACTTGAGTAATGCCGGTTAGTAGATATAGGTAAAGTGTAGAAGCCGTTTCATGTGGAAATATATCGCACTAAGTTCCAGGTATATCCGTAAATGTTTCATAGAATACAGAATGTTTCTGCATTCCAAAACATTTCCCAGAGATGTCAAATCGGTTTCATGACTGATGCGCGCCGTGGTCAGTCGAGTATCATTTTCGTAACACCCAAGATGGAGGATTACGTTATCTTACTGAACAAACAATTATCACCAGAGGACATGGTAAGCATATAGAGGTTCAACAGATTTACCTATTGTCCAGTTCACGCTCCTCCCGATTTTTTTAACGCTTGTTTCCTGTTCAGGATTGGGTTTCCAGATGCTTCTGAAGTCTACTTCAACTCTATTCTCGTAACGTATACGCCTAAACTTTAAAAATTTATTTACTATTTATTTATTTTTCCCTCAATAGGAATAGATAGGTTCACCTATTGTAGGGTTCACACTCTTTCTTCGTTTTTTTTTTTATGGGAATAGAGGTTTATTCCTTGATTCCTGTCTAGGAATAGGTTTCTGGTTTACTCAATTCGTTTTTCATTCTATTTCGATCTCAGTAGCCCCCTTGCGTCTTAGTGGCGTTATCTCCTTGCTTGAGGGGAATTGATTAAAAAATACATTAAAATAGAATTTAACCGATTAATTCAGACTTCGTTTCAACACCTTGTTTTCGAAATTCAGCAGGACACACTTTACAGCATTTTAGAACATCCATAGCTTGAACTGTACTCACGTCCCAATGAAAGAGTTTTCTGGTGGCAAAGAGCTACAGTAAACTATACTATAATACCAATAATGGTAGTTTTGTGCGTCGAAACCTTACAAAATAAGCTGAACATTTCGTGGATAGGTACCAACGTTGAATTGGGATGGCATTTTGATGAATCTTCTCCTCCATTATTAGTAATTTTTCTTTCCATTTTTGCATCAACTTTGGACATCAACGGTTTTCACATACCTTTATTTACTGTCTAGGTAGGAAAGGAATAAATCCATCGCTACTCCCAACAGCTATGGGTTAAGTAGTAGAGCTTGTTTATGAAGAAAATGATTATACTCAAACAATTGGCAATTCACACGAAAAGAAAGATATTATTCTTACAGGTTTCACAACAACTTTGATCCACAAAGGTTAGATTATCTGTAAAAGACAAATCAATCAATTTGTCGCCATATTTATAGGACACATGACGCAATGGATAAAGGCATTAGTTAAATCCAGTGACAAGACCCAAAGAGTGTGAGTTCAATATCTGGTTAAGGCGGTGGAGAAATTGGAGAGGGAAATTAACAGGAGATAACTGATAACTGACATCCATTAGACATGGCACGTGGAACAAGAAGAGTCTACCCCAGCGGGCGAAATAAAGGGTTCAGTTCGACATTACAACCACCTGAAGAAAGCCGGCGTGTACAACGACCGAAACGTTGTAATAAATATGGCGAAAAAGATGACGAAAATTGTCCGAATAATGTAAATAGTGTACAATTATTTCCTTATGAAAATATATTAAATATATTACGGGGCCAATGTCTGCCACAGCTACACTACTTTTGTACATGTTATTTTGCATATATTATCTTAAAGGGTCTATTTCTACAATTTAGTGATGGTGAAACTATTCACTGTACTGTTCTTATAATTTCTGTCGCTTCAATTTAGAAAACATTAAAAGTGGCCTCTGTAAGAAAAGTAATGAATTATTTTCTTCTTCGCTAACATGATCCAATGCTTTTATTGAGTTTATCTGTGTTGTGTCTTGTGAAATTACGTGTATACTGACCTTAACAAAATTCAATGACGTGAAAAGTCTAACTTTGGATTCACTCACCTGATCTTGTCTCTGAATTGAAAATCACATTCAAATGCGTTGCAAGTCAGCAATACCTGAGGTTTGGCATTTTTTTCTGACTTCCTGTAGTATAAGTGGTGAAATTATTGTAACTTCTGAAGATAAGTTCGTGAAATGAAATATCAAAGACTTCGTGAGTTCCTGAATGTTTGCCAAAATACGAGCTGACATCTTCAATCACGATTGACTTCAAGGAAAACAATTGAATGAAATTTCCACGAAACATGTTGATTGTTTTCCCAAATGACTGTTCGATCGATATTCGATGAAGGAAAACAAAACGATTTTAGTATCTGAAGAAAGGACCCGAATCTCTTTTAGCATTCGATTTTACTTGTTACTTAAAATCAGTTCTTCGAAGAAAATGTAACTTCCGAATATTTTATCATAAATAATCGCATCAAAAAGACGATTATTTTTTAAGTTTTTTTTTTTCTGTATCCGGTTGTGTAGAATTGTACGTGGAAATGAACAAGTGACTCTTTAAAGAGATGTGTCTTTACAAGCCTATTTTACTTTGATATCATTGTTTTTTATGGTATGCTTAAAATGGGAATATTAAAGCTGTTTTACTGTATAATACTTTATATTGTATATATATATATATATCAACATTATCATATCTATATATGATATTGAATAATGCTTTATATTTTATATGTATCAACATTATCATAGTATATATATATATATATATATATATATATATATATATATATATATTGTAATCGATCCGTTGATATATAGTTTGGGTGGATCCAAGTAATATTAATTATTAAAACTGATCCACAGACACTTCGATGTATTTGTTATAACAGAGCATATGTATTTTTACAGCAAAAAAATCCATGCTGAGATAATTATATATATAATTATATATATATATATAAATATATAAAGAAATATAGTCTTAAGGTGTGCTATATTTATGGAATAAACTGCTCAATATCAGAGATAGAGCGTATGTAAATATAAAAGTGAACAAAGAAGTCAACACTTAGAGACGACAGTCTGTTTCATGCTATATGCAATCATCAGGCCTGACGATTGCATATAGCATGAAACAGACTGTTGCCTCTAAGTGTTGACTTCTATGTTCACTTTTATATATATATATATATATATATATATATATATATATATATATATATATATATAATAAAAAGGCTTAAACTAATATTCTAGGGTCATAATTTATTCAATTGGAATTTATTTATCACTAATACTATCTATCTATCTATCTATCTATCTATCTATCTATCTATATATATATATATATATATATATATATATATATGTATATATATATATATATACACACATAAATAATTTAAACTAATATATAAATGATGTAATGTATAATTTCAATATATTTTCATATTTTACAATATATAATTTACTGGGTCTGGACGTGTAGATGGAAATGAACAAGAATCTCTTTAAAGGGGTCTGCCTTTGCAAGCCTTTTTTGCTTCGATATTATTATTCTTTAAATATATACTTAAAATAGGTAATGTTTTAGTTAAAATCTTGAAAAGATAAATGCTTGATGATCAATATGTCTTTTAATACACGCACGAACATACACGCATATATATTTATATATATAATTTAAACATGTTTTATTATATGTATTTGTCTCATGAATCTTTTAATTTTATTTTTATGCCTAGCGTAGAGCTAGGATAAGATTATGTAAAAATTGTCCAAATTCCATCGTGTTTTTTTTTGTTGTAATACTTTCAAAAATTATTTATATGTATACATAATCAGATTAATGTAAATAAAATTTGTCATTACTTTTGATGATGACGCTTTTGAGAAACATTTTAATTAAAATTCTAAATACTGGTATTATCATACGCAAATGACGTGATAATTAAAAAAAAAACGAAACTGTTTATAACTATATGTAAAGGATATAAAGTTTATTTTTTTAATTAATGTGTTAGCGCGAAATATGATGCGGAAAAACGTAAGGGTGACGATCATATTCTTAAATTTTTTAACAAATTTTCCCCAGTAGAAAATATATTTTGCTTAATATGGGTGCTTAATTGCTATTTTATAGCTTCAAGTATCAGACCAACTTCGGACGCCACATTTAATGAGACATGTTTCAATAAATGATTGCTACCTATGTCCATTACATATATATATATATATATATATATATATATATATATATATATATATATATATATGACTATATAAATACGCACACGTGCTCGCTCGCGCGCACACACACACACACACACACATATATATATATATATATATATATATATATAACCTTGTAGTTATTTGTTATATGTAGTTATTAGCTGAATCTTAATCTCATAATTTCACTGTATATCATTCCTCTGATTTATATTCATCCATGAAAACTTAAATATTTTAATTATTTAAAAAGAAATTTCCTTTGTGGTCCGGTCCTCAAGTTCTTAGAACGATGTTTTAACCAAGGTGCTAACTCTGCGCTGGTCAGTGCTGTCCCTGGTCCAATCTGGTTGTTCGTTGCTGGCCGCTTCGATCCACATCAAATCTGTCCACGCTGTGTTCTTCATTTCAGAGCAGTGGAAAATCGAAGGTCGTAGTCACGCAACGTTGGTTCAAGCCATGTGCTATATTCAGAGAAAAAATATCTTCGTGACAAAAAATAAAGCTAGAGATTTGTCAGGTTAATCTTCAATTTGTTTATATAAGTATTGGTACAACAAAAATGAACCCTTCCCGCATCAATCTCTATAATCACACTGGGTCTTGTTTAAACTTCTGGAGGAGCTGAATTCAAAGTTTTGGAATAAGGAAATCTGGTGGCAGTTGAGGATTCCAGCCTGAGGCACTCGAT
>OZ010609.1:37022138-37092138 GCA_963932145.1 Acanthosepion lycidas | reverse complement strand
ACAATGCACCACAATACAACGTATATATAAGTATCCGAGAAAAAAACAACAACACTCGTGGCCTGACGATTGCGTCTAACATTAAACAGCCAGTCGCCTCTAAGTGTTGGCTTCAATGTTCACTTTATATATATATATATATATATATATATATATATATATATATATATACACACACACACACACACACACACACACACACGGTGGGATGATGGATAGCGGCTTTGTTTTAGGAATCGGAGAGCCGAGTTACTTGGGGAAGGTATGAATCCTCTTCTACCCCTTCCATCTATGGGTAAAAAGCCTTGGATGCCAGCTGATCTAGGCGAAGGACATTTTTGAATTCAAAACCTGCGGAAGGTCTTTTGGGGACCTTATGAAACTAGGACTCTGTGTGTGGCCCTTCAAAAAGTGAGGATGTTTCTACACAAAACCTTCACCACTATAATCAAATCTCATGTGCTGGTGTCGGGCAGTCGGTTCCCAGGAACTGATCTGCTTGACCATCATTCGTCGAATTCGACGGGAAAGTCGAGTATATATACTGTATTCATGTTTATATATTTTAAGTGTAAGAATGCTGAACATCAAGGACGTAGCGATTATGAATATATAAGTATAAAAATTATCACTCTTTCTCTCTCTCGCTGTCTCTGTGTTTATATATATATATATATATATATATATATATATATATATATATATATATATATATGCGTATATTTTGGCAGCATTTTTAATTAAGACATGTTTTGTTGTACAGTTTAGATATGTTCTCTCTTCTCATTTTTGTTAAGTTTCTTTCATACTCTCGGATAAGATTTTGGTGACATTACTAAAAGACGAGAGAAAATCGCCGTGTTTATAAATATTTGTTTTATTACCAAGTACTTTCGATATATCCAAGGGTATTGTTTATAATAAAGTGAAAATTATAGTATGCATTATTGTCAGCTACAAATTGTTGTGTTATCTGAAAGTTAAATTTCTTACAAATTGAGTGAGGATTTTCTCTCGTCTTTCACTAATGACATCAAAAACTTAACCGAGAGTATGAAAGGATCTTAACGAAAATGAGTAGACAGAATATGTCTGAACTGTACAACGAAGCATGCTTTAATATATATATATATATATATATATATATATATATATATATATATATATATGGCGTTACTGAGTGAGAGAAAAGATAAGAAAAACACAATTAAGGAGAAAGACCAATAAAAGGACAGGAATTAAAAAAAAAACAGAAGATAACGATTGAGTTTGAATTTATATTTTTGAACAAGTTAATTGCGCTTAAATTTGTTAAGTCTAAGTAGCATAGTGGTAAATTCATCAAAACAATTACAATGGAAATATTTATAGAAAAGACTCAGTGAAACTACGTCATGGTGATTGGAAAGTGACTGAAACTGAGACACAAGGTCAAGAACAATCACATTGTAGATTCTAATTTGTATTCATAGAAGATGCATCAAATTAGATGTAGCAGCAATGTTCAAAACATGGACGAAAACTAGATTTATAAATGTGTAAGATATGTAAACCTAGCAATTGATTCAATATAATCTATTTCATCTCAGTAGAAAATGATAGCCCGAGAAGACGATTTTTGGAAACGTTATTTTCACTCACACACACACACACACTGAAAAAAGGTAGATACGGTGGTGGTGGTGGGGGAGGGGTAAATAAGGATCCACGACTAAAATAAATGCATTGCTAAAAAACAAACACATCAGTGTAAGGTAGCCCACAGTAAGTACAAAACACAAAAAGAATTACTCACGGCCCACCTATCAGACGCAGAGAACAAAGAATGTTCTTCTGATTGCACGAAGTTTCTAAAAACCGATTTTTTTTTTTTTATTTCTAACCGACCGAGTCTTGGTCAGAACCCTGAACGTTCCATCAAGATATAAGACAGCTAATAACATTTAATCGCTTGACTAAGTTAGTTTGTGAGTCAATGATTAAACTTAATTTGGTTAATAACTTGGGTTGCGCTTCTGAATATAAATGAAACACAAGAAATATTCCAACAGGTGCTGAAATAATTTCAACTCGACTGTCTTCTTCAAATCTGACCAAACATTTTCTTGTTAGACCTAAAATATATATATATATATATATATATATATATATATATATATATATATATATATACATAATTTGCTGAATATTATATATATATATATATATATATGTGTGTGTGTGTGTGTGTGTATGTGGGGGGATGTGTCTCTGTGTGTCTTTATGTGTGTGTGTGTGTGTGTGTGTGTGTGTGTGTGCATGCTGACAATCACATTACGTAGATATCACTGATTTCCGTCCGATCACCAAATTCAGTATTTCGATAGGAGACCGCTTGGAGTAAACGGATACTGTAAGCATAGCAGAGATCATGTCCTCATAATGTGAAGCGTGCATTAAGCACCCCGCCGGTAATTATCCGCCAGACTACTCGAATCGTATGCGGTACAGTCTGTTTCCTATTATCTTGGCTTGCTCTTCACATTATATTAAATTTGTCTGATGTTGAGTCTCCATCCTGCAACGCAAGCTCAACGTGACTATAAACAATCGTGCTGGTTACATAAGTTTTTCCAAAAAAAAGGAGAATATATCAAGGAAAAAAATATTTGGTCTCTATCTCCTCAGACCCTGTCTAAAATATGGATTTAAATAATTCAGAAATACATCAAGAAGAAAAAAAAAATAATTCTATTTCATTAAAAAGTTAATTTTCAAACGTTGAAATGAATAAAATCTGTTATATTTTCTGAATGGAAATTGAATTTTAAACACGTTCAAATATGGTTTTCTAATACCAAAAGCAGAAAGAAAGAAGGGAGTACTGGAATTTTGTGTAATATGTGTAATATTCTGTCCTTCCATATGATAGTAAAGATGAACAATCACATCACAAAAGAAGAAGAGACTCCTCTTAATAGAATGAAGCTTTTACAGAACAATGCTGAGTATACCATAGACTAAGCAAAGGTGCAACGATGAAGACCTAGAGAAAATGGAAACAAAAAGGATACTTATATTTAACATCAGAAGCAGTTGAAATTTCTAAGCCACATAATGAAGAAAGACGTCTTGCAGAATATGATACTCACAGGACATATTGATGGCAATGGGGAGAGATGGAAGCAGTGCATAACCTACCTAACGAGCTTGTGTAAATGGTTGGAAGAAACAGGGATTAGGAGGGATAACAAAATGTTTTAATAAGAGTTAAAAAAGACAGGGGTTTGCGGAGAGCCATTCGCGATCATCCTGAAGGGACACAGAACCTACAAGGCGATGAATCTTGACGCATAGACACATATTAAGACAGCTACTGTAACATATATGTATATGAGAAAATCTGTTTATAAACATCACACGCGACTATTTTTCTCCTTTCTATTTTATTTGTTTTCCATACATGCACAAGAAGCCTGGATTTCTATGTGCACATTACTAATTGTTTTTAGATTAATATTTTTTATAATCATACACATTGTACGTTTGGTTTTATGTAGTTTGCTTACATTTTAAATCTCTCTTTCTCAATCTATCTGATAGAGAACTGTCCTGGCAACAAAACTTCTGATCAGGAGATTGGATATTTTGAGGAACGTGGAACAAGCTCTTAACTACTGTTATTCCCAAGTACATCCTGACACAGCGTGGTATCGCCTGTTATGGTCCAAACTATGGCCAAATAGTGACACCCCACAAAAAAGAATCAACAGGTCAATTTTATAGTAAAATACTAGCAGCATGGCCCGGCGTTGCCCGGGCTTGATTCAAAAATCGTACGACTCATACAGCAATCGCTATCACTTCACTTAAACTATTTTTACCCTTCCTTGCCTTTAAAGGAGTGCCCTTTGCCGTGCTGATGTTGCAAATGCCTTACTTCTTGCCTATCTTACGCTGCGAATTTTTTCGAAGCTCTATACTAAACATTAAATCTGTTACAAAAAAAGAACTAAACAAAATGAACACAAAACGATCAGCTTTAAAAAAGGATTCGTAACTGGAAAAACCGAATGAAAAAAGAATGTTAACAACAAATACTTTTCATACCCAACCCAGTTCTGCGGAATCAGAATCAACGTTGAGTTTAAGCAAGCGAATGAGCCAATTGGAGTAAAGTGCCACGCAGATTTAAATTTTTCCCACTTGTGACGAATGCAGCTATCGTTTTTTTGCATGCTTGCATGCTAGTTAACATTCGTGTCAGTCAGCTGTTGGCTCTCACGCTGGCCAATAGAATCTTCTTGCCTATTCGTGGCAGCCAGCTATAGGCTCTCACTCTGACCAGTACAAAATGGCCGCAAACTACATAGAAGCATGAACAAATCGATTATTTCCACTATCGATGGGAGTTGTGAAATGCAAAGTCGGTTTTGGCCTTTTCGCTAACTTGGAGCATGTGCATGTAAATTTTGGTGCAAATCCGTCGAAAATTGCGACCGTGCATTCGTTACACACACACACACACATCCTGCCCTTTATAGATAGAGATCCAACAATACATTTTTATAGCAACATGACAATCAGTACAGCACTAAAAGGTATAAAAACACAAGCAATACAATTTTTATTTAAACATTACGAACAATACATTTTTGTAGTGAAATTACCAACAATATATTTTAGGATTTACAATCTACCCTGAAAGTCTAAAATTATGTATAATGTAATACAACGAAATAAATTAACGAAACAAACTAACGAAACAAACTATCTGCGAAGGAACGTTTGTTTTATGCTTGTCCTTATTTGGATATCTGTAAAACAGCAATATACTCAAGCTGAGGCCTCGAGAGAAGTGTATGCTTTAAACATAAACCTAACTGAAACATTTCTTTGCAATAAGGACGTCAATTTGTGCCCCGATCTTAATTTACATAGAGATACGTAATGGATGGCCATACATTTACATACATTTATATGACTGTTTAATCAACTGTCTTATTTCGCATGGTTTTATTTGCTGACTAACTTCTGACAGTTAAATTGTTCATTCTTTTCCCCCTCTTTCTTTTTGTAGTTTGCCTTTTCTTGTTTTATGTTGAGAAAATTGTCAATATCCCCAAATAAGCGTGACGAAAGAACGTATCATTTGGGATTATGGCCCAATTTTCCATTTTTGTCCAATAATACCCAACCATCAAATTCCAACAGAGAAATTCTGTAAATAAATAAATAGGTATCTTTTTATGATGTTTTCCAAACTATATATACTTATTTTTTATCAATATCAGACTACTTATATCTCTTGGAATTACATCATTATGTCTGTTGATTAGTGTTATAAAAAATCGTTTCTTGCAAAGAAAAAAAAAAAGATTTTCGACATAATTTCCTTGTTGGATATTACTAACAAAACAAAGTGTTACCCCTTTTCCGGAAGTTAAACAGGGTGGAGGAACATAATGTCAGAATTAAAAATAGACTTGTGGGTAAGTCTTGATTAACGAATTAAATGTCAGATCTATGATAAATAGAAAAGTAAGCTTACTTTTCTATTTAGAGTAGATTTGACATTTAATTCGTTAATCAAGACTTACCCACAAGTCTATTTTTAATTCTTCTCTTATGTGTCCACCACACCACAACCCATTCAACTTCCGGAAAAGCGGTCATACATTGTTCTTAAATTTTCTTAAAAATCATTTAATCAACATCGCTTGAAGTAGTACAACCAAAGTAATGAAACATGAATACTTTTGTGTAGTGATTTTAACGTTTTTATTATAATCTCTTACAATAAAAATAATATATATATATATATATATATATATGTGTGTGTGTGTGTGTGTGTGTGTGTGTGTATGTGTGTGTGTGTGTGTGTGTGTGTGTGTGTGTTAGTAGGATATAGAATAGTATCCAAATCAAAAGAGGAGATAATTGAATAAAATGGAAGTGACAATGTGTTTTACTAATGTATTTTAGGTTCGGCGTCTCCAGGCTGGATTGAAAGACAAAATTATATGTAAGCAAAATGTGTTGAGATCTTTGACAATAAAAAGAGCAATAAATTAACTTGCTTCATCAGATCCAACGATCAATGACCATAAAGCATATTATTATTATTATTATTATTATTATTATTATTATTATTATTATTATTATATTGGATTTGATTTGATTTCTATTGTATCCTCATTTCTTTGCGTGTTCCGACCAGGCACCTAAGGTCAGAAATGACATTTTCAACTGAGCAATTTTGATTAAAAAAAAAATCACACATATTTACATAGATAAAGCCCTTGGTAAGGTGTGGGCTGTACTCATGAGAAGAGTTTTCTGTGTTTCTTTAAGGCATGGACAACCAGGGATCCTTCAATGTGTTCACTGGAATCATTTCCAATCAATCCGGGGGCTCCAATTACAGCTGGAATTGTTGATGTTCTCACGTGCCACACTTTTCAGATTTCAAGGTCCTTGTATTCTAATAGTTTTTTTTTAAGATCTTCAAAGATATATTGTCGTGTGCAGGGACTACCATGTGTATAAGAAGGCATATTTTGTCTTTGCGGTCTCTAATCACGATGTCTAGGTGAATAGCTTTGATTGTTCTGTCTGTTTGTTCCCATAGAATTGTTACAGGTCCTATAGCCATAACCGGGTCTGAGTGGTGTTCCTACCAATTTCTTGCAGTTACCTTTTTGTAAAAGTTGCAGACTTTTCAGTGCAGATATTGGCCCATTATTTCATGCCGGGTTTTATATTCACTGGGTGCCAATACCGCGCAGATGGTCAACTGTTTCTGGATATTTATCATGGAATCTGCATTTTGGGCTAACACAATATTTCCGTATGTGTGCCTGATAATTTCTAGTTAACAAGCATTGATCTTGTGCAGCAAGAATAAAACCTTTAGTTTCTGCTTTTAACCCTGCAGTACGTAGCCACTGATGGATACGGGGTTTGTCTACAGCAGCTTGTTTGGTACGGGCAGAGTATTGACCATGAAGCGGTTTATGCTGCCATCTGGTCGGTTGCATTTGCCTTTACTTTTTTCTTTTAAGTATTTTGTAGCTTCGGTCGGTGTATTGTGCTTTATTTGTCTTTCTTCACCAATTTGAAACTCCATTTAGAAATTGTTGGCTTCCTTTGTTACTGAATAATATCGCTTACTACTTTCTTCATCTTTGACACAAATCGTCATCCAGTCTTCTGTAGTTTCTAGGTATTTTTGAGGGCCAGTTGTAGTTTTGTAGAACAGTTCTAGTTGAACTAATCCTCTGCCTCCTTCGGATCTGGGCACATACAGACGATCAACATCAGCCTTGGGATGATGCATGCGGTGACAAATGAGGAGCCTTCTCGTTTTGACGTCCATTCGCTAAATGTCATTTATGGTCCTGCTAAGGATGTTGAAACTGTATTGCACCACAGGGACAGCCAAGGTGTTTATGGCTGATATTCTGTTTTTTGAATTCCACTCGGTATTCAGCACCAGAAGCACACACCTGTAGTACTCCTTTCTGACCTTCTCCTTCATTTGCGTATGCTGTATTCCGTCTCCTTCACCTAATTCCTAGGTAACTATAGGCTTCTTCTTGTTCCAGTTCCCTAATATTTGTGACAAAATCTAAATTTGTTGACTGTATTTCCATAATTCTTCCTTCCTGCTTCTTCTTTTTTTTTCTTCTTCTTCTTCTTCTTCTTCTTCTTCTTCTTCTTCTTCTTCTTCTTCTTCTTCTTATCATTATCATTATTATTATTATTATTATTATTATTATTATTATTATTATTATTATTATTAAATATTAGAGTCATTGGTGTCTGTTGGATTTTAAAACAGCCCAATTCAAGTAGATCTCTGTTTTTTTCTCTATTAGATCGTCTACCGTATTGCACTGGTATTGCTTATAATGATGATCGGTGATATTATGTATGGCCCCGGTGCTTAGGTTGATTGTCGGCCATTGTCAGATTAGCGTATTACCAATACATTTTCTTCTTAGTTAATACACACACACACACACACACACACATATATATATATATATATATATATATATATATATATATATATATATATATATATATGTGTGTGTGTGTGTGTGTGTGTGTGTGTGTCTTCAGTTTCCTCGATTTACAATTATTTATTTCTGAAATTATTTTGAAATTGTTACGTTGACTTATGTGGAGGTAGTGTCACGATTATCAGACCGGTATGTAAAATCGGTGTGTTGATTTCAAATCCTGGTTTCACTACGAACTAATGGCGTTGGAAAGGCATGAATCCATATTTATTCCTCCACGAACTATGGATTAACAGAGTAGACTGCGATGGCTAGACTTGAGTAATACCCAGTATATATGAAGGAAAGACAAAGTCATATTAGTAGAGTATTCGATTGCGGACCATTCAAGTAGCAGACTTTAGCTTTGAATGATCGATATCTTTCTATTGTCAAAAGCGTATATGAATCGGCATTTAGCTCGCTTATGTGAATTATATATTCACTGAAAAGCTATTTTAATTATCAATGCTCAAATGGATAAATCATTCCTCGTACGGGAGGGTTGATCATAGAACAGAATTTCTCACAAGAAAGCTAGCCTGTCACCTATACAAGCAAAGTACTATATATAAACATTTAAAACAAACCAAGACACTAATTCTAATCTTCTAATTACTTTCAGTATTCTGCCAATCGAAACAATTAAAAATTGGAAGACTCTTCTCATCAAATGATATAAACGCCCCGTCCATAAAATTTATTCACCTTATGGCCCCTAAGGCTATTTTAACCATGTGACGCTATAATTTATTCTGAATATACATTCTATAAATACGCATAAAAACGCCAGACGACAAGAGGATTGCCTGTTGATTAAAATATGGCAATTTATGTCTCTTACCGTAGAAACGGCGAGAAATGCATAAATAGAAAATTGCTATCCACAAATATTATTGGTCCTTTTTTTATCGAATATTGTTGGTCTTTTTTAAGGTAAATTTCGAGAGAACGTCGATAGAGCATTTACGCTTTTAATGGTCGTAGTTTGAACGTGAATGTGAGTTCCCATGCTATAGTCGTAGAATACATTATAGCGTCAAGTGACTAAAACGACCTTAGGATTCAAAGGCAATTTAACGTGAAGACGCCGAGATTTAAACACATTTTATTAATGGAGCGTTTGTGTCATTTTTAATCGCTTGGATTGGCAGAATAGTGAAAGTAATTAGAAGATTAGTATTAGCACCTTGCTTTGTTTTAAATGTTTACATATGACACTTTGCTTACATCGGTGACATTTCTCATGAGAAATTCTGTAGTATAAACAGTATATATTGCATTTTCCTTATTTCTACCGACAGAGACAGTCTTCAAAAGACAAGAGAATTGGTATAAAACATTGTTCTTTGGCAAAGTGTTTTTATCCGGAGAGAAATTTCTATCTATTTCTGCCTGTTCATATGTGTCTATCTCAGTTTGTTCATATCTATCAATAGAAAAATGCTAAAAATATACGCATAAATACTCTTTCAAATGCGAGTACACATCTATCTATCTATCTATCTATCTATCTATCTATCTATCTATCTATCTATCTATCTATCTCAGTCTGTTCGTATCTACATTGTGCGATGAATAATATGTCGCCTTATTTTTCATTTCGCGCATGCGCATTGTATGTTTTTGATTTTGCCGACTGCACGATATAGTAGGGTCAGTTGGGCACCGTCTGTAAGTAAAAAAGCACCATGACGCAATTCACACTGCCAGAAATTTAGAAAAGGCATGCTCTACTTCATGGCATTCACGCCGGAAGTTCCAATACGGATATTTCAGAAAGTTTTGATGTCTAAAGCGAAGAGGACTCACAAAGATTTGCATGATATATTCAGTCAACATCATGGTGTTTTGAGTGATCACAAGTGATGGCAATGTTATGCCTCCACTCATCTTCCCAGAGGGCATCAGACTCAACACGGAGGCCTACGTCAAGTGTCTTGAGGAGGTAGTACTGCCCTGGGCCAAGACACTAGCTACTGAAAGAAGCTTTGCCTGGAAACAGGACCCTACACCATGTAACACAAGCAGGAGTACCCAGTCATGACAGTCAGACAATTTATGCGACCACATCATCCCTTACATCTGGCCACCTAACTCCCCAGACTGCAATCCCCTTGATTATTATGTGTGGGGCCCAGGTGAGCGAGAAAACTACAAAACTCCTAGTAACATGAAAGATAAACTAGAGGCAAGTATTCAACAACTTAAACAAGGAGACAGCCCACAAGAATTTCAGGAGATTCTGAAGTCGTCTGGAGGCCGTAGTTGAAGCCAATGGCGATTTTATTGAATGAATATATTCATTAGTATTTCAAGATATTTTGGGGCATTTTTGATATATATATCTATTAAAATGAAATGTCAGTGTTATTTTCATTTTTGCTAATTTAGGCGACAATTTATCCATATCACATTGTATCTATTGTCTGTATGTCTATATACCACAGCGTGTTCATATCTATCTATCTATCTATCTATCTATCTATCTATCTATCTATCTATCTATCTATCTATCTGTCTGTGCGTCTATCTCTGCCTGTTCATATCTATTTGTCTGTCTATCTATGCACGTACGCATCTGTGTGAGATATTTAAAATGTGCTGACCATGTTTGGAAAATAAAATATTCTTTTAACTCTAGATATATACATAAAACAAACCATTTAAAAATAAAATCATCCTTAGACGACTTTCAGTCTTGATTGTCAAGTTGAAATCACTCAGAAGATATTTAACAATGTTTGAATTCTACCGGGAAAGCAAACGTGAATAAATGTAAAATATTTGCCTTGATACATGCAATCAATCAATCAATCTATCTATCTATCTATCTATCTATCTATCTATCTATCTATCTATCTATCTATCTATCTATCTATCTAATGATCTATCTATCTATCTATCTATCTATCTATCTATCTCTATCTATCTATCTATCTCTATCTATCTCTCTATCTATCTATCTCTATCTATCTATCTCTATCTATCTATCTCTCTCTATCTATCTCTCTCTATCTATCTCTCTATCTATCTATCTCTATCTATCTATCTATCTATCTCTATCTATCTATCTCTCTCTATCTATCTATCTCTCTATCTATCTATCTATCTATCTCTATCTATCTCTATCTATCTATCTATCTCTATCTATCTATCTCTATCTATCTCTCTCTATCTATCTATCTATCTCTCTCTCTCTATCTATCTATCTCTCTCTCTCTCTCTCTCTATATATATATATATATATATTGACTTTTTCACGTTTAATATCTCTTTTTCCCGTGATTACGTCGGAATGGTATGCTGGTGTTTTCTTTGTACGCTATAGAATTATTTAATGTAAACGCAATATTTCCAAGCCGGAATCTTTTGTTTAAGCATGTCCACTTATGTAGAACTGAAAAAAAAATGTCTGCCCTTCGGTAATGATTTTTCTTGGTGTCAAATTTGTTGTTTGATGTTAAGTTGAAACCTGTTAAGAAACTTGCCGAAATTTCATGTTATGTTCCGAGTACTCTCGATCATCGTTAATAGATTTCAAGAAAAGTAGATGGAACGTAAATGAATAAATGACAGAATGAATCTCTAAACTTGCTATTGGAAATAAGAAAAAAAAAACAAACTTTTAGCTAATCATGTCTTGTCAATATGTATATTTTTAACGTCAAAAAACGACATTATTTTTTACACCAACCTAATAATATTTTACATATAGGAACGCTGAATCTTTTATACTGTAGATGTCAAGTATTTATTAATATTTGGCATCTACAGTATAAAAGTTTCAGCGTTCCTAAATGCTTAGTTTATTTAAAACTACTTTAGATGAATAATGTTAAACTTCGGCATATGCAACAAATCTGTCACTCGTTCCTTTCCTGCTGTCTTTCATAAGAGATAAAATGTCTTGTTGACGTCCCGGCCCTGGAGAGGTCCGTCCATCTAAAAACATCTGAGGCTGTTTAAAAGTAGAATATTTAAACAGTTTCAGACGTTTTCAATGATAATTATATTTATCGTTTATCATTTTAAACTAATCACTGATTCTATTTTATGAGATTTAACCGAAAATTTTGCACCGTTACAAAATTATATTAGGATTTATTTACTTAGGGATGGCAATAGACATCTGCATTTAGGGCCGTAGAGGATTCAATATTTTGGGGTGGGTCTGTAGTCGGCAAAAATATTAGAAATTAGCCATATCCAAGGTTAGCGGCAAGAACATTTAAAATTTCCAGTACCTCTTCGCTTTGATAGTTTTTTTCTTTCTCGTATTTCTTGCTTTATTGTATTTTGTTTAAAATAAAACCCTATAAAAATACTACAATTAGTAAAAATTTTGAGGAGCTTTTGAACTCCAGCAATGACAGCCCTGGAAATGTGCAAAATAATGGTAATGCTAAAATGAATCGTTTCCAAAGAGGGGACATTCGACATTGCTTTTCAACGAGATTTATAAAATCTTTCTTTTAAAAAGTTTTCGGAATAAACTTCTAAAATCCAGTAACACTACCTTTAGTATTGATGTGAGTTTCCTTATTTTTTGTTTAATATAGCGTGGAAAGTCAACACCATGAATATATTATTTTCTCTTTTATGCATGGATGACAAATTGAAAGATATTCAGAAAATAGGATGAATAAATAGACAGAGACAGATGATGTATAGTATATAACATTATAATAAATAAGTTTTACATATATATATATATATATATATATATATATATATATATAGAGAGAGAGAGAGAGAGAGAGAGAGACAGAGAGAGAGAGAGACAGAGACAGATACAGATAGAAGAAAAACTGACATAGATATATAGATGGATAGACAATCAGACATGATCAATTTCTGTCTAAATTACTGGGAGGGAGAATCATGTTTTGGCTGTTGATCTCTGGCCTTCCTCAGATGTAGGGTAGCCTACGGGGAATTCTGAACTGAACCATTTATTTAATCTACTGTAATCGGTGTAGACTGTTCTCGTTTCACTGTCTATGTCTAGGGAGATTTCGTCTAGTTCTTATTTTTAGTCCTGCTCAATTATTGCTCGCCCGCTTCGTTTGTGTACTAGTACACATGACAATGGTCTAGTGGATTCAAGCGTTGGTTTGGAGGTTTCGTCACATAATATTAGGTTGGTGCAAAAATAATGACGTTTTTTGACGTTAAAAAATACGTCTAAAAACGTCATTATTTTTGCACCAACCTAATAGTTGTGAGTTCAATTCCTGGTCCAGGCGTGTAATAACTGAACAGGACTAAAAAATAAGAACTAGACATCTCTATATATGGACAGTAGAATGAGAACAGTCTACCCGCGTAGATTATATAAAGAGTTTAGTTCAGAATTCACTAGGTTACCCAGATCAATATATACCCGAGGAAGGGTGGATAACAACAGAAAAGACGAGGACAATATTCCGGCGATAAATAGTGTCGATATGACCAACGGTAGATAGATAGGTAATCCATTTTAATAGTTTCCGTTATGGGAAGACTTTATGTGATGTGGGTATTGTTATTTCGTAAAGTTCTTTGCGACTGTGTAATGACAGTCTATAAGATCTGATGACGGATTGTTTTCTGTAAGAGCTAGCAGATTTATTCGTTTGAAACCATGTTAATTAATCATTGAGAAATGGAATATTATGAATATCGAAGTTTAAAAAATACAACAACATTGTGAGTTTGAATCTTCAAATGGATACAGTGCTGGTGAAGTGTTTGATGACGTCAGCGCTTGCAAAACAATGCTGAAAATTGCAACAAAATCTGAAGGTACCATCTACCCAATGCTGTTGTGATGAGGCAAATTAAATCATTTATCTGACCGATCAGTGAACCATATCGAGAGAAAAACTATAAATACACCATCTTTGTCAAGCTACAAATATTCAGTCGTTATGGTAGCGAGGAAGTGACACCCATGAGAAGTGATTTTAAAATATGTTTAAAATTAAAAGTATAGTTTCATTTATAGGCGATGTCATATCTGTGGTCCTAAAAAAATAAATAAGCGTATGTCGCTTACATATTGTTATCAATCTTTCTACAAATGACTTCCCTCCTGAGTATGACAATAAACTACACCCGACAGTAAGGCCTCTGATCGGGAGGTTTTCAGGAGAGTGGAACCACATCTTAATTGTTGTTGTTCTCAGGTCCACCCTGACCTGCGGGCGGTAGGACTGGCGTCAAGACACTATTAAAGTATAAAATACATTTTTATACTAAAAATACCAGTAATATATTTTTTGAAAAAAACGTTACCAGCAATACATTTAAAAAAGAAAAAGAAAATATTGCCAGCAATAAATCTTTTGGAAAAAAAAAAATTTCCATCAATAGATTTTAAAAATATTACTAGTAGTACATTTTTAAAATATATCCCAGCTATGCATTTAAAAAAATATTACCAGCAATATATTTTTGAAAAGCAAATATAAACCACAATAGATTTGACTTTCGACAAAGATTATCTTTAAAAATGGGTCAATGAAACCTGGTCTGCAAACTGATTTCTTACAAAGAATGCATATTCTATTCACACGAACCTGTTATAAAAATTTTGTTGGCATTAAATAACCCATTGAAGTGTTGATATGCATAAAACAAAATAAATTATAAAACATAAATGACATCACTTTCAATCAATATACGTACGTTTGAATTCATAGTGTTTATAAAAGTTTCATCCAGTCATCTTTCTATTCCACTTTTTTGGGTCGATGCTCAAATAATGTCAACATTCTGGATAAGCTGAAATTTATTGTGCTTTTGTTTTACAGATATAGCGTCTACACTATATGTCTTAAGCTCTTTGTATAGCTTAATGTGACTGTTTTTTGATTGCAGAGTTATGATGCAACTAGACCGGCTGACCATTCGCTAGAGAACACAATGACCTGCCATTTAACCAAGAAGGGAAGAGGAGGTGGATTTATACATTTCCCAAGAGTATTTCTGTGAAAGTGAGTGTAACGAACTCGGCTCGTTATACCGCGATGAAAGAAATAACATTTTTCTCCATTATGATTGATGAAGTAAACATTCTTTGTAATGAGGAGGTATGGTTGAAAGTACTTGATTAAAAATATCGTAAATTTTAGAAAGTTATTTCATACTTTTGATTAGGATGTGTGATAGAACATTCATATGCAAACTGAAAGTAAAAGTAATAGATATTAAACAAATACACACAGACACACACACACACACATATATATATATATATATATATATATATATATATATATATGTATGTATATAAGTGTGAATTTCACCGAAACTTAGATATCTTATGTTATTCTTCATGCTAAATAGAAAAAATAACTGCAACAGAAAAATGTTTGCATCATGATGTCGAATCTGGCTTGATTATTTTTGACACTTTCGAATTGCTTATTATGACTACCTGTCAAATAAGCGCATTTTTTTCCTGTCATTAGTGTTGTCTGCTTATATTTTGATCTTTTTTGTTCTGCTTGTTTAATTGTTGACTGTGATTCCTTTGTTACTAAGTAAGAAAAAAAAGATACATTTATGTTTGCATAGGCAAATGTCATTGTCGGCTTTTTCTTTTGTACTTATTACAGTTCAAAATAACTGACGCAAAAAAGGAGGGATGGTCGGTAAATAGGTACATGTAGGTAAACAGGTAATCTATTAAGTACATTAAAAATAAACAGAGAGAACAAAGCATAGACTGAAAAAGCTGAAAAATTAAACATTTTCACCAAATGCTTAATATATATTCAATCACCAGTATATATATATATATATATATATATATATATATATATATATATATATATATTCCTAGGTAAAGGAAGAAAAGACACACACACACAAACATACACACACAAACATACACACACACACACACATATATATATATATATATGTGTGTGTGTGTGTGTGTATATATGTATCCTCGAATACGAGTGGCCAGCTATTATATATATATATATATATATATATATATATATATATATATATATATATATATATTACATGTTACATACATATATATGTATCTGTGCATGTGCGTACATATATATATATATATATATATATATATATATATAGAGAGAGAGAGAGGGATAGAGACAGAGACAGAAAGACGGACAGCTGAGGAGAGAGAAAGATGGAAAATATGTCTGCGTGTGTGTGAATAAGAAATTGAAAAATATTATTGAAAATAGATTGGGACGTACAAATAGACATAGAGATATGTGATGCATAGTATGCAACTTTTTAATGAATGTGTTTTACTTATACAGTCTGACCCGGATATAAGAGACCCGGATATAAGAGAAACATGGATATAAGAGATATTTTCTCTGGTCACAAATTACAGCCTGTGTTAATGTAAACAAAATAGACCAAATCCGGATATAAGAGAAACCCGGATATAAGAGACTTCTTCTCCGGTCCCGACAACTCTCTTATATCCGGGTTACACTCTATATCTGTCTATATCTGTAATTCGATGGCACCGCTTCATTTATCAGCATGAAAAGGAATATAAGCACATTGCCAAGGTGGTAATAACTGATCTGGAGATAATAAAAAAACAGGTGATGGAAAACTATCAATCATGGATTTGCCTCTCCAGAGCCAGGACCTCAAAATTGTTGTAGCAGTGTGGGAACATCTTGACGGAGAACTGTTAAAAGGGCAGCCAGCATTAAAACAACGTATTTGGAATGTTCTTTAACAAGACCAAAGAAACATCCCTTGGTAAAAGTAAGATGTGATCTATCTATCTATCTATCTATCTATCTATCTATCTGTCTGTCTATCGATCACATAGATAGACATATAGATAGAGAGAGATATATATACAGGGAGTATGAATATAAGAAATCGCAAATAGAATATAAACAGTGCTAAATTTAATAGTATATAATATAATAGTGCTAAATTTTTTAAAAAAAAAGAAAAGAGTAATCGCCCAATATGTTTTTTTTTTCCATATAGTTTTTAGGCCCGTGTATTTTAATATAATTTCTTTTTTAAAAAAATACCATTAATTCCTGTTTATTTAAATATGGAATAAAATATTTATCCTCGTTTATTTTATGTATATAGAATAAAAATCCCGTCTATTTTAATTAAATGCATCATCCCTGTATGATATATGGACTGCGCTGACCAGATACTTTTATTAAAGTTTAAATTATGTAACAGTACCGGAAGATTGCGTTGCGCGTGAAACCCCGAGTAGTGCTACCGGCGAGGGATATATATATATATATATATATGTGTGTGTGTGTGTAGCAATGAGTCTAGAAGAATCCTCAAAAGAACTGGACGGCCGTTTCGTCCTATCTGGGACTCATCAGCAGTGCGCATTCACCAATCCACTACCGAGAATCGAGCCCGGACCGTTTCGATACAACGCAAACGTCATAGCAACTGTACCACGGGACTCGGTGACGAAGAAGACACAAACTAGATTCGATATATCGTGCTACTCACTCAGTTCCTCAGCGATACCCATCCAAGATTTCATATAACCTCGGAACAGTCCCCCAAGAGACACGACTGCTTTTTAGTTTCGTTGTATCGAAACGGTCCGGGTTCGATTCTGATGAGTCCCAGATAGGAGGAAACGGCCGTCCAGTGCTTTCTAGACTCATTGCTATAAGCCTAAATCCCCAAAATTAATTAAATATATATATGTGTGTGTGTGTGTGGAGAGAGAGAGAGAGAGGGAGAGGGAGAGGGAGAGATCAAAATTTGTCTGCAAATGAACGAGTAAAATGTGCTCTGTGTAAAAGTCTTAAAGATGATTTATTATATTTAATACCCTGCGTAATAAAATACCAACCAGTGTACAGTCTGGAAATTAAATTAGTTGAAACTCAAGTATATCTTTATTCTTTGTTGTTTAGAAGTGAATCAATTTATTTAATCTGTAGAAGACATTCGCAGAATCACAAATAATTCCTTCGGAGATTTCATTTCCAGTCTGAAAGCTCTAGCCTTATAGCAGACAATGCACTTGTGCTTATCCAAATATGAAACTATTGCATTTCAGTCAATTATAAAGACGAACTGCAGAAACAAGAAATTAAACGGGGCAAGATACAGATCAATAATTCGTAATTATAAATGATTTATTGCTAATTACAACCTTCAAACCGATGTCTTTGTTATAATGAAGTCTTCTGGGTGCTAAACGCTAAAAACAAGAAAGAGAATATCCAGACTTTCTCCTTAATTGCAACTGATTTCATCGTAATTTAGCGAAACTAAAAATTAAAGAAAAAAGAACAGTTTATAATTAAGGCGTGTATTTTTTCAAAATTATAAGTTTCTCTTTATGTCGGCCGATTTTAATGAAATTTAACCAAACTGAAATACTTATGGCCCGAGAAGTTCTTGTTGCACTCATTGAAAATATCTTCGTTTACGTTTCGTTATTTCTCTTCGTAAATGTTGTTATTTTTCTATCTATGGTTTAAGTAACAGATTGGACTAAACTCTCTAGGCCAATGATTCTCAAACGCCGTCACACGGCACATTAGTGTGCTGCACAGTCTTCTTAAGTGTGCTGCGAAATATCATCACAGCATACATAGGTATATGTCTTTGTATGGAAGTAGTGATGATACAGCGTTAGCATTTGAATAAATGATAATGTATTAAACTTTTTTTTCAAATAATTATTTTCACTATTCTTCTATGATGTCATTTTAAATAATTTTTTTAATATTCATTTTTCAAAATGCCCTTTAAAAATTTTGCAAAGTGTGCTGAGATAGTTTCACTTGCTCCTAGGTGTGTCGTTGTTTAAAAAAGTTGAGAAAAACCGCTCCAGCCTTTGGTAACACCCAGCCTTGTAGAAGTATGACTCTGTTGAAAAGTTACCACTGTATCATCGTTCCTAAGAAGTATTTATGTATTTATGTATGTATGCTGTTGTCCCCCAAAGCTAATTCTTAACCAGATGCTTCTTACGGGGAACAGAAGACACGAAAAAGGTCCACAACACAAGTTTAGGATGAAATTTAAATATAATTTGAAGGAAATCCGCATGCATGTCGTATAGATGTGCAACATTGGTATGTTGTAGCGCATGCTGTTGTAGGGTAATGGTTATGTAAACCATCGGAAAGGTAAGCATAACAACCCAAAACAAGCCAACTATACCAACTTGCTTAATCGTCCTTACAAAAATACCTGTGTTGTTAGCAACAAGGTTTGCAAATTATCATCTTAACTAAGCTAAATGGTGGTTCAAAGGATAGTTTTAGGACATACAGATCCAATCAAGGACACAGAGTTCATCTGTCATATATGCATGATACGTATGAAATCGAACGCAGATCTCAAGTGTCACCTTAGGGGTCATGAAATCCGAAACGAGACGGAAACTATTAAAAGTGATGCAGAGGACGGAGAGGTGGCTCTCATCGGAGTAAGATGCGACATTCACCATCTATGCATGTACATATGCATACAGAAGTTCCTGAATGTGAAACTGCTACTTTTGATCGAAATAACTTGTGACTTCAATTCATGAAGACACTAAGGCCTTCCAAGACCATGAAATGAGCTGAGCAAATGGCAAGTGTGCAACTAAGAAAGTGGAAACCAAACATTAACATTTGACGAATATAGCAGAGTGTGTCTCTTCAATGCAGACTGCGTCCGCCACAAGAAGAGTACTGTGTGGAAGCGTCAAAAGACCTGTATAAACCGCTCCAGTCTAACCAGTCACATGCAAACCCATAAGTAACCTGAACAAAATTTCCAAAACAGGCCAGGCCATGTTGAGAACAAGTTAGTTTGCCGCGTCTGCAATAAGCAATGCAAGTCATTTACTGGCTTCAAAAGCCATTGTTTTTCTAACGAGAGTTTAAAATATAGATAAAAACAGATTGTCAGCTTGTTTAACGAGTTGACATCTATCTATCTATCTATCTATCTATCTATCTATCTATCTATCTATCTATCTATCTATTAGGTTGGTGCAAAGATAATGACGTAATAATGTCGTTTTTGACGTTAAAAATACGTCAAAAAACGATATTATTACGTCATTATTTTTGCACCAACATAAAATCTATCTATCTATCTATCTATTAGGTTGGTGCAAAAATAATGACGTAATAATGTCGTTTTTGACGTTAAAAATACGTCAAAAAACGATATTATTACGTCATCATTTTTGCACCAACATAATATCTATCTATCTATCTATCTATCTATCTATCTATCTATCTATCTATCTATCTATCTATTGTCGTGTCATATCTATCTATCTATCTATCTATTGTCGTGTCATATCTATCTATCTATCTATCTATCTATCTATTGTCGTGTCATATCTATCTATCTATCTATCTATCTATCTATTGTCGTGTCATATCTATCTATCTATCTATCTATCTATCTATCTATCTATCTATCTATCTATCTATTGTTTTTTCATATCTATTTATTATCTTGGGCACACTAACCTTCTTCACGGTGCCAAATTGTGTTGCTATTAGGTTGGTGCAAAAATAATGACGTAATAATGTCGTTTTTGACGTTAAAAAATATACGTCAAAAACGACATTATTACGTCATTATTTTTGCACCAACCTAATATATTGTACAACATACTAGAATTTTGAATATTGAACGAGGGAAAAATGTTTCACCTCTTTGGTAAAAACTTTCTGTTACACAGCCAAGATGGGAATTGACATTACATGGTCACTTCTACTTCTATGTGCTGTCTCTTCAGGGTGTGGGCGATCATAGCTCTCCACAATTTCCTTTTGTAGCATTTAGTAAAGTTTGTCTTTTTGCTATCTCTCCTAAACATTGTTATATCATCCATTTACACAATCATATTCTTATATGTGTCGTGTCCCTTCAGATCGTTGACGATCATGGCTCTCCACAATTTCCTCTCCTTTGTAGCTCTTAGTTTTTTTTTTCTCTATTTGCTATCACTCTTAAACTCAGCCATTTACACAAACAGATTTTTCTTCTTCTATGTGTCATATCCCTTCAAGACTTTGGCGATCATGGCCCTCCACAGTTTCCGATCCTTTGTAGCTCTTAGTAAATTTTGTCATTTTGTTATCTCTTCTAATCCCTATATCGTAGAAGCTTACCAATCCCTTACTAATCATCATAACATTTTACGCATTTTTGTTTTTATTCTGCATATAATGTTATGTATATCATAATTTGAAAGCTTTATACGCATCCTTTTATATATTAATTATTGACATAATGTTATTCCAATAATGTTTAATCTGACTGCCAAAGTGAATCTTAGGCTTTTCTGATATGAGTGCCATGGATTTTCTTACGGAATCGAATGGGATAATCTATTCGGGTCTGGCAGTTTTGAAAAAAAAATCTATAATTTACATTTTAATTTTTTTTTTAAAGCGATTCGATATTATTCAAAACGAGTTTACCGAAAATCAATTAACCATTGATTTTTCAAGTAAACTGTTTGTTTTTTTTTCCTCCTGAGATTTGCACTGATATTGTCTAACTGCCACTGTTTCATCACTCTTTTGTATTCGGATAAAATCAGTAATAACGAAAACATTTCAATGTTTTTATTGACAATAATTGCAAGGGCATTAAAAACGCAACACATGTAAACAATGAACAAAGGCGGAGAACCATAATAAACCAAGCGTCGTGCCTCTTTTTCTCGGAGAGTTTAGATGAAAATAATAGAAAGAACATTTATAAAAGATACGACTTATCGATTCGCCATCAACAACAATTCGGCGTTTAATATCAAAAAGCACTAGAGAGTCATTTCAATCAATTAAGCACTTTCATTGAATAATCACATTTTTCTCAATAATTTCTTTAGTTGTTTAAATTTTCTGCTGATAACAAAATTAGACAGTATAGAATATTTATGAAAAGTGCCATGTTTTCTTTTTTTCCGTATTTTGATGTCAACACAAACACGCACACACATACATGCACACACACACACACACACACATATATATATATATATATATATATATATATGATAAAATATTGAGGAATCCCTCGATTAGTGCGGTTAATGTGCACTAATCGAATGTTGTTACATAAAAAAATTAGCACACTCATCTAAAACGGATTAATCGATTGCACATTAATCAAGGGATGCCTGTAGTTTTAAGTCATTAAATATTTATGGGTAAAAGTGCTTAATATCAGGGAATAGAGCTTTTGTAAGTATAAAAGTGGGAATAGAGATGAAAACCGAGCGTCGACTGTCAGCTTCACGATTAAGTTTCATGAAACAGATTGTCGCCGCTCGGTCTTGACATTAGTGCCCAGTTCACTCATATATATATATATATATATATATATATATATATATATATATGTATATATGTATATATATATATATATATATATATATATATATATATATATATATATATATTGTTAATGAATGCTGGTACATGCTTCGGGACATCTTCATCAGCCAAAGATTTACACTGATACAAATATTCAATACAGACTTGCAATGGAAAATAATTGAAGTTCTTAGAAGGAGAAGTTAATTAAAAAAACTTAAAAATCTCAAAAAGAGAAGAACAAAAAAGGAATTTTGCACAACATGCAGCTGATCTAATTAAAATATATATATGTGTGTGTTTGAAGAAAATGGGACAAAATGGAAAAGTTCTTTGATACCGCGTTTTGCCGACGTTTGTTGGAATGAAAGGCAAATTTACACACACACACACATACATATATATATATATATATATATATATATATATATATATATATATATATATATATATATGTGTGTGTGTGTGTGTGTGTGTGTGTGTGTTTAATTTCATCTAACGGCCTGAATATCCGGGACATTTTATTAGAGAAATAAGCGCGCTCGCCTTTATATGTTATATATATATATATATATATATATATATATATATATATATATATATATATATATATATATATATATATTGTTACATTAGATCATCTAATTTAGTACTACAAAATTGCATTTTTTTTTCGACGTTTAATCAAGTCTCATCAGGTAGTTAACAATGATAATAATTCTAATTAAAATTGTAATTTATGAAACATCACTTCCTTTTATGTTTTTGAAAAATTTCCATAAAAGTCGAAAAAAATATTCCGATATTATGATATTATAGAACTTTGAATTATAAATGTATTCTGTTGACATATTTGGTCTGGCGGTCCTGTTGTATGTCTCGAGATTCTTGACAAAATCCAAGGAAAGATCTTTAATGTAATCGATCCTTACCAGGAATCTTGACTTCAGTCACTTCCACACCAACGTGGAGTGTCTTCACTTGTCTTTTCTACAAATATTTTCATCTCAATTACTGTTATAAACTTTCTTCCTTAGTGTCTCGAATGCATAAATTTAAGCATCCTACGAGATTAGCAACGAAGTCTCACTGTTTACTGTAGAACTAGCTAGAAATAACTGTGTGTTCTATTCTAATAGTTTCTTTTCTCACATTTCTTGCTTGTGTAACCCCCTCCCTATTTTCGCCTGCCATATACAACCGTCAAAACTTTACATGCGGTGTCAATCACCTTCTTTTGTCATACAGAATCTTGTTCTTTTATTGTTCTTTCTCATTCTCTCTCACTCCCTATAACCCACTGCGTCATAGTGGCATTATCGCTTGTTGTGAAATGATGAAAATAAATAATTATGTGCATCTATACGCATACAGATATCTATCTATCTATCTATCTATCTATCTATCTATCTATCTATCTATCTATCTATCTATCCCCCTCTCTCTGTCTCTGTCTACCTGCCTATCTGTGTCTTTCTGTCTGTCCGTCTGTCTGTCTCTCTCTCTCCATATATATATATATATATATATATATATATTATCATTTTGCTAACAAATATGATAACAATATATATATATATATATATATATTGTTATCATTTTGCTATCTGTATATATATATATATATATATATATATATATATATATATATATATATATATATACAGATAGCAAAATGCTAACAATATTGGCAATAGGATTGGTGATATTTTGTTTTGTTTTGTTTGTCATCATGTGTTTCATTTCTGTAAGAAATTTGCTTTTGGCTTAGTAGTTTGTCATGATTAGGTTTATGCAGGCTTTGTAGAGGGATTCATGTGGAAACTATATTCTTTGAGTAAACCCAAATCCCTGTTTAATCCTTTTTAAAAACTATTAGGGCAAAATATTTTTTTTTATAGAATTACACAAGGAAGAAAAAATAACAATGACAACATTCCCCGGAACAGTGAGTCCCACTTCTTTGATCATTTCTCGTCTCGATGAAAAAGGACATAGGAGGTCCAAAATTTCCGACTTTAAATCTTTCTCTTCGTGTATCAATTTAGTCAAAATGCCTACTAATATATAATAAATATCATTAATTTTATTGCCAATATTGTAATCATTTTGTTGTCTTTTTATTCCTCAAATTTCATTGACAAGTCTACTAAAACTTCATATTATAGGAAGCATACGTGGACCATCTTTTGTTTTACACACACACATGCACACACACATGCACATACGCGCGCGCGCGCGCACACACACACACACGCACACACACATATTTTACCTCCCCACATTTTAAATGGTAAGAATCATCACTTTCTCTCGCTTTATGTTTATCTACATTTCGATTACTTTAAGTCACATTTTTCTCCTTTTTTTTCCGAAATCTACATTTTCTCAATATTGTTTTGGTATTTTTCGACAAGCAAGCGCAGAAAATTAATTTGTTTCTTTATCTTTATAACCTCAAAGAGTAGAACAGTTAAAAGAAATATTTAATTGATTAAATTAAAGAAAGACAATGGAATTTCTAATAAATTTGCTAATGATTTCTTCGCAAGACAAATGTTTCGAAAATTAAATGGAAAGCTTTTCGTCAGTATTTTTATCATAAAAAATTTTAATGCTAAATTATATAACGTCTTTATATATATATATATATATATATATATATATATATATATATATATATATATCTGACGTAGAAGCCCTGCCGGTTACAATTCTGTTCTGCCTCTCCGGTGGTTCTGGCCGAAAAGTAAACCCCCCGGCCCTCCTCCGGTGAACTGAAGGAACCACCACTATCCGCCACGTTGTGAATTTTTGATCCGAACAGCAGTATTTCGATCCCTCAGTACGATCCGGAGGTAGGATGATTAAATGTCTGGGCTCCACGCTGAAAGAAATCGCTATTTGTGCAGAAAGGTTCTTGTCGTGACCGCAAGGGCACAAAGAAAGAAAAAATATAAGCAACACTTTCGGTTCCTGTACAAAGAGCCCTTTAAGGCTACTGTTTTTATATCACTACCAACGAAATTTCACGAATACAAACTGTGTTACCGAGATTCACTCGTTTGTGTTGGAAATTCACAGAGAGAGAAAGACACAATTATGCCGGTCGAAATTTGTCTGTACTAAGGGAGGTAAGTCGTGGTTCTTCGTCCGCCCCCTCCGATATAGCAGTCCTCTTTTCTCAGCTTTGTTGACGAAGTTATCAGAATACGCACGGGTTCGATTTCAATCTCTGGGTACGATTCGGACTTTTTGACGCATGCAACCAACTGGCCAGATTAGCAAGACCCACTAAGTCGTTTCCGCCGCGATTTCCTTCGCGTTCTCTGATCTGCTATCTTTGATCTGTGAGCCCTGATCTGCGATCTCTCTCTCTCTCTCTCTGCCGCGTCTGCCACTTCTCTCGCATTACAACGCGTTCTCCGATCCTATCCGAATTGATCTCCGATCTCATCTGCTCAACTCAAGCCTGCAGGCCGCTTATATAGAGAGAGGCGGAGCTAAACAGTTTTTAGGCACAGCCCACGAATTCTAATATGCAAATCGCCTGGACCACCGTGTGTCTTCCGCCGGATCTCCGAAGCTCCGTGGGAGGCCAGTTTTCAAGGGGTACTAAAATCGGATTCGCACTTCCTGCTGGGTTTTCCGCAGACGACATCCACTTAAGCCCGGCGAAAAGCAATTATCTCGTCTGAGGGCTCTGGCTGGATTTCGCCCGCCAGACCACCCAAAATCCAATTCACCATTTATCACAAGCTTTACCTAACGAACCCGTCCATTAATTACTCTGGAATTAATTCACCTAGTTATTTAATAATTCAATCCCAAAAACAACTAAGTAAAAAGAAAAACTTATTTCTGGAATTACTCCGAAATCCCTTCTACCCAACTAATTAGTACCTTCTTCCCAATCCTTTAGAACCGTTGATTAATAAACCCACCTAGTAGGGGGCGCTCTCTTGCTCTCTCTGTATATATATATATATATATATATATATATATATATATATATATATATATATGTTTTATTAAAGACGACAGAGACAAGGTACTGCGATTAAGCTTTTCATTTATTTTTTATTTTTTTCGAACAAGTGTTTTCAACTTTCAGCTGTGTTCAACACACCTGTAAAGAACTACAAAGAACGAACATTATTTGCCAGCTTAAATGCTCCTTAAGGAACTGTGTTCCTGATCAAACCGATCTCATAAATAATTATATCTGTCACACTACTACATGCCTATCCAGACGACTTACGTTACATCTGTCCGACCATAGCTTCATCAGAAGCCATTTAAACACGCACATAAACCTACCAGGCGCCATCCTAAACGTACTAGTCGTACAATAATCAAATATAATCTAATCAACATGTAAAATTTAATTAAAAATAATGGGATGATAAAGAACAAAAACCAACATTTAATGATATTAACTACGAACACGACCACAATGTGATGTTTGTGTTTGGAAAATAAAACAGCCCTATAGCACTAGATACATGTATACAGTCCATACATCCAGTTAAAAAGTAAAAATATAAACATTCTTGATCATGGGTAAAAGTATAACCGAAAGCGCTCGGAATTATAGAACATTTGGACAGTTTCTACACATTCTGTGTCCAGAAAAGAAAACATTTGTTCGAACACAAGAAAAATTAAATAAAAAACTTAATCTCAGTACCATGTTTGTCGTCTTTAATGAAATGTGCATAAATGAGGGATTACTGCCTAAATAAACAATTATATATATATATATATATATATATATATATATATATATATATATATATATATATATATATATATATATATGTTGCGTTTTCTATTACTAACCACTTTTAATTTCGTACGATCTTTAGTCAACTATTAAAGAGATATAGGCAAATATTAATATTTCACTATTAATGATCAGGATACTTCACAGAATATGCATCAAGTAACGTTTATGAATTTTACTGGATCTTGCAAGTTTAACATTAACATCTTCCTGAAACGTCAGGATTGACTGATATGTTTTTACGACTTATCAACCCCTTTCTCAGGTTATTTAAAGTCGGCGTATATTTTGGATTGTAAGAATAATTCTATTTTTTTCGGGTGAATATTAATTTGCTTTTTTCCGTATAAATTCATGGCATGTGCACAACTAGAATTCAAACTCTGCGCTTCGAATTCCATTCCGAGCTAATTATCTATTACTCCACCCTCACATCCGAAACATCAGACACTATTATTTCAATTCTTAAAAGGAATACGATTATCCAACGGGCACAAAGTTTACAAAGACAAGCGTTTTGAAGAAAGTATTGAAAATAGTGTTATTGCAAACGATCATATAAAGAGAGGAAAAAGGTGAAATACAGGCTCTATGTTCTGTGACGAGTTTTAGAAATCGTTAATTTATTGATTAATTTATTGATTTTTTTAACTTTTTTACTTGGTTGAATGATCAACTCGATGGGCCACACATAAAATGAACAATTAAGATACTAATGAGCAGAAATTATAGCATAATACAACTGAACATAAGTGAAGCACAGTGTGACATTGTTCAAATCATTTGTGGTATCGATGAACGAGAAATAGAAATACAGAAAAAAATCATATAATCTTTTAATCGATTACATAGAAAGATTCGATAAAATACAGTACAAAAAAAATTATTTGATTTTAGAAAATGTTTATTTACATGGAAAAAATATATGAATAACCTACAATCTCTATTCGAAAAAAACGAATCGAGAAACAATTATATTTAACTGATATAGTGCGATGGTTAAAATAACTAGAAGATCTATGAGCATTCATTATCAGCAGATATAATCACATTTGTTCGCCAAATGATACTGTATGATTCAGAAAGAACGTTGAAAGAACTATTGGATATGGTAGTCAATGAAAATAATAAATAAACATTAATTGTAAGTGAACAGAATATCCAAGAATGTCCAAGATGTGAGTGATGCGTAGAGGGCATCAAAATCTAGCAGGATTTGAAATTCATGTTACGAAATGCAGGGAGTGGGCCAGAATGCATTGCCTTTTTCTAAACTCTGGATATAAGACCAAAACAGTGCGAAGAGAGAGCTGCGAGAATTTTGAAGCGTCAACATGCTTTCTGTACCCAGGTTCCTTATAGAGGCTATCACGCACGTGGCAGAATGCTAGTGCAACAAGTGGGCATGCGTAACTCTGAAGATCTTTCTCCTGTTAACTCCTAGACTCAATGCTGTTACGTCTGTCTCTCTCGTATAATAAAAGGAATAAGAAAAAGAAGGCATCTTTTGCTGTTACAGTGGCGCTAGGATCTGAAGAGCTGAAGCCAATAGTGATTCAGAACGTAACATTCAGTTATACGTGTAGAATAATAACAGATGTCATAAAATAGCAAACATTAATAAAGAACCTAGCCCGAATGAAAGAGAGATTTCTGAAACTGGATTAGATATTAAGAGACTGAAAAATAACATGAGAAAATAAATTACTTTTGGATTGTTATGAAATGACTAAACGTCTGTATGGCAGTGAATGCCGGAAGATGTCTTTCTAAACGAAGAAAATACTACTAGAAAAGCACGTGATAAATGATAATAAGGAGATATGGCTTATTCGGGAAAAAAGATATTTGAAGAAAGAAGGCTTGTAGAATTTAACACTCACAGGACACACGTCACATCAAGCAAAGCAAAACGAATGCAGCCATGAATATTTTGAGTAAAGGGATTTAAGAAAGAAGTCTCACGTCTGCTCGGAGAGGTTGGTAAGATACGAAATTTACCGAGAGCCACAATAAACAAGAAGCAATGAATAATCATGAAGAGCCACATCTTGAGACAAACTGATAGTGTCAACCATTAGTGTTAATTTTGACTGGTACATTTCTTTCATTTTAACTTTTATCATAATTTTACGCCGGCCGTCAGCGATTATCAGCGAAGATCAAGAATACTAAACTAAAATATAAACTGCTACGAATGTTTCTGAAAAGCCCTGTTTACTCTCTGTTACCCCAACATGACCCTGATAATAATAAATAAAAAAAAATTTAAAAAAATAAAGAGCCAAAAATTAAAAATTAATAAAGATTGTCAATTATTCAATTAGAAAATTAATGATAATTTTACTGTTGCTGTGTAATTATTAATTTTGAACCCATGTCACATTTAATCTGTGCGTGAAAAATTGGTCTTCTGTTTGAATATTATAAGAGTAGAAATATCTCTGGAGTTTGAGCAAAACTAATGCAAAACGAAGAAAGTTTGAATTGCTACATATTTCTGCGGATAAGGAGACCATTAAATCTTAAAAATTATCCCCCAAAATAGGGGGGTCGTCTATTATAAAAGTTATAATGAGCTAACCTTAAATTCTGTGGTGTATCGGCACTGGTAATTAGGCTAGTATGTTTGTGCCAGTAGGCTAACAATTACTTTGGTACCGATATAAATATTTATAGATGAATTGATGCTGTACTATATTTATATGTAATAAAACTACTTTTACTTCTTGATTTCACATAATAATGCAATATTCAAGAAAGGATTGTACGACCATTTGCGAATTATCCACTGAGCAATACACACAAGTAACAAGTAATGTTCACAAATCTTTCGTTTTTGATTTGTATTATTTCTCATAGTAGTGTTAAATAATAACATTTAAGATAACATACAGTCTATATTTCTAATTAAAATCCTTTATCATTGTGGTATTAAATAACAACATTTAGTATAACATGCAAAATTTATTTTTCAATGACATATATTATACGGTACTTTATCGGTGTTAAACAATAAAACATTTAAGATGCCATAAAATCTGTGTTTCTCATTACAGAATACACAACTTTTGTTTTCATTCGTACGAGTCGTAAGAATGAAATCGTTATTATTTTCATAATGACTCATTTTGATATTTAATATTATTTTATTCCGTTTGATTTGATAACGATAAAGGTAAGCAAAACAACATTTGTAATAACGTAAGATTTATTTAACTCGCTTATTACTTCCATGTCCTTTGACACATATCCAGTCTTCTTTAGTTTCTAGATATCTTTGAAGGCCAGTTGTTGTAGTTTGGAAAAACAGTTATAGTTGAACTAATCCTCTGCCTCCTTCAGATCTGGACATATACGACGATCAACATCAGCCTTGGGATGATGCATATGGTGACAAGTGAGAAGCTTTCTTGTTTTGGCGTCCATTCGTTTAATGTCAGCTATGGTACAGTCAAGGTTGTTGAAACTGTATTGCACCACAGGAACGGCCAGGCTGTTTATGGATGATAATCTGTTTTTTGAATTCAGCTCAGTATTCAGTACCAGACGTACACGCCTACAGTACTCCTTTCTTACCTTCTCCATAATTTTGTAATGACGTCAGATTTATTTCATACTCGTAGGAATCATTATGAAAGGTTTACTGCTACTGGCGGCGTAGAATAGCCCACGTTTTCGGTCGTCTTATACTATTGATATCAGATAAAATCACGTAAAAATCACAGAAAAATGTCCCAATTTTAGTCAGAAAAAAGTCACAGGTAAAAATATCATAATTAATTTATGGCGGCTGATAATAAAATCAACTATTTTGTCGGGTAGTTTATGAATTTATGGGTCCGCTTTCATAGTAAATCGATTCAACCTCTAAAAATTCTTCCTAACAAGGCTATGATCATAAATTCGATATATTTCATAATTAGGAAGTCCTAGTATCTCATAAAACTAAACTTTATGTGAAGGTAGTCTTAACATGGTTTTATTTTTTTTTAAAATACAACAAAGATCGCATATAAAGATAGATTAATGTGTACAAAACGTATTCTCACAATGCTGTGTTCATATGTCCTATATATTTTATATTTAGAGAGTCTTAGTATTCTATAATGCCCGATTGTATCTGAAGAAAGTTTTAATTTGACATTAAAATTTGAATTAAATGTTCTTTGAATTTTTTCCCTGTTTTTTTTTTTTTTTAATGAGACTATTTTTAAATTAGATTCCTTGTTTGAGGTCAGAAAAAAAGTTGGTTGCAATGTTGCTAAAACGCTGCCAAAAGGTCAGCTATCCTCAAATCAAAACACAACGCGTCTGCAAAATTGCTAGCTGGGATTCTTAGAAAAATCATTATTTGAAATTTTGATCTATTCCCATGCTTTTGAGAGATATACAATTAACTGAGTCATCAGACGTGTCCAACAACAGTAGAAATATATGCAGTCAGTCGTAGAGCGTTGACACCGAAACAAATTAGGGAGAATTGATTTTTTGATTCAGCTATTGTCAAATCAACGTTACTCTACGTTACTTTCGTTGTAACACTTTAAAATTTTAGAAGGAAAATAGAATATTTAATAAATATATATATATATATATATATATATATATATATATATATATATATATATATATATATATATACACACACACACGCTCATATATATATATATATATATATATATATATATATATATACAAGTATAGGATTGGTGTATACTGAATAAATTGCAATAACCAATAAATACTATTCTTAAAAGAGTGCTCAATACATAGTATAGGAAATATAATTATTCATTCGAAAATTATAACATAAATATGTTATAAAATCTCTACAAAAATAGCCATTTTGTTTCAAGATTTCTGGTGATTTAACAAGTGATGGTGTTGAATGTAGAATAAAGGGTTTTGAAAAGGTTCAAATCAATCAAACATCCCTCGCTAGGGGAAACGCTGTTCCATAAGCTGGAATGACCAATCAAAATACAAGTATATGAGAATTCAAAAAACTTGACAACGAACTTAGGTTATAATAATTATTTAATGCTTTAATGTTAGGGTTAGACTAAAATAGAATTCATTCTAACTAATTAATATTAAATTATACTATAAAATTCAAAATTACCAATTTTAAATTTAATCCATATTAAGTTTAAAAAATTATAAATTATTTAAAGAAGAAACTGAGGAAAAATATATGTTTTGTTATTTATTTCGTTTTTATTGAAAGGCCAAAAATTAAGTTGGAATAAACGTTAAAATCTAATGATGCTCTGAGCTTCGTTACAACTTAGATACATTTGAAGTGATGATGTGGCAGGGGAGGGTGAAATCTTGCAAAAGACAATACATACACAATCAGATTATAATACACAAACATGCAGACATAATTAGATATATAAACACGGAAAAAAGCGTGGAATCTGGAAATGGGTGTCCACGAACCTATTTCCAGTCTCGTCGCCAACGCAAACGACTACATATACATACAATGAAAGGCACATATAAGCGATTATACGCACATACATTGATAAAGACACGCACATATACCCACCAAGCAATATTAAAATTTGAATGTGTTAGAAAACGAATTCTAACATACTATTAAAATATAACTTATACGGGCAAAGATATATAGTTAAAAATGATTGAACAGATAAAATTTAATATGGGTAGAATAGAAAAACAAATATTCGTCAATGAACAACATAAGAAAAAAGGAGACTAAAATATATAGAAATGGTTATTTTTGTAGTCATTTTATGACACTTTTATGTTATACTTTTCGAATATATATATATATATATATATATATATATATATATATATATATATATATAGTCGGACGATTGCGTTAAAGCATGAAACAAATTTTCACACCTAGGTGTTGACATCAATGTCCACTTTTGTATTTACATACGCACTAACTCTGATATTGACCACTTTAGCCCATATATATATATATATATATATATATATATATATATATATATATATATATATACACTAGTTTCTTAAAATGGACTGTCAAGGTGCTGCGATTAAGTTTTTCATTTATTATTCTTGTATTCTGATAATTTTCTTCTTTTTTGTACATAAATTGCATAGAAATTGTCCAAATGTTTTGTATGTCAAAGCGCTTTCGGCTATACATTATGCCATTATCAAGGATGATTTTCTTTTTTCTTTTAACTGAATGTATGGATTGTTTAATGTATGTATCTGGAGTTATAGGAGGGATTGCTGCCGAAATACAGGAATGAGAATAAACGGGGAATTGTGTACACAAAATCGCTCACTTATCCGGTTTCCTTTCAAAGCAGTTCTTTAGAATAGACAATTCCTCGTTGATGTGCCGTATACTTTCAGGACGCTCCCACTCATCTTTCCATCTTTTGTTGCTCTAAATAATTTTGACCATCGATCATCCCTCTTTTTCTCTGCTACTTTTGCTTGTTATCTTCTTGTGATGAATCTACTTTGTTCTGTGATCTAAAATCCTGACATTTTTAGCCAATAACTATGCTGTTAATATCTAGAACGTTATTATTAGAATTTTTGTTAATATTTTAATTACATTTTCCTTGTATTATATATATATATATATATATATATATATATATATATATATATATATATATATATATGTTATAATATGTTTTATGATCTCGATATCATTCCAAAATAAAATTATACGGTGTACATATTTTTCCTTGTAGATAACAAGCCAAATTAGCATCTCTTTTTCTTTGTTCTGCTATTCGTTTCCACAAATGCATTAAGTCGACTACATGATAATTTCCCCTCTGCTTCGCAGTATGCCCCTTCAGATTATGGTGGGCGCCCTTAGTCATTATCTGTCTTAAAATTCTTTAACTGTCTCTCTGATTGTAAGGATATGGCTTCTTCTAATTTCTATTTTTCTAAAACTCTCCTCGTTGTTTACATCTTGTGTCCTTACCATTCTTAGCATTCATCAGTAGAAACGCATCTATTTCGCTTCAAGTGTCTATTTAATCGGCGTGGGTTCAATGACATAGGAAATTATATTTAAATTTTCCAACTCTTCTTGCTTGATTGTGTGTCTTATAAATGCCAACTCATTCGTAGTTGGTAAGTATCCACTTCATTCGATATCTTTTTCTCTTTAAAACTACCTCCTACCTCACAAATCTTACTGATTGAAAATCAAAGAGAAATGGATATAGTAAATTTTGAATGAGAGAGAGACAGACAAGGAGAAAAAGCTGACAAACAGACAGACGGGCCGACAGAGATATAGAATAAAACAAGTTGAAAGAGGAGAAAATATCTACAGAACAGATCTAGATATAGAACATAGAAGGAAAGGAAATAAATATTAATTTATGTAAGAAAGAGTGAAGGAAATTATTTTCGAATTTTCAAGATGGGCTTGATTATTATTATTATTATTATTATTATTATTATTATTATTATTATTATTATTATTATTATTATTATCTTTGATTTCTTTTGTATACACATTTACTCCTGGGTCACAACCGGAGATATAAGATCAGAAATAGCATCATGACAGTTTTTCACTTACCATTTTTGTAAAAAAAATGTACCTAAGATCACACACATTTTACAGGCATAGAGCTTGTCGTAATGTAACCTGTGAGTACAACTTTTTTATATTTCTTTAAGGCATGGGCTAACATGGATCGCTTCAGTGAGTGTATTGGAACATTTTCCAATCAATCCCAAGGTTCCAAATACAACTGGAATTATTGATCTTCCCATATATCACATTTTTGAGATTTCCACTTCAAGATTCTTGCATTTTGAAAATTTGTTTGAAGATCTTCAAAGATACATTACAATCTGCAGGGTCTGACATGTCAATAAGAAAACACATTCTGTTTTTGTGGTCTTTGATCACTGTGTCTGGGCGATTAGCTTTCATTGTTCTATCTGTGTGTATTGTAAAGTCCCATAAAATATAAGAGATCCTATCTTTATAACCGGATCTGGGTGATGTTCATACCAGTTTCTTGCAGTTTTCTTCCCATAAAAGTTGCATATTTTTCAGTGCAGATATTGGCTCACTCTGTCATGCCGAGTTTTATATTCAGTTGATGTTAACACTGTGCAGACAGTTACAAGGTGGTCAATTGTTTCTGGATATTTGGGGTCTGTACTTGGGGTCAACACAATTTTTTTAGTATCTGTGCTTCATAATTTCTCCTTAGCAAGCATTGGACCATTACGGTAAGAATAAAACCTTCGGTTTCAGTTTTTAACCCTGAACTACGTAATTACTGATGGGCACGGCGATTGTCGGGGGGTTGTCGTCATCATCATCAGCATCATCATCATTATTATTATTATTATTATTATTATTATTATTGGAAGAAGTTTATATATATTTTTAACTAAATATGCCCGTGAAGATTTCACGTTTTCCTATTTTAATTTTCTGATGAATCTTATTTATTAAGTTAATGATCGAAGAAAGCTCATAGCAACTTCTACGATAGAAAAATATCCATAGAAATTTCCTTATGAAATCGTTAAATATTTGAGCTTAACAACACAATGGTTGAATCTTGGTTTGTTATTTTGCCCCTTTTATGATTTGATATTTCTACTAACTAGGTTTTTGTGTTTTGTATTACACAAGAAATTAGATTTAGTAGGGAATTAACATTTTTATATTCATCTTCAATAACGTTTTCTTTTTCCCATATTTTCTCACGCTTGCATCTTAGGTGCTTTATTGTGTTTGGAGTGAAATGATTAAAATATGCCAATGATGTAATCCCATGCGACACCGCAATATTACAAATTATCACGACAATCTAGTAATTCTTAGAAACATCACTTGTATAATATCGACTTTATCGATGTCTATCGTTTGAATTGGTAACCGTTAACAACTCTGTTCATTTTAAACTTGGATCACAGACCTTATAGCGTTATTCAGTCAGGCATTTATTTCTTTGGTGTCACCATGAACACTGATCTACATTATCGATGAGGTTGGTCTGAAGTAAAAAAAAATGTTGCAGGGGTTATAATAAGTTGATAGCGTTTGTAAACATTGAAAAAAAATTACGCAAACGAGGGCAACTAGTGAAAAGAACACACCCACTGAAAATATACACTTCAAAAAAAAATAAAGACGAGGTTTCAAATTACAAAATACTGGAAATTATATTATGTAACCGTTACAATTTTGTTCATTTTAAACTTGGATCAACTTATAGCGTTATTCCGTCAGTGACTCCCAAGTATTCGAATCAGCATGTCCCGTCAGTCTTATTCTAATTCTGTAGACAGTCTCAGGAATTAGTTAGAAATTCGTGACAAACGTATTTGAGTCGCCATCGTCTCTCGTTGTATCTGCCATTGCACGTAGCATCTGTCCTTGTCAATGACGCGCAAAGATCGTCGAAATCATATAGAGATTTTTTGTTGAAATGTATTTGTAATTGAAGGAAAGCTTTTACGACGAAAACTTGAGAGGAGACTATAATGGACAAAGGTCGAGTGATGGTGAAAACTTTGTAATCAACACTTCCATGATGATCACGTAAGCAAATATAAGAGATTCTCCTTTCGTTAAGAACTGCTAAGTTTACTCGGAATATAATTTAAAAGACGCATTTTTAAGAAAAAAACGCGTTTACAACGCCTGTCATAAGGCGCGTTTTATTGTTGATAGAATTAGGTGAAAAGAGAAAGTTTCATTTGAAGTGCTGTTGATATTATTATTATTATTATTATTATTATTATTATTATTATTATTATTATTATTATTATCAAAAATAATAAATAAAATATAAAAATAAATAAAATAAACAAAAAGAGAAAGTTTCATTTAAAGTGCTATTATTATTATTATTTTTATTTTCTTTGATTTCTGGCGTTTACACATTTCTTTCCGGGTCCCGCCCAGGGACCTAAGTTTAGAAATGGCATCATGACACTTTCCACTGACAAAAAAAAAAAAAAAAAAAAAAAAATTACATAGATAAAGCCCTTCGTAAAGTGTGGGCTGTACTTGTCAGAACAATTTTTTGTATCTCTTTGAGGCATGGACTTCCAGGAATCCCTGCAATTAGTCTACTGCAATCTTTTTCCAACCAGTCCTAGGGCTCCAACTACAACAGGGATTATTGATGTTCCCATATGCCACATTTTCGAGATTTCTATTTCAAGGTCCTTGTATTTTGACAGCTTTTTTAATATCTTCAAAGGTACATTGCAGTCAGCAGGGACTGCCATATCAATAAGGAGGCACCGTTTTTGTTTGTGGTCTTTAATAACAATATCTGGGCGGTTGGCCTTGATTGATCTGTCAGTGTGTATTGCGTAATCCCATAGAATTGTAACAGGTCCTATCTCCGTAACCGGGTCTGGGTGGTGTTCATACCAGTTTCTTTCAGTTTCCTTCCCGTAGAAGTTGCAAATTTTCCAGTGCAGATATTGGCCCACTCTGTCATGTCGGGTTTTATATTCAGTGAGTGCCAACATCGTGCAACCTGATACAAGATGATCAATCGTTTCTGGATATTTATCACAATATTTTAGTATATGTGCTTGATAATTCCTAGTTTGCAAGCATTGGGCCTGCGCAGCAAGGATAAAACCTTCAGTTTCCGCTTTCAACCCTGCACTGCGTAGCCACTGATGGGTACGGGTTTTATCTACATCAGCTTGTTTGGTACTGGTAGAGTATTGGCCATGAAGCGGTTTATCTTGCCATCGCTTCTGTATCTGGTCGGTTGCATTCGTCTTTGCCGTCTTTTTAAAGTATTTTGCAGTTTCAGCCGGTGTATTGTGCTGTAGTTGCATCTCTACGCCCATTTGAAGCTCCATTTCGCATTTGTTGGCTTCTTTCATTACGGAGTAAAGACGCTTGCTACTTTCATGTTCCTTGACGCATACCATCATCCAGTCTTCTGTAGTTTCCAAGTATCTTTGGAGGCCAATTGTTGTAGTTTTGTAGGACAGTTCTAGTTGAACTAATCCTCTGCCTCCTTCGGATCTGGGCATATACAGACGATCAACATCAGCTTTGGGATGATGCATGTGGTAGCAAGTGAGAAGCTTTCTCGTTTTGGCATCCATTCGCTTAATTTCAGCTATGGTCCAGTTAAGGACATTAAAGCTGTATTGCACCACAGGGACAGCCAATGTGTTTATAGCTGATATTCTGTTTTTTGAGTTTAGTTCAGTATTTAGTACTCTTTTCTTATTTTTCCTTCATTTGGGGGTGTTGTATGCCATCTCCTTCGCTAATTTCTAGTTACTTATAAGCTTCATCATGCTCCAGTTCCCTAATCTTTGTGACAAAATCTAAATCTATTAAGGGTGTTTCTGTAATTCTACCTTTCTTGAATGTTACTTTTGCACATTTATCTAATCCGAAGTCCATACCTATGTTGTAACTGAAGTATTTTACAATATTGTGGAGGCCTTTCAACTCATTGTCGTCTTTGGCAAAGAGTTTGAGATGTAGAGTAGTTGATTGAATATTTTCTTATTTATTTTGTAACCATAGCTACTGTTGTTCAGTTCATGTGTAAGAGGGATTAAGGATAAACAAAACAGAAGGGGTGACAGAGAGTCTCCTTGAAAGATTCCACGTCGGATATTCAGACGGTTTGATATGGCAGTGCCCCCGGTGTGACTAAGGTATAGTTTGGTGTTCCACATTCCCATGCTGTGCTTAAGGAAATTTAATACCACAGGGGACTTTGTACATTTCCAAAGTCTTAAGGATCCAAGAATGTGGAACACTATCAAAGGCTTTACGATAATCAATCCACGCTGCACTTAGATTTCTGCGTTGTCTCCTGCAATTTTCCAGAATCATTTTATTTATCAGAAGTTGATCTTTGCAGCCACATGAACCTCTTCTGCATCCCTTCTGTTCCATTTTCTGGAGAACTGCAGGTTGTGTTTAAGGTAGAGTCTTGGGTTTCATTTCCTGGGAGATTATTTCGTATTTCATTCGCTTTAGCGTCCACTTCATCCTCTGTCGCATTCCTTATTTCTACATTCGTCTCAATAGAGTTTGAGTGATGGGTCATAGTATTTTGTCTTATATCTATTTTTATCTTATCTATTTCTGCCTTTGAGAGTCATGATATCCCTACGGAGATTGGCAAGCATGTTTGGATTGAGGTTAGGTCTTATATCATTTCTCAACATACTTCTCCATATTTGGTATGTTTGATTGGTGGTGTTCTTTGCTGGGTTTTCGAGCGCAGTGAAGAAGGATGTCATGACTTGTCGATACTCTTCGCGGCTCCATTTCGTTCGTTTACTTTTTACTAGTCGATTTGGTATTGAGTCACTTGGTCCAAGGTTGGCAATAATCCAGGTTTGGTGACCTAGTGTCTCTTCGTGTGTGGAAGAGTTTGTTCCAGTGACATACTTTTCGTCCTCAGACTGGTTCCTCCCTGAGGGACGCGGCTCTTGTTGTCCCGGTTGACGGCCGATCCGGTATGAAATATTATTCGTATTCATTGAAATTGGTAGAGATGCGTTTTAACCTTGACCGCCAAGGGGTAATTATGTTCAGGTTACCAGCTTTAGGACGAGTCTCGAAAAAGATCCAAGAGCACGCCCAAACAATGAGATTGTGTATTTATTAATATATCGAAGGTAGAATAGTTCATAATAGTGTATGGTATTCAGTGGGAATATCAGATTTTAGTATATAGACTTAAAAAAAAAAAAGAAAAAAAAAGGGAACTGAAAAGGAAAGAATTAACTTGAGTCAAAAGGATTTAGAATCATATCAAACTATAAGAAAAGTATCATTCAAAAATGGTACATTTATCATTTCTTACAAGTTCGGAGCCTGGCACAAGTGATTTTCCACAAATGTTCAATTTTCCGTCGCCAACGACAGATACTTATCAAATTTTATGGGGTATGCTGGACTTATACTACAGATTGGTAGGGGGGAATATCGAAGAATTCATTAAACAAAGGGGTAGGAGCAAGGGAATAAAAGTTATACTTTTCCGGTCATCTCTCAACCTACTTGCCGCTAAAAGATATAATTTTAAATTTTAAATTTTTATCATTATTATTATTATTATTATTATTATTATTATTATTATTATTATTATTATTATTATTTCATTGTGTTTCTGCTATATATACGTCACATTCCTGGTGAGCAGTACTTGTGTGTACAAATTTTGTATTTCTTTCAGTCATGTTCTACCAGGAATCCCTATCGGAACTTTTTCAATCAATCCGAGTGCTCCAACTGCAACTGGAATTATTGATGTCCTTATGTGCCACATTTTTTAGGTTTCTACTACAAGATCCTTGTTTTTTGATAGTTTTTTTTTTTGACGATCTTCAATTTTTCAGTACGTGTGCTTGATAATTTCTAGTTATCGAGTATTGGTCCTGTGCAGCAAGAATAAAACCTTCAGTTTCAGCTTTTAACCCTGCACTACGTAGCCAATGATGGGTTCGGGGCTTGCTGACATCAACTTATTTAGTACGGGCAGAGTACTGATCTTGACGCGGTTTTTCTTGTCATTGTTTCTGTATCTGGTCAGTTGCATTTGCCTTTGCTTTCTTTTTTAAGTATTTTGTAGCTTCAGTCGGTGTATTGTGCTTTACTGGTATTTCTTCACCAATTTGAAATTCTATTTTGAACTTGCTGGCTTTCCTTTATTACTGAATAAAGTCGCTTACTACTTTCATGTAGTTTCTAGGCATCTTTAAAGGCCAATTGTTGTAGTTTTCTAAGACAGTTCTAGGTGAACTAATCCTCTGCCTCCTTCAGATCTGGGCACATACAGAAGATCAACATCAGCCTTGGGATGATGCATGCCGTGGCAAGTGAGAAGCTTTGACGTCCATTCGCTTAATGCCAGATATGGCCAAATCATTTTTTTTTGAAACTGTATTGTACTATTGGGACAGTCAGGGTGTTTTTGGCTGATATTTTTTTTAATTCAGCTCGGTATTCAGTACCAGACGCCGACGCCTTTCTTACCTTCAATTCCGGTATGCTGTATTCCATTTCCTTCGCTAATTGCTAGTTACCTATAATTTCCTTCTTGTTCCAGGTTCCTATTCTTTGCACCAAAATCTAAATCTATTCAGTGTGTTTCTGTAATTCTCTTGCTCTTGAATGTAACTTTTGTGCATTAATCTCATCCGAAATCCATACCTGTGTCGTCACCGAAACATTTTTTTTTGTTTGTAGCCATAGCTATTATTGTTTAATTCATGTGTAAGGATGATTAAGGACAGATACAATAGATGGGGTGACAGGGAGTCTCTGGGAAAGATTCCTTGTAAGAGATTAAGTCGGTTGGAGATGGCAGTTCATCTGGTATGTTTTAAGTATAATGTGGTTTTCCACATTCTCATGCTTTGTTTAAAGAAATTTATTATCACGGGGGATACATTGTACATATCCACAAATCTGTTATCCATGAGTGTGGTACACTATCAAAGGCTTTACAGTAATCTATCCATGCTGCGCAAACGTCTCCTGTAATTTTTCAAGTTTATTTTGTTTATCAGTAATTAATCTTTGCAAACATATGAACCTCTCCGGTATCTCTTCTGTTCCAGTGGAAGAATGTTATTTGTTTCGAGAACAGAATAAGTACGGTTCGTTAGGAGAGACGTGATCAATTTAAATGTTGTGAACAGATATGCTGTTGGCCTATAATATTTTGGGTCATCTGTTTCACTTGTTTTTGGCATGAGATATGTATTATTCGTGGTTATATCTTCCCACTTTTTAGAGGTATATCCAGTATTCCTTCTTCTTCACGTTGGATCCGATCTGCATCGGGTTATATTCCTTTGGGCTACTCCAAATATACCCGATATTTCTGCATTATGTCAATAGATGATGACTTTTGGACATGTATAACTACTTTTCCAATTTCCCTGTAAAATTTCTTAAATTCCGTTTTAAATTTCGCCAGAATAAAATATTCCAAACGGTACTGAATGTTTTTCGTATCGTCTTGTTCTCTGTGCCTTTAATTGAAATTTTTGTTTTAGCCTTTCCTTGATTGATGAAATTTTAGTGATTTAATTTTATATTTCCGCTTGATCTTCTTGCATTTGCCTGTTGAGACATTTGGTTTTCTAGTGATCTCATCTAATATCGAAATCTCACATATGATTATTTCTCGCATCAGTTTCGCCTTCTAAGCTGGTTCTCTTGATCTGTTGTTTTGAACTTTTCATTGTCTTGACTCCAATCTTCCCAGTAGCTGCTAATGTTGTTATGTATATGATATTGTTAACTTCTGTGATGCTTCCTAGTGGTGTGTCCGTAACAGGTTTTTCAGTGCAGCCTTTTATATTTGCACAATGCGCTTATCGGACTTTGTCATATGAATTTTTTGAAGCCGGTCGCTTTCTGAGATTTGTGTGAGAGTTACTCTGTTGAGTACTTGGACGATGTGGTTTTTCGCTTCGATGATTTCACCTCTGTGGTTTTCAAGGAATTCTACCCTAATGTATTTGGACTCAATTTCTGTGACGTCATCTAGGTAACTGCAGACGATGTCACAGTTAGATACTTCTGTGGCACCATTTAACGAGGCAGAAAGGGAAAAGAAAGAAAAGAAGAAAAGGAGAGACTAAGGACCGAATCGTGAGTGATAAGCAAGAACACACACACGGCTAAGAGACAATGGATAAAAGGATATTTTGATAAGTAACAAATGGCGAAAGAGTGTCATTACAATGACAGGGAAATTCTGAGTAAAAAGAAAGGGAAAGATGGAAAGAATCAGATATGTTTTGGCATCGGCTGTGTTATCTAAGGATATGAAAACAAACTATTGGTACGGGAAGACATCTTATTATCAACTACAGACCGGCTGGCCAAAGAAAAAAAAATTCAAATGTTATTTCGATAAGTGACGAAAAACAGGCAACTAAAGGGACTTTGCACAGATATAAAATTATGTTATCAGAAATATGTACCGAAGAAAAATGAATGGGAACCTAGAAGTGTTTTTTTTTTTCTTTCTTCGAGGCGACAGACTGACTGAAACTTTGGAGATGTTTCTTTTTGAGACCGTGTTAGGAAGACCACACATTCTGATAATTAGCGATAAAATACCTGACGTAAACCACGTGTAGAACAAGAGTTATGACCGCCATTGTCATATTGTCCCGTTCGCGACCAGAGAAATGATAACGGCGATTAAGAGGAAGAAAAGGGAAAGAGAAGAGATAATTTTTTTTTACTTAAGCAAGATATTTTTTTTCTCCCTGAAAAAAAGCCTCGGATTCGTCCACGCCCGACTAAGACATCATTGGTCGAGTGGTGATCACGTGACGCACGAGGGAGGCTGTTGCATCCCATCTGGAGGATGAGTAAGAGAGGTTGCTACGAAGATGTGGGGAGGGCAGTTCACGCCCCTCTGAAGTATGATGAGAAGGTGGGAGTGAGGAAAGTTTCCCAAAAATGGAAAAAGGTGGAAATTCCTAACCAGAGAGGTGGATATGTATTTAGAATTATCGAGGAACCCCCCGGCGCCGACAAACTCACCCCGGTTTTGGTCGGCGCCCATATAAACGAAGCCACAACGAGCAGAGTAGAGTTGAGTCCCAGCAGTTCCCAGAGTCAGTCTTCAGTTGAAGCAAGCCTCGTAGATAGCTGACCAAGATTCACGCACATTCCGGACCTCTCTTCAACCCAAGAACAATTATTTTGAAGAGCGACTTAGATCCAGATCACCGAAATAAGTTTTTTCTTCTGACTTTCGTCCAAAGACCCACCGAAACACCAATTTCTTAGAGAGCAGACAACTTGAAGTGTTAAAACTTGCCTAGCGGAAAACGACGTGTCACAATCCATAGAACGGGTCGGGAGATAGATGCAGTCCTATGTATCGAACAACTAGACATAAAATCTGTTAACTTTTTCTTTGATACTTTGAACTTTTGAGTTTTCATTTTATTGTCTTTTATGCATATTTGTGTGGTATCACCCCCGTTGAACTCGGTTTGCAGTACGGCCCCAACCACTGTTTGATCTCGTCTGCCTAAGATCAATTCACAACGTGGGTAGGCGGACTGGGGGATCAGTGCAGTTACCTTGGTAACCAGGCGTTGGAAGCGAGTTGGGAACGACGAGGCTGATATCAAATCTAACCAGATTCCCACCCGAATCACCAAAAGGATAGAACGTCACATTTGGAGCAGCGACACCCGAACGGAGCAGCGAGGAGCGAACGGCTGGCGCCGCGGCGAGGACGTCACAATTGGTGCTGTTTAGGGACGTCACAGTTGGTGCCGTGGTAGACTAGGATAGAACGTCACGGTTGGCGCTGCGACCAGGGGACGACGTCACACTTCAGTTTTATTCCTTGGGAGATTATTATTTCGTATCTCATTTATTTTAAACTTTACCTCATCCTCTGTCATATTATTTATTTCTACTCTCATCACTTTACTGTTTGAGTGATGGGTTATTGTATTCTGTCTTATATCTAGTTTTATCTTATCACTTTCTGCATTTGAGAGTCTTTCGTTTCGCACGATGTCTCTACGGACACTGACAAGCATGTTTGAGTTGAGATGAGGTCTTATTTCACTTCCTACCATAGTTTTCCATATTTGTTATGTTCAATTCGGGGTGTCCTTTTGTGGATTTTTGAATGCGATGAAAAAGGATGTCATGACATGTTGAGACTCATCGCGAGTCCATTTCGTTCGCTTTCTTTTTATTAGTTGATTCGGCATTAAGTTACTTGGTCCAAGGTTGGAAATAGTCCGGGTTTGGTGACCAGGTATCTCATCGTTGTTGAAAGAGTTTGTTCCAGTGACAGATTTTTCGACACCAGACTGGTTCCTTTCTGAGGTACGAGGCCCTTGATGACCCGGCTGACGGCCGATCCGGTATGGAAATTTGTTTGTAATCATTGAGATTTTATTTTTTATTTATTTTTGCGTTTTATCCTTGAACACCAAAGAGTAATTATGTTCAAGTTACCAGCTCTAGAACGACTATCAACCAAGACCAGAGAGCTCGTCCTGCCCATGAGATAGGTGTGGTGGGGAATTATATTCAGATTACAGGGTGGGATATTCAGATAATAACGTGGGAATTATTATTATTATTATTATTATTATTATTATTATTATTATTATTATTATTATTCACGGACTAAATACTCGATTGCGAAATGTAATTCAAGTTTTATGTCTGTGTGTGCGCAGTGAGTAGAATCAATAGTCTGTGTAGACGCGTGTGAGTTGCTGAATTCTATTGTCTATTTTTGGAACAAAACGTTGCTTTTATAACTACTGGTAGGATCCAGGAACAAAGGCGGGAGTAAATTTGAACGAAGATAGAAAATATATGATTGGATGAAAAATTAACCATGTTTGTGAAATACACGGCAGGAAAAATTCTGTGTGGTGACTGCGATCAGTAAATTGTCCTGTGGTAAATAGTATTTATTATTTAACCAATCACAGTTGAGAAAAATGTAGGCGTGGCAAACATAGTAGTAGTCACTACAAAAGGAAAGAAACTTCATTTTCAAGGTACATAAGAGACAGAAAATGATAATGCCGCAGAGCAATGCTTAACATATCGGCTTCGTAGATAGTGAGTTAGATTCTTTTGTACCATATACTCAGAAAATGAGTTAGTATTTGCGAAAATTTAGTTGCGACATGGTTAACAAGCTCATTTCAAGTCAATACGTTTGTGAAGCGTGTCCGATTCTCAATGAGTGCCCTATTGCCGTGTTCTTGTGTCAGACAAAGTGTTAAATAATCATAAAGATGAGAAATAAAAGCACAGAGAGATTAGTAGTGAAAAGAAATGAGCTTATTGGTTAAGAGGCTAAAAATTGAACGAAAGAAAGAAGGAAAAACTAAAAGAAGGAAAAAAAATGAATGAAATAAGAGAAACAGGGATTGGTCAAAAAGAGAAATCACGTGATAGGGTAGAATGAAGGCCGGAATAATAACTGTACAGTTCGGCACAATTCTGCTCAAGTAGAGGTTACAGGGCTTAAGACTTAGCGCTGCAGTTAATTGTGAACTCATAATCTATCAATAGCTATATTGTATGGATAACGCTTGAGATATACACATCGTAGCAGGATGAAAAAAGGCCCCAAACTCAATAAAAAGAAAGTTTTGTCATCAAAATGTTTATGTTATTATTAAGAGGAAAGACCAAAGTATTTTTTTTTTATTATTTTTTGTCATCTTTTATTCCTTTGTATCATGTAGTAAATTTTCGTTAAAAATCTTATTTTTTTTTTACGTCAACAGCGAATCAAAGATAAACATTATTTTTTTTTTAATGCGTTTTTTCCGGTGAAAAAACATATTTATTTGGAAATTCTTTCAAAATTCAAATAATTGTCAGATGTTAATGAAACTTTCAGGACATATTCAGAAATGAATGAAATTATTTTTGAAATTTTTCTTTTTCGAAAGTCTTGGTAATTTTTTTTTGTTTTACGTATGTTACCACCCATTTAATTAATTTCATGAAATTTTGAGAAATTAAATTTTTAAGGGAGGGGGCTTATTAGTTAAAAACAGGACTCTTTCGAGAAAGTAAATCATCAATTTTTTGTAAAACAGTTACCCGTTCCATCTAAAATCTAAGGTTAATTATAAAATAAAAGATGCAATAAAACTATGACATTATTTAAACAGAAAAAGCTTTTAACTGCTTTTGTAAATAACTTATATTAAGCACACTATTGTCTGAAGAAATAATTTTTTTTCTATGAATATTGAATTTTTACAAGAATTTTTTTCATTTAAAAAAAAAATTAATTATAATAATTAATCAAAATCGTTTAAAAATCTTCATTGCTTTCAAGAGTGCGGTTTGGTGATATCGTTAAGTGAAAAGTAAATTTCACAATCAAAATTTGAAATGCTTGTAACAATCTATTGTGCCCAAATATTAAAAAATGCACCTCTTCTAGATCAGCAGAAATTACATAAATTTACGAAATCTAAATAAAGCCATTTTTTTAGTTTTTAATTACCCAATACTTTGTACAAATTAACATATTTTCTAGCAATTATTTAATATTTTATTGACTTTTAGTTAGGTCTCAGGAAGCTTTATGAATCGGCATTTCGTCTCTATGCTCTTAAGTTGACTAAACTAAAATAAATAGGAGCTTCTCGATAAGTCAATATAGATCAAAGAAAGACGGGATTCATTGTTAAGAAATACTTTTTTTTATGCTATAAGTAATATTTATTTCAAATCAGATTAATTTTACTTTAAATTTTCTAATTTTACTCAAATAACGTGTCACAAATTTATAATTTAATTTTGAAAGAATTTTGAAACAGGTAAATTTGTTTGTTTACAAATTTCTTAAAAATAAGAAAATGTCCGCTTTAAAATTTTTAAAAAAAATATCGAGCAATTATTTGACATTCCAATCTGAAATACACCAGAAGTTTTTACTTAGTGGAAATGATAAATTTAATCATTTAGCTTTCAATTAAAATTAAAATGAAATCTTCAAGAACGCTTTTTCATTTTTAAAATTTAATTTTAAAGTTTAGGTATCATAAATTCAGTGGGGAGGCCTAGCTTTCAATTCAGTGTTGCGATGCTTCTAGACAGGTTGACAACTACGGCTAAAAATTCCAGCTTACTTTACTATTTAAAACATAGCTAGGAGATGTGGAGTCTTAAGTTTCCCAATGACATTTGTGAAGAAAGAGATGTAACAAACTCGACCGGAATTCGAACACGGCTCGGCGACTTTATGTTCCAAGTCGCTAATGAGTATACTACTGTACAGTGGTTGAAGACGAAAGAAATGAAGTCCAAATAAAAGAAAATAATGGAAGCAGAAAGTGAAAATGAAAAAAAAAGGAGTGAAATTGAGGCAGTAAAAATAAAAAAATAAAAAAAAAATAAAGTCTGCAAATAAGCGGGAAGAACACATGTAAAATAAAAGATGGAATGAAAGAAAGAAACGAAAAACAAACAGAAGAGAAACGAGCAGAACACAAGCAAGATAGAATCTCGTGCAATGTTTAGCTAAAATATTTAAAAAAAAAAAAAAAAAAAAGAATTGTGAATCAAGCAAGAACAGTGGGCGCCTTCCGGGAAACGAAGCGCTTTTGAAAATAAAATAACATCAATGACCTTGATAACTCTTGCCAAATAAATCATTTAAACTCAGTGTATTTATCACAACAGCAGAAACAGAAGAACTTGATTTTTCTAAGTTCAACCTCCTAAATATATTACACGTCTTTCAAAGAGTAGTGAAAATGTCTTTATTCTGTAATGCTTGACGCTTTTATTGGTGCTGGATCAAAAATCACGATTTTTTTTGTCTTGTTTATAAGCGAAGCAACACAAATAGGCAAAATTCTACTTATTTTTATTTAAGGTTACTTTACATATAAAATAATTCAGTGTGGCTTGTTATGTCAGTTTTCGTCTTTCTTTCAACAACTCTACTTTATCGTAACATATGGAGACACAGTAGTAATGCAATAACAAACGTTTTTCTTGCTTCATTACTTTAAGTTGACAACGCTAATTATGTAAATGTTACCTTAATTGTGTAATGCAATATGTGGCAACATTCAAACCTGATTTGTAGATAGGAATGAAAACGTAAATAGAATTTTTTATCAAATATCCCACTATTTCTAAGAAAATTTCATGATAAATACACCGTATCAACTGGTAGTTGGTAAACATCACCTTAACCCATTACTGTCAAATGTCCTAACTTTGTAATGATGGTTGTTTTCAATAGAGTTCATCACAAGTAAGTCAAATGAAGCCACAGAAATGCAACGGTGCAACAGGTGTGGAAGAATTAGAAACAGGAGCGAAGAAGCGAGAACAGAAGAAGAATAATCAAGGGGACAGCAAATAGCGATTGACATTGCATTTAAACTTTTACAGATTAAAGTTGACTGGAAAGCATGAAACTAGAAGGAGGTTTCACAAGGGAGAAGTGCGAGAAACATTTAATTATTAATTTAATAATTAATAACTATAATTAATAACGAAGTTCTGGAAACCTTTAATTAATACAGAATCATCATGATTTATTCAATTAGCGCGTTTTTTGCGCCGCTTTGATCACCACTGCTCTCCATCTCATAATTGAGATTCACGGTGATTTTCAAGGTAGAATAGTGCAAAAGCTTGCCGGTTATTTTGCCACTGGGAATGTTGAGGCTACACTCAGAATTTAGAGAGGCAGCAGGTGATTTGAATTCAAAGTTTTCCTTATCATAGACTGGTTGTCAACCAAGGCTATAGGGTTCAGTCTGTCCCGCTATTATAAGAGAAGAGATGGATTCATACATTTTCTAAGTAAGTGAATGTAATAAACTCGACTGGAATTCGAACTGGGCTCTCAGATTCCTCAATCCAATCCACTATCCACTAATTCATTTGGCATATTTTTAATACGGAATATTTATCTTAATTTGTACAATTAATTTTAAGGTGAGCCTAAATGAATTAAACACAAAAGACCACAGTAGAGCACGTTATCGTTAATCAATATTTCTGTTTAATTTCTCTTTCAGCAACAGAGGTTTGCTTGTCAATTATCTGGACATAACCAGTTGTGAATGCCCCCGTCATTGTGCATCTCTGTTCATGAACGGGGGTTGTGATGGAACGTTATGGTGATGTATCGAGAGGGTTGTTTTTATGTTTGAAGGGTGAGGCAGTCGACTTGGGAACACATGTAAATGAAAACTGTTTGAGACTGGGTTACACGACCTGAAGTTATTAGGTTGGTGCAAAAATAATGTCGTTTTCTCACATATGTTACTATGTGAGAAAACAACATTATTTTTGCACCAACCTAATATTTCTAGATGGGACACATTTTTTTAATCAATTCACCCCAAGCAATGTGGCAACATAAGAGGCTACTGGGAGTGAGAGAGAATTAAAAAAAAAACTTTAGAAGGAACTGGAAACCCATTCCTAAACAGAAAGCAAAGGATAAAAATCTGCTTCCGTTCAAAAGGCAGTGAAGGAGCATGAACCTGACGTATGCGTATGCTTTATGCGCTGTTTTTATGAAACCTGTTACCATATCAGGCACATTTGGCTGTAATGCATATTCCTTGTATACACATATCAGATTGCGTATCATGATGGGTAGTTGAGACTTTTACCACTTCTTTACTTTGTTGACACACAGTTCTCTCACGCACGCAATAATAATAATAATAATAATAATAATAATAATAATAATAATAATAATAATAATAATAATAATGATAATAATACCTGGACATTCTACTCTCGAAACAAATAAATTTAAATATAGTCATAAGGTAGGAAAATACCGACATTAAAAATCTAATATGAATAAATCTACCGCCACAATTACTTGAAGGTAAAAATGTTACTTCACAATAAATACCCGAGCCAATAGACCAGAAATAATAATAATAATAATAAGTCTTCAAAACAGAAGTGACATCACAAAGACATACCCATTCCGTCTGATAAAAACAAAACAAAACAAAAATGAATATCAGAAATAAAAAAAATATATATATTACGATCGCTTGAAATATAAGGAATTGGGGAATATGGATTGCAAGAATGTATCATTTAAAAACAACCAATATTCCAATAATAATAAGAGCACTAGGAATGGTTAAAAAAATACTGATAACAGAGATTAAGAAAATCCCTGGCAACTCCCTCATTATCTGAGATACACAAGATTGAGCTTAGGTGCACAGATCACATAATCAGGAAATATCTCTCAGCATATGTTGAATAGCTCTCAGAGGAACCTTAGGTTTCAAGTAAAATTACTTGGTAAAGTTGTATCAAACCGCAAATCAGAACATAATAATAATAATAATAATAATAATAATAATAATAATAATAATAAGAAGAAGAAGAAGAAGAAGAAGAAGAAGAAGAAGAAGAAGAATAAGGAGAAGAAGCAGCATTTGGACTTCGAGGGGATGTGACGTGTTTTCCGAGGCTCCGTACAAACGTAAAAATGTATAACGGATTTAATAACGTAAATATTTCAGCGTAAATTCTTTTTTTCCTTCTTGATATCAATTTAATTTTTGTCGTTATTTTGTATTTATTTATTTTTTATTTCATTAATATTTCAGAAACATATACTGCAACGTGATTTTTATTTAAATTTATGCAACTATAAATCATAATTTATTTAAATTCTTACTTAAAATCTATAATAAAAGCGATTATACTTCTTAAAATGTATTTGATAGACACACACACACACACACACACACACACACACACACACACATATATATATATATATATATATATATATATATATAGACTAAATATATATATACTATATATACTATATATATATATATATATATATATGTATGAATTTCATACATATATATATGAATATATGCGTGTGTGTGTGTGCTCATGACCGGAAATTATATTTTAAATTTAATTTTAATTTTAAAGACAGGTTATTAATTAAACCATTAAAAAGTGACCAATGGGTTACTGTTAGTGTTATCATTGCCATTTTAGTTGCCATCATTACAATTTCAAGGTTAGTTTTTTGGGGGGTTTTTTTATGTTACTCTTAACGGCGTCTCTGAATTACAAAATAGTTTCCTCGTAGCAATCATTGAAGTAAATTGCTGAAAGTTACAACACGGCTACTGCTGATAGGAAGAAGAAATGAAGCAGAATGCAATAATAATAATAATCATGATAATAATAGTTGTAAATAGTAATGATGATAATATGTGCACTTGTACATATGTGTGTGTGTGTGTATGTGTACAGTAATTAGTATAAAGCTACAAATTAAATTTTAGATTAATAATATTTTAATTTTAGAGATACATTACTAAGTCATACTATTTCTTATACAGCGTAACCCGGATATAAGAAACCCGGATATAAGAGAGATTTTATCTGTTCCCAAATTAGAACCTGTGTTAATGTATATAAAATAGACCAAACCCTGATATAAGAGAAACCCGGATATAAGAGACTCTCTTATATCCGGGTTACACTGTACCTAATATGTAATCGGTACCTAATTGTTTTATTAATTTTTGAAGCAAATCTTTTATTTGATATTTATCAGAGCATTAGACAGTTTAGAAACTCTTATTACTGACTTTATACTATAGGTATGTTCATGAGATCGATAAAAAAATAGCATATCATGAATAAAAAAGGTCTTAAACTTGATGAAAATATTTTTTTTATCGTCTAAATGTTACTGTTATTATCAAGAGGAATGATCAAAGTATTTTTTGAATATTTTTTTTACATTTTTTAATAATTTCTAGCACGTCCAAAATTTTCGTTAGCCGTGACACATTGGGTCATTGAAGCTTCAGGTTATAAATCATTGAATTTGATTTCAACACTGAAAGAAAAAAAAAGAAGGAAATTATCTGTTTGAAAGAAGTTGAAATAAAAATACTTAATATATAAACAACTCGTATTTTCAATTTTATTCACTTTGAATTATATAAATCAGATTAACTTAAAAGTATATTTTTTTAATATGTCAAGAAATATTTTTAAATCATATTCACTTGAAAATATACATTTTTTAAAATATGGCAAGAAATATTTTTGTTTGCTTTAATATTTAAAATATTGTTTGTTTAATGAATGCTGAAATCACGCAATCACAGAGATGGAAAGAGAGAGAGAGAGAGAGTTGGAAAGAGAGAAGTGGAGAGAAACTTAAATAATTATGCGGCCGACGGCCGACGTATGCCCGATTCGCAGACGTTTAGTATTAGATAGATAGATAGATAGATAGATAGATAGATAGATAGATATGAAGAGATTGCTATATAGATATATATGAGGTGATTGTCATAGATGGATAGATAGATAGATAGATAAATAGATAGATAGATAGATAGATAGATAGATAGATAGATAGATATGGAGAGATTGAGCTAGCTAGGTAGTTATAGCTAGCTAACTAGGTAGTTATAGGTAGCTAACTAGATATTAGGTTGGTGCAAAAATAATGTCGTTTTCTCTCATGTGAGAAAACGACATTATTTTTGCACCAACCTAATAGAAAGAAATTGCGATAGATTGATAGATATGAATAGATTCAGATAGATAGATAGATAGATAGATAGATAGATAGATAGATAGATAGATAGACAGGAAGGAGAAAAAGAAACAAAGAGAAATGCAGTAGTAGTAGCGATGGTAGTGGTAGTAATATTGATGATGATGATGATGGTGGTGGCGATTGTGGTGATAGTCACTTCTCGTTTATTTTTTAATGCTCTTTTGTTATTTATTTATTTGTAATTTATATATAATAATTGATAAGTTATAAAATACAAACACTTATAATAAACTTTTCTTTAAATATTATTAGTAACTATATGACAACAGAGAAGATGCACTCTTCAAGAAGCAGTTTAATATACCTGAAATCCTACCAATAAAAAACGAAACGAATACGATCTATGCCAAAGGAGTAAAACAGAATGCAAAACAAATTGGCCAAATGAAATTACAACATAACTGGGAGGGCAAGACGTTACGTGGCAAATGCATAAAAAAGAACGAAAGAAACAGATGTGGAATAACAGAAAACACATCAGTGGCTGAGAAGCACCGGATTGAATGCAGCTAAGGACCAAAACCTCGCAACCAGATCTTATTACTGTCACATTATCGAGGATGGAACTAATGCAAGATATGCGGAAAATATGATGAAACTGTCAGCCATATTATATCCGGATTTCCGGAACTGGCAAAAAAATTAATATATCCAGAGACATAACAATGTAGCGACACATGTGCACTGGAAGATATACAAGAAGCACAAAATCGAAACCACTGAGAGATGGTATGAGCACCAACCAGACACAGTTACCCAAAATAACGATGGAACTGTCCTCTGGGACATACCAATTCAAACTGACAGGAAAATAAAAGCCAACAGACATGATATTATCATAAATCTTAGAAATTCAGGAAGTGTATGCTTATTGACATAGTAATACCATCTGAGAGAAACACTTCCATAAAAGATTATAGGGAAATTGTTCAAATACAAGGGCCTGGAGATCGAGATTAACAGTATTTTTTTTAAGAGTTTCACCCCAAGCAAGGCGGGAAGCCACTAGGACGCAAGGGGTTACAGAAAATTTGGAGCAAGATCAGATAGGAGTGATAGAAGAAAGAATGAGGAGAAGGGAGTGGATAGATCAAGGCAACTAGAAATGTCGATTGACATTACATTTGAATAGCTGGAGATTATAGCTCTCAGGGAAACTGGAACAGGGAAGGAAGTTTCACAGGCGTGAGGTGCGAGACATGAATCTATTGGAGTAGAAGAGACGGCTACATCTAGGAGTTTCGACAGTGAAGGGGTGAGAGCGGGATGCCAGCCTCATAGGGCGCTTGAACTCATGAAGTCTGGGAACCAGCGAACGCAGCTCCTCGGAGCAATTGCCATGAAAGTATTTGTAAAACAGACAGAGATAGGCGACGGCCCGTATGTGGGGAATGAAGACTGAGACTGTACCAATAGTAATCGGAGCACTGGGCCTTGTGAGAAAAGGAATGGACAATTTTACTAACAGTGTCCCAGGTAACATCAACATAGAAGTTGCCCAGAAAATCGCCTTCTTAGCAACATCCCATATACTAAGAAAAGTGCTATCAATTAAATGATAATTCTCCAAAAGCCTAAGGACCATAGTTTGGATCCGGCACGACAGGATACAATAAATCAATTAGGTTGGTGCAAATCGTTTTTTGACGTTATCTGAGAAAACGACATTATTTTTGCACCAACCTAATATATAGATTTTGCTTCTCTAGAAAGAAATAACAATCTAAAACTTAATTTATTTACTATTTTTTATTAAAATATTAATTTGAAAAGGAAATACAAAAACTTAACTTTAACATAGACAATTCGATTTTATTTGCTTAGAGTGTAGTAATTAAATAAATGCTTATTTAAAAAAAATATTTATTTAAAAATATCATAGGGGTACCTTAGCCCCCTATCCATCCCATCCAGAAAGTACAGCCCTGGTATTGTATATTGCAATGGAGTTTAACTGGATTGGAAACCAGTTTTTTTTTTAGTTAATGCTTAAGCCTTAAACGTATGGGGGCTAGCGACCTCTAAAAAGTACGGCCCTGGTATTGTTGTAGTGGAGTTTTATCTAGACACCCCCCTATGATTAATAATACTTTAAATCATATTGGGGAAGGAGGCTTAACCCCCTAAGGCTCTCTTCTGCAAGTCCAGCCCTGATATTGTTGCAGTGCGGTTTTATCTGGACCACACGATTTTCACTTATTTATAAATATAGGGAGAACGACCCTAAAATCAATTTTCAGTCGACTTTTATTCTATAGTTACCGAATATTCCTACCTTGTCAAAATTACCGATTTTTCCTAAATTCATGGATTATTATTATATAACGTTAACCCTATTCCACAGCTGTATTTGTCTATTTGAGTTTTATTTTAAATTCATCAAAATTTTATTTAAAAAATAAAATTTTATGTTTAAAAAAATGCTTATTTAAAATAAAAAAAAGCACATAGAAAATTAAAGTCGGTTACAACCATGTGATTAAAGTTGAATTTTACAGAACAAACAAATTATAGACATAAATGAAATGAAATAAAAATTCCGACAGATATGATTAAAAAACAAAAAAAAAAAAGAAAGATTTTAATTTCAAAAGATCAATTTCAGTTCAGGGTTGAATTTAACGTCAAAAGGCCGTTAGGACATAAAACATGATTTAACACACTTTATCTGAGATGACACCCACTCCATTCCCTGTCTGCGTCGCACCCTCTATTTCTCTCTCTACGTCTCTCTCTTTCCTTCTTTTTATCCTCTATGTCACTCTCTCTTTCTGTTTCCCAAGTGTGACAGATGTCATCCATTAGTACAAGCGTATAATTTCTTAAATCATCCTATATCATTCATTAATTTTTCTAATGTTTATTTTAAAACATAAATAAAGGACACAGATTTAAAATTGGAAACGCAGATCTTTTCTCTAAATTCACCCCAAATAATGTAAAGATACTTATCGCAAATATTCACCTCAAGAAATAAATTTTAAAATAAGTTTGTTTTTTGGCACTCTTTTGAATTAATAAATTTTAAATCAAAATTTATTTAGCTTGCCCCATAAAAACTCCAACACTCAGAATAAAAAAAAAAAATAAAAAAATCAGGGTGTTATTCACATTTTATAAGTGCGGATGATATTCGAGGTACTTACAAGAAATGTTTTTATAATTTAAAAAAAGTAAGTTACAAATCTCTTTTTGAATTGTTTATCGGAATGAACGTGAATGTAGACCCCACACTTAGAAATAGAAAGTCGCTCCTAATTCGCCCACATTTGAGGCGAACGCACTGGAAGGGAGAATTTGGCGTGAATTTTAGTAAAATACAAATATTTTTATTTTGGGCTGAATTAACAGAAAACTTCGGAAACCCTAAAATATTGCCATATTTCAGATGATTTTTTCCTACCTTTTTTTAATGCTAACAATTGCATGTTGTAATTTATAACTCACTTCGCTTACTGGCCACGTTTGATTTTTAACAGAAAGTAATTCAAACGATTCTATTATTTTATATTTATTTTTATTTTATCTTTTGAAATAATCAACTCGATCCCCCAAGATGATAATTTAATGATTTCCCTCAGTCTACAATAAATTTTGCGAAGATGAGATTAAAAAAAAAATTAATTTCAAAAGGTCACTTGCAGTTCATGAACAAATTTGTCTTCAACTCATCGTTAATAACGAAAATATAACCTCTGTACAAGCAACTGCTTTTATCTAAGATGACCCCTATACCTCTCTATCTTTCTGTTTATCTCTCCAACCCCTCTCTGTGTCTGGTCTCTCTACGTCCCTCTTTTTCTGTTTTACTTTCTGTTCCCACCTCTTTCTATTTTGCTTCTCAACTAAGTAGCGTGATAAGGCCTAGATGATGAAGATAACAACAACAACAACAACAACAATAATAATAATAATAATAATAATAATAATAACAATAATAATTATAATAATAATAAATCTGTGTAAAATGTCTATGAACTTATGTTTATTTTTTACAAAAAATGATCAGTGGAAGATATCATGAAGCTATTTTTGACCTTAGGTCTCTGATTGGGACCCGGAAGGAAATATGTATACAACAGAAACCCTAGGTAAATAAACCCTAAATAATTATGAAGAATTACACAAAAAATCTCACTTATTGAAGTAACTATCCCTCTTGATGTGAACGTGTCGCTCAAATTATTAAGAAAACTTTACTTAAATACAATGACCTTGACATTGAAATTCAAAAAAATCATTTTACCCTAAGCAAGGACAGTAACTCGCAGGGAGTTACTGATTGTGAAAGAATATACGGATATTGCTATGGCGCGAGAACAATAAAAAAATAAGAAGACAGAAGATGACGATTAACATTGCATTTAATTTGCGATGATCAAATTTGACTGGAAAGCAAGAATCCAGAAGAGTCCCACAGGCGAGAAGTGCTAGAAAAGAAACTGTTAGCGTAGAATTACGGTTTCATCTAGCAATTTCATCTGTAAAATGATGAGAAGTTGACAACAACACAGTACTGCACGTAAGTTTTTTTTTTTGTCTTAGAGGAAAGTTTCTCAGAACAATTACTATGAAATTATTTATAGGAAAGGCAGAGGGAAGCTACATTAGGACGGTGAGAATGTCACTGAAGTCGTGATGCTGGGTCAGGATCAATGACATTGCAGATTCTTATTTCGATTTTATCACGGTTCTCTAAAATATGGCAGCAGAAAATGTTAGCCCGAGAATGCACAACAAGTCACTCACTCGGAGGTTATTGTTAGCCATGCAAAAAGCAAAAAGCGTTTACTCGAACGCTTAATAGAGATCAGTTTCGTTTTGGAGGCGTTAAAATTGGCAAGCCATTCCTTACTCCAGTTAACAACAGAATGGAGATCATTTTAGACCAGTTATCTGTTTGACATCGAATCGATCAGATATATTATTACAAAAATTTGCAAGCACGTATCTCCTAAATACATGATGAGCAAAGCTGAGTCACAATTCAGAAAATTACACTAACTGGAACATTCCCATCTTTAGAAAAACATTATTTCCAGATTATCCTTTCTATTCATTTTAACAATTTCTTAACGATTTCAGTCGATTGGTTAATTTTTTACGGTTTATCAACACTTTTGATGGTTATTAAAATCCAGAAAACAGTTTTAGAGTGTAAGTATATTTTTTGAGACAATATTGATTTAGTGATACAAGTCTTACTAATTAACCCGTAGCTGGGGGAAAAGGTGAATTCATACTTTCCCAAGAGTATTTGCGCGTAAGTAAATATAACGATCCCAAATGAAATTGAAATTCGACTCTCCAATTAACAATTTCCATCTATTATCCATCACACCACCCGCATATAGAAGCTTACAGTACCATGTTCCAAAGCAGTCACCATCTAGGTAAGTGACTAAACTCGACGTTGCTTAACTTCATGATCGTATATTTCATTAGACGTTTTAAATTTAACATTATTATGGATTTTATTAAACTTTTTAACAATTGATAAGACTTCATATTTTTATTCATTTTAACGTTTCACAAAATTGATTTAAATATTTTTTTAATCATAAAAATCTTTTTATTTATTTTTAGCAATTTTTATGATTTTTGCACATGGTGTTCATATCTTGTTAACCAAACATAGAACTATCATGTCAATTTGCTGTGCTTGAGGTTTCTGTTTGAAACAGATCATTGCTTTCAGCGCTTATAATTATCAAACTGATTCCAAACAACAACAAATAATAATAATAATAATAATAATAATAATAATAATAATAGAACCGAAGCCTCGCAACCAGATCTTATCACTGTAACATAATCAAGGATGGGACTAACCCAAAATGCAGGATCTGCGTAAAATATGATGAAACTGTCAGCCATATTATCTCAGGATTTCTGGAACTAGCAAAAAATGAATATATCCAGAGACATAACAACCAACCTGATTTAGCCAGTAAGTCCACAGAGAGGGTCAGAATCCAAAAATCAGTTAACACATACGTGCACTGGAAGATATACAAGAAGCACAAAATCGAAACCACTGTGAGGTAGTTTGAGCACCAACCAGACACAGTTACCCAAAATAACTATGGAACTATCCTCTGGGACATGTCAATTCAAACTGACAGGGAAATAAAAGCCAATAGACCTGATAGTGTCATAAAAGACAGGTCAGGAAGTGTATGCTAATTGACATAACAATGCCATCTGAGAGAGTACCACTTCCACAAAAATTATCGAGAAATTGTCCAAATACAAGGACATGGAGATCGAGATTAACAGGATGTGGGGGATGAAGACTGAGACTGTACCAGTAGTAATCGGAGCACTGGGCTTCGTGAGAAAAGAAATGGATAATTTTACTAACTTGTATGTTGATGTTTCCCAGGTAACATACAACTTAGCCAGGAGGTCGCCCTACTAGGAACATCCCATATACTAAGAAAAGTGCTATCAATTAAATGACAATTCTCCTATAGGGACTAAGGACCAATAGTTTGGACCCGGCTCTACATAATATAAAGCAGGAAACATAATATACACAAAGAATAATAAGAATAATAACAACCCCATTGAATGGATTCCTGCAGTAACGGCTTAAAGGTTGCTGGCTGAACTTCTACGCCGTTACAAGTATATTTTTTTTTAATTTTCACAACGAGAAAATCTGAAAATGTCGAATAACAAATTTATTGCAATATACAACTTAATACAAGCTGAAAAAAACATTCATTATCCTACCTGAAACTTTTTTTGTCTTTAGATCTGTAAATCTTTGCATGGCACTTTCTCCACCGCTCCTTTTACAAGATCATTTTCCATTGAAAGAATTTAATCATTTTCCCCAAAATTTAATCTGTCTTGAATCGTGGGCGATCACAAGTGTTTAATGTTTTAGTCATTAGTTTTTTATTATTTAGTTTTGGAAGATCCCAAACACATGGCATGGCAGCATTGTGGTGCCCTCGGTCTTGATGGTACTCTAGGCGACTGCCATTTGCTTTAAGCCGGCTCTGGATTTTTATAGCCTATACCATAAAGAAATACAAAAAATGGAAGTACAGCTCACACACTACGAAGAGCTTTATCTATGTAAAACGTGTGCGATTTTAGGTTTCATTTATTTCTAAAAAATGATAATTCGAAAATGTCATGAAGTCATTTCTGATCTTAAGTCTCTGCTTGGAACTCGGAAGGAAATGTCTATACAACACAAAGCAAAGGAAATAATAATAATAATAATAATAATAATAATAATAATAATAATAATAATAATAATAATAATGTCATGATGCCCTTTTGTCCCACACTCTCATACTTACACTCTCTCTAAATTCTATTTTTATTTCCGGAGTTGTTTTTTCTGTTTTCTTTTTGAATTTGTAGGTCTGATGAATTGGATCGTATTTACGATTCCAAAGGAATAAATTATGACCATGGCATATTAGTGCTTAAGCCCTATATATATATATATATATATATATATATATATATATATATATATATATATATATATATATATATATATGAGGTTCAGTTTCCAATCTGCACTTGACGTTTGAACCGTGGATGAAACTCAACTCATTACTGTGCTAACGACGTGGAAAAATTCATATTTATTATTATTATTATTATTATTATTATTATTATTATTATTATTATTATTAATATATAATTCTTAATTTCCAAATCTATGCCCTACAACTTAATATCGGTTGCATATTCACTTGAATGGTTTTCGAAATATGTTTCTTTTAATTGTCTAAGTATTTTTACTATAGAATTTTATTCGATAATAAGACAAAAATACTAATGTCAAAAAAATATTAGTTATTATTTTTATAATTATTTATTCGATTTCGCCAGGATAACTTTTTTATTTGATTTATAAATCTTTGAACTTTAAAATTTAAATATTTCATTCCAATTTTAACACTTTTCAAGTTATCAAAAATTTAGTTTTTAACATTACACAAAATTGATATCCAGTTATCTTTAGACTAGAATTAATTTTTTATGTTTTTCACACTTTTTGACATTTTTGTTTTTATACTAATTTCGTAATTCTGAAATTAAACATATTGCTATCAGTTATAACATGTCAATTTGCTGTTTTTGAAGTTTCTTGTTGAAATTTCGAACAGCTGCTCTTACAACAATCAAACATATACCAAAAACGCAATAATAATAATAATAATAATAATAATAATAATAATAATAATAATAATAATAATAATAACACTTCTTATGAAACGTTCTGCTTCGGTTTATTACATTTATTTATTTAGTTTTAACAATAATAATAATAATAATAATAATAATAATAATAATAATAATAATAATAATAATAATAATACTGCATTCTTATGCTGATGTTGATCGTTTTTATGTGTTCAGATCTGAAAGAGGCAGATGATCTGTTCAAATAGAACTGCTTTACAAAACCATAACAATCGGTCTTCAAATATACTTGGGGGACTACGGGATTCTGGATTATGATTTGTGTCAAAGAACATGAAAGAAATAAGAAATTTCAAAAATTCAAAATGGAATTTCAAATGGGAGAAGAAGTGCAAATAAAACATAATACACATACGGCAGCAGTAAAGAACGTAAATGACAAAGCAAATGCCATGTCCCAAATGCAGAAACGATGTCAAGATAAGCCTGTTAATTGTCAATACTGTGTCCGTATCAAACAAGCTGATGTGGTAAACCCCATTACTATCAGTGGTTACATAGTGCAAGGTTAAAAACTGAATCCGAAGGTTTTGTTCTTTCTACACATGACCAAGGCTTTCTAACTAGAAATTACCAAACACACATTATGAAAAATTACGTTAACCCAAAATTCAGATTCTGTGATAAATGTCCCAAAACAATTGAATGAACATCACCTACACCTGGTTCACAGATAAGACCTGGAACAATTTTATGTGACTTTACAATATACACAGACGTAACAATCAAAGGTAATTGCCTATATATATTGATCAAAGAATGTGCTTTCTTATTGACATAAATCTCTGTAGATTGTAATGTACCTTTGAGGATCTTAAAAAAAAAAATAAAAATAAATAAAAGAATCTTATAGTAGAAATCTAAAAAATGAGCCACATGAGAACATCAATAATTCCAGTTGCAGTTGGAGCACTCGATAGGGATTCCTGGATAGATTATGTCGGAAAGAAATACAAAAATTGTACTCGCAAGTAAAGCTCACTCGGAAGGTGATGTATATATAACAGAAACACGATGGAATAATAATAATAATAATAATAATAATAATAATAATAATAATAATATGTCCAAAGTATGATAAATTAATAATAATAATGAAACTGAATATTATTTTCTGATAATAATAATGGTAATAATAATAATAATAATAATAATAATAATAATAATAATAATATCAAGGCCAACCGCCCAGATATTGTTATTAAAGACCACAAACAAAAACGGTGCCTCCTTATTGATATGGCAGTCCCTGCTGACTGCAATGTATCTTTGAAGATATTTAAAAAGCTGTCAAAATACAAGGACCTTGAAATAGAGGTCTCGAAAATGTGGCATATGGGAACATCAACAATCCCTGTTGTAGTTGGAGCCCTAGGACTGGTTGGAAAAGATTGCAGTAGACTAATTGCAGGGATTCCTGGAAGCCCATGCCTCAAGGAGATACAAAAAATTGTTCTGACAAGTACAGCCCACACTTTACGAAGGGCTCTATCTATGTAATTATTATTTTTTTTTTTTTTTTTTGTCAGTGAAAAGTGTCATGATGCCATTTCTAACCTTAGGTCCCTGGGTGGGACCCGGAAAGAAATGTGTAAACGCCAGAAAGCAAAGAAAATAAAAATGATAATAATAATAATAATGAAACTGAAGGTTTTATCCTTGCTGTCCAGGTCCAATGCTTGCTAACTAGGAATTATCAAGCACATATACTAAAATATTGTGTCAGCCTAAAATGCAGATTATGTGATAAATATCCAGAAATAATTGATCATCTTGTATCAGGCTGCAGGATATTGACACCCACTGAATATAAAACCCGGCATGACAGAGTGGGCCAATATCTGCACTGGAAAATCTGCAACTTCTACGGGAAGGAAACTGAAAGAAACTGGTATGAACACCACCCAGATCCGGTTACGGAGATAGGACCTGTTACAATTCTATGGGACTACACAATTCACACTGACAGAACTATCAAAGCCAACCGCCCAGATATTGTTATTAAAGACCACAAACAAAAACAGTGCCTCCTTATTGATATGGCAGTCCCTGCTGACTGCAATGTATCTTTGAAGATATTCAAAAAGCTGTCAAAATACAAGGACCTTGAAATAGAAATCACGAAAATGTGGCATATGGGAACATTAACAATCCCTGTTGTAGTTGGAGCCCTAGGACTGGTTGGAAAAGATTGCAGTAGACTAATTGAAGGGATTCCTGGAAGTCCATGCCTCAAGGAGATACAAAAAATTGTTCTGACAAGTACAGCCCACACTTTACGAAGGGCTTTATCTATGTAATTTTTTTTTTTTTTTTTTTTTTTTGTTAGTGGAAAATGTCATGATGCCATTTCTAAACTTAGGTCCCTGGGCGGGACCCGGAAAGAAATGTGTAAACCCCAGAAATCAAAGAAAATAATAATAATAATAATACAAACCCGGATATAAGAGACCCGGATATAAGATAAACCCGGATATAAGAGAGATTTTCTCTGGTCCAGTCCTCCTCGATATAAGAGAGTTTGTTTTGAGTGACAGTGTGATGTCGTAAGTCGGTCAAACAGAGATCAGTTAGAGAGAGAGTGAAGTTCAATGACAATCTTGACTAGTCTAGAGACACGGTGTGTCCAATCTGTGTCTGTAGGAGACACCCTCTACCTTATGATTTTGCTTTGTGTGCCTAAGGGTAGCGCCGCCCGCTTTTTTGCCGACTTTGCTTGTCGTTGCATTTACTGGACAGCACTTTCACTTTACCCACTGTTCTGTTGAGTCAGAAGTTTGTCTGTTTGTTAATTTTGCCACTGAAAACTGTTTGCTTGCGATCATTGCGATTAGTGATGTCGGCGTCTCAACGAAAAGCTCTGAGCATTTCTGAACAGTTGGAGCTCATCGACGATGTCAAAGTGAAGAAACTCAAACTGGCCGCTGCAGCCAAAAAGTACGGAATCGGTTATTCAACAGCAGCAAAAATTCTCAAGAAAGAAAACGAACACAGATCTTGCATGCAAATGAACGGAAACACTAATCGCAAACGAAAGCGCCAATCCTTGCACAAGGACGTAAACGAAGCGCTTACACAATGGTTTACGCAAGCATGTGCTCATGGAGCTACCGTCACCGATCACGTCATCAGGCAGAAAGCATCACAATTGGCCGTAAATCTTGAAGTTGATTTTGAACCGAGCAATGGCTGGCTCGTGCGCTGGAAGCAGGCCAATAACGTTTCGTTCAAAAAATTTAATGGCGATTCAACGTCAGCAGATCACGGTTCTGCCAACGAATGGGTGACAAACGTTTTGCCGCAACTTTTTCGTGGATATGATCCAAAAGATGTTTGGAACTGTGATGAAACGAGAATTTTCTACAAAGCCATGCCGTCTGGATCTTTGCGATTTGCCGGCGACGAACAGTCAAATGGGACAAAACTTTCCAAAAGACAGACTCACGATGCTTCAGTTCACAAACATGGAGAGCAGTGAAAAGCAAGCTGTAGTTGGTAAGTCAGCAAAACCACGCTGCTTTAAAAATGTCAAAACTCTGCCGTTTTCTTACTTCGCTAATCGTAAAGCCTGGATGACTAGTCAGAAGTCAGAAGATGATGATGCTGAAAGCGTAAGTTCTGAAGTTTCTGAAAGTGATAAACCAGTGCCAAATTCTCTGGCTGCATTGAATGCGCTTGAAACTCTGACAGCCTACTTTGAAGCAAAAAGCAGTAATGCTGATGGCGCATTGAAAATCTTTTACGGACTGTATGAAAGTGTTCATGATGTTAACAAAGAGATTTGTGTACAATAAAAAATGACTGACTTTTTTAAGAAAAAGTAATTTTTGATTGAATTATTTTGAAAACTGATTGAAAATGTATTTTTGTCTGTGTTTTTTTATGTTTATAACTGTTAAATAAACTAGTGTTCTGTACGTAAACAGCGTTATATGAAGTGTTCCCATACTTACCTAAACAAAATAGACCAAACGCGGATATAAGAGAAACCCGGATATAAGAGACTTCTTCTCCGGTCCCGACAACTCTCTTATATCCAGATTACACTGTAATAATAATAATAATAATAATAATAATAATAATAATAATAATAATGATAATAATAATAATAATGATAGAAAAACATCACAGAAGTTAACAACGTCATATACGCAACAGCTCTAGCAGCGACTCGGAAGCTTGGGGTCAAGACAATAAATAAAATTAACAGACACAGAGAACCAGCTTGGAAAACCAAACTGATACGAGAAATAAAACAAATCAGATGTGAGCTTTCTATATTAGATGAGCTCACCAGAAACCCTAATATTTCCACACGTAAACCCAAAAAGATCAAGCGGAAATATAGCATTAAATCCCTAATTGATATTCCATCAATCAAGGAAATGCTGAAACATAAACTTCAGCTAAAGCCACAGAGAACAAGACGATACGAGAAACGTTGTAGGTTCTATCGCCAAAATAAAATATTCCGAACAGATCTTAAGAAATTTTACAGGGAAATTGGAAAAACACCTATACATGTCGAAAGGCTACCATCGATTGATAATGTACAGACATTTTGGGAAAATATTTTGAGCAGCCCAAAGGAATATAACCCAAATGCAGAATGGATACGGCGTGAAGAAGAACGACTGCTGGATACACCTCTGCAAGAATGGGAAAATATATCCACAGATGATGTTAGGCAAGCTCGAACGAAATCCCAAAAATGGAAATCCCCAGGAAATGACAAGTTGCCCAATTTCTGGCTGTATCTTCTCTCATCTACCCATGAAATTCTTGCAAAAACATTATCAACGCTTGTAAATAATCCCAATAAAATCCCGGAATGGGTTACTGAAGGTATTACATACCTCATACCAAAAATAACTGAAACAGACGACCCGAAAAATTATAGACCGATAACATGTCTCTCCACAACGTATAAGTTGATCACGTCTGTACTGACGAACCGTACATTCCTTTTTCGAAAAAAACAGCATTCTCCCGCTGGAACAGAAGGGATGCAGTAGAGGTTCATGTGGCTGCAAAGATCAACTTCTGATAAATAAAATGATCCTGGAAAATTGCAGGAGACAACGCAGAAATCTAAGCGTGGATTGATTATCGTAAAGCCTTTGATAGTGTTCCACATTCTTGGATCCTTAAGACTTTGGAAATGTACAAAGTCCCCTGTGGTATTAAATTTCCTTAAGCACAGCATGGGAATGTGGAACACCAAACTATACCTTAGTCACACCGGGGGCACTGCCATATCAAACCGTCTGAATATCCGACGTGGAATCTTTCAAGGAGACTCTCTGTCACCCCTTCTGTTTTGTTTATCCTTAATCCCTCTTACACATGAACTGAACAACAGTAGCTATGGTTACAAAATAAATAAGAAAATATTCAATCAACTACTCTACATCTCAAACTCTTTGCCAAAGACGACAATGAGTTGAAAGGCCTCCACAATATTGTAAAATACTTCAGTTACAACATAGGTATGGACTTCGGATTAGATAAATGTGCAAAAGTAACATTCAAGAAAGGTAGAATTACAGAAACACCCTTAATAGATTTAGATTTTGTCACAAAGATTAGGGAACTGGAGCATGATGAAGCTTATAAGTAACTAGAAATTAGCGAAGGAGATGGCATACAACACCCCCAAATGAAGGAAAAATAAGAAAAGAGTACTAAATACTGAACTAAACTCAAAAAACAGAATATCAGCTATAAACACATTGGCTGTCCCTGTGGTGCAATACAGCTTTAATGTCCTTAACTGGACCATAGCTGAAATTAAGCGAATGGATGCCAAAACGAGAAAGCTTCTCACTTGCTACCACATGCATCATCCCAAAGCTGATGTTGATCGTCTGTATGTGCCCAGATCCGAAGGAGGCAGAGGATTAGTTCAACTAGAACTGTCCTACAAAACTACAACAATTGGCCTCCAAAGATACTTGGAAACTACAGAAGACTGGATGATGGTATGCATCAAGGAACATGAAAGTAGCAAGCGTCTTTACTCCGTAATGAAAGAAGCCAACAAATGCAAAATGGTGCTTCAAATGGGCGTAGAGATGCAACTACAGCACAATACACCGGCTGAAACTGCAAAATACTTTAAAAAGACGGCAAAGACGAATGCAACCGACCAGATACAGAAGCGATGGCAAGATAAACCGCTTCATGGCCAATACTCTACCAGTACCAAACAAGCTGATGTAGATAAAACCCGTACCCATCAGTGGCTACGCAGTGCAGGGTTGAAAGTGGAAACTGAAGGTTTTATCCTTGCTGCGCAGGCCCAATGCTTGCAAACTAGGAATTATCAAGCACATATACTAAAATATTGTGATAAATATCCAGAAACGATTGATCATCTTGTATCAGGTTGCACGATGTTGGCACCCACTGAATATAAAACCCGACATGACAGAGTGGGCCAATATCTGCACTGGAAAATTTGCAACTTCTACGGGAAGGAAACTGAAAGAAACTGGTATGAACACCACCCAGACCCGGTTACGGAGATAGGACCTGTTACAATTCTATGGGATTACGCAATACACACTGACAGATCAATCAAGGCCAACCGCCCAGATATTGTTATTAAAGACCACAAACAAAAACAGTGCCTCCTTATTGATATGGCAGTCCCTGCTGACTGCAATGTATCTTTGAAGATATTAAAAAAGCTGTCAAAATACAAGGACCTTGAAATAGAGGTCTCGAAAATGTGGCATATGGGAACATCAACAATCCCTGTTGTAGTTGGAGCCCTAGGACTGGTTGGAAAAGATTGCAGTAGACTAATTGCAGGGATTCCTGGAAGCCCATGCCTCAAGGAGATACAAAAAATTGTTCTGACAAGTACAGCCCACACTTTACGAAGGGCTTTATCTATGTAATTTTTTTTTTGTTTTTTTTTTTTTGTCAGTGAAAAGTGTCATGATGCCATTTCTAAACTTAGGTCCCTGGGCGGGACCCGGAAAGAAATGTGTAAACGCCAGAAATCAAAGAAAATAAAAATAATAATAATAATAGCACTTTAAATGAAACTTTCTCTTTTTGTTTATTTTATTTATTTTTATATTTTATTTATTATTTTTGATAATAATAATAATAATAATAATAATAATAATAATAATAATAATAATAATAATAATATCAACAGCACTTCAAATGAAACTTTCTCTTTTCACCTAATTCTATCAACAATAAAACGCGCTTTATGACAGGCGTTGTAAACGCGTTTTTTTCTTAAAAATGCGTCTTTTAAATTATATTCCGAGTAAACTTAGCAGTTCTTAACGAAAGGAGAATCTCTTATATTTGCTTACGTGATCATCATGGAAGTGTTGATTACAAAGTTTTCACCATCACTCGACCTTTGTCCATTATAGTCTCCTCTCAAGTTTTCGTCGTAAAAGCTTTCCTTCAATTACAAATCCATTTCAACAAGAAATCTCTATATGATTTCGACGATCTTTGCGCGTCATTGACAAGGACAGATGCTACGAGGCATGGCAGATAGAACGAGAAACGACGGTGACTCAAATATGTTTGTCACGAATTCCTAACTAATTGCTGAGACAGTCTACAGAAAAAATAGGACTGACTGGACATGCTGATTCGAATACTTTGGGGTTACTGACTAATATAGCCTTACGGAATAACGCTGTAAGTTCTGCACTCCACGTTTAAGAGTTGTTAACGGTTGCTAATTCAAACGATAGACATTGATAAAGTTGATATTATACAAGTGACGTTTCGAAGAATTACTAGATTGTCGTGATAATTTGTAATATTGCGGTGTCGCATAAGGTTACATCATTAGCATTTTTTTTTACACAAGTACAATTTTGCTTATAGTATCTGGTATTTTGTTGTTTGAAACCCTGTCTTTATTTTTATTTGATGCGTATATTTTCAGTGGGTGTGTTCTTTTCACTAGTTGCCCTCGTTTGCGTAATAGTTTATTTTGATGTTTACAAACTCTATCAACTTATTATAACTCCTGCAACATTTTTGTTTTTACTTCAGACCAACCTCATCGATAATGTAGATCAATATTAATGGTGACACCAAAGAAACAAATGTCAATGACTGCGAACTTCATTCAAAAATCAACTTGATGAGTCACATAACAAAACTAATATTTTTATTTTAGATTTATTGTCGGCGAATATGGCCTCAAAATAAGATAAGATACACTTATTCAGAAGAAAAACTATTAGACAAGGGAGTCGAGGAAAGTAAAAAGAAATAACTAAAAATTCAAATGCTTTCTCAGATGAAGACGGAACTTGAAGCGACAGACATTATTCTAATGAATGCTGAGAATGTCATGGATAGAGTTACGTTTACAAAAAATACGAATTATAAAGAAAACCTCTAACAACCAGAAAGAGGCGGGTTTTTATTAGGGGGACGCATAATGCGGCAAGAAAAACTTGGAGAATCGAT